>JAOWCC010001501.1:27300791-27900791 GCA_030867875.1 Actinernus sp. WN-2022
ACCTTTTGGGCTTGGTATTTTACCTCCAGTAAGCGACCACCCCGGAGGTTAAGTAATATTTTTTCAACAAATACAACTTTACAATGAGCTGATTGCAATGGCTTTATTACAATCGATATAAAAAAATGGCGTAAAACTGTACAGACTGTAGAAATATTTTTGACACTGATCAAGCCCTGTTTATCTGTTGAAGTTCATGTTCATGTTCGCTAAAATGTTTGCCAACTTATGAAGGTTTTGAGGTTGGAGCATTACAAAACCATAATAAAAAACTGATGATAAAGTATGTTGTTGTAACTAGAGACCCGATATCATATTACTAAAGTTTGGGCTTCCTGTGCTGGCTACTCCGTAAGCGACCACTTTTCCTGGACCCGAGGGTGGTCGCTTATGAGAGGTTCAATTGTACATGAATTGCATGACAACTTTTAAATTGCGTTGCAAGTTCAGTACGATGGTACAGATTGAGTGGCGAAAACAAATCACCAGGTTTATGATCCTCGTTGAGTGGTCAATTCTTCATGACGAATTTCACTGCTCGTCACGCGTTCCCTTTCGTTTAAAATGGCAAATGGTTCACAACGCGCAGCATGCAATATGAGTTGAGTGGCGAACATGAAATGAGTGACGAACATGAAATGAGTGGCGAATTCTCTCGTGCAGGCGTTCCTCGCCAGATCGTACCGAGACAAATGAGGCCTGGGACCGAGATAACTATTTTATAATCACTATCTAGACCACATGGCAGTACCATTGTTTTGACCTTTGACTGTACTGAAACGATATGGCAGACAATTCTAAACGTATATTGAGAGAGTGTGCCCAACAGTTGCTGAGAACAGCAGAACAACTAGTAGCCTGTTCCAGGCTCTCAGATAGTGGGAAAGGGGTTGGAAATGGAGCGAAAGAAAAACGCAGGCCAAAAAAAAGAAGAGGGGGACTGGGGGAGAAAAAGGGGAAAGCGGAAAAGGAGAGCCTGTGGAACTACTCAGAACGACATCGTTCCTCCCACTTCTGGCGGTGTGCGTCATGATATGGCACATGTCATAACACGATAACGAGTGAACGAGATTTTGACGTAAATGTACCTTGTGTTACTGATACCCGGTATTTCTTGCAAATATTTGATCAGGAAAGCAACAGAGAAAGGGGGAAACTGCAGACATTTTCCTGTGATTCTCAATTTTTGTACTCGCGCGCTGTTGATGTCATTATCACGCCATTTTCGAACAGAGCGCGCGCGCCAGTAGCCGAATCTCCGGCAGAATATACAAAATGACGGTACAGCTAGAGCTAGGACGATCTTTTCATCGGCCGTTTACTACGAAAACCACATTGGCTAGACCCAGATATTTTAAATGAAGAAGGGTTAAATTAACTACACATCCATACAGAATAACCAAAGACGATAACTACGGCGAATTTCAAGTAGAAATGATCTCTTCTATAAACTAGTACTGGGCAACGCAACGCGCTTTCACGACCCCAGACCCCTTCTCTTATTTCTTACATAACCGTGCATGCTCGACGAAATCAATTTCGTCTAGCATGCGCAATAAGAAATAAGAGAACGGTCTGGGGTCGAGCATGGATTTCCCAGTTTTGCAGACCTAAGTCAGGCCATTCTCGACCCCAGACCATTCTCTTATTTCTTACAAGATAATTGAAATAGTGAATGAGCGCTTCAGTGTATGTCAGCCATTTTGTGTTAAGCTTGAATTCGTACATAATGTGTTACTTATTAAAGGAATCTCCAGCTGCAAGCTGCTGCTTGACCTTAAGATTCTACTTTATTGAAATAATTTAAGCTTTAAGTAATTGGGCCAGTTAGAGTTGTGAAGAGCCTTGTGTGTAGCTTTAAGTATGTGCCACTCCTGCTGTTCTTTAACTGGAAGCCATTTGTGTTTTAGAATGTCATCCATTGGTGCTCATTGTGGTGTGTGGTGCTCATATGGTGGTGTGGAGCTCATTAAACATGTACATTGTATTTGAAAAGACCTGATGAATGAATCAATCGAATGTTGTAGGGTGAAGATGAGGCCCCCAAAATCAGTTGTGTCAATTGTGGCAGAATGATAGTGATGACACATTTCCGAGACCATCAGTCAGAATGCGGAGGTGGATCGTCTACACAAACAGGGTAATGATGGTTGATCAATCTTGTGACAAAGTACTTGACCTCTGGGAGTCAACAGTTGGGGTTCCTGTGTATTAAAACAGGAAGTCCAAGCGAATATTGAGCTCTAGTATTGTAACCATTCTCGTTCCCAGTGCCTCCTCGACTAACTGAAAATTCGGATGCTCCGAATTTTCAGTTAGTCGACGAGGCATTGGGAACGAGAATGGTATTGTTACTGAATATTGTTTTTGTGTAGTGAGTTCGAGTTTTGTGTACTGACTTTGTGTTTTGTGTACTGGCATGGAGTTTTGTGTAGTGAGTTCGAGTTTTGTGTACTGAGTTCGAGTTTTGTGTACTGACTGTGTTTTTTGTACTGAGTTTTGTGTTTTGCACTTGTGGGCCACCGTAATAGTGCGCTCGTTGCACTCAGACCGTTTATAGGACTGAATATGTCCTGTTATTGTCCTAGCTTTTTAACCGTGCTTCCTTTAAAATTGTCAGGCTCCTCTGGGTATTATGTTCGACCGCTTTGGTTCGAGTATATTATTTTGGCGTTCTATCGAGTTACTCGTGCACGAGTCTGGTATTGTTACCATTGTCAAATTCCTTCCTAATTTGTAATCCGATTTCAGTCAGGTTTCCGGTGTTTTTTCCTGTAGCAAGTAGGAACAATCAGAGAACAGTTTGGCAGTCGAAGCCAAACATGTTCTTAGCTTAGGGAGCGTTTTTCGAAAGATCCCTTGTTCTTTTCGAACTCCCCAAAAATCCTTTATCTCAAAGACGGCGTTCATTTGAGCGAGAAAGTGTCTTCGGGAGGCGCGGTGTTGAAATCCCTGCCTCAATAATGCGAAACATGCATGCATGTAAACCATAACCTAAATTGTCACACTTCTCGAGGTTCGACTTTATTTTTACACCACAATGGTGGGAGCCGGTTGAAATCTAGTATTTGTCATGAATATATATGCCTTTGAGTGCTGCTGTGAACGTTGAGTGAAATGTCATAATTTTGCGGTGTATAGGGGCGTCGTTTTATACGACAGGCCGGCGCCGCATAAGAGCATGCCGCTTATTACACGTTTATCAGCCGGGTTCATTTGACAAGTGACGGTGTAATTAGTGTGTTAGGGACGGACCATTAGAAAAGTTATGGGGGGGGGGGGAGGGATTCTCAAGCTGCATGGATTTTTTTTTACTCCAGTTTGCTGTGCAGCAATTTTTTTTCGGCTAAGATCTCATGCACGTTTTTTTTATTTTTATATTTTATGTACTAATCTATTCAATTGACCTATATCACTATGACGTCATATCAAAACAATCTATTGTTTAAACGCTAAGGATCACGGTCGTGGGAGGGGGACAAAACAGGGACAAAACAGCAACAACACAAAGGAAATCGCTATCAAATGCATTTTGAAGAACGTAGAATAGCGGTAACAGCCACCAAATACGGTAAATATTGTGGGATAAACATTGATACAGCTGATATCTGGAAACCAGATAATTCGAAGTTAAATTTTCCTCAGCAGAGCAGATTTAGTTCAAAATTCTATTGTTCAAGTCGATTCTGTCCCCCTCATAAACAAGCCGTGACGTCATAATGATATAGGGTAATTTGGAATATTAAAGACTCTATGTCGACCGGCATCCATTGCGGGCGTTTGTTTTTGTTTCGATTCAAGAATTCGACCTGGCGTTCCTCGCTAGCCTTCGTGACGGCCATCTTGATCTCACAAGACATCGGAAGACGAATTGCAGAGGATTAATGTTTATGGTGAGTTTTAAGTTTCTATGAAACGCCAACAAGTCAATAGACAATACGATCGGTATTTATCTGTGTTTCTTTCAATTCAATTTTACTGAAGGTTGCCGGCGAAGCCGAAGTTCTACACGAAGACAGAGCCGATATTTGCAGTTCAACTTATACTTGTATTATTACTCGGGCTGCCTGTGGCAGCGCCGAGTCTTAAAATGCAAGTCGTTTTTTTTTTTTAAATCCATGTCAGACGGCTTCTGCGCATGCGTTAAAGGTCAAATTCAAACCAATCAGATTGCACTGTGCTGGTCACGCAACAATCGCCAGGTTAATGTATTTACATAATTTAATACAGTAAAGCAAGATGGCGGAATCCGCGAGCAACTTTCTCTCTAACTTGGAGTCTCATCTCTCGAATGTAAGCCAGTTTAATGTTTTATTTAACTTCACTCATGCGAAAGCCTTCCAACAGGCTCAGGATATTGCAACTGGCGCTATTGTCGGAGCCGAAGGACCGCGTTGTTTACCCAGATGGCCAGTGCTTTTATATACGACACGTACGACGACCTGAAGCAAAGGGGCCAGGATCCGGAAAGCTAAAATTCGAAGAAATAGATATTGGAATCTATAAGCCATCGGCTCGCTGTGCTGCATTTAAAACATCCGAGAAGAACATCTTATTTTGGGTGAAGGCACTTCAAGACCAATATTATGAGTCTCTTAAAAACTGTCAGAGATTTAAATTTACCGTAAGTTGGATCAGAGAGTATTGAGATCAAGTTATTTCGTTCCAGCGAGGATATTGACCTAGCGGAAACGGTACAAGCTGTCGAAGGATTTTACTTATAATCATCCACAACAGGAATAGTTATGTGCCAAGGCATGGGAAAAGATCGAGTTTCCCAGATTACAGATGAAAGTAGAGAACTTAACGAATGAAGAAACAGAGGTCACGCGCGACATGCTTGAGAAAATGAACATGTTCAACACTTTATGTTATACTAGAAAACAAAACAAATTACAGAGCCTGCAAGTTCACAAGTCAATGAAAAACCCCAAGAGCCTGTAGTTTTGGATCAACATATCCTTGAAACTCCAAAAGCAACATACACATGAGTCAAATTCAAACCGGAAGAGACGGAATTCTTTAGATTCTTCACGACAACCCGATCCCTATTCATCAGAATACATTTTCTGTGCTAAATGACGAGAGTTTATAATTACCTGACCGACAACCCACTACTAAAGAAAGGGACCATGAAGTACGGTAGTACGGTTAATTCTCGGGTTCAAAACAATGAATATATGCCTGCTCAAATGCAGTGTGTTAAACTGTTTAAATTAAAAGGTCAACATACGAGAAAAACAAAAATATTAAATTACATATTTACTAGGGGAGCAGAGAAATTTTATGAAAGTCACCGCGCTACCGGCCACTCCAAAAGACTGCTAAATTCAGCTAATAATTCTTCCCTTTGGTTATTACTAAGAGGATTTCAAATGAAAGTGTATTTCATCTTCAATCTCATGTGGCCCGAGTGAAAGCCCAGATGGGCTCTTGTTTCTATTTATAAAATAGTTTCGATAGTACGCGCGCTCTGATTGGCTGTCAGCCGTGTTTCTATAACTCTATAGAAACATAGACAGTTGAGCGCGCGCTTGAGCTAGTTGTGAGAATTTACGTTTTGGTTATCAAATTAAGCGAGCGTTTCCGTGCTTTTATTCGTTTATTTTATAAAGGAAATAGAAAACATTTTCCCCTTGTTTCTATAGAGTTATAGAAACACTTGTGGAAGTTTGGAAGAACTCGAAATAGCTGTGGAAACACTCGCCCTTCGGGCTCGTGTTCCCACTGCAATTTCTCGTTCTCCCAAACTCCCACTCGTGTTTCTATAACTCTATAGAAACACGGGAAATGTTTTCTATTTCTTAAATATAAAAAAAAGGAAAGATGGCCAAACACGTGGCTGCCCTTGTAGCACGGCTGACTTAGAATGTATGGCGAATCGGTATAAGTGTGGTACATCGAGAAAGCCATGTGCAACTGAAGGTATGAACAGCTGAAAAGAAAGTCAAAAGTTTGTGCAATCAACAAAACACCCGACTAAATATTTTTATCACAGCCAAACAAAAGACAAAAATGAAAAGGTGTAAAACATGTTTTTGTATTACGAACATTATTTCAGAATTAGAAACAGTTCCTCAAGGAAGTGCGCATTATGTAAGTGTACCAGACTGTTCACTAGTGAGAACACCAAACAGGAAATAGCTAGTGTATTAAAGTACACGATTTATATTTTTCAGAAGGATTTTAGTATAATCTCTCCACATTTCTTTTTATAAAGATTTCTTTAACGATTTAGCACGACGACAGAGTTGAAATTCTTGTAAAACTCCAGGGGGGGGGGGGGGTACTCCCTTATGTGGCCTAAACAGGGACGTCCGCTGGACAGGGTACGGTTTTTGGCCTCTGTCCTGAACAGGGTATATAATTTCATGAGTCTGTCCTACCTGTCCTAACCAGGGTATTATATTGATTGCACGATTATCCTCATCTCACCGGTCTTTAACAAGTCATCAGTGACTCCACAAGATCATTGTCACCCAATCATTGCAATTGCCAATAAAACACAATTGTGTAAAACAAGACAGTCTGTATTTTGTCATTTGTCCTAAACAGGGTCCTAAACTAGAGGGTGTTGTGCTACACAGGGTAGGTATTTAGAGTTTTTCTGTCCTAAACAGGGTCAGGGTTTCAACCCTATACCCAAACATGGGTCCAGTACCCCCCGGGGTAAAACTGTCGAACAATGGCTGTGGGAGCTTAGATTTTACAATCTTCACGAGTCACAAATCCAGGCCCAGAATCTGGAATTCCAGGAACGTTGTGCCTTGCTCCTGAGAATAAAATTTAATGTTACAGACGAAGGGAATGCATCACTTCATACGCCCTGGACGAAGCCTAACATGTCTAAACAGACATGTTCTCGAAATTGCCATTCGCTGTAGTTGAAATTAGGGTGGATCTTCTAGACATTTCAATGGCCAGCTACTGCAAGACAGCCTAGACAGTTTGTTTTGTGGGAGCATGGCTATTTGGGGAAAGGAACAGTTATTCCTTCTTGTGCCATAAAAAACATCCATCAACAGATCCCTCCCCAGACAATGTCTATATAGCCTTGAGATCTGATTAGATGGGATGCTTGTTGAAAAATTCCAAAGGAACCAATACCATAAAGGTACTGTTGGCATTTCAAATTAAACACCCAAAATATGCATTTTTACCCCAAAAGGTATGAGCATCGCCATCAGCTAGATATAGGGAGTCACCCCCAGGAGAGTCCCCGTCGTCCGTCCCCCCCCCCCCCCCCCCCTCCCCTCCCCCCGCGCACAGCTGAGTTCACACAAACTATGAACAGGGATGGACTATTAAAGTGAGGTGGGACCCATTGAATGCCCTGGTTTGTTGGAATGTGTAATATCTATATTTTCAAACTAATTTATCTTCAGAATATTCTTTAAACAAGTTAATTGCTTGCATGAATTGTTTTGCGATTATCATCTGCTTGTAGGAATTTCTTGGTTAACTTTTTACCTAGCACAATTTTTTTAGTGGGGAGTTGTCAACCACAGTCCAGTCAGTGGTTTCTAATGATCCACCCCTTACAAACACTTTTCCTATAGCCCACATTCGATATAGCATAGGGGGTGGAGTCAGGTGGGCTCTCACAAATATTAGTCAGAGAAACAAAGTTGAGGGTTTATATCAGGTTTATACAACATCAAATTTCCAAGGAAAATATCAGATTATAGGCTCAAGACAGAAAGTCTGTATTCACTGCTTTCTTATCCCAAAATTGTGCAATTTGTTGGAGGACACTTTGTATAAATACAATAGTTATTCATCTTTCCTGGAACAACTCATCTTTTCCAAAAACATTGTCCCATGGATGATAAGAAAGCTATTGTGCTTATGCAAAGTGCCCTCCAAGAATTGAAAAATTTTGGGTTGAGAAAGTGGTGAATCTTTATTGTTCAAATAAAATAACAATTCCTTTGCTCTCATTGGACAAAGATGACCAGACACATGACTAGGCAATATGAGAGCATAGTGGAAAGTGCCCAGCTAGCACTATTGCAAAAAAAAACACAGAGTAATAACAACAACAATAGAGTTTCTGTTGTGGGCCTATAGTGCAATATTCATTTACCTGACATATATTAGTTGTTAGAAATCAATTGTGCTCTATCAGCAATGCTGCAATCTAATTGGCTAAGCTACTCACTACAACACTTGTGTGGTATATACTAAAAACATTATTCAACACAGATCCAGTGACAATTGGTGGATATTTACCTCCCTGTGAAGTGACATGGCAAGTTACAGTGTCACAACTTCAACATGGGCCACCACATTGTCAAATTTGATTGGCTTGGAAGCTACTGATGTCTAGGCCTTTAAATATTATTGGCTTGGGGACTACCAAAGTCTGGATCATTTGTTATAAACTTGTGCTGTGACTGGCTGGTTAGTGTCGGGTGGTCCTGTTAGAAGTAGTCACACTGTAAATATCCACTACTAGTCACAGACACTGTAAGGGATATTTATTTAATTATTTCTTAGCCCTAAATCTGCTGCAATATTAAGTAATCAAATAAATCAATTCTGGGCTTTCTCGTAAAGCAATAGTTGGAGCCAGATGTCTTGGATGTTGTTGTGGCAGAGGCACTACCTTTAAAATTATGTGCTGTAATATAAGGGATAAGTGTTTTTGAGGAATAATTCTCAAGTTGTGATTCTAATTGTCACCACAGAGCTAAGGCTTATGATTTGAGAAATAGGATTTTAGTGTGAAACCCTGATCCTTGGGCCTATGCAGCTACAATGTATTACAAGGTTACTCTTGTAATTTTGAGAATGCATTCAAGAAAAAATGAAATTCCCTACCCTATAGAAGACTTATTAACCTATCCAAACTTGAAGCTAAATACTGAAGAACTTCAAGAATGCTAAAGGTACAAGTACAATAGTTTATTAGCATTCCCATATACATACATGGTATTGCCTAATTAATATACAATCACACTGAGATTAGAGAAGTGAAAAAAAATATACAGTTCTTTGTAACAAGATATTTCTCCTCTCAAAAGGAGAATTTAAAAGGAGAATTTACTAAAGGTAAATTGTATAGCCTACGTGTATATCAGACCAATACGACTGTGAAACCTGCATGCAACTGTACTCACTCATGAAATTACATAATGATAGTGACATGACATGTATAAAGTTCTTGAGGTAGACTTTACTCGTGCTGATCACCTCCAGATCCTGTTGTGCTGATTGGACATGAACTGAAGACAAGACCAATACGTAAAAAAAGATAAGAACATATTTACGTGAGTAGAGCAGAGAGTGAGAACAGACTACAAACTCAAGTACAGAGCGCAAAGAATTTCAAGTATTACTTACTGCAGTAAAGCTTGAGCGAATTCACTGTCCGCGAGTCTTGAATAACCCTTCGAGGCTTTCCAATCCCTCCACTGGTCTTGCACTTTCAAAGTCACTGGTTTTTTGGGCCGTCCTCCTCTAACTAGTTGCCGATTTGGTTCGGCCTTGGACGCCATCTAAAAGATGGACGTCTCTAAGTTTAAACTCATGACTCATAACAGGTCTAACAAGAGTATAGAACGGAATGATTCTTTCCAAATAACTGAATGTGAAGTTAACTGATTGACTTATACGTCTTTTGAGAGTAATTCTTTCCTAAAAATCGAAATGATTACAAGGATCAAAGAAGATTACTGAGCGACTACAGCTTTCCACGCTAAAACTCGACTTTCGTATGATACGAAACTCCAAAGCCCCCGCATTGCATGCCGGTCGACATAGAGTCTTTAAGTTATTCCAAATTTAGCTATCTCAGTGTACTTAACAGTTCTTGTCCTAAGTAAACCTTAAGAGCCATCACATGGTTCTCAAACTCAAGAGTTTATTCAATCTTCAACTCCCTCGAGGAAAGAAAGATCTCCAAATCCCTTCCTTTGAAGGGAATACGCCGTCTGTGTATAGGCTATCGAAGAAGGAAATTTATTTATTTTCCCCGCTTCGCAGCGTCCTCCCTCTTTGTCTCTTGCATTGCATTAACAATAGGAAATAAACAATCTGAAATCTACAATGTGTACTGTCTAGTGTTTCTCTAGTCTAGTGTTTCTCGGTTTATGCAAAATTATGCCAGAACACGATTAACGACAGTGTAGCAGACGTCCCTTCCCGACGTACGGCTGTACACAGGCTATCAAGTAGAGGATGCTGCATGTTCGCAGGCTACTATCTCCCCCTCCATGTATGATTTTTTTTTCTGTGTTGCTGGCTGTGCATGGATATTTTTTTTGATAATTTTCCCTTGTATGGATTTTTTTGGGGGAATTCCCCCACCCCCATAACTTTTCTAATGGTCCGTTCCTTACTTTGGCGGCTATCTTGTATAGTGTGCTCAATACACTTAGACCGATTATAGGAATGAATATGTCCTCTGATTCACCTAGATATTTCACCGTGCTTCATATAAAAGTTATCAGGCCCCATGTACTTTTATTTGTTGGCCAATCGACCTCACGTGAGAAGTTACATAGTATCACTTGGCTTTGGTTTAGTTGGTACCTGTACAGAGGTAGTCATGAGACAGTGGTTTTTACTCCGCAGGCGTTATTTCTTAATTAGTTTCAATTTTCTGGCGACAATGGCATTAGTGATTCGGTTCGCCTAATGCTTAATTTTGACATCTTCGTTGCTAAAGTTGTATATTTTTCAAATAGGTTATAGTTATACAATATATTTTCATGTATATTTAAAGTAGTAATAGCTAGTTTATGCGTTTGGTTTTCATTATTATTATTCTTACGAATATTATTCCAGTGGTAATACTGCTACTCGGTAATATTAATTACTAACGTTACTGCGTTCTGCTCTTACTGTTTCTACCACTATTATCACTGGTTTTACTATTACTACTTTTCTAGTCCAGTGCTTTGTGCCTTTTACAGGCTATATATGCTTATCAGGCTATCTATTGCTACCTGCAGTGCATGGTACATTTAGCGTATCGTAGGTGTTTGGAGATCTAGAGTTTATTGTCATAGTTTTAGGATTGTTTTAATACGCAACTGTATTATTGAATTAAGCCTACACGTACCTCGAGGGCAGTACGCTCTGTTGGATGGTCGGGGCCTTTTTTGCTTCCTTTTTCAGGATGCCTCGTTTTGCGCAGTCAAGTTGATTACATTTAGCTCCATGGTCATGTAAGTGGAATGTGTGCCTTTTCTCCTGGGAGATTCAGCATCAGCCGTAGGGACTTGCCCGTTTGTATGGTATTACTGCTGGACATCCTTGCTGTACTTTCTTTGGTGATGTATATATACCAGGTTGTTTTCAGTATGCCTGATTCTTGAAATTTTTCAATAGCTTGACTGGCTATTAATAATTGTAATTTGGGCTCGAAGTGTGGCTTCTTACGTTTTCTTTTCAATTAATCAGTATGCCTAATTCAGTTGGCAGTTAATACTTTTCTTATATATAAGCTATAACAGCTTTTTCTACGCTGTTTGCAGTATGCCCACAAACTTTAATATTTTTCGTTATCATTAAATCAACATTTGTAATTGGCTGCGTTGACCTGTGTGGTAAAGTCGGTCATACTTACCTTCTGTTTTTTGTTATCCATTCAGTATATCATTGGGTTGTATAATGTAATCCTGTCTGTATAACCTTTATCTATTTCTATATGGCCTTGTCTGGGCGGGCTCCTCTTTTTCCTTCTTTCCCCCCCCCCCTTTTTACTAGAATGCTAGCATGCTGTCGTGGTACCTCGGCCTCAGCAAAGCAGTCGAGGATGAAACACCGGGCTGATGTCCAGGAAAAAATGCCTCGACTTCCCCATTGTACAGACATCAGATGGCAAGCAACCAGTATCTGATGTTTCACAGGCAATTTCACATGTAGTGTCTCCCCTGTCAGTACTACCTTCCGTTACCCCTACATTGTCAGTTAGCAAGTGGAGGACTTGGAGAACTATCCGATCAATGCAGTGACTGTTTTCTAACTCGACGTGATTAAATTACAACAATAATTATGTTTCTTGTCCTGTGGAGGGACTGGAGTTATGTCTTGGCTCCACCTAGATTTCCTATCTTTTTCATCCCAAAGGGTTTTAATAGGTTGTTTCTGGCCTCCCTGACATTCTCCTATGTGGCATGTAGATGTGCAGATTTAATTAATTATTCAAGGCATGGAATTGACACACCAATTATTTACGGTACAATGTTTCAAGCAACATCCCACACGGCCTTTTACGACCGGTTTTTCTAATTAAGAATGACCAAAACCACAACCACGGGTCTACAATATTGTGCAAACGGAGCCTGCATTAATTGTATTTTAACTGAGGGTCGGAAATATTGGTCGGACATGGGCCGAATTTATGGATCGGAAATAGGTGAAATTGTAGACAGGGGCTAGTTTCACCTACCGGTCTTTCTCCTGAAATTTGTTTAATAGTTGCCAGTTTCTCCTGATATTATTATTTTCGGACCCGTTAATTTAGTCCATTACGTAACATTAGTACTAGTCGGGATAGAAATACGAGCAATTCCAGACAGGGGCTGATTACTCGTATTTCTCGTCCCGTTTACAATTTAGTTTTCGATATCTTCATTCATTCGCTATCTTAATTCATTAGCTATATAGCCGGGAAACGATGAAACAGATGTCTTTAGTCTCCGTTATGGATCGGAAATAGGTAAAATTATAGACAGGGGCTAGTTTTACCTATTTCTCTTCCAATTTGTTGAATTAAGACACTAACGTAATCAGTTATATGCATGATTAATTTTCCCGTTATTGGATCGTCAGTGTCGAAATACGATTGCGATTTTTCCCCCTGATATTACTATTTTCGGACCCGTTAATAATTTATTCCGTTACGTACATTAGTTTTTATTATAATATAAATTATGGGATCATCCTAAGAACGTGCGATTTGATTGGATGCTCAGCGTGCTTGATTTTGTTATAAATGCACGCTCAAGAAAAAAATCAAGCACGCTGAGAATCCAATCAAAACAAAACGTATCGGTGATTGTTTTTCGCGAGTTTATATAGCTAACGGAGATAATTTCATAGACTGGGAAGAAAACATGTCCGACTTTGAGTTGTTGAGGTGTGTCGAAGAAGAGGAAAATAAAAGTCGCTTCCCAAAACTAAAAGAAAATGATCGGCGAGAGAATTTAGCATCGGCTTCGTACACTAAAGCGACCACAAAATGGGATGCTAAAACGTTTGAAGTTGAGAAAAGCAATGTCCACATTCTAATACAGTGTTACTCATTGAGAGTTTGATATAAAAATGATTGAATTTAAGAAAAATGTGGTTTTTCTAACAGCCTGGTGTATTATTAAAACGAGAGGAAAGTGACAACACAACAACAAGACATGACTCACCAATAACTCGACGATAACTGTAATAATTAGCCTGCTTTATGCTGAAACCTGAATAGTGAATTGCGAAGATTACAATGGGATTTCTCTGGTTTCATGTAGAAATTCGTTTGAGAGGTTCCTGAATGTTCCTGACCTGAATGAATATGAACGGGCGATAAAACTTGCAGAGAACCCAGAACTGGTAGAATTTCAAGAGTAGATTGGCCATGCCAACGAAGAGAGCCTCAAAAGCTACGCAACACGGCCATCAGAGCACCAGTTACAATACTGTTCTTTGGGATAAAGAAAATATCCTTCTTCAGACCACAGAATCAGTAATCAGTGTCAACTATGCAGTTGTTGTAGAAAATAGTCGGCAATCCTCAACTCACGTGTCCAACTCTACTGCCGCTATCGCTAACGCTTTCTCTGTGAATGCTTTTCCATCAGGCATTTTCAACGCCTTGCACTATCACAATGTGTAGATAAACCTCTCCTGTGCTTACCAGAAATTGTAAAAAGAAAGCACTTTGTTTCCTGCAACAGTTTTGACCAGATGACAATATTACAACCCATTTCATTTGCCGGCTCTTGCAATTTCTGTATTTCACATTTATCGATTGACACGTTCTATTCTTAGCAGATTACTTCATCCAATAAGAAACGAGCTTTCAGATCGTCAATGTCAGGCTGTCACAATTGAACCAATCAGCGACGAAAAAAGTTGTAAACAAGTCAAGTACATTAAAATGGGATTTTCGCTGTCGTAAGTTTGCTTTTAGTTCTAAAGATAGCTTTATTTCCTTCGTCTACATTAAAGTTTATATTATAAAACAAATAAAAGATGGTTCTCCTTGTTATATAACAAAATAATGCACTTTCGAGGTCTTGAAAAGCTGCTAAATGCACTCGCGTTCCGCTCGTGCATCCGCAGTTTTTCAAGACCTCGAGCGTGCATTATTTTGTTATATAACAAGGAGAACCATCTTTTATTTGTTAAGTAACAAACGAACAACTTGTCGAACGGTTTCAGGACAGAAATAGGAGCAATTCCAGACAGGGGCTGATTCCTCGTATTTCTCGTCCCGGGTACAATTTAGTTTTAGATCTTGAAGACGTTTGTCCTGCTCTCACTAGCTATATAGCGGGTGAGCGAAAGACGGATGTCTTTAGTGTCTCGGGGTTTTCAAGTGCTTTGCGTGCCCGCAGCTTCGGGTGGGGCTGTCACAAAGTGTGACTTGTGGCGGTTGTCTGTTCCCACCCTTGTTGAATGACATTTATCTCTCAACACCTCATTGAGATAAACGGATTAGTGATTATCGCGATACTTGAATAAATGGCCACGCTCGTGGCAAATTAATCCCAAGCTGGGTGGTGTCGCGTAGTTGATGTCTTCATTCACCAAACTGAGCTTGACGCTGGCATACAAAGCACATTTCACATATCGAGGCTGTGATTACACAGTAGCGTTTCTGGGCGCAACATAAATTGTAATTTACAACGATTTGAAGGTAAAATTGTAGAAATCTTGCCACGACTTCCTCAATACATGCTGTTGAAAAACGACTTTTGGCTCGCGCAAGAGCCAATCAGAGGCTGGTATTCTGAGACGCCAATAACATGTTATATTGGTGTCTCAAAAGTAAAGAAAATGACCAGTGAATCGTGATACAGGTTTATATTTCGAATATGCTAATGTGATTTCAAACAGAGAATTTACTGTTATTTCATTCTCCTTGTGAATGAAACTTACTTCTGATTTACACAAACTGTTTGGTACTGAAATCACTGATATAATGAGCTTCAAATATAACATAGATGTTTATAAAAGATTATTCCTCTCTACCAGGAAGTTTTTGTATAATTAAGTATACCCTGTTTGATATGGCGTGTGATTACAGCCAAAATTAACACATCAAATTTTGTATTGTAAAAGCAAATTTTGACTCGCCAAATAGCGATACTTTGTGTTGATAAACATTACACTTGTTGTGATATTGTGCCAACCATGATTTCAAAAGGCCGCTTTGTGTCAGGACCCAATGGTTGGCACATTAATGACAATGGATGATGTGGCAGTAAGTATCGCGAAACGTACAGAGTCAAATTGTGCAATCCCAAATTCTCTTCTATGGGGCAAATTCGGGAAACACTAAATTTCGTTCTATATTTGCTGTTGTTTGAAATCGTTTCCGAATACAGCAAATATGTACATTTGTCGTACCTGGTTTCCATGATTAGCACGTGACCTGAAACGAGACTCCCCTATTGGCCAATGTGCCATGAATATCTAATGATGTGTGAGAAATACATTTTCCTAACATATTTGCCTGTAATTTCCAAACCACCGAATGTGTTTGCGGCAAATTTCGGACAAATATAGTTTGAAGTCTAAGCTTTCACCTAGATCATAGGATCGAATTGTCAGCCGAGAAACTTCGATTTCATTCCTACATAACCCCACTGTCGGAAAGCAATACGTTTTTATTAACAGTAACTGCTCTGACTGAAGAGCAATACTCTATGGTGTAAATTTATAGGATAAATTTTAGGCCCCTTGCTTTTTCTGATTTGCATAAATGATTTACCCAATACCTCATCACTGGTACTAAAATTTCATTTATTTGCTGATGACACTAATTGCCAACGAGCCCAAAGGCGAGGTTGGCGAGGCGGCAGAGCATACTCTTGTATGCAAGGAGATTTGAGATTTACTTAGCCTGCGTTGCGGCTCTGGAGTATCGGAGCGCAGCGAGCGGAGATTAGCGGGATTGGGGCGAGAGAAAAAAGAGAGGGGGGACGAGGTGGGGAGGGGATGAAGATAGAGCCTGCCTGCAACCCATGGTTATTTTGATATCCACCCACTAATTAAATGCATGCTTATTAGTAAGTCATGCGATCATTCGACCGATTCATCCAATCATCATGCGGCGGAAGTGAAAACCATGTCTAATATCTGTCAAACTCACGCGTGGAATCTCAAGCCAATCTCAATTCGAGCGTAAAATTCAAAACAAAAAAATTACGAACTTGGCCATGTGAAGACAGGGCCGGCCTAACCCCAAACCTGTAAATGTCAACGACTTTTGCAGGATATGTAATGTATGTTTTAAGGTAGCGTTTGGGAATTCAAATATTTCCACGGCGAGAATCTGTTCAAGCCTTAAGAAAGAAAAGATAGCCGAGGCTTTAAATAATTCTAGCGGGTGCCTGCAAAAGTATTGGTCTTCATATTCCGAAATCTGCTTCTCTATCAAAGTGAGTCTGTCGTTCCCGAGGAAGGAAGATTCGAAATGCTGTAGAGAACTACACCTTTGTTCGAGAAGGTTTGCAGGATAAAGATAACTAAGATAAAGATAACTCGTTGACGCTGAATATAAAGTCGCCACCAAATCAGTAAAGAACACTGCCGACCACAATAACACCGGAGCGAAGTTCTGCCAAAAGAAGCGCTAAAAATCATCCACGCAGCGTTACGAAATCATCAAAGCAACTAGTGTTTTCCAAACACAGTTGGGATTACAGCTAGAACATCTCTTCCAGACAAAATATCTCTAATAGCCTTGCTCCTGTTCTTTATTTAAATTCATTGCTGAGAGAATTCTTGTTTAATACATGTATGTTTGTCGCCATATACTAATTGGTTTCTGCTCTTATCGCATCCATGCATGAATAAAACTTAATTATTTCTGTCAATCACGCATTTTAGCCAATAGCAATACGCGGCCTTCTGAGGCCGAGAGTTATCAAAATAACCATGGGTTGCAGGCAGACTCTATCTTCATCTCCTCCCCACCCCGTCCCCCCTCTCTTTTTTCTCTCCACCCAATCCCACTATAAATCTCCCCTCGCTGCGCCCCGATACTCCAGAGCCGCAATTACTTCGTAATTCTACAATTGCATTTGCGCATGCGTTTGGATTGAGGCTGACGTAGGTCAAGGGAGTGGGCCTTCATGGACTGAATAATTTGTTTTACAGCCTTATATGTATGTCGATTGGTCAGAAGGCTATCCTCTTTAAGCTGCTGTGGTCCTTTGGGCTGTAGGAATAATATTTTAACGGGAGTTTTCGTACAGTATTAATTGCAAGCATAGTGTAGCGCGCATGACACTAGCTAGTTAGAAATGTCACGGAAGTCCGTACTATCGGATGCCATGGACTGAAACGTTGCTTTTACAGCTTCATATGTATATCGATTGGTCAGAAGTCTATGCTCTTTGTGATCCTGAGGTTTTTTGGCCATCAGAAAGTATTTTTAACTTGTTTAGTCTCCTTCGCAGCCGTTATTTAACGATGTCAGATTTTACGCAAAATTGTCAACATAATTTATGTTGCAAATCAATAAAGAATAGAAAGATTCGTCCAAATGTTAACAATTTGTTTCTTTGGCATAGTCAGCATCCCTGTAATATTTCTGGTACAAAAGTTTAGAAAACTAAGACATAGTGTAGCGCGCTCGTAAAGTGACTAGCGGGTTTGAAGTAGTTCGAACTATATCAGCTGTCATGGACTGAATAATTTGTTTTACAGCTTTATGTTTGAGTTCCCCCGGTTATACTGGACATCGGGGATTTATTCTGCGAGATTTCGTACAATTTTAGCAAAGATATGTGGAAACTAGGTAAGTTCGCTTGTCACGGCATGCATGCACTACTGGAAGGGAAACATATGAAAAACATATGACAAACATATGAAAAACATATGAAAAACATATGACATATGACAAAAACATATGGCATGCGTACGTTTTGCAAAACTCACAAAATTTACAATTTGACCATATACAAGAGCAAACATATGACAGGCATATGACACACACAGAAAACATATGACAAACATACGTCTGAAAGAAGAAACATGAATTTCAAAAAAGTTTCCTTGACAGCACATATGACAAAAACATATGACAGGAATATTCAGTTCAATAAACATATGACAGAGTATCACAATAACATATGACTTACTAGAAGCATATGAATGTCAAAAATTTGTTGTTGGCAGCACATATGACAAAACATATGATAGGATGATCAGTTTAATAAACATATGACAGCTAGAGTACCTAAATATATAACATATGACAGTAGGAACATATGACTCCAAAATATATTCAATATTCTTGCTGGCAGAACATATGACAAAACATATGAATATTTAATATGCATGAGATGATAAACATATGACAAAGCAACTTGATTATGTAACATATGATCATCTGGCAGGTTTCCTTTTTATCTATATGAATAAAAAAACATTCATGACACTTAATCCAGTATCTTGGGTAAACATAATTAATAATCAAATAATCAAATAAATACTATACCTGTGTATATATACTTAATATAATATATACTTAATATATATTATCATTTATAATATAGATACGATGGTACGCGCGCTCTGATTGGCTAAGAAGCCATGTTTTATCAGAGTATATAACATGGTTAGCCGTGTTATATAGTTTTCAACTGGCGGTTTCCTTTCATCGCGCGTGTAAATCTATATTATAAAACAGATAAAGAAGCCTTAAATCCATGTTTTATACTATCATAAAACACTCTGGTCATTTGAGAACACTCTAGAAATGTTGAAAGCACGCGCCTTCGGTTTGTGCTTTAACATTTCTCTCATGTTCTCAAATGCCCATCGTGTTTTATGATAGTATAAAACATGGCTAAGGCTTCTTTATTTGTTAAATATATTATAAAGTGTTTTCTTGAAAATATTGTATTATTTTTTAAAATAGTCCACTAGCAGTAGTCCACTAGCCCGGGACTAGTAAAAAAAAACACCTGGGCTAGTAAAATTTGATATCCACTAGCCACAGGGCTAGTAGGTGTCGAGGTAAAGGATTATTATTATTGAAAAAAAACACTTTCAAAAACTAAAAGTCAGTGCAGCCCAAATTAAACGTGCAAATGTTCTGTTGAAGATGAAGGACTGGAAACTAGTAGACCCCAGGATCTCATCACGGGGATT
Organism: Actinernus sp. WN-2022; assembly: GCA_030867875.1. NCBI lineage: Eukaryota > Metazoa > Cnidaria > Anthozoa > Actiniaria > Actinernidae > Actinernus > Actinernus sp. WN-2022. Next base: position 27,320,121 of record JAOWCC010001501.1, read on the forward strand.
TCATCACGGACAGGCCGCCATCTTGACTGGCACTCACGGACGTTCCTCACGGACACATTGTAAATAAACCCTGATCAGTGCTGGAGTTGGCTGTGGGCTAGTAACTTTGAACTATCACTATCCCAAGGGCCAGTTAGTAAAATAGTTGAGGTCGAGCCCTGAGATATGTTCAAATGATTACTTTTATCAGTCGAAGATCGACTTAATTTAGAGATCGACAAACGCAGTAGTACGTACTTCGGATTATGCGATGATCACATCCTTCCGATTCTGGGATTGGGAAGTTGTTTGAAGACTTCTTCTTGTTTTGTCGCCATTTAGTAACTCTTGGTTTCAACTGATAGACATCGATTCTCCATGCATGGACGGCGCTTTCCCCCCAAGGCGAACAACATGGAATTAATTTGTTTATAACTTACGCATTTACCTTTGGCAGCATCCGGGTCATGTTTGGTAACCCGATCACAAGTATGATGCACATTTTGGCGCTCAACGTTAATTAACCTCAACCGTCCTCTTCACGTGAAGTTTGTCGGTTCAAGTTCGTCTCTGTCTTTTGCTGTGTTTTTTGCATTATCAACCGCTTTCTTTTAAATAACAATCTCCAGGATTCCTCGACAATCGAAGGTAAGTGTAGTGTTGTCAATTTGGCTCAGAAATTAAAGCACGTCGATTTATACAACTTTAGAATCGATTTCAGTGTTACATGTAGTGTTAATTATATTTATGTGCAATCCGTGCAAATTTTCGCCACTTCTGATGATGAAGAACGCATGCATCTGTTGAGTATTTGAAATCTACGGTGGCCTGGAAGGGACATTTGGATTGCGTGAATATATTTTCTTGTTATTAACTCGCAATGCGTGTTAGTAACTCGCAATGCGTGTTAGTAACTCGCAATGCGTGTTAGTAACTCGCAATGCGTGTTAGTAAGTCGCAATGCGTGTTAGTAACTCGCAATGCGTGTTAGTAACTCGCAATGCGTGTTAGTAACTCGCAATGCGTGGTAGTAACTCTCAATGCGTGGTAGTAACTCTCCTCGACACATGCGCATCTAGTATGTAGCGCATGCGTACACAGCCGTTGTCATTTTTACCAAGATGGCGTGAATAAGGTAACTCGGCCGGTAAGTAAAATATTCTGCTTAAAAACCTCCTTAAAACGTTTAGAATAGTACAACACAGTAAGAATAGATCATATGTTCCTGTTTTTGGTTTATACTTGTGTAAATTTCTCAAACAATTTTGGTTAATTGGGGATTTTAGCTAGAGTAAAAGCAATCGTCACTTCGTTGAGATGTAAAAATGCAAACGTCCTGCCAGGGGATGGGGATTTTATTTCATAGTTATAATACTTTTCATGTCAGTAGCATAATTTATGAATTTTCAATTTTTTGTACCGCACAATCCATGACCATGTTGATAACCCCGGCGCTAAGTTCATTACAAAGAGGAATATATGTCTGTTTTGTTCCCCAATATCCTTGTTCAATCTTCGTTTAAAAACGATTTGAAATGTTAAAAAGAATTGTCCTTCCCTGAATTGTGATTATATATGATGGACATGCTGTCAATGTTGAGCTCGGTTTGCGGGACAGAAACACAAAACTACTGAGTTGGATTAATCTGGCTATGTGCAAATTTTGAGCACATAGCCGCTTTAATAACTCATTAATATTTTATCATTACAGATCTTATTTTTAGAAAAATATAATTTGCCCTGCAAAGGTGGACTTAAAAGCGACTTAGCACCCTTAGCAAAAGTAAGAAGGTGGCACGGCCATGGGGAGGAGGAGCGTAAGCAGCAGACTGATATCACAAGAGTTGGACCTCGTGCTGTATTGTAAGCCCCTGTAGGGGTTGTGAATAATTGACTCCTACTCCGCATGCATTGTATGTGAGGTTAAATAAACCAAAGTCCTCATATCTAGCGGACAATAGTAAACCCCGATTCCGCACTGCGGAATAGAAGTTTTCTCAAAATACCCTACAAATGACCAAATCTAGCGGACAGTACTAAAACCCGATTCCGCACTGCGGAATAAATGTTTTCTCAAAATACCCTACAAATGACCAAATCTAGCGGACAATACTAAACCCCGATTCCGCACTGCGGAATAGAAGTTTTCTCAAAATACCCTACAAATGACCAAATCTAGCGGACAGTACTAAAACCCGATTCCGCACTGCGGAATAAATGTTTTCTCAAAATACCCTACAAATGACCAATACTAAACCCCGATTCCGCACTGCGGAATAGAAGTTTTCTCAAAATACCCTACAAATGACCAAATCTAGCGGACAGTACTAAAACCCGATTCCGAACTGCGGAATAAATGTTTTCTCAAAATACCCTACAAATGACCAAATATAGCGGACAATACTAAACCCCGATTCCGCACTGCGGAATAGATGTTTTCTCAAAATATCCCACAAGAACAAATCTGATGCAAGGGTCGTTGAAAAAAGGATCATTTGCCTACAAATCCAGTTTAGACAGAGATAGCTTCAAGGCCCTGCTTCAAATTTTAAAACCGTTGCAGTTGGTTGGCCGGTAATTAGACTAATTATTAAAACCAATCAGCTATGTTTTAGCCCTGAACCTCACATACCAGTTAATTTTTAAACTTACTAGCATCTCTTTCTTTGGCAATTTAGTTTTGTTTAGCATGCAGTGCAAACGAGAACTGAGACTCGATTCACAGACGATCGAAAGTGTACCCGAAATCTGGCCAAGCCGATCTATAAATTTTAGAGAATAACACTTAAAATGAGGATATAATAATTACACATTAGTTGGAAATTGTCTACCTGTTCAATCTACTCAGCTTTTCTTCAGACTTGTGGCTGCATCAAACGCATGGGAATGTTTGCTCACACTCAGATGCGTCGTTCTGATCAGTTAGATTGGATGCATATTGTTCAAGTGAAATTTATCGGCTGTTTTAGTACGCTTGGGTTCGGCTCACGTCTACTGATTCAACAACAATCGCATCTCCGGGCCAATATCTTTCTCTCGGCAGGAATTCTCGGTGCTACATGCTTTGGTTTACACAGAATTATTCGAAGTAGAAACATCTGAAGGTTTTAGGTGATGGGCTGATACATCCTCTTGATGTGACGCGGCATTAAGTGAACCGTATTAAGATATTCTCAACTGGTACATCACGCAGTCGGAGTTTTTCATTGATCGGGAGTTTCACTGAGACAATAAAAGCATTTGTTCCCGGACAACTTCTCCATGTTCTTGTGCTCTGGCCATCTCATAACTATCGGTTTCCATTGCCAGGATGAAACCGCCAGGATAGATCGAGATAAAGGTTTCTTACTTCAATATAATTTGTACGGTTCATTGCCGATGACGCTAGCGGTTAGATAATACCTACATGTGAAAACACCATTCAATGAAATTGAATATCCCGGTGCCTGTGAAGTCTCAGCTTTAACCAATCGGATCAAGGACTAGTGTTATTTCAGGCGCGCAAAAATTTGAATACTGCCAAAAACCGAATAATAAATAAGCGTCACTTCAATTTTAGTTACACATCGCCATGTGCTTTAATACGCACACAAGCCTTGTTGTTCATCTAAATCTTCAGGATCACACACACATTGAAGGTAGGTATTGTTATGAGAGTGATAAACACATCATTTATATATTATTCAGGTTGCACATTACATCCAAGAAAGCATGTATAATTTAGATCAAGATTACTTTCACTTCACTGACATTGCCGGCGTCTGAGTTGCTTTTCATTTAGTTATGTGTATCTCAAAAAGCGAAGCAAAATCAAAGTCACGACGTATTCTGAGGACAAATTTGGTAAGATCAATACGGACGCTATGGCTATGAAAAAAAAATCAAGGAAATCAAGATATGAGACGACTTCAAAATGTATTATATATTGTGTTCTCAATGCAGAAGTTGCAGCCTTCCTTGTAAACCGCGATTGGAGTTTATCTGTTCAGAAATTGTAGTGTGATCTGTTAACGAAAGCCTTCGCTTTGAATCATAAGTTAAAACTTATACTAGCTTAAAGTCTCAAACTCGAAAGGTTGTGCTACCGGCTGTGATACTTTTCGTGCTTTACTCGTATCGCTAGAAATAGATATCTGACTTTCAGACTCTTGTGTAGTAGACAAGCGAAACGACCGGATACCGTGTCTACCGTTCATCGTCATCCTCTCACTCTTAAATGCCTAACATTTAAAATGTATAAACGTATCCAATATCTTCTCTTTACAGAAACTTGTTACAGCAGATGAGAACAGAGGCTGACATGTGAAAAGTTCGTACGCAGAATGTTTCTTCGTTGCCGAAAGGATCCTGTTGACAACAAACGATTATAAGTAACTCGCTTAAGTGTTTATTCCTCCCGCAATATATCATCTATCTGTTCCCGTTTAATATTTATACGATATCGGGACCGATTCAATGTTGGATGTTTCCAGCAAATTTGGTCACTTGTGCGATATTTTGAGAAAGCGAGTGCGGAATCGGGGGTTTGCTTGTCCGCCAGATTTGATCATTTTTATGATATTTTGAGTGAACCTTCATTCCGCACTGCGGAATCGGGGTTTACTTGTCCGCCAGGATTTGATCATTTTTGTGATATTTTGAGAATGCTTGTATTCCGCAGTGCGGAATAAGGGTTTACTTGTCCGCCAGATTTGATCATTTTTATGATATTTTGAGTGAACCTTCATTCCGCACTGCGGAATCGGGGTTTACTTGTCCGCCAGATTTGATCATTTTTGTGATATTTTGAGAATGCTTGTATTCCGCAGTGCGGAATAGGGGTTTACTTGTCCGCTAGATTTGATCATTTTTATGATATTTTGAGTGAACCTTCATTCCGCACTGCGGAATCGGGGTTTACTTGTCCGCCAGATTTGATCATTTTTTGTGATATTTTGAGTAAACCTTCATTCCGCAGTGCGGAATCGGGGTTTACTCTTGTCCGCCAGATTTGATCATTTTTGTGATATTGTGAGAATGCTTGTGTTCCGCAGTGCGGAATCGGGGATTATTTTTGTCCGCCAAATTTGGTCATCTGTGCAATATTTTGAGTAAACCTTCATTCCGCAGAGCGGAATCAGGGTTCAGATTTGTCCATCAGATTTCGTCATCTGTGCGATATTTTAAGAAACCCTTGATTCCGCAGTGCGGAATCGGGAGTTCGATTTATCCGCCAGAACTTTGTATTTGGTATCCCAGTTTTCTGTATTTTTTTGTGTTCCGCTTATTTCAGCCTTAAACAACACTTACTTTTTGTATGAAAATGCCTTTCCGTTAGAAAATGTATTTTCGATATTGTTAAAAATATCAAAAATGTCCAGTCCGCCAAAATAATGTTAATAGTGTATCTAGTAATTTCTGTGGTAACGTCAAAATACTAGTTATTTGGGGAAATAAAAACCGGTGGTCCGCCAACAACGTCTACATTTTATGCTTTGGGGGAAACACGTCTTGGTTATATACGAAAACTGCATTATTAGCGGACGCATTCCTCTTAATATCGCGTTTTCATTGAATTCTTGCGGAATTTCACAAAATGATAAAAACTGATTTTAGATGAGAATGCGTTAGTAACTGCTCTGACTGAAGAGAAATACTCTATGGTGTAAATTTATAGGATAAATTTTAGGCCCCTTGCTTTTTCTGATTTGCATAAATGATTTACCCAATACCTCATCACTGGTACTAAAATTTCATTTATTTGCTGATGACACTAATTGCCAACGAGCCCAAAGGCGAGGTTGGCGAGGCGGCAGAGCATACTCTTGTATGCAAGGAGATTTGAGATTTACTTAGCCTGCGTTGCGGCTCTGGAGTATCGGAGCGCAGCGAGCGGAGATTAGCGGGATTGGGGCGAGAGAAAAAAGAGAGGGGGGACGAGGTGGGGAGGGGATGAAGATAGAGCCTGCCTGCAACCCATGGTTATTTTGATATCCACCCACTAATTAAATGCATGCTTATTAGTAAGTCATGCGATCATTCGACCGATTCATCCAATCATCATGCGGCGGAAGTGAAAACCATGTCTAATATCTGTCAAACTCACGCGTGGAATCTCAAGCCAATCTCAATTCGAGCGTAAAATTCAAAACAAAAAAATTACGAACTTGGCCATGTGAAGACAGGGCCGGCCTAACCCCAAACCTGTAAATGTCAACGACTTTTGCAGGATATGTAATGTATGTTTTAAGGTAGCGTTTGGGAATTCAAATATTTCCACGGCGAGAATCTGTTCAAGCCTTAAGAAAGAAAAGATAGCCGAGGCTTTAAATAATTCTAGCGGGTGCCTGCAAAAGTATTGGTCTTCATATTCCGAAATCTGCTTCTCTATCAAAGTGAGTCTGTCGTTCCCGAGGAAGGAAGATTCGAAATGCTGTAGAGAACTACACCTTTGTTCGAGAAGGTTTGCAGGATAAAGATAACTAAGATAAAGATAACTCGTTGACGCTGAATATAAAGTCGCCACCAAATCAGTAAAGAACACTGCCGACCACAATAACACCGGAGCGAAGTTCTGCCAAAAGAAGCGCTAAAAATCATCCACGCAGCGTTACGAAATCATCAAAGCAACTAGTGTTTTCCAAACACAGTTGGGATTACAGCTAGAACATCTCTTCCAGACAAAATATCTCTAATAGCCTTGCTCCTGTTCTTTATTTAAATTCATTGCTGAGAGAATTCTTGTTTAATACATGTATGTTTGTCGCCATATACTAATTGGTTTCTGCTCTTATCGCATCCATGCATGAATAAAACTTAATTATTTCTGTCAATCACGCATTTTAGCCAATAGCAATACGCGGCCTTCTGAGGCCGAGAGTTATCAAAATAACCATGGGTTGCAGGCAGACTCTATCTTCATCTCCTCCCCACTCCGTCCCCCCTCTCTTTTTTCTCTCCACCCAATCCCACTATAAATCTCCCCTCGCTTCGCCCCGATACTCCAGAGCCGCAATTACTTCGTAATTCTACAATTGCATTTGCGCATGCGTTTGGATTGAGGCTGACGTAGGTCAAGGGAGTGGGCCTTCATGGACTGAATAATTTGTTTTACAGCCTTATATGTATGTCGATTGGTCAGAAGGCTATCCTCTTTAAGCTGCTGTGGTCCTTTGGGCTGTAGGAATAATATTTTAACGGGAGTTTTCGTACAGTATTAATTGCAAGCATAGTGTAGCGCGCATGACACTAGCTAGTTAGAAATGTCACGGAAGTCCGTACTATCGGATGCCATGGACTGAAACGTTGCTTTTACAGCTTCATATGTATATCGATTGGTCAGAAGTCTATGCTCTTTGTGATCCTGAGGTTTTTTGGCCATCAGAAAGTATTTTTAACTTGTTTAGTCTCCTTCGCAGCCGTTATTTAACGATGTCAGATTTTACGCAAAATTGTCAACATAATTTATGTTGCAAATCAATAAAGAATAGAAAGATTCGTCCAAATGTTAACAATTTGTTTCTTTGGCATAGTCAGCATCCCTGTAATATTTCTGGTACAAAAGTTTAGAAAACTAAGACATAGTGTAGCGCGCTCGTAAAGTGACTAGCGGGTTTGAAGTAGTTCGAACTATATCAGCTGTCATGGACTGAATAATTTGTTTTACAGCTTTATGTTTGAGTTCCCCCGGTTATACTGGACATCGGGGATTTATTCTGCGAGATTTCGTACAATTTTAGCAAAGATATGTGGAAACTAGGTAAGTTCGCTTGTCACGGCATGCATGCACACTACTGGAAGGGAAACATATGAAAAACATATGACAAACATATGAAAAACATATGAAAAACATATGACATATGACAAAAACATATGGCATGCGTACGTTTTGCAAAACTCACAAAATTTACAATTTGACCATATACAAGAGCAAACATATGACAGGCATATGACACACACAGAAAACATATGACAAACATACGTCTGAAAGAAGAAACATGAATTTCAAAAAAGTTTCCTTGACAGCACATATGACAAAAACATATGACAGGAATATTCAGTTCAATAAACATATGACAGAGTATCACAATAACATATGACTTACTAGAAGCATATGAATGTCAAAAATTTGTTGTTGGCAGCACATATGACAAAACATATGATAGGATGATCAGTTTAATAAACATATGACAGCTAGAGTACCTAAATATATAACATATGACAGTAGGAACATATGACTCCAAAAAATATTCAATATTCTTGCTGGCAGAACATGACAAAACATATGAATATTTAATATGCATGAGATGATAAACATATGACAAAGCAACTTGATTATGTAACATATGATCATCTGGCAGGTTTCCTTTTTATCTATATGAATAAAAAAACATTCATGACACTTAATCCAGTATCTTGGGTAAACATAATTAATAATCAAATAATCAAATAAATACTATACCTGTGTATATATACTTAATATAATATATACTTAATATATATTATCATTTATAATATAGATACGATGGTACGCGCGCTCTGATTGGCTAAGAAGCCATGTTTTATCAGAGTATATAACATGGTTAGCCGTGTTATATAGTTTTCAACTGGCGGTTTCCTTTCATCGCGCGCGTAAATCTATATTATAAAACAGATAAAGAAGCCTTAAATCCATGTTTTATACTATCATAAAACACTCTGGTCATTTGAGAACACTCTAGAAATGTTGAAAGCACGCGCCTTCGGCTTGTGCTTTAACATTTCTCTCATATTCTCAAATGCCCATCGTGTTTTATGATAGTATAAAACATGGCTAAGGCTTCTTTATTTGTTAAATATATTATAAAGTGTTTTCTTGAAAATATTGTATTATTTTTTAAAATAATAAAACAGCAGTAGTCCACTAGCCCGGGACTAGTAAAAAAAAACACCTGGGCTAGTAAAATTTGATATCCACTAGCCACAGGGCTAGTAGGTGTCGAGGTAAAGGATTATTATTATTGGAAAAAAAAACTTTCAAAAACTAAAAGTCAGTGCAGCCCAAATTAAACGTGCAAATGTTCTGTTGAAGATGAAGGACTGGAAACTAGTAGACCCCAGGATCTCATCACGGGGATTTCATCACGGACAGGCCGCCATCTTGACTGGCACTCACGGACGTTCCTCACGGACACATTGTAAATAAACCCTGATCAGTGCTGGAGTTGGCTGTGGGCTAGTAACTTTGAACTATCACTATCCCAAGGGCCAGTTAGTAAAATAGTTGAGGTCGAGCACTGAGATATGTTCAAATGATTACTTTTATCAGTCGAAGATCGACTTAATTTAGAGATCGACAAACGCAGTAGTACGTACTTCGGATTATGCGATGATCACATCCTTCCGATTCTGGGATTGGGAAGTTGTTTGAAGACTTCTTCTTGTTTTGTCGCCATTTAGTAACTCTTGGTTTCAACTGATAGACATCGATTCTCCATGCATGGACGGCGCTTTCCCCCCAAGGCGAACAACATGGAATTAATTTGTTTATAACTTACGCATTTACCTTTGGCAGCATCCGGGTCATGTTTGGTAACCCGATCACAAGTATGATGCACATTTTGGCGCTCAACGTTAATTAACCTCAACCGTCCTCTTCACGTGAAGTTTGTCGGTTCAAGTTCGTCTCTGTCTTTTGCTGTGGTTTTTGCATTATCAACCGCTTTCTTTTAAATAACAATCTCCAGGATTCCTCGACAATCGAAGGTAAGTGTAGTGTTGTCAATTTGGCTCAGAAATTAAAGCACGTCGATTTATACAACTTTAGAATCGATTTCAGTGTTACATGTAGTGTTAATTATATTTATGTGCAATCCGTGCAAATTTTCGCCACTTCTGATGATGAGGAACGCATGCATCTGTTGAGTATTTGAAATCTACGGTGGCCTGGAAGGGACATTTGGATTGCGTGAATATATTTTCTTGTTATTAACTCGCAATGCGTGTTAGTAACTCGCAATGCGTGTTAGTAACTCGCAATGCGTGTTAGTAACTCGCAATGCGTGTTAGTAACTCTCAATGCGTGTTAGTAACTCGCAATGCGTGTTAGTAACTCGCAATGCGTGTTAGTAACTAGCAATGCGTGGTAGTAACTCTCAATGCGTGGTAGTAACTCTCCTCGAGACATGCGCATCTAGTATGTAGCGCATGCGTACACAGCCGTTGTCATTTTTACCAAGATGGCGTGAATAAGGTAACTCGGCCGGTAAGTAAAATATTCTGCTTAAAAACCTCCTTAAAACGTTTAGAATAGTACAACACAGTAAGAATAGATCATATGTTCCTGTTTTTGGTTTATACTTGTGTAAATTTCTCAAACAATTTTGGTTAATTGGGGATTTTAGCTAGAGTAAAAGCAATCGTCACTTCGTTGAGATGTAAAAATGCAAACGTCCTGCCAGGGTATGGGGATTTTATTTCATAGTTATAATACTTTTCATGTCAGTAGCATAATTTATGAATTTTCAATTTTTTGTACCGCACAATCCATGACCATGTTGATAACCCCGGCGCTAAGTTCATTACAAAGAGGAATATATATCTGTTTGGTTCCCCAATATCCTTGTTCAATCTTCGTTTAAAAACGATTTGAAATGTTAAAAAGAATTGTCCTTCCCTGAATTGTGATTATATATGATGGACCTGCTGTCAATGTTGAGCTCGGTTTGCGGGACAGAAACACAAAACTACTGAGTTGGATTAATCTGGCTATGTGCAAATTTTGAGCACATAGCCGCTTTAATAACTCATTAATATTTTATCATTACAGATCTTATTTTTAGAAAAATATAATTTGCCCTGCAAAGGTGGACTTAAAAGCGACTTAGCACCCTTAGCACAAGTAAGAAGGTGGCACGGCCATGGGGAGGAGGAGCGTAAGCAGCAGACTGATATCACAAGAGTTGGACCTCGTGCTGTATTGTAAGCCCCTGTAGGGGGTGTGTATAATTGACTCCCACTCCGCATGCATTGTGCACGTGCTTACCATGTGCTTTGTATAGTATTACATTACCAATATGGGTAGGACATAAAACTTTTATTGTCAAGCCAATAACCTCTTTGCGTACACACACACACATAAACATAAATAAATACTAAACGTATTATCTCCCAACAGATGTGTGGCAGGAGTGTTCAAGTGGAGTGAAAGAGATGTCAATCAATGTAAGAGCTTTTACTGTCTCTGTTATTTTGTTTGACCTTGTGAGATCTCTTCAAGCAAGTCTCCCAGAGTACATCCCGGTCTTAAAAGAAAATCATGGACAACGTCATAGCTTAATCGTGAGCTATTTCCATCTCGGATTAAATTACAGTGAAATTATTAGCTTTCTGCTTCTCTGCCATGGAATACGAATCTGCTTGAGGCAGCTCAAGAGGGTATTAAGAGCCAAAGGTTTGCGAAGACGAAAAAGTTTTACACCTGTACGAGAGATCGTTGATGCAGTTGAGGAAGAGCTGCAAGGAAGTGGATGTAGCATAGGATACAGACTTATGCATCAGAGGTTACAGAATGATCGAGGGCTGGTGGTCGATCGCGAAACTGTTCGACAAATTGTAAAAGGTCTCAGATCCTGAAGGTGTTGAGTGCCGATCTAAGAGAAAATTGAGACGAAGGAAGTACTTTGCTAAAGGGCCAAACTTCATATGGCATGTAGATGGCTACGACAAGCTAAAGCGCCAAGAGTTTTCTTTACGGCAAATCTACTGCCAACCAACGAATCGAGGCATGGTGGTCTGTACTGCGCAAATGGATCAATTGATGGCTATAGTCGACGAATTATGTGGCTAGAAGTTGGGCCGTCAAACAACAATCCTCGGATCACAGCTCAGTACTTTATTGACTGCATTCGCCAGGTGAATGGCGTTCCACGTATAGTAAGAGGCGATTGTGGTACCGAAAACATCTATATCGCTTCGATACAGCGCTATCTAAGGAAGGACTGTGATGATGGTATGGCTGGCGCCAAGAGTTTTCTTTACGGCAAATCTACTGCCAACCAACGAATCGAGGCATGGTGGTCTGTACTGCGCAAAACAAGTACAGCTTGGTGGATGAACTACTTTAAAGACATGAGAGATACGGGAATGTATAACAGTAGCGATCCTCTTCAAGCCAACTGCTTACAATTTTGCTTTATGCCAATCATTCAAGCGGAGTTGCATACAGTCGCAAAGAACTGGAATTTGCATAAAATAAGGACATCGTTAAATAGCGATTCGCCCCCTGGCAGACCTGATGTCATATATTTCCTTCCCAGCACAACTAATACAAGTGACTTAAAAACAGAGGTTGAAGAGGATGACCTGAATGTGGCAGAGAGTATCTGTGGAGAACAGCGACCCCCGATGGGGTGCCATCCGCCATTTGCAGAGTTGGGGAAAATAATCATGTAAGAACACAACTTAAAAACGCCAAGTAACCCAGAGGAAGCGAAAGACCTTTATATAGAGTTGTTGCTTCACATCAATGACATCTGAAATAGTAGTGTTAGAAAGCCCGGCAGATTGCCGGTATGTATATATATGAACGATTTTACGCTTAGTCACGGGACCGTCATTTGATTGCGCTGCGTTTGATTAGATAAAAAAGGCAATAGTAAGTATTTAATGTTTCATATTTTTATTTCAACATTATCAACCCATATCATAAGTCATAAGAAATAAGAAATAAGTCATAAATCATATGCGAAGGTGGTGTTTTTTCTAGGAAAGCTAAGAGTGACTTTTATTTCATAGTTCGCCCTCTTCTCTTTTCCAGACAATTCATGAATGTTTCCAGAAAGTTTATTTCAACTTGAACAAAACAAATTTAAAATAGAACTAGAATAGGTAGTTCTGTTAACTCTAACCAAACGTATACTGGCGTCCTTAGCCAACCTCCAGTAATAGTTCTACATAGAGTCGAATAGCAAGCACGTCTGTGGTCAATAGTACACTAGTGCCCCTTTAGTTAAAAACCTAAAAACCAAAATATATACAATAGTATATTATAGCACAGGGCAGCTTTGCATATTTAAACTCTGAAAGTTCGTTTTTATATCTATTTTTGGAGAAACATTTTTACAAATATTTTACTCGATATATGTATCTTTAGCATAACACAGCCGCCGTGTATTGGAAAACTCGCAATCTTATTGGTTCGCTTCTGACGTACTATTGAGAGTTATACATGTAGTTAACCGCTAAATTTTCGCGCGCGCTCATTGGACAACAGCGATCACGTGACGCGATAACTTCGTTCTCGGGCTAATATTTGTTTAAGAACATCAAATATCCAAGGGAAACTATCAGCCGATAGTCCCTCGACAGACACACTCTATTGTTATAATAGTTCGTTGGAACGCTAAATCTAGAGGGCGCATCAACAAAATTGCTATTGTGCGTTAGGGTTTTCGATATTAATCGAGTTCTGAATTTATAGAACGGTGGCTGTGTGATGCTAAAAGAACTAGACGTGCTCGCTCTTGGTTTCTATCGAACTTGGATAGTTGACTCGGGTGTGCGCCCCTCGCCAACTATCTGCCGATAGAAACCGCGAGCTCGCCATCTAATTGTTAAACACAAATCTATAACATAGCAACATTTAACGTATAGTAGCCTGCTATCTCAGACGTACTTTTGCACTCAAAAATGAAAAACAGTTCAACTTTGTAACACTCGGTCTTACTCGTTTCTAAAGTGGCCAATTCACTGCTTTGTTATTTCCTATAATACATGTATGCAATGACAGAATAGGGAGGTTAAGCAGCGAGGACGGCAACGTCGACGACGGCCAAAAATGATTCAGTTACTAAGAACAATAACTGCACGCGAAAATGCGTGCAGTGACATACATTTTTGCCGTCTTCATTAAATAACAACGCGAAAACCCCAAGTTTGACGTTGAACAGAGAACGTCAACGAAAGAAAGTAAAACGTTCTCATTTTCGTTCGACATGAACGGAACTTTTTGTGCATCCAATTTGTCAAAAAATCTGGATGCGCAAAAGAAACGCAAGACTACTGGAAGAAATAATAAACACGAGATTTGACGAAAAAGCACCTTTTCACGTACCGTCGTCGACGTTGCCGTCCTCGGTGCTAAAGCTCCCTAATAGCAAGTAGAGAATATACAATCACCGTGAACAAATACGTGTTATAAACGGTTGGTATCCATGCCATTTTTAATTTCGCCATCACGTTCCTTCTCGCCTGGCGTACAACGATCAGAAACAGTACATGGATACATGCATGGTACAAATTTCCTATCTGATTAAACAATGTATGTCGGTGGAAAACTGCAGTCAACTGTAAGCAACTCCAAACCATCAACAAACCTCAGTATCCTCTTCAGGTTACATCGTCTGCAAGAGAGAAGAGGACCACGACTGATGCTGAAGTCGGTACAAGATCAGAGTTCATGCCTTCTATTTCTTCTTATGAAAGTGAAAAAGTTCCTTCTGGAAACTCTGAACAGTCCACGAAACCTTGTAGACGAACTCTTATTATCCTGCGATGGCTATCGGCTGCGGTCTTTAGTGGATTCACGGAAACTAAATGAGGGAAAACCTCCAGGACAACGGGTTATTGAGGATGTTGGTGACTTGATCTCTGAAGTCATTAAAACTAAGATAACCCGATGAAGGCAAGTCAAGAACGGCTGAACATGTGTGGGAAACGATTTCAGGAACGCTTCCAGTGTTAGCGTGGAAAACAACTGTGATCTTGTCAACCGTAAGTAACTCTGAGCCAGTAATGTACCTCAGTATCTTCCTTAGGTTCGCATCATCTGCACTTCGAATGAACCTCTTCAAGTAGTTTAGTACTTCCTTCTTACCACTGGTCATCTGGGATTCATCTTCAACCCGCAAGAGGGCCAAGACGGATGCTGAGGTTGGTACAAGATCAGCGTACATGCCCTCGATTTCGTCCTTGGTGGTGTCCTCCCATATGTCATGACAGTCTGCCAGGCCCTTCTGGAAACTCTTTACAGCCCACGCCACCTTGTTGATGAACTCACATTTTGCGACGGCTATCAGCTGCGGTCTTAACGAGGTTGGAGTAGGAACCTTTCGTAAATTATATGGCTCGAGTACATCAATGAGTGCCTCCTCCAAATCTGACGAGTAAGTGTCACCATTGCTGGGACTTAGCGCTTTCTGCAGCACCTCGCGTTCATAGTCGGTATGGTAGGTAAGGAGAGAAGATAGCAATTCATCGTCAGTAACAGCGTCAGCTCCACAGATCGAGGCCAAAACAAAGGATTTGCAAAGGCGAATAGGGAAGACTCCACAAAGAATATATCCATGTGAAGCTATTCTTCCAAGCAACATCAACGTATCTTCTGTAACGTCGGGACTTGTTCTTGGGGTGAAAGTTCCTGCTGCTCCTTCAAAGAATTTAATGAAGGCTTTCTCCCAAAACTCTGAGTAGAATTCACGTTTGAGACCATCTAAATCTTCCCCATCCTCGCCTTCAAATTCCAAGCACGGGTAGGCAGACCTACAAAATTAGACATCTTGATATAGACCCAACACTGTTTCAAATATCGCATCTCTGTGGACTGTGATGTTGACATTATTATCCAACTTGCACAAAGCATCCACACAGCGACGTCGAAGTTCTCTCCTCTTAAAAGTAAAAAAAAAACGTATATATAAGCACGTTTCATTGTAACAAAGCTAATTATAAAATAATTTAGATAGTGCGCGCGCTATCATTAGCTATGCAAACATGGGAATGACGTCACATTTCTCTGTGTTCGTACCATTATTTATTATTTACGGTACATTCTATAAAAGGAAATACTTTACCAAAACAAATTTCCTAATTTCCATATAGATTCCAATCATGCCGAAAAGATATGAAAGAGCCATTGCCAGCTAAACGTAAAAAATAATCTAGCGGTTGGCGAGATTGAACCAAAAAGAACTTGCGATTGTAAATGGCGCCTAATTCATATCAACCGACAATCAACAATCTACGTGGGTTTCAGTTTATACACAATTTTAATGGCGCAAAGAATGAAGTAGATGTATTCTGTAATTTAATTTGTTGAGAAAAGTTTTTGTTCCTATGAAGTCAAAAAGTCCAAAAAACTTTGTTCTTGTTGAAGTCCGGCAAGAACGACGATCACCAACTGAAGCTTAAATGTACACTTTTCTCACTCCCAAACAAACATTTTCCTCGAAGTTTGGATTGAGGCACTTCTTTAGAATAATTGTTGTCTAATTGTTGTTTCGTGATATTTTTTTTACATCGTTTTGGGAGTAAATCCTATGAAATAGTGGCACATTCCTCGTCTCCCTAGTCGAGCAGAAACTCTAGCAAACCTCGGTAAGTATGGAAGAATTCTTGAGCAGATACAAATACTCGACCTGCGGTCTCGTACGTGTTTGTACTATCAGTAGGACGTCATTGAAATAATACATTTAACTTTCTGTTTTACTCGTAATTGTTATTATGTAACCCGGGAGGGTTGGAGATGCTACTGCATGAAATTATCGTTGAGCACTCTAAATGGCTGTGAATCAGCATATTTTATTTTACTCACACAACCTTTCTTCAATTTGGTACATCATAAAGTAACTGCAATAATGATACCTTTGTTGTGGGTTGGTTTGTAGGAGCCACTGTACATGAAACATCAGTTTTTTCATCACTACTGGAGAACAAACAATGTACACGTTGACAAAAGTGTACATGAATTGACTACTTTAGAAAGGAGTAAGCTTAAGAGCTGGGACAGAGGGGTAAAATAATAAGTAAACCTGATTACACTGGAGCTGGGTGGGTGTAGCGTGTTTGCGCTCGCCTCTCACCACTGTGGCCCGGGTTCGATTCCCGGACGCGGCGCCACATTGCTCCGAGGGTTTTCTCTGGGTTCTCCGGTTTCCTCCCTCCGTAAAAATCAACTGGTGAGTCGAGAGTAGTATGTACAGAATATATGAATGTAGTGGGGAGTGTGCGTGGAGTAAAAGCAGGCCCCCACCAGCTGTAAGCTGTAAACACTAGCCTGCTACAAATAAAACATTTATTTATTTATTTAGTTTACACCAAATGAAAGATCAAACAAAAAATAGTAGGTTTATCACGTTTGGGGAAGGTTGGTTTGCTACTAAACATTTGACATTATTTCTAAAAATCACAGGAGACACTTGTCACTTCTTCCATGCGTTTCTCTGTAATTTTAGCGATGTTTAAAAGTCCGCCATTCGTTTCCCATTCAGTTTAACCAAACAACCACAAGCTTGGTTATCTAACTAATTTCGATGTGATCTTTCTTGTGGTGTTATTTTTATGAGACATATTGGTCCCAGTGTCTAAAATGGCAATAGCCATATATGTTTATCTGATAGAAACAGGCAAAGGAACTTTGCAGAAAATGCATGAGAATAAGGAGGGAGGGGGTGACTCCATATGTTTTCCAATAGGCATTAGACGGCAGTCATCACTGCCAGTATGACGTGTTGGTTAAAACAATATGTTTTAGCCTCCCACTGATGTGTTTCAGAAAGAGTTTACCAGTGGCAAAAACAAATGATTTTATTCTCCTGGAATCAACATGGTTGCAGGGTTAAAACATATATAATGCAATACATACAATGCCTTAATAATATTCTTATAATGTCGACATATTGAAATCATTCTATTTATATGTAACACCTGGGGAGAGGGGGGGCATTTATTGTAGAGGGGCGCTTGAATTGCTACACACATACCTATCACCTTCCATTATCTGGATCGGAGGCTTTTCGTCTATAGGTGCAACTAGCAAGTGTGTGTTTTCCAGTGGCAATGTGTCGTTGTTGTCACAGTCACTGATGCCAAATCCTTTGATACTCACTTCAGAATCTTCTGATTCAGGTTCTCCCTCTGATTCCATGTGTAGAACACACGGTCATGGTATTCAGTCACGCTATCGGATGGCGAAACTTTAGTGTGTCTGATCGAATTTCTTTGCGTTGTTGATAGTGAAAAAAATTCAGGGTGGATGCTCAGCGATCCTACCCAGTCATACACAGCAAACATTGTTTCTTCTTTTCCAAAGAAACGTGACAGTCTACCATTAGAAGAATGCTGCACAGTTATTCGTACACTGTCACTCTCTGTTTCAGGTGGTAATCTCTCCATTCTTGTCTGTCGTAAGGTTTCGAGTCTTTGAACTTCAGTGATCTCTTGTTTTAAATTCTGGATCCTGTCTCTGTCCTTCTTCTGATCAGCCTCTAGGCTCAGTTGGTATGCCTTATCCTGATCATCTCGTAGGACATTCCTTTCATCCGAGGTCCCAAGTAAAGGGATATTACATGGGCTCTGCTGGATGTCATCATCCTGGTTACCAGAGTTTCTTTCTTGAAGTGCTGGCGCTGCATTTAGGTTGTCCCGCCATATTCGGCCCTTGTTTTTGATTACTGATTGAGAAGTATCATCGTTTGAGAAAGGTGAGTTCTCAAATTCACTATCACTATCACTATCATTGTGAGCCTTGTGTTTAAACTCCATGGTTGTGCTAGTTGGTGCGGCTTCATAGCTCTCCTCTTCAGAAATTTCAGTGTATGGGATAGGTCTACTTGCCAGGTATAGAAATACTCTGCAAAGTTTGTGCATGTCAAAATAGGCTTGAATAGAAAACGGCACTTCTTTTCCATCTTTATCTTTAAGAGATTCAATAATCTCTCCTTTAAAATTTACCAGTGTAAATTCCATGTTACATGCATTTCCTTCCAGCGATTCTCCATCTTCATAAAATAAAGCTTTCCCCTCTGCTATCAGTTCACTTTTTGTCGTGTTTAGTGGCAGATCTAGTGTCCGAGTTCCTCCTCCTCTATTTGCTCGAATGCTGACATACGTTTTTTTCAGGGAATTATAATGCATCCATCCTAAAGATATGCGTCGGTTTCTTTTTTGAACAGATGAATTGACAGCGTTCTTGTTTGTTCCTTTTTGCTTTTCTTTATTTTGCCTTCCTTGCCTACCTTGCTTAATTTCGTCAACTAGCCGCCTTTTACGACTCTCTTGCAGGTTATCACATTTTGTGGTTTCACACCTTTTTGAGCACATAGCTTTCAGTGCATATACATCTCCTTTTTTCAATCCTAGCTCCTCTAAGACATTCTCCGGTGAAAATGAAATCGCCTCACAGTCCATCTGTTGAATAAATGATAAAGCAATTAATAATTATTATTCTGCATCCACCGAATCTACTGACTGTAGCACAACAGATAAATCTGAATTGTATTTGAAGACATGGTTCACACATGATGACAGACAGACAAAACTGAACTGAAATTTATTTATACTTGGAGTTCCGTCAATACCCGTGGCTTGGATGACCACGTTAATGGCGGTAACTACACTACACAAATATGAACCGGAAGGACGTAAAAGAACCACTGGGGGACATAATAAGCCCTCTGGCTGTCACCAGTAACAGTACCTACAATACTAACACATACTCTCAAGATTGTAAACTGCATGGCAGCCATATGCGCCAATTAGCAGTCCGTTTCTCATGGGTTATATGTAAAATCCTTTACATTGTAAAGTGCTTAGAACAGAGATTAATAAGCACTATACCAATGCCAATATTATTGATTTATTATTTAATACAAATTGATTTTCATGAAAGCCAATTAATATTTACAATAACAAAAAGAAATATCAAGTTAATAGTATATAGTAATAAGATTTTTTAAAAGTGGGACAAACTACTAGCTTCGTCAACATGTAGACCTTCAACGGTGTCTTCCCCTCCTAATTACTCTCCTATTTTGTAATCTTTGTATTCAATATGTTATCCCATACAACATCACAATAATCAAAGAAACTGAACTAAGGGTGTCTTCATTAACATATTGTATAATCTGCCTTAAACCCCCAATTGCAGAGGAAACATTTTTTGCCAAATGATCAACATGAGTGGCCCAAGATAATCTTTCGTCAACTTGAGTAGACAAATAAACAGACAGACAGAATGAATGAATCAACAAGTTCATTAGTGCTATGCACTATTAAATGTAACCCATTACAAATTGCTTTTCATAAAAGCTGTGACATATACAGTACAAATATAATGTATATATCGTAAATAGTCTATTAAGTGTCCGGGGCACTTATTTAATTCTGGGGGTCTTAGGGGGCGCTTATTAGAGACGAGGCGCTTTGAACATAGAAAGAGGCGCTTATTCAATTTCCTCTATCAGATATACTTGCCCAAAAACGAGAACGCTATAAATTTCAAAACAACTTAAAACTGTCTTCAAAACGAAGAAAAAAAAGAGGCATTTAGTCCCTTATAAAACAATGCTTCGGTGCACTGTACCATGACCAATAACAATTGCAGCAGAACAGTAGGGACCTTAAGCAACCAGGACAGCGACGGCGGTGACGGCGGTACGTAGAAAATAATTTCTCCCGAAATTTGGTGTTTATTATTTCCCTTGTTTGCCTTCAATTGTTTTTCAAAACCAGATTTTCGAAAAATATAATGACAATAGGGTTCTGATCACACCGAACGAAAAATGATTTCATTTACTTTCTACGTTCGCGTTGTCTTTCAAACGTACAATTTGGGGTTTTCACGTTGTGTTTTTGCAGAGAACAGTGAAAATGTAGGCGACTACGTGCATTTTCACATGCAGTTATTGTATTTTGTAATTAATGCTATTGTTTTATGCCGTTGTCCTAGACGTTGCCGTCGTGGTTGCTTAAGGTCCCTAGTGTCAGTTCTCAGTGTTAGTTCTCGATGTCAAGGGATGGATGCTTATTGGAGAGGGGGTGCTAATTAGAGAGGGGCACTTAACACAAAATTCCTCCTTGGTGGGAGGGGGGGGGGGGGGGGGGGGCTTAATAGAGCTGGGGTGCTTATTAGAGATGGGGCACTTAATAGAGCATTTACGGTAAATCATAATTAGCTAAAATTTCAGAAGATTCCTAAAATAAGTTGCTTTACAATAAAAATATGATGCAAACAGTATAATCATGTAGAGATAAGACTGCAGGGAAACAAATTACATTTAAATTCTCCTTTAGATTGTGAGGTTCTAACGTTATCTGGCAGCAGACAGACAGACAGATATTTACATATAATTCAATACAGATTAAACTACAGCTTTCATAAGCAAAGGAAAATATTTTTAATATTATATTTACCAGTACAACTGTATATTCAAATTGAATGAACAAACTACAATGTACATGTATGTATCTTTAAACATTAAACCACATACAGATACAGTACAGTACTGTACCAAACAGGTCTTAAATTTAGAGCATGTGGCTCATTAACTGTAGCAAAACAATAGCTACTGTAAAAATAATTTAAGCCTCACTGACACTTTTGAGAAACCACCATTTAATTGCCAGGGATATAGCATTATGAATGAGAAATCAGAACTGAATTCAATCATTCACTCTTATTTAACTAGTGGCCTTTATGCCTCAAGTTTTAAATAAAGATGAATTGATATCAAGTTTGATTAATTCTTTCTACTATTATCTATCTATTATATGTTATATATAGTTACACTATTCATATACACTTAATTTAGTGTAGTAATTAAATTACATTTAATGTTTTTATACTTACTTTCTCCTCTTCAAATTTCAAAATAACATCACTTACAACATTTCGTTTCTTGAGAAACATCAACACCTGTTTACAAATAACCAAGGCAGATAAAATAAGTGTTTAAGCTTGTATGCACTTATCTGCTATATTTGCCAATTCTGAATGAACAATATTTTTGTTACAAAAATATGGATTACATATATAGTAAGAATATATTAAAAGTTATGTTGACAACACTGTTATCAATGAGGTATTGACGTTTAACCGTATCTAAACTATACGTAACTTTGACACATCTTAAATCCTCATTGCAGTATTTGAAAAAGTTTTTTGTTTGCCCTCATCAGAGGATGAGGCTTGTTAGGCCTCTAGCAAATGCATGCTAATGACCTGAACATCTACACACACTACATTCATATATTCTGTACATACTACTGTCAAACTCACATAAGAACCTGAAGGAAACCCTTGTGGCAAGGGAGAGTGTAGTAATATGATCCCACACATGATTACGTAATAATATTATCAGATACCACATGATTCATGGTAATTAACATATAGCACATGGGCCGAACAGAGTATCAGAATAAACGGCTACACAGAGTCTTCACTCATGTCTTTCCTATATTAAAGAACCCTATAACAGGTCACTACAGAGAGAACAACACAACAGACAAACTCAACTCACATGTGATACCAAATCTGGGATTTGAACATGGGTGACAGTGGTGAGAGGCGAGCACTCACACCACTATGCCACCCATCAAGTTAGAAAGAAAAATTGGATTGTTATTGACAAATCACCCAAGCCTCTACCCTAACTGCCTAAGTCAACTGCCCTAACTGTGCATGCATGTGCACGTATTTTTATCAAACCACTGCAGGAGCACTATTTTGTGGAGAAATCAAAAGAGAGACCGCTAAATCGAATCAAACAAATATTTATGTTGCTAATTGACCCTGACAGCGCGCCACATGCACTATAACTAAGCTCATAAGTATCATAAGTTTACCCTGCTAAGCAACGTACAAGCGAAGGGGAAAAGGGCAAGTTTGGAGACAAGATCGCTCTGACAGCTGCCATATATATTTGAGCAGGGAGAATCAGGGAGAACACTTCAAACTTGAACAATAACACTCGATTCCAACTAACCACTAAGAATTAGAGTATTTTATAATTTTTGTAAACTATTTCCAGCCTCTGTTGATTCAAAAGTATGTTTCATAAGCTACATAATGTCATAGATACATTTTTCAGGTGTTAAAGCAAATTAAATACAGAAACTTTTACTCACCGTATTCATACCTTCGTCCGCCATCTTGGTACAAGCTGTGTACGCATGCGCTACAGCATGCTAGATGCGCATGCGTCGAGAGATGGTAACACGCATTGCGAGTTACTAACACGCATTGCGAGTTACTAACACGCATTGCGAGTTACTAACACGCATTGCGAGTTACTAACACGCATTGAGAGTTACTAACACGCATTGAGAGTTACTAACACGCATTGAGAGTTACTAACAAGAAAATATATTCACGCAATCCAAATGTCCCTTCCAGGCCACCGTAGAAATCAGAATGCGAAAAAGCACTAAATTATTTTATTCATCAGACATTCCTCTACATGTATGTCTGTGTCAAATAAGTACAGTATCAGCAGTATGTTGAATCCACGTATTAAAACATTGAAATCGCAGTTGTAAATAAATAAATGTATACCGTTATCATCGGCTAGATTGCAGAATTCGAAAGATCACTTGGTGTATTTATGACTCGTTGTATGAATGATTTGGGGTTGAAAATGGGTAGGATTTTTTTGAGTTTCAGGGTTAGGTTTTTATAAGGTTTAAATTTGTACCAAGTGGTGGGGTACGTCTATTCTGCAATCGCTCCGTTTGCCCTTGCCCCATATATATGTCAATGGTTTTTCATTTTGCCTTTATATAGGGCTAGAATTCCTCAATTCCCAGGTGTAACCAACCAAGCTATTATAAGGGAAGTCATGAACTGCCTATGTATAATGGTTTGGTTTATATATTATCTTTTCCTTAATTTACATAATGTGTATTTATAACCTCACTCGATTATTGTTACTCCCAGTTTTTGAAGTGATTAGATTATTTATGTAGTATTTCTGTTAAATTGTGCACATGTACTGTAATTTAGTTTAGCTGTGTAATTTAGTTTAGCCTGATATAATTCCTATTTATACATTCTTCTCTCGAATGTTTTTTTTTTCTCTTTTTTTTGTCCTCTCAGTCTGCAGTGTAAGAACATTTGATCTAGACAACATACTTTATTATTGTAATTGTACGATTTGTTGACCCTTGTCAAATAAGCCACTGGCTTCGACTTTACATCTATCTATTGTAAACATAAAATATATATAGCTCAATAAATGTTCAATAAATGTTCAAATGTTGGTCTGCATATTAAAGCTAAAACATATATCATTCAATAATCAACTTTAATATTCCAGGTTACAAAATTAGTGTTCATTCCATAATTAGCACTCTTTTGTTTTCCTCTTGCTATAGCTAGCAAGGAGTAACAATTACATTATAACCCCCCACTTGTACTCCTGACTCTCTCGGTATATAAACCAGAATATAAAATAGGTACCTATATAGTTTATTTCATTATTTTGAGTATGCTTAAAATAGATAATTGCCCTGTCAATCATAATCCTTTGTGTCATAACATATATACTCAGCCCACATGCTCGTGGGATCAGTTACATTTCGGAGTGGTGGTGTGTACACTGATGCATGCTTGTAGTTTTCAACCCACCCACCCTCCCTTTAGAATACCATTATATTGGGTAATATAGTTATTAGTTTCCTATATACATGTATGTATGCATCCAGAGGAGTTATCTTGTTTGGACTTCGGGTCCTGTCTTTCATCCTATTATCTTGTAAATTGTTACATTATAAACTTCTCTCTTGGCCAAACACAGTCATACAAGTTTTGTTTGGGTGGTGCAAAATATTGCACAAGGGGAATTAACCAAGTGGGATATGTTTATATATACAGTGTATACAAACAGAGAAATGGTTCAAGGAAAGAATCTTACCGGAGCCAATGGCAAGCAACATCTCAACAAGGAGATAGTGGAAATCATTATTGGTAAGTTAAAATAATGTGCCCTGACTTAGGTACCAGCCATTATTTAATGGTATTACAGGGTTGGAAAATATGAGTTTTGTTCCTTAATTTTTTCAATCCTTGTAAAATTAATCCCTGAAAATTTCAACACCCTGTACGACTTCTAGCCCAAATTTTGTTACCCCTGTTAATGAAACCCTTTCATTTCTTTGTTTAAAAAAATCTTACCCCCTTCAGGTTTCCAATGCTTTTTTCATACTCCGTATGGTTTTTGTACAATCTAGTACTCCTTGTAAATAATGACCCATCCCTTAGTAAAATCATTTTACTTAACCCTTCGACTACAAATATAAACTAAACCGGCCAAAATTAAGCATGTAACTGGAAAAAATATTGCAATATTGTAAAATCATTTTACTTAACCCTTCGACTACAAATATAAACTAAACCGGCCAAAATTAAGCATGTAACTGGAAAAAATATTGCATCAAATCTAGACATGCAGGAAATACGATGTTGCAATGTTATTTCAAGGGATGAATTACTTAAAAGCAAGAGCTTATAAACAGCGATCGGTTCCCACTTTGGAGAAAAACTCATTTGTTTTGGAGATCTAATGTCTTGTTTCTTTGATTTTCACGAATTTTGAGAAGCCGAAAATCGGCTCAAAAAACCCTTCCCGTTCGCACTTGAAATCAAAATCAAACACAAAGTCAGCACTCAGTTGTTACACCTTCTTTAATCTCTCCAACCACCAGGTTTTTTTGCACAAAACACCAAGCGACTGTGAAGCACGCTATTCTTTATGCTGCATTTATCTCCATGTTTTCCTGCACCCACCTCCAGTTGCTTGCTGGGTAATGGACACAAAATTGACAAGGGCTCCCCCCCTCTGGGACTCCTGTGGTTTTTAAAAAAAAAGTCTTTTACCCCTACAACCAAGAACGGTGATTTGGACACAAGCTGTTGCTTTTAAGTGACAAAAACACATCCTAATAGGTTGAGCAGGGAGAAAAGATCACCAACTGCAGAATTTCAAGAATTTCATTAAATAATTTTTCCCGAAAAACACAATGAAATGCCCTCACAAAGCCTACTAACAGCAAGCCAAGTACTTTTCAGCCATCCTCAGACTTAACAATGTCCTCAAGTGATCTAGCTCTCTTACAGTGGCTTTTTTGTCCAAAACTTAAGAGCAGATTTCATTGGAAACCCTACAGAAGAAGCGATACCTACCGTCAACGAGTCCGCAGAATCCTCCCGAATGGCATTGGGGGGAAAGTTTGAGCACTTGGCTTAAAAAGTCAGCAGTATTTAACTACCCCGGGCTAGCCAAATTTGAACTGAGGGGGGGAGGGTTGAGTTAGCACTCGGGATTTCACCAATTGAGCCCAAACATGTCCAGAGGGGAAAATATATAATAATTGTCATCTAGCTCACCTGTGGTTAATGACTTAGTTATATACAATGTAGTTTATTGGCCTTGTTGTATAATTATTCAAATCAAATGAAAAATGAAGCAACTCAACAATTGTCTTTATGAAGCTTGAAACTATTCTCACTTCCATATTACAGGATTTATAATCAAGCACGACACTGGAATGGAGGCAATCCTCAAGCAAACCTTAAGAAACAAGTTGGCTGCCAATAATATTAGGCCGAATCATGGCCAGTAAAGTAATATTTTATTGATTATACTAAATGTCTGATCTCTTTGTTACATTTATTTACATTTTAAATATGCTATGTATCAAATTTATATATACCTGTAGACAATTAATACATAAAATATGGAAAAACCTGATGTAGATGATGAATTAAATGAACACATTGATATTATAATGCAGTACTAGTCATGGGTGTTGCAATAATGTTTTGTAACTGGTACATGGATTGAGGATTCCCGAGTCAAAAATCAGTGTCTAATTTGCACCAATATCTTAAAGATCAACTCAGTTTTCATATGTTTGTCATATGTTTTCAAATAATGAATAATATAATAACATATCAGTTTATATTGTCATATGTTTAATGTCATATGTTTCAAATTAAATGTATATATGACATATGTCCAGTCATATGTATTTTAATAACATATTCATATGTTTATTAATTTTCAGAACATATGATATGCATATGAAATGGACAAAATCATATATTTTAAACATATGACATTTTTGTACACCCTTTTCATATGTTTGTCATACGTTTTTTTCATATGCAATAAAAGTCATGTTTGTCATATGTTTGGTTGTGTGTTTTCGGACATATGAAATGGACAATTTCATATGTTCCGCATTTTAATCAAACATACAACAAACATATGGTTGTCATACGTTTTTTTCATATGCAATAAAAGTCATATGTTTGTCATATGTTTGGTTGTGTGTTTTCGGACATATGAAATGGACAATTTCATATGTTCCGCATTTTAATCAAACATACAACAAACATATGGATTACATATGAATAACCTATGATAAACATATTAAGTCTCATATGTTTTTCATATGTTTGTCATATGTGTTTCATATGTTTTTTTTCCAGTAGTGGCAGTACAATGTACAGAGATTTCGTACAATTTTAGCGAAGATATGTGGAAACTAGGTAAGTTCGCTTGTCACGGCAGTGTGTGAAGTGCCTATATTTTATTTCTTATATTTACTATATTTTTAGAACAATGTATAAACCTTAGTAATTCAGTTTTTTAACTACAATCATGCAAGATATCGAAATAAACAATCTGTCTATCTATAGCTGGCTGGTACTCCCAGGTACCTTGCCAGTATCTAACATTCCGTACAGTCTTCGAGTTCTCTGGACAGAATAACATGATTCCCTCACCTGTTCCGATCCTATAAAAGAATTGCAAGGCTTTTAGTCAAATTGTAGAAATGTTGATATCCTGTGCTTTTCCAATTATAAGTGTTTACACTAAGCCAAGAAGACAGAAAGTATATAAACGACATTACATAAATATACCACAGGATAATTCAATAACTCGCTAATATCTTTCCCCGGTATCCAAGGAAATTTCCAGTTATCACAATATTTAAAGTGTTGAAGGCAAAGATCACATATCCAAAGATTTGATAGTTAAAAGAGAAATAATTACCAATGCATTGGTTAAATATATACATTGGTTAGTAAGAATTCGAAAACTCATGAATAATTAATGAGCATTTTGTCCAATCAGATGAAGCAAATCAGTCACGTGCATGCTCCTTTATACCTGATAAAATCTCATCATTCTAAAAGGCCCGCGGAGGGATTTGAATTCTGTCCCAGAGGGAAACGGGGTTAATGATGGAGACAATGGAATTTCTATTGATGTTTCAGCTTTCTCACTGAATTGCTAATTAGGATGAACGTTTTATATAAAGAATATTAATGAACATGAAATTTTATATAAAGTTTCATCCTAATTAAGAATTCACTGATAAAGACCCAAAGATAGCAAAAAGTACATGGAACATAAGGTACCTAGATAATAAATTTTGCACTAAATTTACTAATATCAGCAGACTACCGAGATACACAGATAATATTTTTAAAATGAAGTTATCCAACTACCATTACTTGTTTACCGAGCCACTGTTTAGTTCCAATTATTAAACCAAACTCAAAGCCGTAAAATTATAAAAACGTGCATTAAACTTACATATTTTGTGCCGGAGTCAAAAATTTAGAGTCTGCCGTCATGTCAGTCACATCGCTTTCCAAGTCTTGAACTTTATCGAGGTAAACCACGACACCAAATCCTTCAAGTGCAGGTTCTTGCATTGCGAAACGCCGCTTCAAACAACATAGTATGGTAATTTCTTCATGTCATTCCCTAGAGATGTTCGTAATTGCAGGCGGTGATTACTCGAATATTTTGCATGGCGTTGTGAATACAAAGGTTCAATGGTTCATAACCATTCCCTTGAGATGTGCGTCTTTCTTTCATTGCATTCTTAAAGCGTTTTTGAAGCCGTTTAAAACTCTCACAGCACGTGTTTTATCAAGTCTAAAAATTCTCGGGCTTCGCCCTCGAATTTTTAAACTTGATAAAACACTGCTGTTCGTGTTTTAAACAGTACATAACCCACCCTCTAATTTAATGCCTGGTTTTTTTTTTTTTTTTTGTTTTTTTTGGGGGGGGGGGGGGGTTTAGTGGTTAGTTTAGTGGTTTAGTCCGCTAATTATCGGTTAATGTTTTGTTTTAGAATTGGTACCTCTTAGCGGTGAAAATATATATTCAACTGCTTTTCATATTATGTCCTTCACAGCTTTACGAAGGTCCTTCATACTAAACAGATAAAGCAAAGGATTCAAAGCTGAGTTTGTCATCGCAATCACTTCTGCTATTCTACTGGCCACCAGCGTAGCTACTGTATTCCGGCGGGCCACAAGAGAATAAAACACGAGAGGAAGATAAAAACACAGGGTAAAAAACAGGATTAACATCATGGTATGTAAGGATTTTCTGTACTTTGAAACATTAAAGCTGTTTCCTTCTGTTTCTTGAGTTGGTTGGTTAGGGCTGTTTCCTACTTGTGTGGATATCTTTCTTAGGGAATGAAAAGCCATGGAGTAGGATACAGTTATGATTAAAAGCAATACGAACATTGCTACGCCTTGAGCTTGAATTAAGAAATATGCGCTATTGTCGAGGACATAGATAGCTGCGCACACGAGAACGATGCTCTCAACCACATAGATACATTTCAGTAAGTTAAGAACTCGTTTCTTAGTTACAACCGTGCGATATGCTGTCTTCAGTCTAACGGCGAGATATCGATCCACACTGATCGATGCCAAAGTCAACATCGTATTGCCTCCAAGACCGTATCCAAGAATCGTTGACATAGCCCACAATATACAGGACTCTTCGAACCGATTGTCTAAAGATCTCGACACAAGTACTGAAAACAGTGGTTGTACGATCGCTCCTGTACAGAGGTCACACAAGGCGAGATTACAGAGTAGAATTCTGGATGGTGTGTGCAGTGACGGTGTTTTCCAGACGGCAATAATGACCAGAGCGTTCAAAACTGTCGCTATTACCGCAGTCAAAGAGTTTACTGCAACTGGAATAACAGTCGCAATAGCAGAATCTTCCAGTATTGGGCGTTTCGCCCGACAGACTTCCCAAAGCATTACTGCGGACTTTTACCACAGATCGTTCAACCCGCAAGGCTTTACAATTTGTAACATCTGCCAAAAGCTATAGGCGTGACCTTGCTTTTGTATTTGTTTTTCACTTTCATTGCTCGACGTACAATTAAAAGGTACAGAAATCAAATTAGTAATTTTCAAATATCAGTAGGATGACAATTATAATCATTTTGAACTGGATGGTGTCTGTATGATTTGAAAAGAAGACGACAACAATTGTAGGTAACAATAACAGTGTAAATTGTCGCAATTGCTTCACGTTTTTCGGCCGGTTCTTTTCGGATTCCTAATCAATTTTATATCACATTATACGATGACAATATCGTGTAACGTTTGCAATTTTATTTGGGATTCATTTGAATGAGTTTTTGTTTAAAGAGTATCATAATATAATTGAATGACCCAGTAGGGCAATGAAAGGTAAGGCTCTTTGAAAAACACGAGTTTCAACTAATCCCAAACTGCACGAGAAAACCGCATGATTACCTTAGAAAATAAACAGGAAAACAAAAATAAGCTTTAATTTGGCTTTCGTTTATTCAGTTGCGCGCAGGCGCAGTAATCTTTAGACATCTTTTGTAAAAAGTTCTGTTAAATCAGTTGACCACAACCATCGCCAATTAAGTACGGACCGCCCGACAAAATAAGGCTATTCAGAACACTGAACGAACTCCTCCGACACATCGCGGGTATTTTTTTTGATTTCACTTGTCCCCCTTCCCCTTTACAATGTTGGCATGGAAAGGCAACACTTCAGTCTTCTAGAAAACCAACATTAAAATGGGGAGGGGGGTTGTGTTAAAAATAGCCGGAAATTGCTGAAGACGGGTCCGACTTAAATGACAGGGGTTGTAGGTGCCCAGAGATACAATTTATTAATAAATTAGTAAGGAGTGGTAGAAAGTATTTTCGCATTTTCCACTTGCTATTTCCTAATTTCCTAACTCTTTAGTTTCCAAACTGGCGCGCTATTTGACGCATTTCACTTGTTACTTGCTTTAATTTGAGGACTAAATTCAGTCATACTAAATTCAAATTGAGCAAGGCCGTGAGATTGCCACTTAACATAATGTATAGACAAATGATAATATATTGGACTGCATTAAGCAAAATAACAAGGAAAAGTTTCAACTAAATCCTTTGTTTTTGTTAGTTAACTACAGTTATCGTTATTTCATGTCAGAGAAAAGGACTAAAAATAAAAATGCATGTTGCCAAGAGAATCACCTGATGCATGGTCTCTTGATATTGCCAAAAAAAAAACGTTTCATGTTTGCACTAGCTTTACTTTCTGTCTATGAACACTTAATACAAAAAATATTTGGAAGGGCATAAGACAATTAATCAGCTTGAAATCTAAAGTTAAATTTAGACCTAACAAAATTATAAAAGATAAACAAGAAATTACTGACGTCAAACAAATAGCAAATGAATTTAATGAATATTTTGCTAATGTTGGGAAAAACTTAGCAGCTGCTATCCCACGTTGTAACTCGTCTTTTAGAACGTACTTAGATCAACCTCAATCTTCAAGTTTTTTTCTGTCTCCTATTTCTGCACTAGAAATTGAGAACATTATCTCTAGTCTAAATAGCAGCAAAGCAATGGGACCATACAGTATTCCTGTTCCTTTGCTGAAAATATTGAAATCTGTAATATCATATCCATTGGAACTTCTATTTAATTATTCAATTACTTCGGGCACTGTTCCTGATCAGTAAAAAAGGTTCTTTTTTACTTACATCTAACTACAGACCCATATCTCTCCTTTCCATTTTTAACAAAATTCTAGAGAGACTGATATATATTAGATTAATAGATTTTCTTAAAAAAATATCTGTTATTTATGATAATCAGTTTGGCTTTAGGCCTAACCATTCTACCATTCATGCACTTATATTGCTCATTGATAAAATACAGAGAACTATTGACTCTGGCACTTATTCATGTGGCATATTTATAGATTTATGTAAAGCATTTGACACTGTCGATCATGACATTTTATTGAGCAAGCTAGAATATTATGGTGTAAGAGAAATTACGCATGATTGGTTTGTTTCATACCTAGAAAATATGAAACAGTTTGTCTCAATAGGCCATACTGACTCAGATTACCAACAAACAGTCTGTGGAGTGCCACAGCGATCAGTTCTAGGGCCGCTATTATTTTTACTATATATTAATGACATACATAAATGCTCAAAGATCTTAGAGTTTCACTTATTTGCAGATGACGCAAATTTATTTATGAGTGATAGAAACATTCACACTCTAGAATCTAAATTTAATATAGAACTAGGAAAAGTCAATATTTGGTTAAATGCCAATCCTCCGCAGAAAAAAATATTGCATCAAATGAATCTAAACATATCCAATAAAACTATTAAACAGGACTCGCATGTTAAATATTTAGGCCTTATAATTGACTCAAATCTAAGCTGGAAAAACCATGTTCATGAAATAAGTAAAAAAAAATCCAGAGGGATTGGTATTCTTGCTAAAGTGAGACATTTCGTGAATATGGAAGTTTTATGCCAACTTTACTACTCTCTCATTTATCCATTTATCACATACAGCTTATTAGTTTGGGGTAATAGTTACTATTCAACAGTCAAACCTATTATTACATTACAAAAGAAGGCATTAAGAATAATGACTTTTTCAAAACCAGATCAGCATTCTGATCCCCTGTTCAAAGAATTTCAACTTCTTAAATGCACAGACCTTATAGTATTCCATAACGCACTTTTCATGTTTCAATTTCATCATAATTTGTTACCTGTTGTGTTTGATATTTTTTTCCAAACTGTAGCGTCAAAACATCAATACAACACCGGACTTGCATCAAGATCAACTTACTATATAAATAGAGTTCGGACAAACTATGGGAAATTTAACCTCCGCTATAAAGGGGCAATTATTTGGAACGAGCTTGATGAAAGCCTTAAAACTCTGTCATTAACATCATTTAAGCGAAAGCTTAAATCTAGTCTCATGGAGTCTTATCAGTAACAACTTCAGTAGTTACATCTGTCACTATTACATAATACAACTATTATCTGGAAATATCTGGTACCCTATTTATTAATTTTATTTATCTATTTTACTTACTTTAAACCCATTTGTTTTCTACATTAATTAAGTGTTCTATATTGCTGTAATCTGTATCGTAGTGTATATTTTATTTTTTTCATCTTTAAAACCCTACAAAAACATTGTAACTCAGCTCGTTTAACTTTAGTTATTCTGAGTAACTATTACCATAATTTAGTGAGATCTATGTATTTATGTAAATTAAGTATTTATAACCTTTTTGGTAATAAAGATGATGTTGATGTTGATGTTTGATGTTAATTGTCTTAATTAAATTTGCCTATCACCACTTCACCGAAAGCTAAATTCAACCGCTGTCACGGCTGCAAAGCATACTGGGAAACTGAACCGACATCGACCTCCCCTCATCTCCATTTTTCAACATCTATAATAAGTCTGAAGTCATTTCCACCTAAATTGCATCATATTGGAATCACTGATAAGGAAAAACTGGAAAATATTCCAAAAAGCTGTTGTAGGTGGTTCAGTCTTCCATTTATAAAGCTCGCAGTACAAGTCACTGGAAACATTGTTGCTTTTGCTAAAACTTAGACAAGAAGCTATTCCACGGCCCAGCTAAATATATACCTTGCAAAGACTCTGTCAGTTCTTCGAGGAAGTGCGGATTTAAGCTTTCATAGGACTTAATGTGTCCTCCAGCCATCAATAGATTTAAAAAAAGTCTCGTTTCTGTAACTATTTCTCTCGTTTAAGCCTTGCCTTGCCTTGTGTATGTTTCCATGTACTTTTCGAGGTATAAGGGCCCATTGACATATTTAAATCGGCCCGCGTTGCTAGGGAAAGTTTGAAGCCTCGTAAAACCCGGAAAATTAAAGAGTGGGCAATAATTATTGTCAAGGTGACCCCTAGGGTAAAGTTTTGTAGTCTGATGACGTCACCGAGTGACGTCATGGTGACGTCATCAAAATCAGAAATTTTCCAAGGATTTTTGATCTACTAGTCCAGCTGTTATCGACCAAAATCGTTCGCTTTCATGATAAAAGCGCTAAATTTTGCCAAATTACTAATATCCCTAAGAACAGTACTTTTTGAAATGGAGCCACCCCAAATTCACTACTGGAGCGGAGTACTGCGCATGTCAAAATACCAAACATGGAAACGAGGCTAAAAATGTAAACCCTGTTTAAACTCCTTTTTTGAAGAAAGTTTGTCTAGGAAACTTTCTAATATTGATAAAATGAGGCATTCGCTTTGCTCTGGAATGTTAAATGTTGTCATGTAACCTTCCTGGAAACTAACAGGGTGATGCGTGGGATACCTGAGGCTAGAGCTTTCAGATACAAGTTTCCAGTGTTTTTTTTTTTTAAACAAATAAAACTTCAACACAGCTACAATTTACTAATGGACCGGAATACTGCGCATGCCCTGACATGCGCGAGCTGAAGTGGACTGGCCGCAACTAATTTGAGCTCCCGTAATTTACTACATTCTTCACCGTTTTCGAGTCTCCAGATTCTGTCCAATACTACTACAGACAAGCTAACTACCCAAGGTCACTATTTGAGAGGAATTATTTCCCATAACTTGGATTCTCGTCAAATAGCGGTGATTTTTTAACACTTAGCTGCGAAGAGAGTATTGGCTGGACAAAACGTTGCTCCCATAACTACCTTACATTTCACCGGTATCGAGGCAAACCTGGGCAGGCTGGGCCGACCAATAACTCACAACTATACTCAGGACCAATTCTTCGAAGAAATTTGGACTACTGAATAACGTCGTATTTGGACACTATTATTCTACATATGTAATCTGTTTATACGGATCAATTTCAAGCTCGTACACGTAAAAACGGTTCACCAATAATTGTACGCGCCATAAAAGTGATACACCATCTAACGGCTAACTTCATCCAACGGTCCTCGCGCGCGCAAAAGAAGTTAACATCAGACTACGACTTGCGCGCGCCTGGGCGTCAACTCTCTGGATGAGGCGTAGCGGCAAGGTATATTAGACAATATGGTGTTCAGACTACTTGTGCTGGCTTCCATTACAGTACTCTCTCTTCTCCTACATGGAACACATCTTAGCCCTCATCAAAATCGTTCAGAAGCTGAATTCACTATTTCTTCAGGACTAGCTAATTTACCAAGTAAAGATTGCTATTCTTGGTGCTTCACTCAAGATTTGATTGTACGAAAACGTAACTTCCAACCACGCTACCGTTATGGCTTGGGCTTCAAGTGTACAAATTTCCATATCTTGCTTTGTATTCTACTGTCTGGTGACATCTCTGTCAACCCGGGACCTATCAACTCATACCACGGCTCTGTTGAAACAGATCAGTCATCTTCGCTTACGGCGTGCCATGACACGATATTACTTGAGTTACCCAACAAATGCTTGAACTTCTGCCATTATAATGTTTGCTCTCTCACCAACAAGGTGGATGAAATCAAACTTCTGCTGTCATCCGTCTCCGATCGCACTAGTGGTAAGCCAAATCTAGTGCTCGGAATCTCAGAAACATTCCTCGACGATTCCTGGTCTAATGCTTCCCTGGCCGCGGATAACTACTCCATATTCCGCGCTGATAGAAGAGGGAAAAAGGGTGGAGAATTGCTAATTTACGTCCCAGCTCATCTACCGGCAAGAAGGAGATGTGATCTCGAAATGCAGGGGATTGAATGCATCTGGTTTGAACTGAAATTCCCGCGCTCGAAGCCATGCTTGGTTTCATTCATCTACCGGCCTCCATCCTCTGATGCTTCGTATCTGGAACTTTTAGATGCTATGTTGACCAAAGCTGATTGTCAGGGTAACCAGACACTAATTTTAGGGGACTTCAATTTTGACTTACTATCCAGAACACATGTAACAAATCGTTTCCTGAATTTAATGCAGTCATATAATCTTCAACAGCTTATAACTGTACCAACTAGGCCGATATCTGGGTCGCTTTTAGACCATATTTGTGTCTCTCATAAGGATCATGTTCTTAAATCAGGCACTTTACCGATCTCTCTTAGTGATCATCTACCTGTATTTGCTTCCTGGAAATCCAGGAGCATTAAGATCAATGCAGCAGGGCATAAACTTATAGTTTTTCGCTCGCTAAAGAATTTCTCTGTTGATAGTTTTTTAGCTGACATGGACTACATTCCATGGAGTACAATGGATATGTTTACAGACCCTAATGATGCCTTAGGGCACTGGTACAGTTTATTTAACAGCGTAATTGACTCGCACGTGCCTTTTAGGAAACGACGAGTTAAAAGGCAGTTTCAGCCCGAGTGGTTTTCCGCTGAGATAGGTACAAAAACAAACAACAACAACAACATTTATTTGTTCACTCTTAAAGTTACAAGTAGTAAATAATAAATAAATAATAGACTGAGTAGGAGGACCCGAAAAAAACCACGAAAGCTATCTAGCCGGGACCCCCTTTTCACACCACAAAATACAACGAGACTACGGCAATTAACAGGCGCAATAATTTGCATAACAAAGCTATTTTGGAAAACAATGAATCCTGTTGGCGCGAGTACCGCGCGGCGCGTAATACAGTAGTGCATCTTATTAGAAACGCAAAGCGCGCATTTTATCATGAATCTATCAACCGCAACCTAGATAATCCAAAAAATCTATGGCGCATTATTCGTAATCTGGCTCCTTCTAAATGCCCTAATCTGCCTAGCCACCTGACCATTGATGGCAAGAACTATCACAATAATTTCGACATTGCTAACTTATTCAACGACCACTTTGCTAATATTACATCTACTGTTAAACTCAGCAGCCCTCCTGGTAGTCCCAATTGGGACCACCTTAACGAGTTTGTCTCCTCCAAGCTACCATCTGGTGTTCCATTCGACATTCCACCTGTTTCCGAGGAATTCGTCTCCACAAGTCTTCAACGCTTGTCCACTGGCAAGGCCGCCGGTTTGGACGGTCTTAACAGCTATTTTCTGAAAATTGCCGCTTCCTCAATTTTCCCTTCACTGACGGCAATTTTTAATCTGAGCATTTCATCTGGTATTTTCCCAGACCTGTGGAAAATTGCTAAAGTCTCGCCAATGTATAAAGACGGCTCGCTCTTTGACCGCTCCAATTTTCGTCCAATATCCATCCTCGCCGTGGTCTCTAAAGTCCTAGAGCGCCACGTACACTTATCTTTTTACGACTTTCTTGCTCAGCACGAGCTCCTATCAGACTCACAGTTCGGCTTTAGAAGGTTCCGTTCATGTGAGCTGGCCATCGCTGATCTCTCGGACAAGATACTGAGTAATATAGATAACAAACTCCTAAATGGACTTCTCCTCATCGATCTGAAAAAGGCATTTGACCTAGTCGATCACAATACACTACTCTACAAGCTCCGGGTCTATGGCTGTTCCCCCTCGACTATCGTGTGGTTCTGTTCCTATCTGTCAGGGCGTACCCAGAGAACCCTATTCCGGGGCACTCTGTCGGACGCACTTCCAGTGTCTGTAGGTGTACCACAAGGCAGCATCCTCGGGCCGCTTTTCTTTCTTATATTTATTAATGACCTACCTTTACAGCTATCCTCTAACACCTATCAGACAATGTTTGCCGACGACACTACTATACTCACTTCTGGCCACTCTATCTCCACTGTCAGTTCTCAATTGAATGAAGTCGCCTTAGCTGTATCTTCATGGACAAGGCAAAACAAAATGGCACTCAACATATCTAAGACCAAGACTCTACTTGTAACCTCCTCTCAGAAATTCCGTACGCTGCCTTGCTCTACATTAAATGTGGTAGTCGACGGTAATAGTATCGAGCAGGTCGACCACGCCAAAATACTAGGCGTCACTTTAGACAGTTTCATGTTATGGGAACACCACGTCGACAACATCTGCGCCATCATCAGCAGTAGACTGTCTCTTCTCCGTCGCATTAAGCCTTTCCTCACCTATGAATGTGCATTGCGCTTCTATAATTCATGCATCCATAACCATTTCATCTATTGTTCTGCTGCTTGGGGCAACTGCTCCCACCTCCACATGCTGCGGCTTCTTCGCCTTCAAAAACGCGCTGCCCGCATACTCTTGGATGCCGACTTCCGTCAACCCTCTGTTCATCTGTTCTCTCAGCTTAAGTGGAATTCCGATCACCGACCTAATTAAATGTAGGAAACTTCTACTTCTCTTCAGCACATTTCTTAATCCTGATGCACCTACAAGTTTTAAGAACATGTTCAATTTCCTCTCTACTACTCGTAGAGCTTCTGGCCGCTGCACCAGAGCCAGCATGCATAACTTCGCCGTACCTTACCCTCGCAGTAATTCTGGCAAGCGCACTCTGGCTTATAACGCTGCTATTCTTTTCAATTCCTTGGATCCTGACTTCAAGCAGCTTGCAACATCTACTACTACGCTCTCTTCTAATACTCTGTCTACCAGGCTGGCTTCTCTTAAGTATAAGCTTCGTAACGTTTTTCTTCCGCACATCTCCTCTGTTAACCATCTAGAGGAGCTCCTCTGCTATAACTGTCGCTCCTTGCTTCACTGCTGCTGCATTTCCGGCGGCGCGTCCAGGGCATAGCCCCTTCCATTGCGCAGTGTTCTAGTAAGTATATTTTGTTTTTGATTTTATTTCATATTAATTCTCTTTACATTGATTCCAATTACTCATTATATCTTGTAATGTCGTAGCCCGTGCGTTAATTTTTTCCCATACTTCCTTTCCATTCCATTACGTTTTATTTGTAACATAGAGGGCCGCATGTTATATAACTATGTAAGGTTAATGTGTCTTCCCTCTGTAAATAAAGAATATTGTATTGTATTGTATTGTATTGACATAGCGCTGCATGAAAACGAGGCTGAACCAAATATTTAACTCCTGTAGAGCATCATAAAATGTTTTTCGTTTCATTTAGTTACTTCTCGTTTCTAATTATCAAATCTTGCGGATCGTGACTCCCAACTGATTCCAATAAGGTAACTTGAAAATGACAAACTATAATTTAATGTCAGGAGTAATATATACTCTTGTTACGTTAATGTTTAGTATTTTGCAAAATACCATATGCAAAAACGGAAAAAAGGAATATTATTTATATCGCCTTATATTAAGAATTTATTTCACAATGGAATGCCTTTTCAAATGTGTTGGCTTACATTGACGTGAAGCAGCTTATTACAAACTGGGAACTAGAGCCCAGGCTTCTCACGGTTTTCAAGATGGCAGCCACCATGTGTACTTACATTAATTGCAGGTAAGGAACTTTCCTGCTTTTAACGTTATTTAAGGCTTGTATCTTTGGTTTCTCTATTCAAAATGATATATATATATATATATATCTTATATTTATGCAATAGTCTCTTTTTCCATGAACATCTTGTAATTTACATAAACAATAAGGTTAAATATATCTTTTTATCGTTCCTTTTGTATTATTACGGCCACAGCAGCTCTGAACACTGCAGTATCTCCAATACCGTGGTTAAATAAATGCTATTATAATTATTATTCCTTTTGACTAATGCATGAGATACAAGTAAACAGTTGCAATGATTATCAGTCGTTTTCTGAAATAAAACAGTGATAGAGCTATAAGGCCAAAACCAGTTAACTCATTGCAAATACGATAAGCATGCTTTAATTTAATTGCCAAAATTATATCGGAAAATTTGATTTCAGTTTCAGTTAAAGACTCTATCAAAATCATGGACTGGGGGCGGTGCGTTATTTGCCAAAAACGTACAGGAGAAAATTTGCAATATCCCGTGCAAACTCGAAGAGAAGGGATCAGTGCTGGTGCCGGCTACACCTCATTTGTAAGAAATCTCTTGGAATTCCAGAGCCTTGGAATTACACCTGCAAGTTTAAATGTTAAATGTTTAGATGAAGGCCAGGGAATAGAGCAGACTCTTCTAGATAACAAAGCTTCTTGGTACAAGTCTTGTAGAGACATTTTTAGTAATACCAAGTTAGAGCGTGCCAAGAAAAGAAAACTAGCTGAAATAGCAGACGGAGAAATGAAAGGAAAAGACGAAATGACAACGGAAGAAAGTAGTTCCAGCTCCGTTAAGGCCAGGCGATCTAGTATCCCAAGTTGTCTCTCAGAGAACCACTGTTTTTTTTTGTGATCACTTGATAGTCCCATAAATCTTCATGCTGCTTCCATCCTCGAAGTCGACCGAAAAATTAGGGAATGTGCCTTTCCTTTGAAAGATAGCAAACGCATTGCTAAGCTGTCTGCTGGTGATTTGATAGCGATTGAAGCAAAGTACCATGCAAAGTGCATAGTTGGTCTGTACAATCGAGCAAGGCAGTTGAAGTCGCCAGCTACAAAACATACTGCAAATTTATCAATCGACCTAGATGAACTTGCCTTGGCAGAACTGATTGCCTACATTGACGAAATTCTCGAATTCAAAGAACTTGCAGTGCTAAAGCTTTCTGATCTGGCGAAATTTTTCTCCTCAAAACTGCAGGAACTTGGAATTGAGTCTGAAAAAAATAATGCTACAAGACTGAAAGACAGAGTATTTGCAGCTTTTCTTGATCTTACGGCATATACCCAAGGGAGAGAGGTCCTGTTGGCATTAAAACATGAAATCGGAGAGGGGGGGTGTTAAATTAAAGGAGTCGAAAAAGAAGGATTCCGAAGCATGGCACCTGGCAAAAGCGGCAAACATTGTATGACGAGAGACATTCTACAGATAAATAACTTATTTAACGGCACATTTGTGCCAGAATGTCAGAAAGTTGCTATTCCGGCATCCCTTAAAACTTTGATAGTCATGATTATCAAAGGCCCAACCAGTAATATGGACCCGGCTGACAGTCAAGCGTGTCTTACAGTCGCCCAGGTAATCGTATTCAACAGCATCTCGCGAGTTCGCGATCGACCTGAGTCTACTGGCAGCACTCATCATACCAGAGCTAGGGAGTGCCCACTTCCTATCTATGCGGAGCCACGAGGGACAAGTCTCTTATAGATACATTTTACAAGCTAGGGATGTGCACTTCGTATGATAGGCTACTTTACTGAAATTACTAACAGTGTTATAGAACGGTACGAGAGTGAAGGAGTTGTATGCCCGTCTAAACTAAGAGGACTGTTTACTACCGCAGCGGTTGATAATATAGACCACAACCCTAGCTCAACCAGCTCGCATGACTCATTCCACGGCACCGCAATTCCAGCATCCAACTACTGTGGAACCTGGGAATGAAAGAGCCATTGACATCTTTGACCCAACAAAATGTTCCATCTCCAAGAAGATAGCCCAACTAGCATCACGTTACAGAGAAGTACCACCCGTGGCCCTACCCTCAAGTGAGCTTCGTGTTCCAGAAGTCACTGGACAGTTGACATCTCATCCTCAAATGACATCCAGTAACGAAACCGATCATGAACAAGACTGGCTAGAGAATACCAAGGAACTTCTCTCTAAGGAAGAACTCGATAAAGACGATGCTGTATCTTGGGCGGCATACTGCGCCTCACAATCCTCGTTGTTATATCACGAGCCTCTCATAATTTCACTGCTACCGATGTTTATTGAGAACTCTCATTCGTTGGCTACGAAAGCGCATTCTATGCAAGTAATCAAATCTGCTGTACGGCACGTCAACCCCTCCCAAATTCCAGTTATTGCTGTAGACCAGCCGCTGTTTGCCCTGGCCAAACAAATTCAGTGGACGCTCGGTGATATGTATAACGAAGATCAATTTGTCGTCATGCTAGGTGGACTTCACATAGAAATGGCGGCCTTCAAAGTGCTCGGCAAGTGGTTGAGCGGCAGCGGGTGCCGGGCAGAGGCTATTTGCAATGCAGGGGTGGCGACACATGGCGTGGCTGATTCGTTCCTGACGGCAAGTCATCTAACCCGAGCACGACGGGCGCATCAAGTAACTGCAGCAGCAAGTCTAGATCTGTACATACTGATGAGTAAAGGATACGATGAATATACTGCTAACGTTGAAGAGAATAAACCGGCTAAGTCATTCCAAGAATGGCAAGAAGAAATGTCAAGGAAGTGCCCGCGTTTTCTGTTTTGGGCTAGAGTACTGGATTTGCAGCTCTGCTGTCTTCAGCTTGTGAGAGCGTTCAGAGAAGCCAACTTTTCCTTGTACGTCAAATCCATACAGCAGATCATACCATGGATGTTTCCAATGGACCATCCTAACTACGCCAGATGGCTCTCTGTGCATTACCGAGATATGTGCGAGCTTTCAGCCAAGCATCCACAGGTGTACACACAATTCAGTAATAGCTCTTTCGTAGTAAACAAGACAAAGAGGTTGTTTTCTTCTATAGCGCTAGTAAGACCATGCACATGAGCAAGTTAATGCCGTTGTCAAAGGCGAAGGAGGTGCTGTTGGACTCACAGAAAACCCCGCAGCTCTCAGAAGATGGATGGTCGCTGGTCCAGAGTTGGCACGAATGGTGGAAGAGTTTGAATGCAACAGATCCACCGCCGAGACACATGCCCACCATGAGCAGAAACCAGGCGTCCAGAGTGCATTTGCTAAAGATGCTCTGAATGTGGTCTCTTCCTTTGAAGAACTCGGAAACCCATTCATGGAAGAAGGTGAAGAGCTAATAGCAATTCACACAAAGGATATCATAGATGCTGCTGTTGTTAGCACCGTGCAAAACGTGAGAAAGGTTGGAGAAGAGAAATTCAAAACCTTCACCAAAGAGCGATTCATCGACCGCAACAAGCCCATTACAGACACTCTGAAGAAAAATAACCTTATATTCAGCACCCAGAGCAAGAAAGTCATTTCAAAAGACAAAGCTAAAGTGGGAGTTTTGAAGGAGGACTGTGCTCCATTTTTTAGGCTTTACATAGCTTGTCAAAGCCGGGATGGCAATCTGGAGGAGTTCTTCAGGTGTGAGAATCAGCCATGGCCTCCATCACTCTCCCAAATGGGCCAGCTCAGAGGAGGGCAGAAAGCAGATCTAGTGAAGCGCTTGCCAAACGCCTCTACACAGATCGTGGAGCCACCAACCCTGGATGCAGTCATTCTTGCCGAGATGGGGTGCACGTATTAAAAATTAGCCGAACTACCGTTCAAACAGTGAAGGAAAAATTCGAACTGTTAGTGATTGCTCAGAATCCTTTCAAATGGTTTCTCAGAACGTTGGTACGGATACCAAACAGTCTAGAGACATTTCTTGAAACCGTTCAGTTCACTTTGTAAAAAGCGCTCGTGAACGTTTTCCCGTGTCAGGCCAGATATATTCATGTCTATCAAAACATATATTTCTAAAACTGAACTTAATTTGAAGTAATCCACGTGCACTCGTAACTTTGAAAATGACACTCACAGCTTCGAAACGTTTATCTGTGTAATGTTGTTATATAGTTGCTGAAAGAAGGAATCAATAATGAATATCTCCAAACACATTTAATTTGGATCTTCTTAGGGAACCTCATGGAATAACTTTAACATTTATTAAATCCCTCTTGAGATGGCAATTAATAATAATTGCTTTTCTATAATTGTTACAGCACTGTCTAGTAAAGTCTGAAGATGTCCTAAACTTCGCCCCCAACATATCCTTAACTGAGAAAATACCAATCCTTGATTTATCATCAGAAGTAACTTATTAATAGCCAACCACATTTACGTAATTTAACTGAGAACTGATATTCTGTAATTCTCCCTGAAAAATCAAGGTGTACTGACTTCCATTTGAAACTGAAAATTGAAAACTTCTAGAGACCTAGCTTTGTGTCTGCAAGCTAGTGTTTGGTCTGACCGTTTCTGGACGGCACCGCTCAGTAAGGAAGTTATACTACTTTCAATGCAATCGCGAGTTTTAAAAGCTTTCTCTCTGGAGACCTGCCATTTATTAAATTAAATATTATGATAATTTTAACCAATTTTGATTTTGCAATTTTTAGCGAAGTAAATAATACGGATGTGATACTTGTACTTATAAATACTTCACATTTCATAGCAATGTTCTATAGCTTCCTTCGCATATTGGGATTGAACGGAAAGAGAAAGGGCTGAGTATTTTTTAATACCCACTACCTTTTTCTTATAATAAAAGGAAAATTACTACCATCATAAAATGCTCTGAACATGGTGTTATTTCGTTAATGTGACTCAAAATTATTAAAATGTCATCTGTTTAAACCTTTGCTAATTGGTCAATGTGTTTTCCATTTTAAGTGATCAGGCCGCAATCATTAATTCGTGATCAATAATAACCCATGCTCAAACAGCAATCAACAAAGAGATATTATTTGAACAAACTTAGCCATTTAACAATTTAGAATC
Source organism: Actinernus sp. WN-2022 (assembly GCA_030867875.1). Taxonomy (NCBI): domain Eukaryota; kingdom Metazoa; phylum Cnidaria; class Anthozoa; order Actiniaria; family Actinernidae; genus Actinernus; species Actinernus sp. WN-2022. The sequence goes on from JAOWCC010001501.1 coordinate 27,364,270, forward strand.
TCAAGAGGATCGAATAAACATGATCAACTCGCATCCAAACCTGCATTTCCTTACCTGGGTACCAGAGGTGCTACTGCTTCCCTTCGCGAAAGTTAGGCGCGAAGCGCCTCCATCGAGGAGCGAAGCGACGAGAGAACCTCTGGTGGCACGGCTTGCGAATCTCACTTCCATGTTCGAACTAGTATCACATTTCCCGAATAACCGGTTTTGCAGTCATGACGTCTGTTAGCTGCCAAATACATGTTTACACGTTTTCGCATCACTGATTTGCGCTACACGTGCCGACTACTTGTATGTTATAAATTCAGATAATGAGTTGGTTCACACTAGAGTTTCAAGTTAGACTTAAGTCAGACTTGAGATTTGATGTATGTGTGTGTGAACGGTCAATCGAGGGAAACCCAAGTCTGACTTGAAATGCAGGCAAGTTCAAAGGCCAGTGGTCAGCGGGCAAGATGGCGGGACATATTTCGCTCCGTAATTAACAATAGTAAACTTGTCCTTCATACTAATTAATCATCAACATTGTGAATCAACATGAGATGAGCCTTATGAGTACTCCCTGTACCTGGAGACATTGCTGTGATGTGTCTCAGATAGATCTACAATCAAATCAAACTGTAATGGAGGTAAATTTACAACTGAAATTTACAACATGGCCGACACGAAATCACGCTACTAACGACGATTTCTTCAATCGAGAATTCGCTGCACGCCGAACTGTGACGCCACCTTTAATATTGAGATCAATCCTGGGCCGGTGAAGTGTCCCTGTGTCTGCTGTAGAAAGCCATGCAAGAAAAACCAACGAGCCTGTGATGAATGTGATTTATGGGCTCACTCTAAATGTTCTTATATAACCATATTGCAGAAGTATAACCGACTGTCAACTACAGACGTTAAATGGTACTGCAACGCTTGTTCTCGCCAAGGGCCTACCGACTCCTTCTTCTCTAACAGTTCTTGGGCATCGGATAGTGACACAATATCAGATTGTACGTGATAACTGACTACAAGAATGACATTTCATCCTACTACAAATACAACTTATCCATTGCCCACCTTAACATCAACAGTATTCATCAAAACAAAGTTGATGAAATCAAGATCTTACTGAACTATGAACTGTTTGATATTTTTGCACTATCTGCGGAAACAAAGATTGATGCCAGCAACAGTAGTAATTCTCTTTTTCAACACCATCAATACAGAATAATGAGGTGAGACCGGAGAAAGGGTGGCCTGCAGACGAAAAAAACTGGAACCCTCGGCTGACTTTGAAGCCATCTGCTAGCTTGGACGTAAAAGGCAAAAACAACTGATGGTTTGCAGTGATTGCCAGTTATCACCCAACAAAAACGTTAACAAGCCTTCAGAGGTTTTTCAGAATTCCTATAGGAACCCTCACTCTATATATACCACTACTGAAAACATCTTAAACAAATGGAATGAAGTACTGATCATTAAGGACCTCAACTTTAATAGTGCTGAATGACTGACAGTCTTATAACCACACACCTGATAGCCAGTTGACAGATTTCTGTGATCGGTACAGTCTGATGAACACTGTTACTGAATCTACTCGAACAACTGCTATCTCTAGTATGCAGCCACCCTGATAGATTCTGCCATACTGGAACCCTGATCCTTGGCATAAGTGATCATGACTTAATTTATACAATTCGCAAACAAAAGCTACCAAGACCTCCCCCAAGGCTTATTACAAACCGCAGTCAGGGGCGTAGCTAGCCATTTTTTGTTTGTAAGTCCGTTCCAAACTTCGTTCAACTAGTTCAACGGGGAAAATGTTCGGATAATAGACATGTCCAGAAAGTTTGTAAGTCCGGGCTTACTGGCTTAAAGGCAGCTACGCCCATGGCAGTATGAACTGAACTCTTCAATGAATAATCCTTCCTCACAGACCTAAGATTCAGCCTTCATTTTTGAAGACATAAATGACGTTCTTGCTCACTGGTACAAACTGTTCAGTGAAATCCTAGACAAGCATGCCTCCCACAAAAAAGGTTGTCCGTGGCGATCAAGTTCCTTGGTTCACCCCCACAATTGCTAAAGCCACTGGAAAGACGAATAGACTATATAGAAAATTTCGCAAATGCAGATCCAAAGACAACTGTCAGATCCTATTTCTACCAAGCGTCACATGAATCCAAGCACCCTTGGGAGTTCTGGAAAAGATTTGAACCTCTGCTCCCCAACAAAGCTACGACTGACTAACAACCGGATCCATCGAATGGCCAGCTAATCGAAAATGGACATCTCCTAACCAATGACGTTGATATTGCAAACACATTTAATGAATAGTTCATAAATCTGGCGTCTGCATACATACCAGATCTTCACCCCAGCATACTGGCAATAAAACAAAGATACGGTGACTTCCCTAGCTTCTCTTTCAAACCGGTTACTGAGGCGTATATCAAATCGATCCTAAACGGCATCAGACCAAACGAAGCCACTGGCCCCGACTGCATCTCTCCCCGGCGACTTCTGAAGCTCTCTGCACCTGCCACCAGGCTCGGGTCCGGGCCTCGCTCGGCCCACAGGTAACCCAACATTTCCACCCAACCCGAAAACTAATATTTCCGAAAAAACCTGAGAGCCTTGTAAGCAGGCTAGGCCTGTTCTGACTCTCACCAAACTAATAAACTTGTGTATCACCACTAAATCATAGCCCACACAATGGAAAGTCGCTAATTTCTCTCCAATTCCCCAACTGATCGAATACACACGTAAACACACACTTCGTTGTTTGGCACATGAGAGAAGTTTATTAAGAATTAAAAAAGGAATACAACACTGAGCTAAAACAATAAACCTCTCTGCCACCCATTTTATGAAACTAACCCAGGGTGGGCCGGTGGGAAAATCGAGAATAACGTATGAGACTACTGTTAATCCACATGCGACTCCGATCACATCCAGCAAAGGAACTAGCTCCACTACTGAGGCGCTCCACTGAGGCTAGACTTTAGAATACCCTGTCACCTTTTTAGCTACCATAAAGTACTGTCACCGCGGTCCGTCGTCCGCAGTCACAATCTTGCGCGCGCATGTAAAACGTAGGTTTCTATTTACGTTAATTGACATTGACTTCTAGGCGATGTTCGGATTATAGGGTTTAGGGTTTAGGTTAGGGTTTGGGTTAGGGTTAGGGTTACTTTACTATACTTAAAATACTTAAAGTTAATTGACATTCATTGACTGCGGGACTGCGGACCGCTGTAGCAGTACTTTACTATACTTAAAGTTCATTGAGATTCATCGACTGCGGGACTGCGGACCGCGGTAGCAGTACTTCACTATACTTAAAGTTCATTGAGATTCATCGACTGCGGGACTGCGGACCGCGGTAGCAGTACTTTACTATACCATACAATATGGTACAATATAATAGCATGACCGAAGACCTTGGTTCCATCGTTTTTTAGGTCGTGCCTTCAAAAGTGACAGGGTAGTCTAAAGTCGCTAACTGAAATCAGATCTACCGAAATATAATACCCATGACAGCATGCGTCAGTTATGCAATTTGCGCTCCCCAAACTGAATTGTTTTTGCCGGTGTGCTTAAATTAAACGTAACGATGAAACCATACGCATTGACCGTAACATCCCCCCGAGTAAGGTTCCGCGTGGGAACAAAACTCCAGCGGACTTAGGGACGATATTAGCCAAACGCGCGATGAGAAAGAATGTAAAGAAATATGCATAATACAATGTGCAAGAATAGGATCCGATATGAAATATAAATGCTTAGAAAGCTGTAACAAAGGCGCGGTAGTTACTAGTGGTGCCCGACTGGGTGTATAGAAAGCGTTACGAGCAATACCGTGTAATGCTAAGGCGAGAAGAAAGACCTTACTAATGGTAATGACTAATGGTAATCAACCCCTGAGAATAAATGCAAAAGTATAACCCCACTGAGGTATTTCCGTATAGAAGGAGGACTGAGCGTCCGACTCAAAAATTGTACATACAGACTAAGTGTGTCTAAATCGACCGGTAAGGCGTTCAAACGAAAATATTTACAGAACAAAAGAAAGGCCTTGAACTGTGTCCTCAAATTACTATACGTCCCGGTGCTGTTTCTATAAACAAAGAGATGTGACTACATTAGAAAGGGCTGTCAAACCGAAATAACTCGGGCGGTACAAGGCCCTCCGACGCGGCACGCTGGATAAAGCGCTCTTTCGCCGGAGAACTTGTTGCCCATCTCGACAGCAGGTCTGGGTCGGTGTTAGAAACCCATGGCAGATGAAGTGATCATAGCTCAAACTCGTACTTTGCAGAGAGAAAACATATTTCCCGCAAACAAGAACTGAGGAAGGCACCCTGCAGCGGCCTGAATTCAGAACTGTGACCGCAAACTCATTATCGCACCGAACTGTCAACCGCAGGCCCGACAACAGATGACCCCAGAGCTTTTGGGCAACCACAATGGTTAACAATTCCAAGGAGTTAATGTCAAGGGATCTTGTCACAATAAAATCCGGAAACACGGCGTGAAAATAACGTCCGGTACAAACGCCGCCACATCTTGTCAGAAGGGATTCACCTCTAAATAGCGGCTTTCTGGCTGAACACAATTACCGGTCGCGAAGGTCGCAAACCAATGAGAGGTATTGCATTTAGAACGTGTTCGAACCGTGAGAGCAAAAGCGCAAGCGTCGATCATTTCGCAATATCATTTCGCAAGAGCTCAGAACGGCAGAAGAGATGCAGAGCTGGACAAAAAGATGAGTAGGGAGCTGTTCAAAATGTGGCCATTCATTTTACAACAGGTACAAGCCAGAGAAATGTGCTTCCTGCTGTTTCCATATTGGCGGTACTTACATACCGAAAACAAAGAAAATCGAACTCAAAGGTACCGTACAGTGAGTTTGTTGAAATTATATACTTGTGACCACAGGCAGCCCAGTCTCGATATATGTTTCCCGCTTATTAGTCTGTTGGGTTAGCTGTGGTATGTTTCATTAGCGATCTCGGATGAGTTTATATAATTGGTCCTTGTGAATTCTCTTTTCCGATTCCTACTCAAGAAATCTTCAATTTAAAAAAAATTCCGAGATCGCTTATGAAACATACCACAGGTAATCCAACTGACTAATAAGCGGAAAACATATGTCGAGTCTGGGCTGCCTGTGTTGTGACTTTTGATCCCAAGCCATGCATGTTTTACTATTGCGAGGTTGTGATTTTTTAAACTGTTATTATCCCCAGTTTCAAGTCCTGCCTCAGTTGAAGTCGCCGACCGTCTGTTTTCCGTTCGGACAAGTAATCGGGACGATCGCTGTTTTCAGTTGCTCGAGATGGAGATAAGGGTTTGTGGATATGTGTAAAAATTGTCACCATCCCACCAATTTTGAGCTGCCAAAAACCATTCATGCCAAGATCATACCCAGTTAACTGGCAAGGTGACTCATATTCTACAAGTGTATTCAATATAATACAGTCAAAAAAACTTTATTTAAGGTGGGCCGCACCTATTTATTTTGGTAGCAGGGGTCTTTTTAAATTGCGTTTTTGAAAAAAATTAACCCAATGTGAAATTGAAACCACAACATATACATATTAAATTTTCAGTTATTTTTTTTCAGGACTCTTTAACATCTCGGATAAACTACTGGTCTCGATTGATATCCTACTTGAGAAGTCGTTCGATTCTCTCTCAGGGCCTCAGGCCTAGGTTTTGGTTTGGATTTGGACGTTCACCCCGGTATCCTGATAGTGATCTTTTGCTTGCCAGGGCAAGCCTTAGCCGGGGAGTCTCTTTCATCTTCTGCCGTTTTTAGTTTGGATTTTAAGGCTTTATTTTCATGCATTAGGCTTGTGTTTCTTTATCGTGCGATGGATATCAGACATCACAGATTACTGAGTATACAAGAGGATTCATGGGGATCCCGACAACTCACTGAAATCGCCTTACCTGAGCCAGATGACCACACAAACAGCAACTGAATATACCGTAGAAGCAAGTCAAGGCATTTTTACTTACGATTCTCTCGTATTTTAACTCCTTGAAAGCTGGAGTTCGTTACATTCCCATACAAACGCTTTAAGTATCGTTTATTTAAGCGATTAGCGCCGCCTGTTCACGAGTTTACGAAATCGGAAAACGCCACATCTGCCTATATAGAGCACTAACGAACATTGTTGTTAATATGGGAATGTATAGTATTATACCTATCTGTTACGGTAAATCCCTCGGCTATATCCAGTTGAGTTCGATGAATTCATGTACTGTGTGCGATGTGTGTTGACGATGAAGTGATATGAACTCCCGAGTGGATACAAAATCCCTGAAGATTTTTAGCGGTAAGTAATTAATGGGGTCTGGGTACAAGATTGCGTGACCTCATACATGTACCCCCACAGATGAGCTGTTCCATTTCATGTTTATATTAGCTGTATCACTTCGCGTCTAGCTGTACCATTTCGTGTTTAGCTGTACCATTTCGTGTTTAGCTGTACCATTTCATGTTTAGCTGTACCATTTCATGTTTAGCTGTACCATTTCATGTTTAGCTGTACCATTTCGTGTTTAGCTGTACCATTTCGTGTTTAGCTGTACCATTTCGTGTTTAGCTGTACCATTTCATGTTTAGCTGTACCATTTCGTGTTTAGCTGTACCATTTCGTGTTTAGCTGTACCATTTCGTGTTTAGCTGTACCATTTCCTGTTTAGCTGTACCATTTCGTGTTTAGCTGTACCATTTCGTGTTTAGCTGTACCATTTCGTGTTTAGCTGTACCATTTCGTGTTTAGCTGTACCATTTCATTGTTTAGCTGTACCATTTCATGGTTAGATCGATGTACCACTTCGCGTCTAGCTGAATCATTTCATGTTTAGCTGTACCATTTCATGTTTAGCTGTACCATTTCATGTTTAGCTGTACCACTTCGCGTCTAGCTGTGCCATTTTATGTTTAGCTGTACCATTTCGTGTTTACTGAGCTGTGCCATTTTATGTTTAGCTGTACCATTTCATGTTTAGCTGTACCATTTCATGTTTAGCTGTACCATTTCATGTTTAGCTGTACGTTGCTGTAAAACCCTAAGATGGGGGCCCCATTGCTGCAAAATTGCTAGTAAGGCGAACAAAACCCTTGGGCTGATAAGACGATCCCTCAAACCCTGTAATATCGCAGTTAAAGAAAGAGCCTACCAGTCTCTTGTCAGGCCTATCCTGGAATATGCTGCTCCTGTATGGAATCCCCACACAGACACTGACGTAAATCGCCTTGAACAAGTTCAAAAAAACGCTGCCAGATTTGTTTCGAACAATTATAATCCTACTGTAAGCACATCTAATTTAGTCAGGTCATTAGGTTGGGACACTCTAGAACAAAGACGCCTCCTTAATCAATCAGTGCTGTTTTTTTAAATTAGAAATGGGCTGGTAAACATCCCTTTCCCTGAGTGTGTTACTATTTCCTCCAGATCTAGTAGACGCCATCAGTTTAAGTACACACAACTTCCAGTTAATGTATTAGCATATAGCTATTCTTTTTTCCCTAGGGCTATAAGAGTATGGAACCTGCTTCCGTATGAAGCAGTTTCTGCTAACAGTCTAGCCAGTTTCAAGTCAGCCGCCCTGCCTGCCATTCGATCTATGCAGGTGCCTAGCCACCTGCGCAGGCTATAGATCGCTCGTATATATGTTTAGTTATTATTCTTATCTATTTAATATTTACTTAATATTTTGGTATGTGTCACGATTTAAATCGCGTAGTTTATTATTATTATTAGTAGTAGTATTATTATTATTATTATTAGTAGTAGTAGTAGTAGTATTATTATCATTACTATTATGTTACTTAGTTTATTATTATTATTCTAATTTATATATTATTTAAACTCCCAGTATTAGTGAAAACTATCCCAGGGAGTATAACCATCTAAGTATCTAAGTACCACTTCGCGTTTAGCTATACCATTTCATGTTTAGCTGTACCATATATTTCATGTTTAGCTGTACCATTTCATGTTTAGCTGTTCCACTTCGCGTTAAGCTGTACCATTTCATGTTTAGCTGTGTCATTTCATGGTTTATAGCTGTACCACTTCGCGTTTAGCTGTACCAAACGTTAAGTTGAAAGACCAACGCTATTCTGTTTATGTACTGGCTTGACCATTTGGTTGTCGTTTTTACCGTTTTGACAACGGAAGCTCTACCATTTTGGTAACACGCATTCTCGTTCCCAGTGCCTCCTCGACTAACTGAAGGAGGCACTGGGAACGAGAATGGGTAACACGGTAATCCTGTTAGATCTCTCTGCTGCATTCGACACGGTTGGCCACCATATACTGCTATCAAGGTTGTCCTCGAGGTTTAACATCAAAGGCAAAGCCTTAAGATGGCTTCTGCAGTCCTATCTATCTAATCGACAACAGTTTGTTATGATCGAGGACTCCTACTCCGTTAATCATGATCTGACCTCCGGCGTCCCACAGATTCTGTACTGGGACCCATCCTGTATCTTCTCTACATGTTCCCTCTGGGAGATATCCCGTGAGGAAGCACAAAGTGTCTTATCATCTGTATGCAGATGACATCCAATTATACACTACCTAGATCTTGCCTTTGCTAAACTGAGTGCTGAATATTGTTTCTGGATCATAGAACATTGGATGGGTAAAAATAAGCGCATGTTTTTCCACTCTCGCTATCGCTCATGCGACTATATGCCCCACTTGCTGTAGGTAAAGACAATATACAACCATCAACGCATGCACGCAATATTTGAGTCATCATTGATAAAATACTCTCTATGGACAAACAAATTAATGCTATCTGTAAATCCTCCTTTTTTCAGCTGAGGACATTGCAAAAATTAGAAAACACTTATCTTTTAATGTAGCAGAAATACTAATCCACACCTTTGTCACATCTAAATTAGACAACTGCAACTCTATTATATGGTGCCTCTAAACAATTAACTAAAGAGTTACAATATGTACAGAATTCAGCAGCAAAAGTCTTAACCTGTAAGAATAAATACGATCACATTTCTCCTGTTGTTAAAGACGTACCTTCATTGGCTTCCTGTACTAAAACGTATTGCATTTAAACTTGTCTTACTGACATACAAATCAATCTTTAAATAATTTAGCTCCGTCTTACCTACAAAACTTAGTTAAGATATATACACCTAAACGTACACTATGGTCATCATCCGATCCATTTCTCCTTAAGTTCGTCCAACTTCGAAACTTAAAACTTATGGACAACGAGCATTTTCAGTTGCTGCACCGGAACTATATAGAACAGTCTTCCTTTCAAAATCATATCAAGTACTAGTCTCAATCAATTCAAGTCGAAACTAAATTACCATTTATTTATAAATTAGTTACAACATACTATGTACATATTACCCATTATCTTTCTTATTATTAGATTTTTACTTAGTTTAGTCACAAATTTTTAATTATTAGTGTAAATTATTATACTTATTCATAATATTGTAAAGCGCATAGAACGGTATGTATATGCGCTATAGAAGCTTATTATTATTATATCTTGACATTTTTAAGGGTATAAATAAATTTTACTGTTGCCTGTTGGGGCAGAATTTTAACTGTTAGCTGTGAAATGGCCTAAAATTTAAATGTTTACTGTTATGCAGACCCCCATCTAGACTAGGTCTTGAGAGTTTGTTGACCGACTGTAATCAGATCTCACAAAGCGTGCAGCTGTCTTTTGGACTTGCTTGATTTTTTTTTTCTAGTTCGGGCCTTTTACCTTTTGATAGGCCCAGGGCCCAGGGGGGTGCGCCGTATAATTCCATGCGCGTAACGTCGCTTGTTTACTCAAAACACTAGGCGGGCACGCTGTGGTTTATGTGGGTCATCGTTGCTAGCCACTTGGTAATCTCTGCCCAAATTTCGCCGCAATGTCTCTTCGAACTTTGCCTATTCTCTTCCTCAACCTCGGAGGAGAAATGCTTTACATTTTAGATCAGAGATTGCGAGCTCAATCGATTCCAGACGAGAAAGCACGTAAAGGTAGGTCGAACACACAAATAATATTAGTCATTTTCAAAATGGCGACGCAACAGAGTATAATTGTGAATGTTGAAATAGATAAGGAAATTGTGTTGCTCTTCACGTCCAATGTCATTCATGCAGTGATCAATTTCAAGGAAAAGATGATAAACTCGAGCCAGTCGAAGAGCGAATATTAACTATATACATGTATATATATATATACAATGTAGTTCCTCCTTATATTACCGTGTTTGTTTAGCTACCATTGACATTGTTACCTCAATCTATTTGAGCGATTATATTAGAAACAGCAAGTAATATAATCACATTTTAAATATTGAAAATGTGCATGTACATGTATTTCAAATTTTCATGATCAATAATTCAATTGCACCTTTCTCATTTAATGATTTATTCTAAATGGTTTCTATTGAGTATTCAGCCTACAATCTACATGTATTTAATAATAATGTCTCTATCAATTCCAAGCCCACCCATCCCCCCCAGCATTTGTCAAAAAATAATCCCACCCCTCCCCTGTGTTTGTTTTTGTTTTGCTCAACTGATCAACACATGCTTGCTTCATCAATCAACATGGCAGCAAAAAAGTCATCCATGAACATGGTGCTAATGGAATTAATAGAGACATAATAGACAGTATAATTTACGAATTGTGATAATTTGGGATCTGTTTCAATTCTGATTTGCTGTTCAGTTATCAAGCATGGAATATTGAACGTCACACATATAGCTCAATTAAGATACTTTATATTTATTATTAATAATAATATAGCTATTAAGTAATTTTGCAAGCTGTGATTGGTCAATGTGTGGTCCATAACTTCCCATACGGACCTTCTGCCCACATCCGGTCTCAAAGAAAATGAAGAAGCCATGTAATAAATGAAGGGCTGTGTGCAAAAAGGGCGAAAGTGACTCTTGATCACATTCTAAATTCTCCTTCAAATTATTTGTTTTCTAAGGGAGAATTTAGAATGTGATCAAGAATCACTTATGCCCTTTTTGCACACAGCCCTTCAAATGTCGTATTGACCTCATTTACGACTGATTCATACCCTAATACAGTTATGGAAACTCAGTTTGTTCCCCTTTTTAATTGGCCTGCATGCTTCGTAACAAAGTTGAATCAGTGCTAGATGTCAATGTAAAACTTTGAACTTATATAATATACAAGCTTCTATTTTTACTTACAACCAATTTCATAGAGCAATCATTCAATGTAGTCACAATATAATTTGACACAATCATTTAATGATATGCTTTGTAACCATGCAAGCTCATTGGTTTATCATGGTCTTGAGGTACTGAATCAAATAATTTTGATGGTTTTTCATATTTGAGAACTTGATAGACTTCGCCAACATGAATTGCCAATCAGAAGTGGTGGAAATTTGCGTGGAAGGATTGTTTTGAATAGTACACAATGTCAAATCACAGGGAGCCCAAGCTCACAACATGAGGAAAATATAAGGATTTGTATGAAACTTTATTGCTAGTATATATATATATAGCTGATGGAAAAGGATAAGAAAAGCCATTAAATTTACATACCACATCAAATGTTGTCCATCTGTTGTTGCTCGACTGTCTTGGAGCCCTCAAGCAGCATTTTGGCAATATTTTTTTTAGTTCCCCTCTACCTAAAAAATCACAGTCAAGAAACAACAGATGGACAACATTTGATGTGGTATGTTAACTTTAATGGCCGTTTATTATCATTTAGGATTTTTAAAACTATTGGATGTATATATTCTTAAACCATAATTATTTCACATGTTACGGTATTTTGTAATTTATTTTTAAGTTATAGTGTCCCCACTTAGTGGATGTATCATACTGCTATTCTCATTTGACACTGAAATAAAGTTATTATTATTATTTTCCATCAGCTATAAAAATATATACTAGCAATAAAATTTCATACACATCCTTATATTTTCCTCATTTTGTGAGCCTGGGCTCCCTGTGGTCAAATGACTGTCTCAAAACCTTGAAACACCACCCACGCATGTGGAAAGGTACTGTAATGTTCAAAACTATTGTTGTTGACATTGCACACATTTGTAACATCCCATCACAAATACAAGTCAAATTGTGCTATTTGGTTGGTGTTGTTGCATGCTTTTAAAAATGTTTGCGCTCTACTTCTACTTCAATTTTTACTTCAATTTTTAGTCATAGTTTAGTCATACAGTAGTTCATATACATGATTTTTTGTTTCATTATATTTGTATAGGTAATCATACGGTTTCGAGTGCAATTTGGGATTAATTTGGACGAGTGGGTTTTCAAAGAGTATCAAAATTGAGCTCTTTGAATAACACACGAGTGAAAATGAATCCCAAATTGCATGAGAAAACCGTATGATTACTTATAATAATAATAATAATAATAATCTTTATTTATATAGCGTTATTTTAAAACCAATAGCGCTTTACAATGCTACTACTGCTACTAATAATAATATAAGTAATAATGTAAGTAACTATAACAAATATGTTTAAATTATATACAAATGTTATCCTTAAAATTACAATGTTGGTCTATAAATAATTAATTAATATTTACTCAAATAAATTATGTTTACGTAGCCGACTCAATCAAGTATTTCAGGTATCAGAGTGATAATAGCGTCTAAATAAGTAAGTTTTAACTCTGCTCTTGAAAGTGTTTAGAGACTCAGTAGTCCTTATAATGTCAGGCAGATTATTCCATAATGTTGGCGCAATTACTGAAAATGCTCGCTTTCCATAAGTTTCAAGATTATATTTAGGGACGACTAAAAGTTTCTTATTAACCGAGCGTAGCGATCTACCAGGTATATATTTAATTAAGAGTTCTTGTAGATAATGAGGTCCAGTTTCATGATAAGCTTTGAAAGTTAAAATTAGAATTTTAAATTCTATTCTAGCAGTAATGGGTAACTTATTAATAACATACATGAAAAAAATTGTCAGGAAGCCGGTGACGTTGGCGAGTCATGTGAGAAAGTAATTTATTCAGTCAACAAACCATAATAGTTCACACTTTCAAATTCATTCAAATTGTTTTCAGAAGTCGAAAGGAAATGTTGCATTGCTTTCCAAAGAAATTTGCATCGTATTTCCTTTTTTTGGCACTATGTTTCCTTTTTTCGGCACTGTGTTTCCTTGAAATTGCATTGCCCTCAACCAATTAGAATTGAGCATTTTTTTCATGTATATTATTAGAATGGTAACTAGTTTTATTGCATATTTTTGAATTGTAACATTGTAAAGCGCATTTGGGCTTTAATTCTTAGGAGAATTGCGCTATATAAGAATTTAAACATTATTATTATTATTATAATGTCCATGTAGGTCAAATATATTACTTTGTATCCCCAGTCACTTTAAGTCACACTCTACCCATTAACTTGACATCTGAATACTAAATACAATCATTGAGAAAGTTGCAAGGAACCTCAACCATGGCTCGCAAACCGACTTACTCTTTAGTTACTGGACTTCTCAAAAGCCTTTGACACTGTGCCCCACCAACGCCTTCTGGGTAAACTAATGACCACTATGGTGTCTGAGGGAAACTTGAAAGATTGGCTCAGAGTGTGGCTCACCGAAACATCCCAAGTGGTGGTTGTTAATGGAGAGTCTACATCTACATCTACAGTGACATCTAGAGTGCCCCAGGGCACCGTTCTTGGCCCGCTGATGTTTCTGGTATATATTAATGACATTGGCACTCATATCAATTCAGGTCTTGGTCTCTTTGCTGATGATAGTATTCTTTATGGTGTCATTGGTGATACATCAGATGCCATCTCCCTTCAGAAAGATCTTCATAGATTAGTGGACTGGTCACTAAAGTGGCAATTGGGTAATAGTTCTGACAAATGTTCAGTTCTTCGAATTCATTGCTCTCGTGATCCTGTAGAGCACCAACTACACTGGTACACTCTTCACAACAAGCCCTTAACATTGGTGAAGCATTATAAGTATCTTGGTATTGAGTCGGATAGCAAACTAAGTTGGAACAATCACATCACAGAAATAGTAGGAAAAGCCAACCATTCACTTGTTTTCCTTTAACAAAATCTTAGTAAATGTCCCATGGAAGTGAAAGAATGTGCTTACCCTGCCCTGGTCAGACCAAAATTAGAATAACAGCATAGAAGGAGTACAGCATAAGAGTGGCACGTTTTGTCAAAGGATGCTATGAAAGATCCCCAGGAACAGTGACAAAAATCTTGAATGAGCTTACATGGCCCCCATTACAACAAAGAAGGAAAGAAGCAAGACGTGACCATGATGTATAAAATTGTCAACCACCACACAAAACTGAAACTACCTTTGCATGTTAAATCTTAGAAACAAAGACGAACTAGACAATACTTACCATGTTGGCAGTAAAATCAATTCATATAAAAACAGAATGGAACTTATTGCCAAATGATGTTATAGAAAGTCATACTATAGCTACATGCACATGTATTTAAATCAATGCTCAGTTAGCATCTATGTAAAAGTCCTAATTAGGGTTACTCTATATATAATTGCTTAGAATTACCTTCTTAAGAGTATTTTTTATAAACATTAATTCATACCTCATAAATGTATATAATTAACATAATTATATACATTAATACACACATGTATATATAGTTATTTATTATGGTTTTCTTTTTATTTGTTATTGTTGTTATTATTATTATTTTTTTAATCATTATTTTACATCTAGTGAATTGGGAAACCTTTACAGATTAAAGATTTAGATTTAGATGTACAATACTCATTCACAAATAAACCTTTCTGGCAATTTGATTAAAAATCAGGCTTTCGAGATTCAGTTTTTTTTTCAGCATTTATTGCGTTCGAGCGAGAGCGAGAACGCATACTAATCTTAACGCGGGCTACCTGTGGTCCATAGGCGCAATCCAAACACGAAAAACGTGTGTTGTACCTTTGCGCATAAATTAACTCAGCATGTCCATGATGCATTACGATATACGGTTCGCCTCGTGGTTTGAACAGTGCAAAAGGTGAGTAGTGATTTATCTCGGTAATATGCTGAAGAAATTCATAAGTGTTGTTCATCAAAGCGTACCCTGGGTACCAGAGGTTCTACTGTCTGATCAAATTCTAAACTTAACCACAGATCGTCTCTTCTCGCGTCAATATTCTTGCTGCTGGAGCGGAAAGCGGCTGGGAGGCATCGCGAACTGACTGATCGGATCCGATGCATTAAAGCTCTTTTAATTCAAAAGGAATTGCACTTTCCCAGTAGAAGTTTTCTGGTAAGAGTATAGAAGTTTTTTCACGTCTTTCAAATATGACAAACGTTCCTTCAAAACTCTGTTGATGTTCTGTAAAAAAATCCGACTGACCCGTTCACGCCTGACTGATTGCATGCACGTGGAAATTCAGACTACAAGAAGAGTTGAGATTTTAATACGCAAACATCTACAATGATTTCTGCCGAAACCTTTTAATACTAGTAACAAGACAAGGTCTGCCGTAAACGTGAAACTACACTGAAGCAAAAGTTTATTTAGTATTATGCTTTGCGCTCAGCGAGTGAGTCAAGCTTTAAAGCGGGCCACGTACCACCGGTCTGGGAACTAAGCGAGCAGCCGTTTTGTTTATTTTACGGCTCACGATATTTCGATAACTGCATGGTCCGAATTTACTTGAAAACTTTATGCAGTGACTTTTACAAAATAGTGAAGAAAGTAAACTTAAACATGGTTATGATGCTATATGCCCGTAGTAGACCATTTAAATGAAAACATTGCTATACATTAATGCATGTTACAATATTACACATCAAATCTTATACCGTTACCGTTAAAAACAGTTAAAATATATTAGTTATGTTACTATATAGTTTTATACCCAGGGAGCCAGAGGCAAATCTTCCAAGTAAGAATTGCATGTGTACATGTAGCAGATAAGTCTAGCACAAGGGTAACCAGTTGAATTGATATTCATACGATAATTGTAAACAATGAGAATAAATATATTCATTTGTGTTTACTAGTCCATTTCCTCTAGACGCAATCAGACAAAAGGGTATGATGTAAAAAAGTAAATAAGAAGAGGTATATTTTTCGGTACTTTCCTTGGTTTCACCAAACAAATACATTTCTAAAATCTGAATGAAATTTATATATTACTTCAAAATATGATTATTTTCGAACGAACGCACTTCCTAACTGATAGTTACTCTAGTTTAAAAAATATTAATGTTATATCTTCTCAGTAATGCATGACATTGTCGGCACCATGTTTAACAAGAGGTTTATGGAAGAGCTGTTCAAACCACAGGACACGTATTCCAAGAAAGCCATGCGCACTGTGTTTGATCGCCTGGCACATGCCTCAATTATGAGGCTTAACTCGGCTAGCATGGATAAGGTAAGATAATCTACTAGACATACAAGTTACATATATAGCACAGCTGTGCATCATCTGCATCATAACATTTTAAAGTTAACAATATAAAGAAATTATAGTCATTAGACATGTACATACAGTAACTATGCACATGACGTAATTAAGTTATATTTAGTTAGCCTTTTTTGCATGAACTGGAAAATTGCATGTAAAGTTTGATAGTTATGTTTGAGTACAAATGAGTATAATGTATGTACATGTAAGAAGTTCTCATCCATGCATTTGTTACTACTAAGCTAGATAACTGCAACTCCCTGTTAAATGTATATGGCCTGCAAAAACGTTATTGTGTACATTCACATTACATTTCTTAATAAGTTCAATTACATTTTTCTTGCACGTCCTGCATGCTTTTCAGAAATTGATGTGTCTTAATCAATTTTGAAATACAGTAGCTCTAATAAAGTCAGGCTGTAAAAAGTCATCACTTGAATGGTTATAAAAACATACTGTACAATCACAACTTTCTGCAATCTGTATGTAGTATGATTACTTGTTGTTCTATTCTTGTAGCTATATGATTTGATGACCATGGCTTTCAAGTACCAGGTAAGTTGATGGAGGAACTGAAGTGATGAGGATTAGAACATTAATGTATTTTATGCGACTGTTACTTTTGAAATGCATGTGTGCAGGCATCCAACAGTTAAAATTAAAGACCAATATATTTAATTGATAATGCTTTGAAGATCTACATTAACATTTCCCCCCCAAATAAAATTTGAGAAATATCTCGCTTTCATTGAAATATAATTAATTAAGCTCAATTAGTTGCACATAATACATGTATATGTATCATGATCAGGCTACCATCATGATGACAGTTCATCAGACTGCAACTACATGTACATTAATTTCGTACATTTACATGTAACTGTAGATGGAGTTTTAGACTGAATTCAAGAAAAACTTTAAAAACAAGTAGTCAAAGTTTTTGAACTTACATGTACGAGCTGTCTACCGTAATTGTTTTTTTTCTGACCTCGACCAGCTGTGTACATTTTGTCACTGACAGTACATGTACTTGGAATGTTCATGTGTACTTAAAATGTATAAATGTATAAATATATGTAGCTTAAAATAAATAAATATAATTTTAATACTAATTTGGACATTTACGTTATATTTGACACTTTATTTCGAGATTACATCGTATGAGTCATCAAATTAGGAGATATTTGTGTTGGTTGACTGTTACAAATTGTATGTTTTGACATGATGATAACTTTTCTGTTAATTCTGTACAGGCAGTCTTATAAACTAAGGCAAGGTTATCAATTGAAGCCTTTAATTATTGTGAACCAATTCAAAGATCTATTTAGTATAACAATTATTAATAATAAAACAAACATGAAATTAATTAATATTACCGGTAGGCAGTTTCTGTTACAGTCTCAGTTTTATAATTTTGTTTGGTATTGTGCCCTAGTTTTTGCCTGTTGATAAATCTTCAAAAACTCATGACTATTTAATGAAGCAAAAACAAAGGAAATCAATGACTGTCAAGACATTTTATATCTGATAAAATTTCATCCTAATTTACATAAACTTTTAGCTTGGATTTTCTCGGCCAAAATAAGTTGTATTGCCAAAATAACTGAAAAAAACGTGAATGTTTTTGAAGTTGTTTAATAAACTCATAGCTAATTTTGGGCCTTTTTAAGTGAATTTCTAATTAGGATGAAACTTTATATATAATTTCATCCTTCTAAAAAATATTTTCTTTATGTCATTCCCTTGAGATGTGCATCTTTCTTTCATTGCATTGTTAAAGCGTTTTTGAAGCCATTCAAAACACTTACAGCACATGTTTTACCAAGCCTAAAAATTATCGGGCTTTCCCTCAAATTTTTAAACTTGATAAAACACTGTTGTTCATGTTTTAAACAGTACATGTTTATTCACTTTTATTGTATTAAATTTAATTCAGGGGTTGACATTAGCAGTTAAGCAAGGTACAATGTAGCAGAATACTTAAAGTTGATAAATTGTATGCAAGCTAGCAGAATGCTTATAAGTTGATAAATAGATTTTGCTAGTAAAATTTATGTACAGTAGAATGTTTTGTTAGAAACAGTTACCGGTACCTGTAAAGCAAAGACAAAACCTAATTGAGACATTTTAATTTGGGTTAGTTTGGTTTCTTACTTTGCTAGCTTTAAATAAATGAACTAGCAATTTTTTACTACTGACAAAAAAAGTTAATTTCTATCCCTGTAATTTGATAATTTGTGTGCATTTTAATTTTGATAAAAGTCACAGTCATGATAATTAATGCATGTATTTTAATTGACAATAAATTAACAGGTATGTTTGTGTCTGCGGCCATCAGATGTCCTCCTGGTGACATACAACCACATGGATGCCATTCGCAGCTTTGTCTCTGACAACCCAGCTATCAGTGCACAAGTAGAAAATGTTTATAAGTTGCTCTATGATGTAAGTTTTATTATCTGACATTATTATACTGTACCATAATGCTATACAGTATACTTTAAAGTAATACACATGTAGATACAGAACAAGTGGCTGTGACTTATCAGATTTAAAACTAGAGCCAGTGGTGAGAGTTCGTAAATCTGATAAACCACAGATACATGTACAAATTCTGTATATAATAAATGTACATGTATGTATATGTATATGTATATGTATATGACAGACCTGTATCAAAATTTAATGTCTAAATGTACAAGTCAATTGTATAGAGTCATATTTGCAGTTATTTTGGCAACATGAGTGTGATAGAGTGTAATACAATCTATACTTAACAAATAAAGAAGCTTTGTTATTATAGGTCATGTATTATTTATATTAAATTATAACAAACAAAATATGGGTCTTCACATTCTGTAACAAAATAATTAATGCACACAAGTTCTTGAAAAACTGTGGATGCATGAGCAGAATGCAAGTGAATTTAGTCAGCTTAATTTTCAAGATCTCAAAAGTGAATTATTTTGTTATGGGACGTATGGGAAGTACATGTACCATCTGCTGTTCTGTTAATTATTCTAATATAAAACAATATATACTTGAAAAGAAATTATCGACTGTGCAGTATAAGACAATCAAGCATGGTGATGAAGCTGCCAATGACATTGTACATGTACATTCTTAGGATATGCTCCCATAATTTATGTTAAATATAAACTGTCATAAAAATATGCAACAGGCTTTTGAGAACATAAGAGAAATGCTGACAACACAAGCCATGCAAAGGTGCACATGCTTTCAATAATAATTTCTCAAGTGTTCTTAAATGACTGGAGTGTTTTTATGACAGCTAGTGTAATACATGGCTATTATAAGGTTAGTTTTATAGGGTATTTGCTTGCTTTATTATGATATATATTTTAATAAGCATGCAAGGAAAGCAAACAATCAATTCAAAGCAATAAAACACGCTTGTACGTGTTACATATACATGTACATTGTATAGTAGGCCTTTCTAGCAGCTCAGTCACTGACGACCGGACGACCGACTAAGGTCGATCACAGTTGGCTATGGTGGATCACAGTCAACTATGGTTGATCACAGTCCATCATGATCACTTTTTTATCCAAATAAGAATAACATGATTGTCAAATTGTTATCTTATTTTTTATTAAAACTGAAATAATATAATTAAGCTAAATGTAATGTACAGTGTAACCTTGTTTTACAAACAAATTGTTGTTGCCTTTCTTTGTAGACCTATGCAGACTTAACATTGGGTCAGTTTCAGATAGTTCGCCAAACTCTTCTAACATTCTTTCAGGATATGCATATTAGGGTAAGGTGGTACATGTTTGTACGTTAGAGAATTGTCAGATTGAGTGTTCAAAGTAGTGACTGACTGCTTTGGTTTTGCATTTGCTTCTAAAGCTTTTCTATTGGCTGTGAAAAATGGTTTGTAATTATCAGCCAGTCGAGTTTTGATCTAAAACCAAACATTGATTAATTTGTTGGTCATGCAATCAAGATTCATTGTAGCAAGAGTTATCTGATAAGTATATTATTGCGTTTAATATACTTTTCCTCATGGTTGTTTCAAGTAAAACCAATCGTAAGTTACTTCAGTTTCTGATTGGCTCATTGCATTTTGAATTGCTCCCGTGATTGGCTCATTGCATTTTGAATTGCTCCCGTGATTGGCTCATTGCATTTTGAATTGCTCCCGTGATTGGCTCATTGCATTTTGAATTGTTCCCGTGATTGGCTCATTGCATTTTGAATTGCTCCCGTGATTGGCTCATTGCATTTTGAATTGCTCCCGTGATTGGCTCATTGCATTTTGAATTGCTCCCGTGATTGGCTCATTGCATTTTGAATTGCTCCCGTGATTGGCTCATTGCATTTTGAATTGCTCCCGTGATTGGCTCATTGCATTTTGAATTGCTCCCGTGATTGGCTCATTGCATTTTGAATTGCTCCCGTGATTGGCTCATTGCATTTTGAATTGCTCCCGTGATTGGCTCATCGCATTTTGAATTGCTCCCGTGATTGGCTCATTGCATTTTGAATTGCTCCCGTGATTGGCTCATTGCATTTTGAATTGCTCCCGTGATTGGCTCATCGCATTTTGAATTGATCCCGTGATTGGCTCATTGCATTTTGAATTGCTCCCGTGATTGGCTCATTGCATTTTGAATTGCTCCCGTGATTGGCTCATTGCATTTTGAATTGCTCCCGTGATTGGCTCATTGCATTTTGAATTGCTCCCATGATTGGCTCATTGCATTTTGAATTGCTCCCGTGATTGGCTCATTGCATTTTGAATTGATCCCGTGATTGGCTCATTGCATTTTGAATTGCTCCCGTGATTGGCTCATTGCATTTTGAATTGCTCCCGTGATTGGCTCATTGCATTTTGAATTGCTCCCGTGATTGGCTCATTGCATTTTGAATTGCTCCCATGATTGGCTCATTGCATTTTGAATTGCTCCCGTGATTGGCTCATTGCATTTTGAATTGCTCCCGTGATTGGCTCATTGCATTTTGAATTGCTCCCGTGATTGGCTCATTGCATTTTGAATTGCTCCCGTGATTGGCTCATTGCATTTTGAATTGCTCCCGTGATTGGCTCATTGCATTTTGAATTGCTCCCGTGATTGGCTCATCGCATTTTGAATTGATCCCGTGATTGGCTCATTGCATTTTGAATTGCTCCCGTGATTGGCTCATTGCATTTTGAATTGCTCCCGTGATTGGCTCATTGCATTTTGAATTGCTCCCGTGATTGGCTCATTGCATTTTGAATTGCTCCCGTGATTGGCTCATTGCATTTTGAATTGCTCCCGTGATTGGCTCATCGCATTTTGAATTGATCCCGTGATTGGCTCATTGCATTTTGAATTGCTCCCGTGATTGGCTCATTGCATTTTGAATTGCTCCCGTGATTGGCTCATTGCATTTTGAATTGCTCCCGTGATTGGCTCATCGCATTTTGAATTGCTCCCGTGATTGGCTCATTGCATTTTGAATTGCTCCCGTGATTGGCTCATTGCATTTTGAATTGCTCCCGTGATTGGCTCATCGCATTTTGAATTGATCCCGTGATTGGCTCATTGCATTTTGAATTGATCCCGTGATTGGCTCATTGCATTTTGAATTGCTCCCGTGATTGGCTCATTGCATTTTGAATTGCTCCCGTGATTGGCTCATTGCATTTTGAATTGTTCCCGTGATTGGCTCATTGCATTTTGAATTGCTCCCGTGATTGGCTCATTGCATTTTGAATTGCTCCCGTGATTGGCTCATTGCATTTTGAATTGCTCCCGTGATTGGCTCATTGCATTTTGAATTGCTCCCGTGATTGGCTCATTGCATTTTGAATTGCTCCCGTGATTGGCTCATTGCATTTTGAATTGCTCCCGTGATTGGCTCATTGCATTTTGAATTGCTCCCGTGATTGGTTCATTGCATTTTGAATTGCTCCCGTGATTGGCTCATTGCATTTTGAATTGCTCCCGTGATTGGCTCATTGCATTTTGAATTGCTCCCGTGATTGGCTCATTGCATTTTGAATTGCTCCCGTGATTGGCTCATTGCATTTTGAATTGCTCCCGTGATTGGCTCATTGCATTTTGAATTGCTCCCGTGATTGGCTCATTGCATTTTGAATTGCTCCCGTGATTGGCTCATTGCATTTTGAATTGCTCCCGTGATTGGCTCATTGCATTTTGAATTGCTCCCGTGATTGGCTCATTGCATTTTGAATTGCTCCCGTGATTGGCTCATTGCATTTTGAATTGCTCCCGTGATTGGCTCATTGCATTTTGAATTGCTCCCGTGATTGGCTCATTGCATTTTGAATTGCTCCCGTGATTGGCTCATTGCATTTTGAATTGCTCCCGTGATTGGCTCATTGCATTTTGAATTGCTCCCGTGATTGGCTCATTGCATTTTGAATTGCTCCCGTGATTGGCTCATTGCATTTTTAATTGCTCCCGTGATTGGCTCATTGCATTTTTAATTGCTCCCGTGATTGGCTCATTGCATTTTTAATTGCTCCCGTGATTGGCTCATTGCATTTTTAATTGCTCCCGTGATTGGCTCATTGCATTTTTAATTGCTCCCGTGATTGGCTCATTGCATTTTTAATTGCTCCCGTGATTGGCTCATTGCATTTTGAATTGCTCCCGTGATTGGCTCATTGCATTTTGAATTGATCCCGTGATTGGCTCATTGCATTTTGAATTGCTCCCGTGATTGGCTCATTGCATTTTGAATTGCTCCCGTGATTGGCTCATTGCATTTTGAATTGCTCCCGTGATTGGCTCATTGCATTTTGAATTGCTCCCGTGATTGGCTCATTGCATTTTGAATTGCTCCCGTGATTGGCTCATTGCATTTTGAATTGCTCCCGTGATTGGCTCATTGCATTTTGAATTGCTCCCGTGATTGGCTCATTGCATTTTGAATTGCTCCCGTGATTGGCTCATTGCATTTTGAATTGCTCCCGTGATTGGCTCATTGCATTTTGAATTGCTCCCGTGATTGGCTCATTGCATTTTGAATTGCTCCCATGATTGGCTCATTGCATTTTTAATTGCTCCCATGATTGGCTCATTGCATTTTGAATTGCTCCCGTGACGATTGGCTCATTGCATTTTGAATTGCTCCCATGACGATTGGCTCATTGCATTTTGAATTGCTCCCGTGATTGGCTCATTGCATTTTGAATTGCTCCCATGATTGGCTCATTGCATTTTGAATTGCTCCCATGATTGGCTCATTGCATTTTGAATTGTTCCCATGATTGGCTCATTGCATTTTGAATTGATCCCGTGATTGGCTCATTGCATTTTGAATTGCTCCCGTGATTGGCTCATTGCATTTTGAATTGCTCCCGTGATTGGCTCATTGCATTTTGAATTGCTCCCGTGATTGGCTCATTGCATTTTGAATTGCTCCCGTGATTGGCTCATTGCATTTTGAATTGCTCCCATGATTGGCTCATTGCATTTTGAATTGCTCCCATGATTGGCTCATTGCATTTTGAATTGCTCCCATGATTGGCTCATTGCATTTTGAATTGCTCCCGTGATTGGCTCATTGCATTTTGAATTGCTCCCATGATTGGCTCATTGCATTTTGAATTGCTCCCATGATTGGCTCATTGCATTTTGAATTGTTCCCATGATTGGCTCATTGCATTTTGAATTGATCCCGTGATTGGCTCATTGCATTTTGAATTGATCCCGTGATTGGCTCATTGCATTTTGAATTGCTCTCGTGATTGGCTCATTGCATTTTGAATTGCTCCCGTGATTGGCTCATTGCATTTTGAATTGCTCCCGTGATTGGCTCATTGCATTTTGAATTGCTCCCGTGATTGGCTCATTGCATTTTGAATTGCTCTCGTGATTGGCTCATTGCATTTTGAATTGCTCCCGTGATTGGCTCATTGCATTTTGAATTGCTCCCGTGATTGGCTCATTGCATTTTGAATTGCTCCCGTGATTGGCTCATTGCATTTTGAATTGCTCTCGTGATTGGCTCATTGCATTTTGAATTGCTCCCGTGATTGGCTCATTGCATTTTGAATTGCTCCCGTGATTGGCTCATTGCATTTTGAATTGCTCCCGTGATTGGCTCATTGCATTTTGAATTGCTCCCGTGATTGGCTCATTGCATTTTGAATTGCTCTCGTGATTGGCTCATTGCATTTTGAATTGCTCCCGTGATTGGCTCATTGCATTTTGAATTGCTCCCGTGATTGGCTCATTGCATTTTGAATTGCTCCCGTGATTGGCTCATTGCATTTTGAATTGCTCTCGTGATTGGCTCATTGCATTTTGAATTGCTCCCGTGATTGGCTCATTGCATTTTGAATTGCTCCCGTGATTGGCTCATTGCATTTTGAATTGCTCCCGTGATTGGCTCATTGCATTTTGAATTGCTCCCATGATTGGCTCATTGCATTTTGAATTGCTCCCGTGATTGGCTCATTGCATTTTGAATTGCTCCCGTGATTGGCTCATTGCATTTTGAATTGCTCCCGTGATTGGCTCATTGCATTTTGAATTGCTCCCGTGATTGGCTCATTGCATTTTGAATTGCTCCCGTGATTGGCTCATTGCATTTTGAATTGCTCCCGTGATTGGCTCATTGCATTTTGAATTGCTCCCGTGATTGGCTCATTGCATTTTGAATTGCTCCCGTGATTGGCTCATTGCATTTTGAATTGCTCCCGTGATTGGCTCATTGCATTTTGAATTGCTCCCGTGATTGGCTCATTGCATTTTGAATTGCTCCCGTGATTGGCTCATTGCATTTTGAATTGCTCCCGTGATTGGCTCATTGCATTTTGAATTGCTCCCGTGATTGGCTCATTGCATTTTGAATTGCTCCCGTGATTGGCTCTGTAATTACTTTTGTTTTGGTTTTACAACATCCAGTATAACCGTGATTTTAAATCATGATTAAAGTCCCTGACAATTTGTTTTGTGACTGCACAGTTTAGTCTTGGTTGAGTGACGAGTTGTAGTTTTTATTCATGTGGATTCCCTATCTCAGGTCACAACAAAGCCAGGGATGTAGATAATTTTAGAGGTAATTTGACCAGTCACACATGTACATGTAGTTATGAGAGGGGCCATTTTATTATGATATCATGGTGTTCTTTGCTTATTTTCTGCTCAAAGCCAGGCCATTCTTGAAAACAAATTAATGCTTCTGAAGACTAATAGACGATATAATTATTACAGTTGCATCTACATGTACATGTACAGAAATAGCAGTTCAGTGGTGTTGACCCAAATGCCTCAATTCGATGTAATGAAGTTCCATTGAAACCGTCATTCTTGTAGTGACACCAACACCCTTTTAAACAAGCACAGCTAATTTATGTGCACATTTTGAATAGCGCTTCATTACATTGAAGTGAGGTGTTTGGGTCAATACCACGGAATTAAACTGCTATTCATAGACTCAACTGTAATATCTCCTTAATTACATGTAGTATAACTGCCACTTGGTCGTGAAAAGTGCTGGGTTTTTCTCTCGTGATTTTTAGCCAACTTCAACAGGTCTTAGACAATCAAAAATCAAACTTGTTTTTGCAGAATTACTCTAAATATCATGAACATTTATAGAACCAAATACAAAAAGGGTTAGGGGCACTTTACCTTATAATAGGAAATTAACGCTCGTGTCAATTAAGGTATTTGAAATTAACGCGACTTAAATTAACGCGAATAGGAGGGGAAATTACTTCCGAATAAAGGAAATTAACGCGAAAGAGGAGGTAAAATTTCAAAATGAAGGAAATTAACGCGATTGACACAACGTTTTTGGCCGAAATACAAGAAGCAGATGTCGAGAACTGCTCTTCTGGAGAGAAGTGTCTATCGTACGACCTCCTTATAAGGAAGCACAGTAGGCCACCATAGGTACGTGTAGAGGGTCACTAAAGTACGTGAGAGAGGTCACTGATGCACGCACAGGAGACTCGTCCCAGCTTTCGATTGACCGTGAATTTTCCAAAATGGCGTAGGAAAGCGGCCATGAATCTTTTCTAGTCCCACTCGTTTAATCAACCATTTTGAAACTTTCAGCCTCACAAACTAAGTAGAGACTTATTCCCTTTTACCGAAACTTCACATGCACTAACACTAAACCCTAACCCGTAACATAAACATAAACATAAACCTAACCCTAACCGTCAGTAAACAAGTTCCCAGGTAAACGACGAGGTCTCACCTACCTAGAGCTAGGGTTCACAGGTAAACGTGTTCTCACTGGCCTTGGGCTAGGATTTATAGACAAACGACGAGTTTTAATCAAAATATAGAAGGAAACAAATCCAGCATCGATGCTCGATCTGTGACTAATTTTAATACATAACACTACCCGCAAACTGCGCATCTCCTGTGCGTACTTCAGTGACCCTCTACACGTACATCCTTATAAGGAAGTCGTACGACAGATACTCTTGCTTCTGGAAGCGAGAATGAACTAGAACTATTGTAACCGATATACTTTTAGGCTTTTACATTGTAAAAAAATGAAATACAGTGTGCAGAAAACAGAAAGCCATTGTTTCCTAGGTGTAAAATGTGTCTGTACAGCATCCAGAATTTGGGGTTATAATAATGGTAATTATAAAGGTCGCGGAAATTAACGCTCCACTTAATTAATGTTGCCGAAATTAACGCTCACAAAAATTAACGCGAATTTTAAAGATTCACTTTAATTTCATGGAGCGTTAATTCCCCATAACAAAGCTACATGTAAGTGCTTAATATATCATTTTGTATTTCTCCATAAGGTGTCCATTTTCCTCAAAGATAAAGTACAAAATGCCAATGGCAAATTTGTTCTCTCTACTGATGGTCCGGTGCCGTGGGATGCAGAGGTACCAGGAGCAATAAGGTACAAATGCGTTATTATATTACAGGTAACTATACCTCCAGGGGATCTAAGTCTTGTAAACTTGTTGTCTGTTAATGGGAGGAGTGCAATCACGTGGTTGTACTGGATGGCAAAAATATGACTTCATATTTAAATGCACTTGAGATACCAACAAACTCACATATGGCGCCGCGTCCGGGATTCGAACCTGGGTCACAGAAGTGAGAGGCGAAGTGCTTAACCATTGCGCCACCCCGGCTCCCAAAT
Organism: Actinernus sp. WN-2022; assembly: GCA_030867875.1. Classification (NCBI taxonomy): domain Eukaryota; kingdom Metazoa; phylum Cnidaria; class Anthozoa; order Actiniaria; family Actinernidae; genus Actinernus; species Actinernus sp. WN-2022. Next base: position 27,391,830 of record JAOWCC010001501.1, read on the forward strand.
GATGTCCAGCTTAACGCAGTGGCACTCATAAAATCTTATTCTGTTATTCCGACAAATATCACCACTGTTTTACTGAGCCTTCTCGCAAGCTTGGTGTCTGGGTTCCAAGAGAACGAAAACCTGTTAATGCGTCAGTTTATCAACGGTAAGCAGTTTTTCCTAACTTTGAGGCCACTAAAATTGTCGAAGTTTAGTTTTTTCATTTTTATTTTTCGAATTCTGCTATACAGAATCGATGTAAAAAATAACAGTTTTGGGGTTATAGGTACTTTAAGCTGATTTTTTCACTCACGTCTTCAATTAATGTATAGCAAAGCTTCGTGTTGTATGCGAGTGTGTGCAGGTAGAGAAGCCATAATGTACTGCTTGGAAACCTTTTTAATATTGCCCACCTTTAGCAGAAGCATTCCCTTGCATCATGCAGCCGATAGACCAATATTGTGGCATCGAAATATATTAGCAATAACCTATTTGTGCCCTGATATTTCGTCTGCGGACATTATCTGTTCCGAGAAGAGAACAGTTTCCGAGAGCGAAGCTATCAGGGCATATTTCGATGCCATAATGTAGGTTATTGTTGTTATCATCCTTCAAATATTTTCTTTGACGCGCCCTTACGCTCACAGGGGTTGTATTGCTGAAAATATCAGGTCACGTGACGCATTCTACCAATCACGCGCGAGAAAATATTTGATGAGTTATAAGAACTGATACTTGTCTTTGGAAGTTATCTGTTCCTCGAAATCGACTCACAGTTTTTCTCAAGCTTTGCTCTCTGAAACTGTTTGCTTTTGAAACAGATAATATCCTCGGCCAAATACATTTAATTCAACAGCACAAGTAGATAACCCATAACAAAAATTCTATCACGCGTTTTGGTAAAATGACAAATATCAGTGATTATAACCCATCAAATATTTTCTCTCGCGCGTGATTGGTTGAATGCGTCACGTGACCCAATATTTTCTCTCCGTGAGCGGGAAATATCAGCGAATACAACCCCTGTGAGCGTACAAGTGCGCGTGAAAGGAAATATTTGAAGGATGATTTTTATTTGTTTTTATTTTATTTTAGATATTTTAACAGGAACATCCAGTTTAGCCTAGGGCTAGTTTAAATACAGTCCTGTATAAAATAAATATGATTACAAAATAGAAAGATGCACTACAGTACATATAAATTACATATAATACAAGCATTACAAAATTTGACAGTATACGCTGTGATTATCTAGCGCTTGAAATGGCGCTTGGTCTTGGACATAAACTCCTCGAGATTAGAGATTTGCCTTATTCTCAGGGGAAGTTGATTGAATGTGCGAGCTCCATTTATACGGAAGCTACCTTGGTACTTAATGGTTTTAAATAGAGGAACGCGCAATAAGTCTCGTGCCGAGTGCAGTAGCTATGAATTTCCCTGGCATGTTTGATTTCGCCAATGAGGTATTCTGCGGATGATAACAGCAACAACCTACATTCTGGCGTCGAAATATGCCCTACTATTTGTTCTTGGACATTATCTGAACCTCGAAGCTCACAGTTTCCCTCGAGCTTCGCTCTCGGGAACTGTTCTCTTCTCGGATCAGATAATGTCCGCGGACGATCAGGGCATATTTCGACGCCACAAATAGGTTATTGTATTTATACACCCCCTGTGAGTGTAGCGCACGCAAGGTATCCCATAAAAGAAAACATTTGAGGGATTACAAAGACAACAACCTACTTTGTGGCGTTAAAATATGAACTGATATTTGTCCTTGGACATTATCTGTTCGTCGAAACTCTCAGTTTTTCTCGACCTCTCGGAAACTGTTCGCTTCGCTCGGAAACTTCGCTTCGCTCTCAGAAACTGTCTGCTTCTTGGAACAGATAAGATCCTCGGACAAATATCAGTGCAATTTTCAACGCCACAAGTAGGTTGTTGTTATACATTATATATGTTGAATTTGTTTCCTCATTGTCAGGTATTTCGGCGTTGATGACCAAATAACCAAGACAACTCACTTCTCTACCAGCTGTCACCATCAATTGGCTGATAAACCAGGCTCCTTTGAACTTCTTGGTGATAGAGTTATCAAACTGGGAACTAACATGTGCGTGCATATCTTTTACAGTGCGACTACTGTAACTGGGACCACTTAGACAGTGAGAACCAAACACATTGCAGAACGAAAACAAAGCATTCCAACTTACACACGCCAATGGCTTAATTCAATAGATTTCAACTTCAAAACTAGTCCACCAAATTTGCCTTTTTCCGGATCGAAGCTCGAGCAAGTTGAAATGCTTTATCTTGTATTCGACACTGATTGGCTCAAATAACTGTAAGTTGGAATGCTTTGTTTTCATTCTACGATGTGATTGGTCCTCGTTGTCAAAGTGGTCCTGTGATTGGTCCTCGTTGTCTAAGTGGTCCCAGGTACAGGCGATATGTGAATGCCAACGAATACTAAGTCAAACATAGAATTTGATACGTTTGAAACAGTCAACGTTTTTGATGGTTCGAAAATTGCACTATTCTGGAGGTAATATTTAATTTCTTTCGGCCATTAAAGTTTATAATAATTAACGATAAAAACTGTTCTTTATACTGTAACATACAATGTAGTTCTGATTCTTCGTTTGCACGTGACGTCATCACGGTGTCATCAAAAACGTAAACTCTAAACTATACATCCTGAAAAGCTGTGTCTTTAACATGTTGTAGATATCCTTGGTGTAAGTCCTTAGATGAAATTTCAGGTCTGTATGATGTTTTGCTGAGTTTATACAGATGTTTGAATTATGTCCCAACAAACCTTCACGTGTTTCAGACTAGTAATGAAAATCGATAAATGTGTGCCAAATTAAAGGTTTATGGCTTTATAAATGTTGAGAAGTTCGGTTTAATGGGACTCTTATTGAAACCAAATCAAATGGATAAAATATTCGCCTTATTTAAGACTGAAGTTTTGGCAGCCATCTTGGTGGTTCAAAGTATCCAACAACTTATGTTATTTGTTTGCCCAAAACTTTGAAATGAGATGTAGTTTTGATCTCTATTCAAGTTCAAAAACATTTTATTACATTTGGGGATCAAAAAAATTGTATGCAACATCATTAGAAATCAAGAATAGAGTACATGTAGGCTTTCGAGAGTTGAGCAGAAGCGAATGTTTCAAATTAGTCAACGTTTCTGATTGATTTCTGATTGGACAGCTTTTAGCATGCGCATGCAAAAGTTAGTGGACTATCTTTCCCGCGACTTTCCAGTCTACGGAGCGGCCGAAAGAGGCTGGGACTGGACTAACACGACTCTTGCTTGTCAGTTGACCTTGTATCTACGAGTTCTCCATTTTCTGGGACTGGACTAACATGACTCTTGCTAGTCAGTTGACCTTGTATCCACGAGTTCTACATTTTCTGGGACTGGACTAACATGACTCTCGCTAGTCAGTTGACCTTGTATCCACGAGTTCTCCATTTTCTGGGACTGGACTAACATGACTCTCGCTAGTCAGTTGACATTGTATCCACGAGTTCTCCATTTTCTGGGACTGGACTAACATGACTCTCGCTAGTCAGTTGACCTTGTATCCACAAGTTCTCCATTTTCTGGGACTGGACTAACATGACTCTCGCTAATCAGTTGACCTTGTATCCACAAGTTCTCCATTTTCTGGGACTGGACTAACATGACTCTTGCTAGTCAGTTGACATTGTATCCACGAGTTCTCCATTTTCTGGGACTGGACTAACATGACTCTCGCTAGTCAGTTGACCTTGTATCCACGAGTTCTCCATTTTCTGGGACTGGACTAACATGACTCTTGCTAATCAGTTGACCTTGTATCCACGGGTTATCCATTTTGAGGCTACGTCTTGTGTTATTATCATTGTAATATGCACAAAGCATGCTTGTAGTATATTGATATAATATAAATACTTTATTTGTTTGATTGAAATTATTAGAAATTACAGTGTATACAGCTATTTCAATTAATGTTGCATGGGAGATAGGGAATGCGACATTAGCAGGGCTCAAAATAGCGACCTGCCAATGGCCAAAAAGCAGGCCTATTGTTAGGAATGGCAGGTGAACATATGCTTGGAAATGATGTAAAACACTTGATGGCCTGCCAAAGAAAAAGAAATGTAGGTCATATTTTATTTATATTTCGAGGCCTGATTAGGGAATGCATCATTAGGGAATGATTATAATTTGACTATAAGACTAATTTAAAAACCTATGGATGCCGAGCATTTTCAGTAGCTGCTCCCAGGTTATGGAACGAACTACCAATAGACATTAGATCGAGTAGCAATGTGAATATTTTTAAATCTAAGCTTAAAACATATCTTTTTAAACGTGCATATAATTTATAGCTTGTGTTTTTACTAGCTTTTATAGCCAATTTGTTTGTTATATTGTTTAAGTTCAATTGTAAATCTATTTTAATTCTTAGCTTAAGCCATAATTAGTTCTATGATTGTATAGTTAGCCATTAACACATTTTTTTTGATTTTTACTTGTATTGTAAAGCACTTAGAACAGAAATGTATAAGTGCTATATAAATATTATTATTATTATTATTACCATTACCATTACCATTACCATTATTATTACCATTACCATTATTATTACCATTACCATTATTATTACCATTACCATTATTATTACCATTACCATTACCATTACCATTACCATCACCATTATTACCATTACCATTATTACCATTACCATTATTACCATTACCATTATTCCATTACCATTATTACCATTACCATTATTACCCATTATTATTACCATTACCATTATTATACACGACTTTCATAATGGCTGCCTCCTAATTTGCATAATTTGGAAGATAAATCTGTAGAGGGAAACCAATGCTACCACATGAAAGATCGCATTAAAACTAGTAGTTGTTTTGAGTTTTAGGGAATTGTGGAGAATTGCTGTTGAGCTATGAGCATTTCTAATGCAGAAAAACATGAAAGCGAGGCTATAAAGGCCTCCGTTGTTTTTCTCATACAAATCTCTCTAATTTCAACTGGCTGTAACTTCATTGCTTTTTAAGCTACAGCATTCAACTTTCACAAGTTCACTAATGTCGACATGCTCTTTCACATGGCAATGTTCATATTTTCTATAAATGTGGATAAACAACCGAAACGGGAAATCACATATGCAAATTAGGAGGCGGCCATTATGAAAGTCGTGTATTTCCATTATCATTATTACCATTATTATTACCATTACCATTATTACTACCATTATTAGTACCATTACCGTTATTGCCATTACCATTATTATTAGTACTATTACCATTACCATTATTATTATTACCATTACCATTATTATTATTACCATTACCATTACCACCATTATTACCATTACCACCATTATTACCATTATTACCATTATTACCATTACATTACCATTATTACCATTACATTACCATTATTACCATTACCATTACCATTATTATTACCATTACCATTATTATTACCATTACCATTATTACCATTACCATTATTACCAGTACCATTATTACCAGTACCATTATTACCAGTACCAGTACCATTACTATTACAATTATTATTACCATTATTATTACCATTATTATTACCATTACCATTATTATTATTACCATTACCATTATTATTAATGGGGCATTAGGGTATTCCAGACCGAAACAACTATGGTTATGAGTTATACGACCTGGACGACTTAGCTTATGGTTTATTTATCCATTTTTAGCCTGTACAGTCGTCCGACGTTTTAAAAATGCCTTATTCCCTAATCACATAGGCCCTAATACCCTATTCCCTAATGTCCTATTTCCTATCTCCCAGACAACATTCATTGAAATAGCTGTATATGTGTTTCACGTAATAGGTACACAGCATCAAGGCCCATAGAAATGTCCAGCACAGTCAGTTTGCCGAACGTCAAGAAAGCACTAGGTAGCGGGAGCACCATTTCCGTACAGTCTGAGATGGTAAATATAGACTTGGAGAGCTCTGCATACACTTGATATCACATAGCGGAATTACACGATGCTGCAAAGACACGAGGTTAAGCCTGATTAACGCAATCTACGCAAGCATAGTCTATATGCAAGCAACATTCGCAGACTCTGTGCCGGAGTCGTGAGATAAGAACAAGCGCCGCTAATGATCAATGCATTACTGCGTCTGCGTATGTTGCTTGCGGTTATCGTTATGTCGCTAGTAAGGACCAGGCTTTAGTCAATGATCAATGCATTACTGTGTTTGTGTATGTTGCTTGTGCTTATGTCGCTAGTAAGGACTAGGCTTTAGTCAATGATCAATGCACTACTGTGTTTGTGTATGTTGCTTGTGCTTATGTCGCTAGTAAGGACTAGGCTTTAGTCAATGATCAATGCATTACTGTGTTTGTGTATGTTGCTTGTGCTTATGCTAATGTCGCTAGTGAGGACTAGGCTTTAGTCAATGATCAATGCATTACTGTGTTTGTGTATGTTGCTTGTGCTTATGCTAATGTCGCTAGTGAGGACTAGGTTTTAGTCAATGATCAATGCATTACTGTGTTTGTGTATGTTGCTTGTGCTTATGCTAATGTCGCTAGTGAGGACTAGGCTTTAGTCAATGATCAATGCATTACTGTGTTTGTGTATGTTGCTTGTGCTTATGCTAATGTCGCTAGTGAGGACTAGGCTTTAGTCAATGATCAATGCATTACTGTGTTTGTGTATGTTGCTTGTGCTTATGTCGCTAGTAAGGACTAGGCTTTAGTCAATGATCAATGCACTTTAACAAATTGAAGTTAGTTTTTTATGTGTCTGTCCTAATATTGACAATGATTTTCGTCATAACATGGTCAAAATAGCTGTGGATCCACGAGGCGTCTTCGCCGACTTCAATTTGTTTTTTACAACAACAAAACACTTTTAGCTTCAAACAAGTGTGTACAAACTGCCTTTCGAGTCGAAAAGTCCAAAACGTAAACACGTCTTTCTGCTTTCCCGAACTCTATAAAAATACATAATCTACTCTAAACTGTTTGTTTCTACTTAAGAACGTTATGTAAATATCCTGAATAAGAGATTTTAATCACGAACTAGAAGATTATGTATTTAATTCAATACAATTTCTCAGTTCTAGTTCTAAAAGATCGGTAGAACTTTTCACAAAGTTGATCACAAATTAGCCGAAAATGCTTTGTTCGACTCGAGAGAAAGCTCAAATTTTGACAAATGGCACCACAGAAGGAAGTTTGACTCACCGATTAACTTTTCCCAGTGATGAAATGCTTTTAAAATCGTCATTTTCTTGATTTTAGGAACAGATGTGTACACAACCTGAATTCACAAATCTCTGCAAAGCCCGCTTCGAAAGCCGGCCGCGCGTCTGTTAAAATATTGCATATGAAAATTAGCCAATCAGATTGCGAGAAAATTGGCGGTTGTTGTAAAAACTGTGTTTGTGTACATGTATGTTGCTTCTGCTTATGTCGCTAGTGAGGTCTAGGCTTTAGTCAATGATCAATGCATTACTGTGTTTGTGTATGTTGCTTGCGCTTATCGTTATGTCGCTAGTGTGAACCCCATGCTTTAATTAATATTTAGACCCGCAGCCCGAATGGGCTATTTAACTCGTAGTCCATGATTGCGAGAGGTCTAATTGTTTTAGTATAAACTAACTAGTCGGACAGTGGAAAATGATGGAAAGAAACAAATTAAGTTGAATTTGTTTTATTATTTCGTGAAAATGCGTGCGGTTTTTCTCTACCATGGGCTATCACAAATAGACCTATAGTAGCTAGCGTAGCCAATCAGAATGCAGGATTTGTTATAGTCCAGTAGTTGGTCTATACTAATACTCAAGAGCCAAAACATTTCACGAGTGAGCGCAGCGAATATAAACTTCGCGTGATCATTATGTACCATGAAAAATATAAAATCATGTTTTCCTGGGATCATTTAAGTGCATGCAATAGCTCACTAGTTCATGTACAAACTAGTGTAGGTCTGTCGGCGGGGAAGAAAAAACACTGAGTACTGTATCTTCGAAGCAAGGGTGGCCGAGTGGTGGGCACTTTGAGGTTCGATTCCCGGCGTCATGTGAGTTGAGAAAAACCTTTGCTTCGAGGGTTTTTCTCCGGGTTCTCCGGTCTTCCTCTCTCCACAAAAACCAACCTAAATTCCAATTGGATCTCTGAAAGCACGTGCACGCATAATACGAGCTAATTAAAGCTCCTCAGTACGTACTATGGGGGTCAATTATACGATTACGATACTTATCTGGTGTAATCAACTAATATATTGTTTAAAAGAAAAACAAGAACGAAAAAAAAAAAAGAAAGAACAAAATTGTCACTTCCCACTGGCCAAGGTTTGGATCCGGGCCGTGCGCGCAGCGTGGTTCGGGCGCATGGGAAACCGGAAGCGTGGGAAACCGGAAGTCAGCCAATTTTTGATCTCATCCTAAATGTCGCGCGAGTCTTCGTCCCATGTGGGAGCTCCGCTAAAATTGTATTAGTTGATTATAGTGTTATAGTACATTTGAACATTCCAGAAGTTTGTTTAAATTGATAGACTGTATAACTACTGTTCCTTTTATATCGCGAAAAGCATGACCAGAGTGAGAAGTCACGCGGCCAGAGTGATTGGGGAAGTGGGTCTTCTGCAGGATACAATCACGTGGCTGTATTGGGTGGCAAAAATATCTGACTTCATCTATTTAAATGCACTTGTACGAGATCGAGAGTGTTATAAGCCAAACTTGTTTTCCACTTCCAATCGATTGTCGATCTTTCTAAAACTACCATCCAGTATAAAAACCTTTCCCATCGGATCACGAGCTCAATATACCATTTTCGCTTGGCTCAATGTTGTCCATTTCAGATCACGTGACCATCCCCTTGTGTATTGTTTCTTTTATTTCTGGTTAACGCATGAGGAGATACATTGATATGGAAATACTTCGGACAAAGAATATGATTCTCGAAAGATTTGAAATGGACATCATTGAGCCAAGCGGAAAAGGTCTATTCATTCGTTATCGAAGTGATCAGCACGTGACTGTTTTCTCGCGTTTCTTTCCAATCCACGTTTATGGCCACGCGACTTCACCTGTTAATATTCTTCACGCTCGTAGCGTGGCATCTTTCTCGAGGGTTGTGTTTCAACTGATTTTCACGCCATGAAAGAAACTGTTCTACAGTCTAGGACTTTTAACACTGTCTAACTTGGGTAATGCGTGGTATGTTTGTGCGATGTCTTCAGGATATTTGTGATAGCCCAAATCTACTGGCGAAAGAAGAGCTGAACCTGTTAGCACGTCTTGTTGGGGGAGGAGCAGGGACTTCTAAAGGTAAAAACACAAAAATAACTGATCACATTTCAGCTCCCTAATATTTAACAATTAGTGGCTGCAAGCTCGAGGCAATAATAATAATAGACTTTATTGGGTAAGAAATATAAGGCCCATTATAAAAAATAAAACTAGATAAGAATGACAATATAGAAACTAGATAAGTAATATTAATTGTTAAAGATAATTTGCAATTTGTCCTAAAAGTAGACTAAATACTGAATTAAAATGTTCTTGTAATGTTAAAATGTTTATGTTTGAAGTTATTGGATAAAATGTTGTTGAATAAATGTTTCTTAAAATTACTTTGTTGGGAAATGTTTTTCGCATCGCTACTAACATAGTTAATAGAGTGGAATGGTTAGGAAACTCAGGGACCTTCTTTGTTATATGTCTTTGTTAGCTTTTTTCAACCACTACCGTTCACAAAACACAATAGAAATTCCAACATGTTCATCAATCACCCAATAGAAACGTGTGAGTTCAGTCGTTCAGGGAACGCTAATGAACTATGATCGTGCACAATCTTTTGTCTTACCCCCTTCCAACCTAAATCGCAGCGCCTTTGTTAGCCCTTTTGAAGTTTGCCGGGTTTCCTAGTAACCATTTCACTCTATTAACTATTCTACTAATGATTCCATAATCGAGTGCCGCTCGCATGAAATGTGCGAAGCCCTGTTGGTAGTTGGCAAGAAGTGCAGCCCGAGACAACTATCAAAATCGATAAAAACCAAGAGCGAGAAGTGTAACTATTTTAGTATAACCAAGACACTGTTCTGTCAACTTAGCGATCGAGAAAACTGTGAAAACACTCGCAAAAATCATTTTTCTATAAGTGATTTTTTTTCTGCAGCGCGCACATGGTCGACCATGGACCGATAGACGTCGCCTGGCTAGCCAAACACATGACGAGTTTGCCAATAGACGTCGCCTGGCTAGCCAATCACATGGCGAGTTTGCCAATAGACGTCGCCTGGCTAGCCAATCACATGGCGAGTTTGCCAATAGACGTCGCCTGGCTAGCCAATCACATGGCGAGTTTGCCAATAGACGTCGCCTGGCTAGCCAATCACATGGCGAGTTTGCCACAATAGACGTCGCCTGGCTAGCCAAACACATGGCGAGTTTGCCAATAGACGTCGCCTGGCTAGCCAAACACATGGCGAGTTTGCCAATAGACGTCGCCTGGCTAGCCAATCACATGGCGAGTTTGCCACAATAGACGTCGCCTGGCTAGCCAATCACATGGCGAGTTTGCCAATAGACGTCGTCTGGCTAGCCAATCACATGGCGAATTTGCCACAATAGACGTCGCCTGGCTAGCCAATCACATGGCGTGTTTGCCAGTAGATTAATGTACATCTGTTTGTTTCTCAGGTCAAGGATTTCGTCTAAATCTCTTCACTACAGACGAGGAGGAAGAGTGAGTTGATATGTCATTTTTTAAAGACCATTTGCTGTCTGTTTTCTCACCAGATTTTTGTAGCTTGGGGTTCAAGGACCCACAAAGACAAAAATTATGGAACATTTAAGCAATAGTCCTTATGTATGATGACATATTATACCTACACTACTGCCTCCCGGTTAGCTCAGTGGTTAAACTCCGGTCTGTTGAGCGTGAGGTTGCGGGTTCAAACCCCGGCCAGACCAACACTCAGGGTCTTAAAATAACTGAGTTAAGGAGGTGATGCCTTTGTGAAACAACTGCAAATGGTTAGACCTTCACGTCTTCTCGGATAAGGACGTAAAATCGTAGGTCTCCCGTCGGCCTCAAGTTTATCAGTCTCACCAGACTGTCACGAGTTACCGATGTTAAATAAAGTTGCTTTACTTTTATTTTAGAATTGTTTTTCTTATTCAAATTTTAAGACTCTGAGAATACCAAGACAATGGTCTAAATTAGAGTAACAAAAGAACATTCTGGTAGTGTAGGTATGATACGTTCACATGCATGAGGTCTATAGAATAGATTTATACTCGATGATACCAAGAGAGCATAGTGGTCCTAGTGCTAGGAACAACCTCCCTTCATGCAAACAGGCCCTTAGTTAGGGCAGATTTCGTATGAGCGGGACAAACTACGGCACGGTTTAGGGTTACTGTATGGCATGCCGTGACATTGAAATGGTTTCCCTATTGTTTTGTCCTTCTGATCCAATCAAATTACAGAGTTACGGTACAGTACGGTTACGGTAAGGCTACGGACATGCCGTGGTTTGTCCCACTCGTACGAAATCTGCGTTATGTAGTGACGTGTTGTGTCCTAGTTTCAATAGGTTTAGAAAGGTATTCTCTTAAGCCCGGTTCAAACGGCTTTCTTCAGTCGAATTAGATTCAACGCGGCACAAATTCAACGTTTGAATCGGGCCGTAGTTAAAGTGCCCATGAACCTTATTTATTTTATTTTAGATATCAATTCTACATCAAGTGAATAGTAGAATGGTACAATATATCTTGCTTTGAATGCTGTGCTGCTGAGTTAAGGAGGTTTTAATATCCAAAATGCTAATTACATGACGTCAGGGGAGGCATCAATTATTATACAAAATATTTTGTTACAATTAAACAATTTTTTTAAATTACCAGTGTTATACCCATGGTTGAAATAAAATGATGTTAGAAATTTGTTTTCCTATATCAGTAGAAACGCCCATTCACGACCACTAAGAAGTGATTGCAGACACCTCTCCTGACGTCATGTAATTAGCATTTTGGATATTAAAACCTCCTTAACTCAGGGGCACAGCATTCAAAGCAAAATATATTTTACCATTCTACTATTCACTTGATTTAGAATTGATGTCTAAAATAAAAATGTATTGTTCATAGGCACTTTAACCTAATTCACTCTTCTTAATATTTATGCGCATATCTAATTCACTACTCTAAAACAAGGCTATCCCCGCATCGAGGATGGCGCAACGTGCATCCGAGTTCGAAAGGAGAATTCAAGATTTTTCCTTTTGTCTCCAACGCATAGAGGAACACAGCAATATTCTGTCAGCGACGCCATTTTGCTTTTCAGCTAATTATATGCGCATAAATATTAAGAAGAGTCAATAGGGGTGGTCCCTTCGTGTAGGCAACACATGAATTGCTATCAAAATACAATAGAATTAATACAATACAAAACAATAGAACGAATACACAATACAATTTGGTAGTAATTCATGTCTGCCTACATGAAGGGAGAACCCCTAATAGGACATTTGCTTCATGACGTCACACTACAATTACCAGAACTCCGTTTGCGCGAATTATTTTGTTCCTCTATTAAATTTGGACCATTGTCGTGGAATTCCCAAAGGAGTTTTAAAATCTGAATGAGAAAAAGAATTTGAAAAGGTTCTGGTAGTTGTAGTAAAATGATGCCATAATGAAAATATCCTATTGCGTGAAGTTACCAAATAAAAAATATATAATTAAACCGAATACAATGTCAGAGATCAGCGGAGCACATCGCTATTGTTTCTAATTTTTTTTATTTCTTATTTTGATCACAATCAAAGTTCTCGAAATTAGGTGTATTATCATTTGTACGGGTCTTTCTAGGTGTATCAGCATCCTGAAATTCAGGACAATGAACAACTCTATTGTGGGGTTAGGGTTCTTTGTATTTCAGGGTATTGTTTTGCTGTAGTTCATTGTCGTTGATACACCTAGAAAGATCCATTTGTACTAAATAAAAATGTAGAAGCATTGGCTTTTAAAACATGTGATGCTGCTCGTTCGACTGAGGCATATCCTTAACATTTGTACAGAAATGCTGCTGTTGAATTTTCCGAAGGAGAAGCACCACACAAAGTCATCAAGATAGACGCCACAAAGGTAAACTCTTCTCACATCCTGTCCATGTTAATCCCAGGAGGATAAGGACCTTTGTTTTTGCTCGTCTAAACTCGTTCTGAAACTGCTCAGTCCGTGGGTGACCTTTGAAAACACTGTTTCTAGCTACCATGGCCCGGACAAACGACAAGCGATATTTCCAGGCCAAATGGATTGTGGTTGTAGCTGAAGGTCTGGTGAATAGACCCTTTGCACGTGACGTCATAGCCGCCATGTTGGTGTACAGTTAACATGGCCGCCATGCCCTTTGTCATTTGAATCTCTGGGGATTGAGTGTAAACCATCTATAAACCTAGTCAGCTTGCCTGTTTGTTGCCCCATTTGAGACCACCTCACTTTTCCCTTGAGTAGTGCTTTATTGTTTTTCTGTATCCCAAGAGGAAACGTATCCTCTGGAGAACTATCATGTGGTCTGAAATGTGGCAAACAGGCAAGCTGACCAGGCCGATTCGTCTGTGTTTGCGGTCAAAAGCTTTAAGAAGACGAATATTAATGGTTCCTTTGAATCGATTTTCGGATAGTCCCGCTCCGCCAGTTTGAATATTTTATGTAAATTGCATATGAAAACGAGGCGAACGGTGACAAGTCCGCGAAAATAAAACAAACAAAACAATTATATTAATATATTAAAACAAATCGAGAAATTCGCTGTACAATCGTGTAATGTTTCTATCTACAGTGCTTTGACTGTCGTAGCGTCGCTCGAGGCACCGTTCGCCTCGTTTTCATGCAGTTGCACCACTTCGGGGGGAGTACGGGCGAAATGATGAATTCTGGGGCATTTTCATTGATAATTTCTGTCAATCTCTCTTCTGGGACTGGGCAGAGGGCCCCCTGCCCTCTCTCTCCCTACGCCACTGATGGGGAGTATTACACCGTAGTTTATCCATTCCACTGAACAGTTATTGCATCGGTTACCGTGACAACCTTTATCGAAATAGGTTTATGTCTTGAACGCATGTTTCACTTTTCGTATCTTGAGTCAAAGAAAAAAAAATGAAATATGAAATCTCAAATCAGGATTTTTGTTTGTATTTATTTGTTCAGACAGGACAGCGACAGGAGCTTTCCCAGCTGATGGACGAGTTCTCAATAGAAGAATCTGAAGACAACCGTAAGTTTGTAACGTTGTATGAAGGAATAGAAAGCATCCTGTGTTTTCATAGAGTTATAGAAACACGAGTGGAAGTTTGGGAGAACGAGAAATGGCAATGGGAGCATGAGCCAAAGGGCAAGTGGTTCCACTGCTACTTCGAGTTCTTCCAATCTTCAACAAGTGTTTTAGAAATCTGTGGGAAGACCGTGCACAAAACACAATAGATATTGGAATATGTTACTCGATCAGCTAAGTAGAAAGATGCTTTCGAAATGAGGAATAATGACATTTTCCGTTTGTCAACATCTCATCTCGTTTCAGAGATATTCAGGTTTTTGTAATATGCAAATGAGATTACCTATGACGTCATGTTGGTTGCACAACCTTGGAGAAATCGCAAAATGAAGAACATCTCTGCAAATATTGGGTAAAAACTATTGAAACTTTGCACATATTTGGTACTTTGGAAAATACACATTGTACAAATTATATTGTTGCCATGGAAACACTCTTGCCTCAGGCTTCCTCTACAAATAACACAAACTTCCCTAATTTCTCCTTTGACAATATTGTTTGGTGTGGATCCAAAATAAGATTTGGAACAATGTAGGCATTGTATGTGAGTAGTTTAAGCAACTTATTTTTTATAACAAGGAAAGAAATTGGAATTTTATGTTCAAGGTGAAAGGTGCGTGGGGCCATGAGTGTTTCCATGGCAACACCATAATTTGCACAATGATGTGTACTTTCCATAGTGCCATACATGTGCAAATTTCAATAGTTTTTACCCAATATTTGCAGAGATGTTTGTCATTTTGTGATGTGTCTCCAGGCTGTGCAACCAACATGACGTCATAGGTCATCTCATTTGCATATTACAAAAACCTGAATATCTCTGAAACGAGATAAAATGTTGTCAAACGGAAAATGTCATTATTCATCATTTTGAAAGCATTTTAAAATTATATCAACTTAATTTTCGCTTCATATGCTCTTTAAGGCTGGTTCACACTTGCGACATAAGCAAAAAAACATATGCAAGCGCAGATTGTACTTCATGGTTAATTAACCCCTTTATACTACTTATCAAGGGGTTAACTAACCATGAAGTACAATCTGCGCTTCTTATATTGCAAGTGTGAATCAGCCTTTATACATAACTACACTACCAGAATGTTCTTTTCGTTACTCTAATTTAGACCATTGTCTTGGTATTCTCAGAGGAGAGGGGATGTTGTGTCAAAGTGAGGCTTGGTGGTGATCACAAAAGCATAACATTCGATCGAACAATGGCACCAAGTCGAATGGGGTATTAAAATGTATACTCCAATCTCGACTTGTTCTTGTGGTTACTTAAGCGGAATGCGGGAAAGTTCTGTTACCGAAAATTTGAGATTAGTATCTTGAATAATTTTGAGAACGGCTTTTCAAACATGCAAAATTTACAACTGAGAATGTGTGGTGGTAAGTGGCAAGATCTTGCCACACAACATAGTACATTTTCTAGTTAGTTATATAAACTGACAGTTCAGTTTCGCAGATTTTCTCACGTGATCACTCGCGAAAACGGAAGTGTAATTGTTTTCCGGTCGGAAATGTTTAATTGTAATCTGAAACAAATACATTTTTTTTTGATAGCTTATGTCCAGTGAATGCACTCACTCTCGTCGTACTTAGCTCATAGCCAACTGTATGCCTCGTTGGCTACGAGCTCTGTTCGCCTCGAGTTCGTTTACTAACGGTTCAAGGAGCTGTGTCGCAGTGAGGGACACGCCTTTATGTTCCGGGCCGGAACAAAATCATTTTCAGTGTTTTCAAATAAACTGACGACGTGTGGGATGGTTGAAATCAAAGTAAATGCGCAAAAATGATTAACAAACTGCGTATATCTAGTCTTCAAGGAATATATTGCAGTTCATTGCAAGCAAACATTAAGGGAGGGGACTGTTTGAAGTTAATTAACAGCCACCAATCGAACATTGATTCTAGACATGCGCAAAACTAGCGCCTTTGTAAAATCGTAGGACTAGTGTCCCCAATTAGCTGCAAAGCTATTTACATTAACACTTAAACAAAGTCACTTACTTTACTTACTTTATAAAAAGAAACAAGTTCCTTGTAATATGACTTATCAAACTCATTAACAATTAATGAAGGAAAACAAATGAAGTCACTGAGTGATCTGTAAATTTGATACAGATTTCGTTCTAGATTTACATAACCTTTTGCTTCGATTTTCTCTACCAAAATAATAAATAATAAATAAATAAAAACATCTAGACGTTTGATAAGTCAGATACAGAATTCGTGGGATTTTCTCGCTTTCAGCTCGAGTTTGTAAATCAAAGCACAGCCACTCACTCTGTATCTGTTACATATACTATCATTAACAATTCATAACGCAGCATTTGAGGCACAGATACCCCTGTAAACTCGACACAAAATAGCCCACTTCCGAGATATGCCTCACTTCCTACATACAAAGGAATCAATTCGAGGCTCCGTGCATAATATGAGTCGTTCGTGACGGCAAGACAACAACACTTCTGTAGTTTGTCACGAACGACTGAGCATTATGCACGGAGCCTCGTATTGATTCCTTTGTGTGCAGGAAGTGAGGCATATCTCGGAAGTGGGCTATCGTAGTTAGCTCTATCAGGATTCTGTTATAAGCCCTATTAGTTGATACAGAATACTAAGCTGATTACAATCCTATATTATCCTACATAATGATCTGTGGGAGGTCTCACGGACCTATCACTCACCTCTCCTATCCAGAGCCGGGTTCTTGATGCATACAGACCGCCTCTCCGATGTGGGACCTGATTTTCTGCACGATACGCATGTCCGTGACGCAAGTTTTAGCGCCGACGTCATATTTTACGCTTCTCATCACACTATCAGAAATGTTTTCAATTTTATATTGATCATAAAATTATCATATACATTACATTCATTGTTCGCGTCCGAATCGTATCGGATATAAAATGGAGGGACGACCCGCCTTTGTAGTCGGTCGCTCAGATGATGAAAATACAAGGTAAAACAAGCGAGTATTTAATTAATAACTATTTGTATTTGTTTATTATTGTGAAGGTGAGAAGGGAGAAGAGCTGCTGGACCTCATGGATCAGGCATGACCCCGTGGACCAGGCGTGACCTCTTGGATCAGGCGTGACCTGCATCTTCTCGCCAAGCAAGGATTGAAACAAATATTTATTAGCAGAATAAGTGATATATAGGTCCATAAAGACGCTTTTTGTGATGCAATACGAAGGATAATTAGGGGTAAAAGAGTAAGTTACATCAACTGCACACGATGCAGATGTTTTGGTAGTGTGAATTAGCTCACAACAACTCATGTTATTGTTAGGGAACGTTCTGTTAACGGTAAATCAAACAAGAATAAATACCGAAATGTAAACGGTCTCTCGTACTCAATGTGGTCAGTTAATGCACCTCAGTTATTTAAATCTCATGCCCGCGCGGTAAGAGGTCTGGTAACAATGGTATCAGAGCGAGGCCAGTTGTCTCAAAGATCACAAAATTGGAGTCGGTCAGAAATGTCTTAGTTTCTGTTGTACCACACTGTTGTGTTCTTTTGTGTCAAGGAAATTCACGTTATTTTCCACCATCGACTGTACATTGTTCTCTTCCTGGGACAACTGGCCTCGCTTTGATGGCTTTATGAATAAGTTCAATAGCGCGGGAAAAATGAGTTCGCTGCCTAAAATTTTAACAAGCTACCAGTTGAGTACTGTACAGTTTGCTGCGCCAATAGACCTTTGTCGAGATTTGGGTAGACAAAAATACAGTTAATGTATGAAAATGTCTACTCCAATCCCGACTTGGTGCCATTGTTCGTGGGCATTGGAGCGGAATGCGGGAAAGGTCTATGATGATCGTGATAATATTATTAGCCATTTCGTAAACGAAAAAAAGGTCTGGGGCCGAGTATGTTAATTTTTTCGAATTAAAAAATAAACCCCACCACAAGATAGCCTGCGAAAACAGCTATCTCTATTCGAGGGACAAAAGCGAGTCAACCTCGTCTGCGATTCGAGCGAAAAAAATCCATACTGATGGCGTATTCCCGTCCAGAATCCTGACGAACTCGTTGATTGAAAATATCACGACTTTACAGATAATAAACAGCATGGCGCAAGGCGCGCGGAGAAGATGCTTATATACGTTAACTAATATGTATATATATGTATTCAGCAATAAAATGATATATACGGCAAAATTTAACAAATTCTGAGCTCCTAGATCTTTCCTTTAATTCCAATACTAGATGTCTTTGCTCTGCTCAAATGGCTAAAACTAAGCTAGACTTATTACCTAGATTTGATATTCTAGAATCTGTTAGCAATGTGCCTCACCTTTCTGATTTGGATGCCGACCAACACGTTCCTTCGCAAACTAATTTTAAGTATTACTCAATACATGACTTCCATAATGATAAAGAAATTAATAACTGCTTTGCAAATAACCCTTTTTCGGTTTTACATTGTAACATTAGAAGTCTTGCTGCAAACCATGATAATTTTATTTGCATGTTAACAGAATTAAATCACTCTTTCTCTGTTATTGGCTTAAGTGAAACAAAAATTAAGACAGATCATGAACAGTTACTTAACACACAAATTCCAGGTTATGAATTTATTTCTCAACCAAGTCTCTCTAATGCTGGAGGAGTTGGATTTTTCGTCCATGGACATCACAAATTCACTGTTAGAAAAGATTTATCAACCTCTAAGGAAGAGTATGAATCACTGTGGATTGAAATTCAAAATCAAACAGACCGTAATATAATTTGTGGTGTCATTTATAGACATCCCAATAGTACTAATCTTGATACATTTATGAATTATCTAAATCCAATCATTGATAAAATCAGTAAAGAAAACAAGTATTGTACTATTATGGGTGATTTCAACATTAATTTACTGAATTTTGAAACTCATTCAGCAACAGATGATTTTATTAATACTCTAGGGTCATATTTCTTTTTTCCCCAAATTCTACAACCAACAAGATTAACTGATCATTCAGCCACCCTTATTGATAATATATTCTTTAATTCAGCTGAACATCTCACAATGAGTGGAAATATCTTACATGACCTCACTGACCATCTTCCTAACTTTTTGATTATTAATAAACTCTCCAATCTTCCAAGTAATATCAAAATATACAAGAGAGATTATTCACACTTTAATGAATCTGTATTAATTGAAGAAGTTAAGGCTGTTGATTGGAGTTCACAGCTGCCAGAGACTAATGATGTTAATGAAATATTTGACTCGTTTCATTCTAAAATATCATACATCATTGATAAACACATCCCGGTAAGACAGCTAAGTAAGAAAAAAATTAAACAAATGGCTAAACCATGGATCACCCCTGCTGTTAGAGTGTCTATGAATATAAAGAATAATCTGTTTAAGAAGTACCTTAAAACTGGCTCAGCATATTATCATTCTAAATATAAATCTTATAGAAACAAATTAAATCACCTACTAAGGATTAGCAAAAAATCATACTATAATAATTACTTCAATAACAATAGTAATAATATAAAAAATATATGGAAAGGAATCAAACAGATCATAACGCTTAAACCCAGAATAAGTCATATACCAGCAAAGATTGTCAAAGATAATGTCGAACTAGTTGATACTAAATCTATTGCAAATGCTTTTAATGAATTCTTTGCTAACATAGGTAACGAGCTAGCCAATCTTATTCCACCAATAAATAAATCACCACTTAATTATCTAGCTCCTCAAAAACCTAACTGTTTTTATCTTTTTCCAACTACATCTGAAGAAATTGAGGAAGTAATTACTACCTTAAATCCAAATAAAGCAAGTGGACCCTTTAGTATCTCAACAAAAGTGCTGAAACTTTTGAAAAAGTTTCTATCAAAGCCATTAGAAATTTTATTCAATTGTTCTTTTGACACTGGTCTCGTTCCTGATAACTTCAAACTCGCCAGAGTAATTCCTGTTTATAAAAAAGGATCACAAACCAATCTTAGCAACTATCGTCCTATTTCATTGCTATCTATATTCAACATAATCTTAGAAAAGCTGATGTTTAAGAGATTAATGAATTATATTGATAAACAAAATATCTTATATACCAAACAGTTTGGCTTTCGTCAAAAGCATTCTACAGTTCAAGCAATTTTATCAATTACTGATAAAATACAAAAATCTATTGAAGATGGTTGTTACTCTTGTGGAATCTTTTTAGATTTTAGTAAAGCCTTTGACACCGTAAATCATGAGATTCTAATAATGAAACTTGAACACTATGGCTTTAGAGGAATTACAAAAGACTGGTTTTGCTCCTACCTCAAAGACAGAAAACAAATTGTGTCAATTGGAAATGTTGTGTCAGATTATAAACAAATTTCCTGTGGGGTCCCACAAGGATCGGTCCTTGGACCACTCTTGTTTCTTCTATATATCAATGATTTTAATAAATCTTCTAACATATTTGATTTTCATCTATTTGCTGACGACTCTAATTTATTTTATGCCAATAAGAATTTATCAACACTTGAATTAACTGTTAATAAAGAACTACAAGAAGTTTACAATTGGCTGTGTGTTAATAAACTGTCTTTAAATATCACTAAATCTAATTTTGTTATTTTTCACCCGCCACAAAAAAAGTTAAATTACATAGTTAACTTGATAATCGATAAACAGTCACTAAAGAATGAAAAAAATATAAAATATTTAGGTATAATGATAGACTCGCATTTAAATTGGAAATCTCAAGTTAATTACATAACAAAGAAAATTAAAAGAAGTATTGGTATATTATCTAAAATTCGATACTTTGTCAATTTAAACATTCTTATCAACCTATATTATTCTTTAATTTATCCATTTTTGATCTATGGAATAGTTGCTTGGGGAAATACATATATCTCAACTCTAAATCCAATTATTATAATACAAAAAAGAGCCATGAGAATCATAACCTTTTCCAATTATAAAGACCACTCTAAACCCCTTTTCAAAACCTTAAATATCATTAAACTTCTTGACCTTGTATTTTTACATAATGCATTATTTATGTATGACTTTAAATCAGGTAATCTGCCTCTGGCATTCAATAACTTTTTTATTCCAGTCAACAAAATACACAAATATAATACAAGACTTGCTTCTAGGTCCTCCTACTCTCTTCCTTCAATAAGAACAAATTATGGAAAATTTAATATTAGATTTCAAGGTGCAAAAATATGGAACTCTATTAATAACGATACAAAATCTCTTAAGAGATTAACTTTCAAAAAGAAACTTAAACTTAACATTATTAATACATATTAACTCTCCTCTCTCTCTCATCCTCTCTCAAGTATATATTTACTCTATTTTTATAAAGAAATATTTTTTCCAACTACTTGTTTCTTTGTGCCCTTGTTCGCTTTGACCATAAATCTTGTATGTAAAATAATTAGCTGCCTGACTTGTCTAGCCCTATATGGTTATTTCAGGTAGCTAGTACCAGATTTCCAGAATATCTCTTTCTTTCATATGTTTACTTATGTAAATTTGCTATTTCATGGTACAAATAAAGCGTTGTTGTTGTTGTTGTTGTTGTTGTTGTTGTTGTTGTTGGCAATGAAAAATATACGACAATGAAATATATATATATACGGCAATGAAACTTGAATTTCTAACGAGACCTGAAACAACCATATAGGAGCTGATCAAAGTCAGAATCCGGCTAATCTACAGATAGAATTGGAATTTAGCGCTATGGTTTTTGTGAAGGAAGGAAAACCGGAGAACCCGGTGAAAAATCCTCCGAGAAAGGGCGAACTCAACTCGCATGTAACCACTGCGCCACCCCGGCTCCCATAATGAAAGTATATACAGCTATTTCAAAAAGGTTGTCCTGGACGAGCGACATTGCCAGACCGAAATGTATTGTGGTTATAACTGTGCAGCTGTGCGAAACGGATAAACTACAGTGTAATTCGATAATCAATTTTTTGACCCACAAACAAACGAATCATAGTCAACAGACTTTCAGCTACATCCACAATCCATTGCGGCCTGGCAATATCCTTTGACGTTTGTTAGAGGCAACGTTTTTTGAAATAGCTGTATACGGCAAGGAAAAAACCTATACGACAACGAAAAAATATACGGCTACCGTGCCCGCTTTTAATTCTTTACTGTCAGCGGTGCATACATCGTGCTCATGCACAGCAGTGTTTTCGTGGGGAAAAATAGAGAATGTTGGCGCCTTCGAAATCTAGTAAATGTAGTTAATGGGCCTTTTGCAGGAATGCAATCACGTGGTTGCAGTGCAGTTTACAAGATCGGTAGTGTTATTAGCAAAAACCTGTTTGTAAATGTTCTTTTCCACCTCCAATCATTGACGATCTTTCTAACAGCGTTTTAAAGTTTGTTTCCCATCCAGTAAAGCCTTTCCTATGGGAGCAGGAGCGCAATTCATTCGCTGTTGAAGTGATATATCTGCACGGGGTAGACTTCATCGTTTGCAACCTGAAATGTTATTGGTTACCCAAGCAATAGCCTACCCCTAAAACAATACAAACCATAACCCTAAAACAATGGGATTCTTTATCAGACGTGAAGTCCAATACGGGGGCGTGGCCAGGGTCCCGTTTTAGTATAGGCACGAGCAACTGAGCGAAGCGAGGGAGCCATCTTGGGGGTCATGAACTTTATGAACTTAGATTTTGTGTAGGCACGTGCCGTATTGCCTTGAGGCAGCTACGCCACTGCAATAGGATACGACCTTAAACTGACTTAAGTCTAACCGGCTGCATGCGACTGTTTACTGCAAAACGGGCCTATTGTCCCAGCTTCCAAGAAGCTGTAAACAACGTTGGTTCACACAGTTCAGCCCGTCCGTTTTCGCTCCCCCCCCCCCCCCCCCCCCGATACAAACTGCCTGTACTCGCCCTAGTCCTGCAACTGCAAGAACGCCTCACCAGAAATTAGAGGGTTTATTTTGAAGCCAAGCTTTGCCTACGTTTCAGCAAAGAACGACTCGGGCCGCCCTTCTGGTGGACGGGGAAAGCACAATTCTTATACCACGGACGGAAATGGACGAGAGTTCCCAAATTGCTAGCTGTATGAACTGTGCCAACCAACATTTTTTACAGCTTCTTCGAAGCTGAAACAATTAACCCCCGGGTGGGGGGGGGGGGGGTACTCCTGTTTGTGACGTATTATGTATGTGCCGCGGGGGTGGGTCAGGGTTTTGAGCTCGGTTTGGGCAGGTAGGGTCAGGGATTTGACCTGATTTGGGCAGATCAGGGTCAGGATTTGAGTATAATTTGGGTGCAGTCAGGGTCGGGGTTCAGTATTTTTTAGGCAGTTAGGGTTCATTTTTTTTAGCTACTATGTCAAAAAAAGATATTCTGTTGCCGCATTTTGATCGCCTGCCCACATGCAAGCACTGAGGTTCCCATACATCGTGACGCCGCTAATTCGTACTTCAGTACTTATCTTTGTACTTCATCTGCTGATTTGTTTACCCAATGACACGTCCCGACTTGAAATGTTCCGTATTTTGCATGCAATCCCGGTACGCGGTATACCGGCCGGGGTATATATCCGACCGTGTTTTGAAAACAATTTAAAGAAGGGGCAATCAGGGTTTTTTCCCCAAAAAGGGGGCAATCAGGGTTTTGGAGCTCGGATTGGGTCAAACAGGGTCAGGGTTTGAGCCTCTTGGCCTCACATACATCCCCATTTTTCATGTAAATACCCCCCTCCCCCCCGGGCAATTAACTACATGTACCAGAATTCAAAGGGGAAGACAAATTCTCCATTTCCCATGTTCAGATATGTTTTCCCGCGAACACACTGAAGTGCATGTGTATCATGTAATGCACCGCTGTCAGAAAAGCGGGCACATCGGCCGTATATTTAATTTTTCATTGCCGAATATATATTTTTTCATTGCCGTATGTATATTTTTCGCCGTGCCATATGTATATCTTTCGTTGCCGTACAAATTTTTGTTGCAGTATGTATTAGTTCATTGCTATATGTATTAGTTCATTGCCATTGGTGGGTTGCACTTGCGGCCATGCTGGTTGGTAGGAACAAAAGAAACCACATTTGCTTATTTTGTTCCTACCAACCAAGATAGCCGCTACGCTTTTTAGAAATGATTGCAACCCAAGAATATGTATATAAATTTATTGCCACGTATATATATATTAGATACTACACATATTTCTTAGTTGATGTGTATGAATCTGTCAATAAGAATATGGTCACGTGACCCACTCAGCCAATCAGAGTTCAGCATTTGCTCGCTCTTAATCCCATAGAAACTAAATTAGTATGCTCTAAGTACTTAAAGAATACCAACAAGGATTTCTTTTGTATGAATTCCTTCGTGGGTGTGACCATATTCTAAAGAACGCTCGTGGTTTATGGCATTTACGCGCTCGTGCACGTGGCTTTCTAAATGAATACAAGACATTCTAAATGCCATAAACCACTCGCGTTCATTATCTTACCTATACATAATATTGACGCCTCATAGATACGTTTATGCCCCAAATTTAAACTGTCTAGCGTCTGTCGGAGAATCAGCGTCATGCTGTAACTATACTTTTGTCCGGGGAGAGGTTCAGTGTTTGTCAGTCTTCACACAGGATCAGGGAAGTCCATTATATTTCAAATGGCGCCACTTTCAGACTTGTCTTCCGCGGTTTTGTGGCTTTACGTCATCAGTATGGAATATTTTCGCTCGAATCGCAGACGCTCGCTTTTGTCCCTCGAATAGAGGCGGAATTTTACGGAAGCCCACATGTGTACACCGAATTCCAAACGCTCACACCGAATTCCAATATCTCACCTCTCTAACCTCTAAATTTCTAACGAGACCCGAAGCAACCATGGGCGCTGATCAAAGCAGGAAGTCTCACACCGAATTCAAATTTCTTACAACGAATTCAAATGCGGCCTGGCCTTCCGTAGAGAGTCTGGAGCCTGGGTCCGATAAACGAACGCAAGTAGTCTTGGGACACCGCTGCTAGCTCTTCCCGCGCATTTGACTTCGGCGAGACTCAGGGTTGCTCAACCAAAGGTCCAAGTTCCTTATATAGCTCACAGTTATTCATATGCATTATGAGACCCAAATGTTCGCTCCATATTTCAACTGCGTATATGTCAGTGTCGCACAACGTAGCTATAAACAAACAATTCTTCGATTTTTATCTAAATTTCTGAAAATTATTATCTTTTAGAAGTAATGTTTTTGAAGCCGTTCAATAAACTCGCAGCACGTATTTTATCAGATCTAAAAACACTCGCGTTTGTAAATCTGATAAAACACTGCTGCCCGTTTATTAAACAGTACATTAATTTAGTTGTTTTATTTTATTTTATTTTTCTTAAAATTGTTTCTTCTGTTTTCGGAGATATTAGCATTTAGTATACACCACACCAGTGAATATCACTTTTCGCGCGCTCGGTAAATATCCACCACTATTCACCTCCACTTCTGTGAATAAATGTTAAACATTTGCTACCTTAAATTCGAAGTAAAATAAAGGTTATAGTTTGATTGATTTGGCGTGGTTTCCAAGGTATCTGGGAAATCTGGGTGTTGTCTGCGCTGTTACAAGTGACAGTAACTTGTACGATGTCACCATGCACGTGGTTGTACTAGAGGGCAAAATATATCCGACTTCATTTATTTAAACGTACTACTGGTACGAGATCGGTAGTGTTATTAGCAAAACTTGTTTGTAATGCAATTTTTTTTACCTCCAATCGATCTTTCGAAAACTGCATTTTTGAAGATTGTTTGCCCCTCATTAAAGCCTTACCCATGGCATCACGATCTCGTCTCATTGTTATTGAAGTAATATATCAACACGTGACTGCTTATAGTCTATGAATGAAACACCGACAACAGTTGCAAGTGACATGGACCATAACTATGATTTCAAAGATTCTTCATGGCATTACAAGAAATGAACTAGAAATATATATATAACCACACATAATATTCCGTGCCGCAGTATAATTAAAGGGGCTATGTCATGGTGCTGCGCATGTGTGGAGTCAATGTTCGCGTGGTGGCTGTTGATGGAACCTTTCAGCTTGCCTCTTTGTTGCCCCATTTTCAGACCACGTGACTTTTCCCTTAAAGTGCATATGAGCCCTAGCCAGTTATCTTTGATATCGATTGTACATGAAGTGGTTAGTCCAACGGTAGAATATTTCTTGATTTGGGTGTTGCGTCTACGAGATATAAAGGTTTATATTTCCAGTATGCTAATGATGTGATGTCATCACCGGCATCACTTATTATACAAAAGTATGCTGGTAGAGACAATTTACCTATTTTTAAATTGTAAGTTATATTTGAAGCTTATCAAAGTGATTTTACAAAAAAAAAATTCTAAACAAGACGCCCGCTGGGCGTTTACTCGGGCTGTCACTTTTAGGTACGAGGCCAACTGTTTCTAAAATAAATTCTGCCAAAAAAGGACGACTTCGTGAAAATCATTAAAAATTAAAGGCACTTGTAAGAGATTGGTAGTGTTATTAGCAAAACCTGTTTGTAAATGCTATTTTCCACCTTCTTACAATTCTCAACCTCCAAAGGTGGTCACGGTCACTTACAGGAGCTTCTAATTGCAAAGTTTTACTAATAATTAAAACCAGGTTGCATAAGGGTGGTCGCTGAAGGGACTGGTCAGAAATTAGCAGGGGAAGGGGTTGTGAAAGGGGGAGCATCATATTGTTTTGAATCCCCAAAACTGGATGGTCATAAATATTGGGCAACTGAAAAAGGATTGGTTATAGGGGAGAAAGGGTCAACAAATTTCATACTAATACATACTATACATTTTTAGACTTTTTTCTCTCCACCCCACCCCCTTTGCACCTCCCCTGCTAATTTTTGACCAGTCCCTAATGTTTAATAAAATATTGTGTGCATTGAAAATTAACTTTATTTAATGAGGGTAACACCAACCACGAGTTAAAAACGAGTGAACACAAGTAGAACACGAGTGACTGCAAGTAAGCTAGGTTACCCTAGGATAACACAGGTAGCTCAAAATGCTCGGATGCAAATACTATTGTTAATCTGTTCTAACTCCACAGTACACCAGTGAACACGAGTGTATAATTGTTCATTATTTAATTTAACACTATAATTAAAAGAACTAAGAGAAACAACCCGAGGAATCAATAGACCTCATTTCCAGTGGTAACGAGTTCCATAAAATAAGAGCAGATACCAAAACATCCGAAGTCCACATGATTTCAAATTATACTTCACGATCTTGAATAAATGCTGACTTGCCGAGCATAGCTTCGGGACTTGTCGAACTAGTAGCTTGTTGAAGAAATTAAATGCTCTTGCAATTGATTGTTTATTTGTTTCATGAAAGAAGTACACGCGTACGTGCTTTGGGTAACAAATTTCATAATTTCTACCGGATTAAAAACACAATCAAACCCATGAATTTCCCCGGTGCTTCGAATATGATTTGACCTCGGCAGGAAGCCAGTAATATTCGTTTAGGACTTTAGATTCAAATTGGATTTACGAAAGCACAAGCAAACAAATACTCTTGGTAGCTTGAAATGTACCAGGCATCACAGACACATATTAAATAGAGCGATAATTAGAACAAAAAGCAAATAACAGACAAACTGAGAGGGTTTTTTTCACTCATGAATGCAGTTCGAATTTATGAGTGAAAAAATGTGTCTGTACCAGGCTATGTTTCGATTTCCAAAGTCTTATCCTGTTCAGTTTATACGGTTTCCAATGACAAATCCAACTTCTAGTAGCTTGTCGAAGTAAAATGCTCTCGTTGTTTATTTGTTTCATGAAAGAAGTAGACATGCGCTTTGGGTAACGAATTTCATTATTTCTAGCGGATTAAAAACACAATCGAACCCATGCATTTTCCCCGGATGCTTCGAATATGATTTGACCTCGGCAGGAAGCCAGTGTATTCCTGTACGAGTGGAACTTTTCACAACCACGCTTGGTAGTTTGAAATGTACTCGACATCACAGACACACAGACTTTAAAACAGAGCGATAATTAAAATAAAAGAACGAAAAGCACAATAACAGACTATAGAATCCTCGTAAGTCTTGCAACGATACCGAAACACGATCCCGTAAATTTTGAATGAGTAAGTCTATTGAGTCTTGACAACACAGTGACAAGTCTTGAATAAAATCCCGTTCGTTAAGTCGAGTTTTAATTTAATTGAGGTCTGGCACACAATCTTGGCCCGTAGATAATTCCGATTTCTATCCTTTGTCGTGAAACTGTCAGCAGAGTCCGCTGAAAGTGTGTGGACAATCTTTAGAGAATTCTGAAAAAAATAATTACAGAAGACCCGGCAAGCAGGCTACTTTGCTTCCCGTTCGCCGAAGTACTAGATTCGGCTACCATGTATATTTATGTCATATCAGGGCTAAAAATAACGGCCGGTCATCGGACAATGTCCGGCCAGAATTGGAACTTGTCCGGTCAAATCTTTGCCTTGCCGGTCATGTTGACCAGTCAATGTTACTACAGTTTCAACCAAATACTGATCTTGACCGGCGACTGACGGGCCATTATTTTTAGCCCTGCATATGCAGATGACTTTAAGCCACCGGTTTTGAAAATCATCCTTATTTTTCAATCGCTCCAAACTTACCAGAGTTGAAATACAGTGTACTTTGTTGAAAGTAATCCCAACGAACACTCTTCTTCCCCGCCGAACCACAGACAATGATGGACTTCGGCCGCAAAGCTAAACAACACGAAACTAGTCCGCTTTGATTTTGTTTCAGTAGAGCCATTTCCTCCGTTTATCAGCTGTAACACAAGCTGCTGGGACGTTTAGGGTTTCGAGTCCTTCATCAGTGCAATTAGGGAAGAGATATAAACTACAATAAATACTTTCCGAGACAAACAGACTTGACTGTATACGCGGCGTGATGGCGATAATTTCACAAGTTCACTTGCGCTCGCGACGAGTTGAGCCATTTGAAAATTCAAGGACCCTGGAACTAACTGAGAAGGCGGCTGTATTTCAGGCTAGTTATCAAACTCAATGCAATGAGGGTTTCTTCAGTTTTCCCCATATTAACAGACATGTAACAGTATATTAATGTCTCTCAATCTAGTAGAAAGACTCTCTAAGCTGTGTAGTTGACCTGACAGTTCAGTTACCCATTGGCAGACGGTGGTATTGCCTAATTTTACGGCCGGGAATAGATTTCTGACAATGACTCATAGAAATCGATATCTCCTTGTCTCGCCTTGTCTGAGAGCTTTGACCTTTGTTATCTGAGCGCGCCTGACGAAATCTACCCTGAGATTATAATTCGATACCTTTGATATCTAAACGTGTTTAGAAACACTTAAGCTGAGATTGTATTTCGCTCCTGTGTAATCTGATTGGTTACTGGCGCCAAACAGCGACACAAAAAATAATAATAATAATAATAAACGGCTTGCATTTTCTGACTCGTGCCGGCCGAAGGCCTGGCCCGAGTAATAATAATAATAAACGGCTTGCATTTTCTGACTCGTGCCGGCCAAAGGCCTGGCCCGAGTAATTAGAAAACAGCTTAATTCACAAGCACAAAGAAATTCAGCAAATGTCGGTGATGACATCACATCATTAGCATACTGGAAATATAAACCTTTATATCTCGTAGACGCAACACCAAAATCAAGAAATATTCTACCGTTGGACTAACCACTTCATGTACAATCGATATCAAAGATAACTGGCTAGGGCTCATATGCACTTTAAGTGTCGTTTTGTTTTTTCTGTACCCAAGAGGAAATGTACCAATTACTAAAGCACTGAATCCTCTGGAGAGCTGTCACGTAGTCTGAAATGGATCTGTTGGCGACAAACAGTTAGTCTCCTTTATTATGATATGCAATATTTTCCTTGAAGACTGTGTCTACAGAGCTTTTAGTCAATTTTCAGTCCAGTAGATTGTGCATGGGCATGCACAAAGCTGTCCAATCAGAAATCAGTCCGAAACGTTCACTAACTTGAATAATTCGCAACAAATGAAATGTGCCTGTTCCTGATACAATGGTTTCATTAGGATAAAAATCATCCCTTGTTAAATCAAAGTTTTTCGCGCGCAAAGGATTGTGGGTAAAAGTACAAGGCCCATCTTTTTCGGTATATACTTCATGGTAGCGTTTCGTTCCATATAGTCTTCCTGCATAATCATTTTCTGTACTGTTTTACAGTATTATGCAGAAACCATACGGAACGAAACACTACCATGAAGTATATACCCATTTTACTAATCAAAATTGGCGAGCTTGTGTAAAACAATGTTCATGTAATATGTAACACTCGGAGCTGTTTTAGAAGAGATATCTAAATACAGTGGCGGGGTTGAAAGCCGAGAAGCCTAGTTTTTAAACCCCATCTCACTGTATTTAGAAACTCGCTTCTGAAGGGAGTGTTTTACATGGCTCCACTTTTGTGACAAAATTTGCCTTGAAATTGTGTCGATCTTACGAATTATTAATGAATAAAGAATGCCAATCAGGATTAATGCTTTGCGAGCCGGTGTTTACATTTGAACAATAGAACACCATTGCATATAAGCCCTAGCCAGTTATCTTTGATATCGATACGATTGTACATGAAGTGGATAGTCCAACGGTAGAATATTTCTTGATTTGGGTGTTGCGTCTACGAGATATAAAGGTTTATATTTCCAATATGCTAATGATGTGATGTCATCACCGACATTTGCTGAATTTCTTTGTGCTTGTAAATTAAGCTATTTTCTAATTTAGAATATATATTTTTTAATCACCTTGATAAGCTTCAAATACAACTTTTTATGGAATCCTGCTTATAATGTTGGTGTAACTGAGAGACCTTAGCTAAATCAGCTAATCGACATTTGTTAAAGATATCGTTTTAACATAAGCATAGTTAATAGAGTGGAATGGTTATGAAACCCGGCAAACTTCAAAGGGGCTAACAAATGCGCTGCGATTTATGTTGGAAGGGGGCAAGACAAAAGATTGTGCAGGGTCATAGTTCATTAGCGTCCCCTGAACGACTGAACTCACACGTTTCTATTGGCTGATCGATTAACACATTGGAATTTCTATTGTGTTTTGTGCAGGGTAGTGGTTGAAAAAAGCTAACAAAGACATATAACAAAGAAGGTCGCTGGGTTTCATAACCATTCCACTCTATTAACTATGATATAAGCAATCAGTAAGCAGCATTTGTCAACATGAAAAAAATCAATGAAACATAGATCAGTGTAATCTTGTAACACGGTACATTATATCAACCCAAGAACTGAGAAATAAGAAAGTTATCAACTCCGCGACTATAACGAAAACGAACTGTAAATTGGTGTTTTTGAGATTGAATAAACTTTGTTTAATTTATCTGGTGGTTTGTTTTTATTCGTATGGTAATTATAGTTCAGTTTTAGAGAAGAATTTGCATCTCAAGAGTTTTCCTCAACAATAGGCCCTTCAGTTATCGCTAATCCCTAAGAACAATAGCAGAGTTGATCTAATGAACCATACCGGATTTTGTATACAATTATCTTACGAGTTATTAACTGTAAAGGAAAATAATAAAGACAGTTTAGAGTAGTTTGTTCTTACTATTTACGCTACAAAGGGGTTTAGATATTGAGAGATATTTATTACTTTTTTCCTGATTCAACTTCGAATGTATTCAGGGCCGATCGCTCCTGGTTTTGTAGACGACCCCAAACAATAGGCTTTGCCAAAATATGCCCGAATAGATCGATGACCTCATTCACAGAAATAATAGATAATGAGAGCGCCACATTTTATTCATGAGCGCGCCACACTTTATTCATGAGCGCGCCACATTTTATTCATGAGAGTGCCGCATTTTATTCATGAGCGCGCCACACTTTATTCATGAGAGCGCCGCATTTTGTTCATGCGGAAAGACAATAGATAATGAGAAACCACCACACTTTATTCATGAGTCCAAGACAATAGAACCGTGACATCATTGAATTAATGAGCGCGCCTTAAAAATTAGCATAGCGCACTAATAAATTAGCATAGCGCCCTAAAAAAGGGGGCTAATTCCATCCCTCCTATACTACTCATGATGTTATGCTTTTGTGATCACCACTAAGCCCCACTTTGGCACAACATTTCCTCTCAACACAAGTGAGGCTTGGTGGTGATCACAAACACATGACATCATCCTCACCTCGGCAAAACGTTATGCTCCGCTGGCCGAAAGAACGAAGGCTCTAGAGTACAAATACAAGTTTCCGGCCTTAAACTCTTTTAGTAAATGATTTTAACTTAGTAAACTCACAGTGAATTGCAAATGAAGAAAACTTTAACCTGTTAAAGTCCTAGGCTTAGCTTTCAAGTAGTTTTCTTGTTTTTCGCGCAAGATTTCACTTAAATACACGAACGTACTTCAAAACAGGGGTGATTGCCTGTTTGCTTTTAGTTTCGGCGGGAAACTGGGAAGACGCGCGACCGGCTCATCATAAGCGCATGCGCGTGACGTTTTGCCGCGGTGTGAGAGTCCCTTATTTTTCCGCATTTTTTTTTACAATAGCACACCATGGTTGAAGATGGCTAACGATTGCTAGACAAGGCTACGACATGGTACGCGTAGTTCGACATGGATGGGTCTATAAGTAGGGCAACCAACTCTTTTGTAAGTTTTGTAGCGACTGGTCTCAAAAGGGTCAACATTTTCTTGACAGCTCCGCCAAGTAATTACTTCCCTAGGGATGCGTGGGCTCATTCTTTCTCAGTTTTCGCGAAGATTTTTTTTTTATTTGAGCAGCAGTGCAGTAGCATGACTGAAACCGCTAAAAACTAGTTCAGAATAAAAGAGACGACGCTGTGTATCTGTATCCTTTGGTTAACATACATGATTATTGCAGACTTTGAAAATCACCGTTTATGATAACAACTGGAACGTTTCGTTCGAATTTTTGTCTCGACACGGACAGAGAACATTTTTAACTTCGCGATATTATTCAAGATCAATAATCGAAGCTAAGTCGATCACTCTCTTTCGCACCATCGGAGAAACCTGAGAATCCTAGTAGATCGAGAATCCGAACTGATTGTTGTCGATGAACTCGGCAAAATCTTGCACAAAGAGCGTTCATGTTACTGACAGTTTGACGCTATGTTTAAACCAAGAATGGAGTGCTTAAGAACTAGTAGGTTGCTGCAAATTTAGTATTTAAGTCAGGCGATCTAGAAGCTCATTTGAGGGCAACAATCACCAACCTCTATTCTCACAATGAGGAGTCTCGTTTCAGGTCACGTGGTAATACATGAAAACCAGAGATAGTACGACAAATGTGCAGATTTGCTGTATTTGGAAACGATTTCAAACAACAGCAAATATGCACATTCGTTAAAACAATAACTAATTTGCATATCTGCTGTAGGATGAAGTCGTGTATTTATTTGTCTAACATACATGTTTTGGAAGGATTTATAATATGAACTATTCAAGCGATATTTGTAAGCGTATAAATACACAAATCTTGAGATTGGGCTGCCTGTGATTAGTTCTAGATTACAGTTCTAAAAAACAGTCACTCAATAACATGAAAGAAACGGAAACATGAAACATAAACGTTAACGCTTCTAAAGGTCTACTTACATTTTTGTCAACAGGATGCTTGTAAAAGTTTTAAGTTTTCTGCCGTCATGTCCGCGGATTATATGCGGAATCTCCAAACGTTTCTCTTCCAATTCCGAAGACTTGCCTTGCCGTCCAGGCTCCATTCTTCCAATTTACACACGCCCGATCCATTCTAATATTCTGTAATCCTTGGCACAGTTCTTTTGACAGTCAAACGGGTTTCTTCATCCGTTTATGGCTCTCTAAAATGTTTGCGTTTTTGCTTCTCTCCCGAATCACTTTCGACGCTGACCATTCTCTCTCGAGCTCGACTGAACTATGATTTAATATTATTCGAACCGGCTCAGCGAGAACTCCAATTTGAATCCGGTGGAATTCTCGCTTTCAATTTTTTCCTGTTTATATTGTTTAATTAGTTGTGTTATTTTTATATCATTGTCCTCTGTGTCAGGACTATTAATTTGCATCCGCGTGTTTGTTTCAGACGAGGTTTCTAGATTCTAGAGCCGGCCTGTACCGCTCGAAAGGAGCCACAGCATTGGCTTATCCAACAATACTAAACATCTTAACCTTTAGAACGTGCAGTACAAAAACAACAGAGCTACAGTATAATGGTGCAATCAGAATACAGGTTTCGAGCGGTACTGTACTCGGACTCTAGTGCCATAAACAATGTATCGGGCTACGACCTCGACATTGTTCATGGTACTTGGATCTAGAAACCACGTTGACTTTGAAATATTACTTATTAAACTGTTCACTTGCATGAACGCCATGGCTTTACACTCGACTGTGATTACTGAGTTCTACCGAACAAGCTGCCGACAGATCTGTAAAAACTGACAAAAACCTGAAATGTTATTGGATACCCAAACAATAACCTACCCCTAAAACAATACAAACCCTAACCCTAAAACAATGGGATTCTTTATCAGTTAAGTCCAATAGGATACGACCTACAGAACAGTGAAGTCTAACCGGCGTTATTTCCCGTTGCTGGGCTGACGGGGAATTCATGATCAAGGACGGTACAAAGAGTCGGCAGTCCTACTTATAGACCCCGCCATGTTGAACTACGCGTGCCATGTCTAGCCATCTTGATCCATGTTTGGCCATTCTAAAAAAAATGAGGAATAAAAGACTTGCTAGCAGTCTAATTTCAAAAGTAGAGTTGACAAAGCTCGTTTGTTCTCTTGTTGTTGTTGATCTCGGTAGCATTGTTACGTCGGTCGATGGTGCACGTTTGAACAAGTGTGAATCGAAAGTTGCATAAGTATCTCAAAGGGTTCTATTATCAAGTACTTTTATAAACTTTTGGGTGCACAGAACCACGCAACGCTGTTGTAAGCGAGGCACAGCTTTAACGGTCTCTTGTGGTAGAAATGCTTGTATTGAACATCACTCGTAGTGTTATAAAGCCATTTTAAACTGCAGGGCCAATCTACGTCAAACATATATGGTCGATTTAATCGAGGACCAAACTGTTGTTGAGGATGTGACAGCTGGTCCTATGGAAGACTAGTTTTTTCTAGTCGAAATATCGGCCTCACAATTAAATCGAGCCTGTCTTTGTCGTCGCTGGGAGCCGGGGTGGCGCAGTGCATGGTTAAGCGCTTCGCCTCTCATCTCTGTGGTCCAGGTTCCATCCCCGGATGCGGTGCCATATGCGAGTTGAGTTTGTTGGTATCTTGCCCTTGCTCCGAGAGTTTTTCTTCGGGTTCTCCGGTCAGTCCCTCCCTCCACAAAAAACAACACGCTAAAGTCTATCTGTGATTTAGCTGGGTCCGGACTTTGATCAGCCCCTATGGTTGTTTCAGGTCTCGTTAGAAATTCAGAGGTTTTTTCGTAGTATTGGCCCTGTAGTTTAAAATGTCCTATAAGTAATTTGTAACATATAATTTTCAAAGGATTCCGCTAAGCCAGTCACGCGTTAATTGGTCGGATCTACCGCAGCAAGTGCACTGATAAGAAAAGTCTTCCCTTTTTTAAAAGCCTCATTGGCGCTATGCCTGTCGACGCGAAATCCTTATGATTGACAACATTATCGGCAAAGATATCGACTGAGATGTGACCTAAGCGGTGAGTGCGTGGCGTACTTTTCTCTATTGTGAATACCGAAGCAGTTTTGTGATAATCTGATTAGTTAAAAAATATCTACGTTGCAGGGGCGGATCCAGGATTTTGGAAGTGGGGGTTGCTGTCATAGATTTTTTGTTCGGGAACATGCATTGCCTCTGTAAAATGCTGTAAAAGGCTGCAATTTGGCCATGCAGTCCAACCAGCCCAAAGGGGGGTGGCTAGCCACCCAATCCACCCCCCTAAATCCGCCTCTGGTATGAACTCGACCTCAATGTTATCATCATTAGCATGGAAATCACCTTCTACCCTCTAACACCATCTTAACCACATGACACGTATCCTCGTTAGTTTGCCACATCTCGTAAATTGAGACCTAATTTCTTAATATATATTATCACGACAGTTTCGTCCACTTGTTGATGCCAATGTCGAATTGCTTAAGACTTAAAGTGCATCTAATAAAACTTGATTTAAGTGTTGTGTATGAGTTTTACAGGTGTATATATTGCCTTATTCATTCATATATATATGAATGGATAAGGCAAACTGGATACAAGACGCCTGTACACTTGAAGAGTAGATTAAAGTTATATATATTTATAATATAGATACGATAGTACGCGCGCTCTGATTGGCTAAGAAGCCATGTTTTATCAGAGTATATAACATGGTTAGCCGTGTTATATAGTTTTCAACTGGCGGTTTCCTTTCA
Source organism: Actinernus sp. WN-2022 (assembly GCA_030867875.1). NCBI lineage: Eukaryota > Metazoa > Cnidaria > Anthozoa > Actiniaria > Actinernidae > Actinernus > Actinernus sp. WN-2022. The sequence goes on from JAOWCC010001501.1 coordinate 27,428,580, forward strand.
TCGCGCGCGTAAATCTATATTATAAAACAGATAAAGAAGCCTTAAATCCATGTTTTATACTATCATAAAACACGATGGTCATTTGAGAACACTCTAGAAATGTTGAAAGCACGCGCCTTCGGCTTGTGCTTTAACATTTCTCTCATGTTCTCAAATGCCCATCGTGTTTTATGATAGTATAAAACATGGCTAAGGCTTCTTTATTTTTTAAATACAAAACGATAATGATGTGACGTCTACCCAGGAATCATTTATTAAACAAAAACATGTTGGTAGAGCTAAATGCCATTATGTAAAGATGCATGTTAGGCAAAACAAAATATAGGTTGTGTCTACGAGGTGAAAAAATCCAGGTAGGTAGCTCGAATTATTTTGTGAATGTTTTTTATATGCATGGATATTTGCGAGTTAACCCTGTGTTTACGGTGCTGTCATGCGATCGCACTGAAGACAATGTAGCGAGAAGTTATCGTTTATCACTTCTCATTGATTTAATATGTTTTATATTTTTAAGTTATTTTATGTTTCAAGTCTTGGGGAAATAGCAATAAAAAGTTTGAGCCGTCGGTGTCGGCATGAAAAAAATCAGGTCGGTCGGGTTACCGGAAACACATTTATTTTCTTTGGCCTTATAATTGTAGTAGTTGTATCGGTGATTATACCAACTATTTTATAAAAATCAAAGAATTGCTGGTTTTCACTCAATCCCCAGAGATTCAAATGACAAAGGGCATGGCGGCCATGTCGGTGCCCCAACAAAAGAAGCTAACGAGGAATCTATTGTTTAAGGGCACCAACATGGCGGCTATGACGTCAGGTGAAAACCAGCAATAGTTTCATAGGATGCAAAAGGATAAAGAAATGACAATAAATTCCTGGATTGACGTCACATTCGTTACTCAGCTTGTTGGAGATATAAACCTTTATAGCTCATATCAAGAAATATTCTACTATTCAACTATCCATTTGATGTACAATCGATATAGGTGATACGAATTAACTATTTGTGGAACTTTAAGCGCGACAGCCTCTTCTCGATGTTTGTATTGTTTATAACTTGTTTCATTCTCCTTTCTTCTTCCCGCTGTCTTCTGTTTCGGTCACTCTCTTCGCTTTACAGACGAGTGTTGATAGAGTCCTCTTCCTCAATGCACTCTTGTTTATTTGCTTCATTCTCAACTGTGCTAACCTCAAGCACAGTTACTTGTTCGTCATCTCTCTTGCTCTCGGTCACTTCCTTCACCGCTGATTCCTCGTCATTCGCAAACTCATCGTTAGGTTTTATTTCCTCTATTTTTTCTGCACTTTGTTCCTTGCATTGTTCCTCTTCTCTAAAGCTATCCACTAGTACCTGTTTCTCAACCTCGCTCTCACTGCTCATCCTTTCCAAAGGACTATCGCATTCTTCAACCTCAGTAATCGATCCAATATCGTCTGACAGGTAAGAATAGCGCATCATCCATTCATTGACGGAATGACGGTCGACGTCATGTGTGAGTAATTCGTCCACTGCCATAAGGTCTCTCTGCTTGTCCTAACAAAAACAATTCAATACAATAACTAGAGGTTATAAATCGGCTAAGCATCTAATGTGGCTGTGCATTTTTATGAATGACGAGTAAAAATACACAGCCGTATTAGATGCTTAGCCGACTAATAAGTTATTTATCGTTTATTTGAACGAAATTTGCTTTCCACAATAACCAAAACCTTTGCGTGCTCACTCGAGAAATGGGATTTACCATTACGGTGATTGGAAGCCATTCGATTGTAACTACCGGAAATAGGCATAACATTCGGTGCCGTCTTGTGAATATTTCCTGCGTTCTTGGCTAAATATATTTAACAAATAGATGCCATTATGCCGTGCGTCTGTCCTCTTGTAGATGCAGCCGGATATGACGTCACAGCGTGAAGAGAACAAAGAAGTGCGCCACGAGACGCAGTCGAGTCGCGTAACTGATGTTCTCTTCACGTTTTGGCGTCATCTGTAAGAGAACAGACGCACGACCGAATGGAATCTATGTGTTTTATATAATAATCGCAAACTGAAAACTATGAAAACATCCTTGGAATACACTTCCACACGAACTGCGTAAATCAGATATCTCTTTACCTAAGTTTAGATCATTACTATTTAAATATTACGTGTCTGCCATCACTTCTGTATTTGACATCGAGAACCCTAGGTCTTGGAAGTCTGTATGTCTGAAATGTCACCAGGCAAGACAGTTAACCGCACCTCTCAAATGCTGCTTTTAGGTTGAAATAAGTATTGTAATTAGATCATTTATTGTAATTATATTTTTCATAGGAAACCAACGTAATTGGCTAACGCTGTGTTGGTTCTCCTGGTCTCTATGTTTTGTTTGTTGTATATTTTACTTTATTCTATTTTGTATCTTCTATTATGGCCGAAGTAAGTTAATAAATAGATAAATCCTATCAAAACGAGTTGAGAAATTGGTTGCGTGCGCTCATGACGTCATCCACGGCTCTTGACCAATCAGAACGTGCGTTTCGAACTGATTATGTAAAATAAAATAGAGTAAAGGAAAGGAAAGCAAATCAATTATAAAAGTAACGTAACATAAAATAACTACAAACCAATATCAACTAAAAACATAAGTTACAGTAATATGACATCACAGATTGTGGTTAACTTTATGTAAGCTCGCCGAATAATCGTACTAAACTTGACATTTTCCTTCGTTCAGTTGACTGTCTATTATTCTTATAGCTAATGCTAGTCTATGTCTAGTCGTAAATTATGGCTAGTTGCATTATCTCTGACAAATTACGATACCAACCTTTAAAGTTCTCTTAAGCTCTCGCAGTTTAAGTATGTCATCATTTTGCGTGCTAACGTTGGACATAGCTCGTCCTCTGTCCTCGTTACCGGGCAGCGGTGTACCAACGATAGACAGGCGTGCTTTCTTTATAGTACGAACCAGTAACAATAACTCATCTTCGTTAGAACTAGAACGCTTCAGCGGTGTGTGTTGCTGAAGTGTCTGGTCAGTAGGGGATTCTCCTCCCTCTGCAGGAATCACCCAATCATTCTTTACCACGTCAAGAACACAGTACCACACAGTGCGGCTATTATTATAAGCTTCTTGAGGACTTGTGGGTAGACAACTCGACTCTATCTTCTCTTCTTCTGACACACCACTGATATCTGAAACGCCGTGCTTTGTTATATCACCTTCAGGTGAGCATACGTCATGAACATTTCCTTTTACATTAACTTCATCGTCATGGGCTGTCGAATCTGTCTGTGAGGTGGTGACTTTCTGCGTGCTGTTCTCACCTAAACCATCAGTGTTACTGGAGTTCACACTAGTAACCTCTGTTGTGGAGACTTTACAATCATTGGTCGTTACCCCGAGTCCCTCTGTGTTAGGTACAGAATCCACATGCTGGTTCTGGTTACAAGGAGGATCAGAGACCACATGCACTTTATCGGCGGCTCTTAACTCTTCCTGCTTTAGCTTAAAAGTTGGCTCACTTTCACTAACGTTTGATGCCACTTCTGGAGCCGATGTGCTCTCTAGAGATGGCGCCGTCTTGCTACTGACAGCAACTGTCTCACCGATAGGTACAAGCTCAGGTTGAAGTGCACTGTCGGTCGTCAATGGTTGGCTTTGTAGTATCGCTTCATGCTCATGGATGATTTCAGTAGCTTTCCCATGTACTGAACTAACCGCATGTTCACTGGCTGGTAGGATATCGTTTGGTGAAATATCTGCATCTTGTACATCCCCAGTAACATACAAATCCGTTAGTTCGCTTAACGGTGCTATCTGTGGTGTGCTGAAGTCCTCCTGGTTATCTATCTCATCCGACGCTGCTGCTACTTCACTAATTGGTGCAATGTCAGGTAAACTAGTCTCGGCATCTTTCCCACTTGTAATGTCCTTAGTTGGCACATCTTGATCTGGTACCGGTGTATTCAAATTTTGTAATACATCACTGGAGTGGTCCTTCACATCAGCACTCTCGTCCTTGTGAGCGCTTTCTTGCTGCAAATTCAACATAGCATCGTTCGATGTTGTATCAGTTGCTAAGTCCCCCATTTCTCTGCTACTATAGTTCGTATTTTCCACAGAACTGGCCACGGGCTCTGCCTGTCCAATTATGTCTAAGACAGTTCCTTCACGATGTTCTTTCTCTGCTGATTCCTTATCTTGGTTGTGCATTTCACTCGTAATTGGTGGAGTTTTTGTTTCCTGTGACTCCTGAGGTAGTGAATCATGAGAAGCACGCCTCTGCAGTACAGTATGATGCTCTAGCTCACCATCATGTTCGTATCCACCGCCAATACCTGTCATATATAGGGGTTCCTACAAGGTTAGTAGTATTACGTCTATTGTATTTCATGCTTCAAAAGATTAAAACCCCAGGTGTCCAAAATATTTAGCCACTTCAGTATTCCTGAACGTAAATTAAATTTGAAGAATTATGTGATCAGCAGGTTTCAAAACTGCGAATCCTGGCGCAATGCTGTATATTTTTGTTCTTGCAGCTCCGTAGTCTCTGGTTCCAGAGGCTCCAAGAAATAAATGGCGAGAGAGAAGGGCGAGAAGAAGAAAAAAGAGCCTCTGTTGTTATCCGTTGAGAATCTCACTTTCATGCGCTGAGTTTCAAATCAAGAAAACAAGTCAAACCGGTTTTGCTGGGCCATTGGTAACGTAATGAAAACTGCTGTTACATCCAGCACTCCCGTTGCACCTGGTAATGAGTAGATTATCCAATCACGGTCGAGGTTCAAAGTCTGAACTAAATGTTCGCATGGAAGTGAGATTCTCAACGCATAACCCGAGGGTCTTCTTTTGCTTTCTTTCCTCCTCTCTCTCTCGCAACGTTTTCTTCGAGGCTATGGAAACCAGGGTTCATCAAGTAGATTGCCTTATCCACCCTTTGAAAACCCGGGCCTGAACTTTATTTATAGTATCACCTACTTCCAATATAAAATAGGTGATATTTAACAATTATTCACGGAAGTGGAGGTGAATCGTGGTGCATATTTACCGAGCCGCTTTGTTTTAGTATATACCACACATTAGTAAATAGTCAGAACCAAATAGTTATTTTATTTTCTGTCAAATGGACAGAAACTCGCGCGAGGTGGTCGCAACTTCGCTCGGAGGTGAATATGAAATCGTATTCACTGTTTGAGTAGCCAATCAGAGCGCGCGAAAAGTGATATTCACTTGTGTGGTATATACTAATGAGAATTATATTAAACTCAAATTTTGTTTGCGTTCGTACCTAGAACTGATCCAGTGCGTTTGGGCTTGGACGATGAGTTGGTTTTCTTTCTCATTGTGACAGGTGTGTCATCCTTCTTATGGTGCGTTTGGTGAAATATAACTTCACCTTTACATGCTTTCGTTAGGATCTCAAGCCACTTGTTCATATCCTCTTCAGTATCAGCAGCAAAAGTAGTTCTACTAGCCTTGACACCTTTAACTTCACAGTTAAAGCAACTGACAAAATAACAAGGAATGATGTATGTCACGAAATGGGTCGTAATTATTCATCGTGGTGAACACTGGTAATGCTTCAGCAGATTTCGTATGAGTGGAACAAACTACGGCATGTGCGTAGCCTTGGTAACAGTACTGTAACTTACTGTACCGTAACAATTTGATTGGATCAGAAAGACAAAAACAATGGGAAACCATGTCAAAGTCACGGCATTCCGTACAGTAACGTGCCGTAGTCAGTGCCATAGTTTCTCCCACTCGTACGAAATCTGCTCTAATGTACACGATGCGTAGTCACTGTAGATAAAGGTCACGCGACGCTTCGACCGATTACTGCTGGTCTTCCTCAGGCAATGACGTCGTCTGGTTGTGTCTTATTATTTATAGCTTGATGGTGAACTGAGATTGGTGGACTTTCTAATCCTCATTGTTCTCTGTCCAGCCCGCGTGTTTATTTACTTTGTTTTTGATAACAACTGTACTACATATCAAAAGCATTACTGTTGCACTTACAATTTTCTTTTTATCTCTGGTGCAGCAATTGCTTGGTATCCCTCCAGATGGATTACTCCGCCTGGTTCAGGGTCAAACGATGTTTTGTAATAATACAAGCGCTGCTCTTTTAGAATCACCCACTTTCTCTTCCAAGACGCAAATACAGTACCACCACCTAGAACATTCAATACTACCTATATGAGCTGATGACTGAATAACAGTGATAGTAATTTTTGCTAGGATATTAAAGGAAACACCGACTGTTGAACAAATTGCCGTTAAACTGTTGGCATTATGGTCTAAATTGAAAATATGATTTTATAAATGGAAACAATATCTTTGTTTATGAAAAAATTGGATATGAGTAGGTGCCATTTTGGATCTGATGTCGTTTCACGGTTGCCCCTATTGTCAGAAAACAATAGCTTTTTTGTCGTGTAACAATAGGAGCAGCCTTGAAACGTCATAAGATCAAGATGGCGGCGCCCGTGTGACGTCATAAGATCCAAGATGGCGGCACCCGTGTGACGTCATAAGATCCAAGATGGCGGCGCCCGTGTGACGTCATAAGATCCAAGAAGGCGGCGATTGCGAATTCCAAAGCCCAAAAATGACTCACACTAATATCCATTTCTTTCATAACCTAAAATATCTTTCCCTAAACTTTTCAACAAATGTTCAAGTTAGATCACATTAACAACAATTTAACGGGAATTTGTTCCAACACTCGGGGTTTCCTTCAATACTGCTCTGGAAGAATTCCCAGACTCCGACCAAATGAAACAAATTAATGTTTTGGAACAACGTTTATGGAATGCAATTTTACCAGGGCTCGAATTTAATTTTCAGGAAAATTAACAATTCAGGGTAGTAAACCAACATTTCCTAACCACCTGTGAGATTTGCGTCTCCAAGAATCCTTAGTAACTGGATTTAATTCTTTGTAGGGTGCTTTCTCTGGATGTAAAATTATCTTATGTCAAACATTTTTACTAACCACTCCGGGTTACCTAACGAAAGCTTTAGTATAATGAAACGTTGAAAACTAATACCGTTGGCTTAGGAGACTTTTACTGACGTAAGGACTTAACGCTTGAAACGTCAGCTGCGGTTGGCACGGTTCTCAGTCGTGGCGCGGTTAGCATACCTTACTCAATTTTTAGTTGATTATACCAGTGTATAACGGAAGGAGTCCATTGGGGCAGACGATTAATGAACGTGCACCTTAAGATTATCATAATATAATGCACGTAAGCAAGAAATGTCTTTCACCTCTCTTGGTCAGCCATCCCTCATGGTCCACGTCACCCAGTTCACGACAGGATGGCCTGTGATCAGGGGAGACCTTTAGATTGCCATTCTTCTGTCTGACGGGAACTGCACGAGTACCAATCACTTCCACCTCCTTACCTCCTATATGAACAATACACTGCATTACGTTAACTCGTTAGGGATTGTAGAGACTTATCAGTATCTCATCACTAATAACAACAATTCTTTTAAAAAGAGACTTCTGAAATATTTGATCACCAACCAATGCCGAATGCAAACCAGTTCTTAGTTGCAAAGTTATAATAGCTAATTTAAAAGATGATCATCACATTTGATTAATGGCATACTTCGCAACTGTAAAATAATTAAGATTGAAAGAAAAACGACGACGAGGAGATCCTTCATAGCTAAGCCTTCTGGTTGCACTGGGCCCCCTCGCCACTCCTTTCCTTTTCCATTTCTTTTACAGTACATGTATCACCTCGTGTAGATTTTAATATATAAAAAACAATGGTGCTTATCTAATAATGCTCTTTCAGTCGCTATGTTTCCAAAACGTTTTTTTTTTGACATTATACTTTGTATGGGTTTCAATGCATTGAAATCCCAACCTGTAATGGTTGCACTATAGAAGACCCTTTCTGAAGATAATTAGAAAATAAATACCGAACAGCCAAACTGCGTACAAACGTCAACGATTAATAAACGACGTACATAACAAACCACAGAACAATGCGTTTCACCAAGCAAAACTAAAACTTTAAACTGAGAGGCTTGTTTCTTTCGTTTATATGGCAACCGCCATGACGGCAACCTACATGTACATACAATACAATACAATAACTTTTATTTAAACACGATAAAAGATTAAAGAGTTGCCGCTTGTGGGGTCGTGTATAATACTAAAATAAACTAGTTAACTATGTACAAATTTCACATTAAAATGCTAACTATATATAATGTTGTTAAAAACTAACTATTTAAAACTATCAGTTTAAATGCGCAGTACTGACCTAAAGAAAAGCGATTCTATTGTTTGTGGTGACCTACCGTCTGACGAGCCTTCGGCATAACTGATTCTCATATGCATTTGGTTTGCTTTTGGAACACGCGGTTGCAAGCCCGACTCTCGCTTGGCAATACGTTCCCTGAGCACAGAGTCTTCGTCGGTTGGTGAGTCAGGATCTGCTGGGATGTCTATTTTAACATAAAAAAGAGTAGTATAATAGGAGGGTTTCTTGTCAGTTTTTCTTTTTTTATATCACTAAAAAAATGTTGATCAAGATGTTACAGTAATGTAATTAACATAAAACAACATATATTTACATATATAAAAGAAGACAGATACTAATGATTCTTGCCAAGGCCCACTTCCTCAAAGTCCGATTAAACTAATCCTGGATTAAGGGTAATCTTTACTTTGATTTGCTAAATCATGGTTTATTATTAATTTTTACTTGTAATCCTAGAATAGAGACACATTTTGTCAAGAGAACCAACATTCTCGGTTAAAGTTTCATCCATGCAGGATTAACACTAATCGCGCTTCGAGGAACTCAGGCCAGGACTCAGTTATTCCAAGCACGATTAAGCTAATCTAGGATTAAGGGCAATCATTAGTTTGACTTGCAAACTTGTTGACAACTGGGTTTGTGTCAAAAACGTATTGTTTGATGAGGAATAACTAGTACCTTTGTACTTGCAATCTTATAGCTTGCACAAAGACACCTAGCTCGATTATCCTGCAGGTTATTCTAGGTTAGCTCATACTTAAATCCTATTTTTAATTCATATTTTCACATAATTGTAAACGTTTTTCCCTTTACGACTATGAATATATATATTAACGCTAATTGGGCTTTGAACAACTGGGGCCAGAGATGCACATGTTCCACTTGGTAAAAGTCGGATCCAACATGGGTCACAACATTCAAGTGTATTAACATATGTAAAGGAAGGCAGTGAATACAAAGTGAGTGAGTAGACGCAGCGAGTACGCGTACCTTGCACTACGTCTTTATTTTCATAAGATTGTGTTGTTGTACTCTCAGCAGCATCAGCTGCATCAGATGCCTCAGCTACAATGCGAATCTCCGTTTCTATGTTAGGACTGACGCCAGAAGAAAACTCAGTCACTGGAGGTGCTTCTTTAGCTTCAATTTCAACATGATCCTTGGGTGTCCCCTGGACAGCATCATCAGAATCCTCAAGAAGCCTATTACCGTCTGTTTCGCTTTGAAGCAATACCTCTGTGGATGGCTGTAATGTGGCAGCATCATGGGTAACGTTGTCAGCAGCAATGTCAAGATGGTGTCCCTCCTGGTGACAAGACTCCCCTGTTTTCCCCACTCCTTCAATCTTCTCAGGACCAGCTAGTGGTGTCTCTGTACTAGCTGCTTTTTCGTACCTGTTAATATCAGTGTTACTGGAGGATGTACTGACATCAAGTTGCTCGGATGCAGCTGTTTTGTTCACACTGCCGGTGTCTTCTATCTTATCCTCTGGACTTACTGTTGTTTTGCCATTTTCTGACTTCTCCTGGAACTTTTTCTTACGAAACAGCGATCCCCACGCCATTTTAAACCTAGTTGACGAGGTAGATTTTTCCTTTGAGGAATTCTTTGATAATTTCTTTGGTTCCTTGGGTAGGCTGTGAAGGCAATGAAATAGAAACTGTTTAATAATACGAAATGTGTCATTTAAGCTTCTACGAATGTCAATTCTGCAGTTTTAATTGCAGAACAGAAAAGTCAGTAACTTTAATTCCCTCTATATATGTTATAAGAGAAGAAAACCGAAGTAAAATAGAAACACGTAGGGGTGCCATGAGGATCATCGGGTTCCAAAATAGCCTCTGATAGTCTAGTATATTTCCTTGCTGATCAAAATATCTGAATTTAAAGACTGTTATTAATTTCTTATAATGGCACATACACTTACATATCTTCTGAAGAAATGGTAATCTTGGTGAACTGTAACTTTCGCCTTTGTGGTTGTCGATATTGCCGTGATTTCTAGCCGCGAGAAACGTAGCTCGTTGACTGATCTTCGACATACCGAAGGTTGGGATGGAAACAAGATATCGAAGTATACTCATTAAAATTCAAAGAATGTAATTGCTGCTGTGAGAAGCAAACAGATTGCGGTTTCTACCCCTGAGATATAATCCCCAGTAATTATTGCACCATCGGTTATTCAGCGTGGCGTTATTGCGCTTTTACGTCAGTTTCGACGGTGTCTAAACACAAGTTACATCTCCCGCATGAGTTAGACGGATGCGATCTAGGTATGTAGATTAACCGAAGACAACTATACGGACGGTAACGAAGGGGAAAACGGCGATGGGGACCTGGAAGCGAAAATTTTAGGTACGTGAATTGAAACATCGACTGATGAAACTTTATTATCGATATACCAATATTGAATAAATCGAATATCGCTTGTTATCATCACTCTGCTTCCCAGGCTCTTTGGCGTGCTATCACCATAGTGAGCGAGTGAGTGAGTAAGTCAGTGACACGATTTCACCTATCCCAATAACTCGTGCGCGCATTCACGAGTTAAAAACTGGCCCAACAGTCTAAAATATCACTTTGAAATCAGTTTTGGGAAGGCTTTAAGGCTTTTAAAGATATCACGGATCAAAATATGTATGAGAATAGGTAGTAATGCCTTACTAACCTCATTTTGATGTTTTTCACATACTTTCAACCTTAATAAATTCACAAGGGTTCATTAATTCATCTCCAAACTTATAAACCTTACTAACGTGTACATGTCCTTTTAAGTCATGTTCTGAAAATATCGAGCTTCAATATTATTCAAATTAGCAGCGGCCATATGTGAATTCGGTCAATGAGATGGACATGTTACAATGAATCCGTGACAACTACACAAACGGTGATGATGGTCAGCCTGTAGGTGATGAAATAAAGAGTAGAGTACGTGACATTCCTATTGCTGTAACGGTAGTTCTTTTTGAGACAAATTGCTCCATTTTTTAAAGTGTTGTCATGTTGTATTGCTTCTTCTCATGGGCTATGAAGATATATTTTTCCTTTACAGACTGACTAATTGCTGTCAAGTTTCTGTTTAATTTTACTCTCGTCAGAAATAGTAGAGTTATTATTCAAGTCACTATCACGTTTCTGATTGGCTGAAAAGTGCGTGCCACTTCTCAATGTCTGAGCTCTTCGGTGATATGACATGACGTCACGACTGCACGTGTGGCGTTTTTCTGCAACCGGTGGGGAAATGGCTTCCGTTGTACTTCATTCCCGGAGAAAGAATGTTTTTGAAGACAAGGCTAGAAAAAGCGGTCTATATTGTTAGATCGCTTTTCTAAGTATGATCATATAAATTACGGGAGCTTCCTAAGAACGCGCGATTTCATTGGGTGCTCAGCGTGCTTGATTTTCTTTTATAATATAAATTACGGGAGCATCCTAAGAACGCGCGATTTCATTGGGTGCTCAGCGTTCTTGATTTTCTTATAATATAAATTACGGGAGCATCCTAAGAACGCGCGATTTCATTGGTTGCTCAGCGTGCTTGATTTCCTTTTATAATGTAAATTACGGGAGAATCCTAAGAACACGCGATGTCATTGGCTGCTCAGCGTGCTTGAGTTTCTTTTATAATATAAATTACGGGAGCATTCTAAGAACACGCGATTTCATTGGCATTTGAGTTGCATTCGATAATTGCATTTGAGTTTTTTGTCGGTCTACACCAACTCTTAATATGAACTTACACAGAAGATATTGGTCTGCGAATGACAACACCTCCCACAACAGCTGTAGAATATCCAGTGGCATCCTGGCTGTCATCTCTTTTACATTCATCTTTATTATCTGTGTACCACATGGACGTGGATTCACTTCGTTCTCCCTAACAATTACAATGATATTACACTAAATGTCCATTAGGCCAAACAGCATGATTGTAAAACAAAACCCACTAATCTGTTGGTCTATTATACAGCTATTTCAAAAACGTTGTCGGGCAATTTGACTGAAGTCTAAGCGACCAGACCGAACGAGAGTATGTATAGTAATACAGTACCAAATACCAGTGCCAAATCATGTAATACTCGGATGTGAGCAAAATCCATCCGATCGGGAGTCATGAAATGGACTGACTGAGAGCCGGCCGTCTTTCTAAATCTTTGCAATAATGTAGGATAATATTAAACATTGAGAGATTTCCACATTTACAGTCGGAAGAAGTTGAAAAACTGAGGCAAAATGCTTTGAATAACAACACGCCAAAAAGCAAATTAAAATTATTAACAAGTGCTCATATGGCTTTGTCGTGCAAATCCTGGACTACTTTGAACTTGTGAGATTATTCAAAGAGCTTAAATTTCATTCGCCCTCGTTCAAATTAATCCCGAATTGCACTCGAACGGGTCCACATGATCACTTCTTCCTTTGTGTTACTATGGTTGTGGCGGTTTATCTTCAGGAATCAGTACACTTACCCCAAAACCTGGTTGATCCAGGATTAAGAGAAATCATAACTTGTTGACCACTATATGTCCTGATTTTACATTTAAAACTTTAATATTTTTTGATGGGGAATGAGTAGTGACTTCTATAATTGTAAAGCTAGCCAGATATCATTCAGAAAAATCCACTTTTTAACAAGAAACCTAAATTCTTGGTTACAATTTAATCCAGATCTAATGCCAATCAGGTTTCGAACAAAATGAGACAAGAGCATTACAACAAAGTGCGACGTTAAAATGCAATGCAATGTTTTTTAAAGAGGGTCACACTTGACAGTAAAGTCAATAAACTAGTTACATCAGTTAAGTTTTAATTACTATTCAGGCAGAATGTGCATATGCTTGTTTGTGTGACTCAAGTTCTCACCTTATTCCGCTCCTCTTGAGGCAGTTCACCTGGTTCCTCAGCAGGTGGTACTGCTGGATGGCTCTCTGTGTCGATAGCTTCACTTGGTTCCTGAGCAGGGGATACTGCTGGAGGGCTCTCTGTGTCAATAGCTTCACCTGGTTCCTCAGCAGGTGGTACTGCTGGATGGCTCTCTGTGTCAATAGCTTCACCTGGTTCCTCAGCAGGTGGTACTGCTGGAGGGCTCTGTGTGTCAACAGCTTCACCTGGTTCCTCAGCAGATGGTACTGCTGTAGGGCTCTCTATGTCAATAGAGTCACCTGGTTCTTGAGCAGATGGTACTGCTGGAAGGCTCTCCGTGTCAATAGAGTCACCTGGTTCCTCAGCAGCTGGTACTACTGGATCAGAATGGTTCTCTATGTCAATAGTTTCAACTGATTCCTGAGCAGGCAGTTCTGCTGGCTGGCTCTCTTCGTCAACAGTGTCACCAGATACTGTACATATGAATGTGGTAAAAAATATTTTTAAAGTAAATTAATATCGTAAAAATAATTTATACAACATTTTAACAGTGTAATTATTTAGTCATTTCCGTAGATAAAATTATTTGTTTCTCATGCATTTCTTAGAAAACTGTGAGCTGTTTTAATCTTCCTCTCAAATCTCTGCGATTCATAAGTGAAGATCTAGAAAACAAAGACAGATGGGTTACTTTACAAAGGTTAGTTTCTGATTTTTTTTATCCCGACTCATTCCATAACTTTGTGCACAATCAATAATTACTCATCGTCCGGCTGACACTCCGAATTTGCTTATCGGCCGACTATAAGGACCGTTAATGGGTTAACAAGTGTCGGGGGGTTGGAGGAGTCATAAAGTACACGATTTCACCAATGCCGAGCACTTCAAACCAATTAAATTAACAATGTATCATATCTACATTTTGTACGTCACTCACATGTACCAGAAGCTGGACTGTTTTCATTGACCTGACTCAATGAAGACCCTTCCGTCGAAGTCTCAAACGGTCTTGGTGTCACTTGCAGATCCTCGGTCTGCTCAGCCTCAATAATTACAGCAGAGCTACCATCTGCATTAACATGATCTAACTGAATGACACTTTCTGGGAGTCCTGAACACTTTTGTTCTTCGGACAACAAAGTTACATCCGTGCTTGTATCATTAACTGATTCAGCATCAATCCCTTGTACTTGAGTGGATATCACACTCGATATATCTACTGTGTTGTAACCGCTGCTGGCATTCTCATCTTGTGGAACTCTAGTATGTGTGCATGCTTCAACTTCTTTTTTGTATTCAATCGTGGGTGGTTCATTTTCTTTGTCAAACGGAATATCTGCTGCAGCTGCACTTTCACTTTGTTTATTTCCGGCATCTTTTGCTGATTGTTTACTGTCTTCATCCACTCTTATGTCATTGCCAGTGTCTTCTTGATTATCTTCCACATTTGCTGATACAATCAAACTGCCAGCATTACTATGAGTTCCAGAGGTTCGCATATCACTTTCGTTCACAGCTACTGCGCCAGTTTGCTGAGCCTTTACTTCAAGATCATTTTCGGTATGTTTAAAGCCCTGATCGACAAGTTGGGCGTCAGGCTGACTTGTTTCCTGGTTTTGCGTAGATGGTAGTGTCTCAAAAGTTGCTTTTTCAGTACTTGATTCCATATTTCTGGCTGATGTGTCGCAATTTCGTTTATTATTTTACAACTCTAAAAAGAGTGTGGCTGAAGTACCTGAAAAGAACAATGTATTGACAATTTAGTTAGTCTACTGAATCTGTTCTTATATAATAGTCAACAAAATAATGAACAGCATTACAATTACAGTGCATATGAGCCCTAGCCAGTTATCTTTGATATTGATTGTACATGAAGTGGATAGTCCAACGGTAGAATATTTCTTGATTTGCGTGTTGCGTCTGCGAGATATAAAGGTTTATATTTCCAATATGCTAATGAGGTGATGTCATCACCGACATTTGCTGAATTTCTTTGTGCTTGTGACCTTTTCTAATTTAGAAATTTTGTTTTGTAAAATCACTTTGATAAGCTTCAAATATAACTTAGAATTTAAAAATAGGTAATTTGTCTCTACCAGCATGCTTTTGTATAATAAGTGATGTCGGTGATGACATCACATCATTAGCATATAGCTGGAGATCGAAGTAACGATGTTTTTCTCCTTTTCTTCAAGCTGAACGTACATTGGACAGATAGAGCGGTTTTCGATGGAGTGTCGAAAATAATAAGTGGTTGTTTTGGTTTTGCGTTTGGTTAGCTTTTCTATTGGCTGTGAGAAATGTTTTCTAATTATCAGCAATCGCGCAATCAGGTTTTGTTTTAGCGACAGTATCGACGATTGCGTTTACTTTGCCTCGTGATTGGTTCAAGTAAAAACAATCATGAATTACTTCAGTTCGTGATTGGCTCAATGTGTTTTCACTTGCTCCTGTGATTGGCTATGTAATTACTTTGGTTTTACTACACTCAACTGAAAACCGCTCTAGATAGTTTAACAAGGTTAGAATTATTAAAGTAGGAAGTAGTGAAAGAATAGCATACTCGTTGAGTTGTGAGCATTTTCGTTCATTTTGTATAAACGTAGAACGAATCATGGCGATACTGACTTAATTACTTTTAAGGGACGCTCGCTAAGCAGAGGCGAAACGAAACATTTTCAGATTTTTAATACGCCAATTCTAGTCGTCATTGAGCGAAAACGTTCTTTTTACTTTCATCTCGTTTTAAAAACGATAACAATGAATATTTTTGATTTGTTTACGATTATAAATGAACACTGTGGAAAGTACAATCAAATGGCTTAACGAAAACTGACAAGTGCATGTGGAGATTGTGTTGTTATGCCGAGAGATATAGCGCTGTTTTATCTAACAAGACAGACACGTTTCAGCTCGTCGGCCATGCTCGATCTTCATGAACGGTTCTCCCCTTTCGCATAACACGCATGCGCCAAGTAACAAGCATGCATCACGCAACATAATAGTGTGACACAACAAACAGTAAAGTCTGATCACACAACATCCCCCTTTTTAAAGACAGTTATGGGCGGGGTAGACAACCCTTATCATAAACAGTATGAAATGGAGATATACCGCAATGACTAAGTTCTTAAGTTAGACCCAAGTTCTCCTTGACTTTTATCGAAACCTTGACCTGACGCTTCGGCCGTGAAGCAATGCATGGTGAGTGTTGAACTTTCACCTGGGAGTTTTCCTTATCTTCAGCTCTAGGCAGCCGAGGGTTTTCGCTGGGCTCATCTTGGGTATGGCTTCTGGTAGTGGAAGCAGGTGGGAACGGTTTCTCCTCACACTACCCTTGGGAGTATCCACCTTGTATGATCTTGGTGTTTCTGCTGTTCCTGACACAATACCTGTAGTGTCCATGTCCTTTATGTAGACTGGAACATCAACTTGCAGTGGTACAAGTTGAGTGGCTCTATGCCGCTTATACCTACTCTCCTGTTCTTTCTCTCCTAGCTTATTCATGTCTGGCCACTTAGGACTGGTATCAACTGTGTGTGGAACATTGGGACTGAATCTCTAAGCTTTCTGCCCATCAGCAGTTCTGCTGGAGAGTATCCGCTAGCTAGAGGGGTAGATCTATATGCCAGCAAAGTTCAAAAAGGTCGGTTGCCACCATCTTCCAGGGGCGATCTGGAAAAGGTGTCGGGATGAGAGGCTCTGGTCTTTGTTGCTTGTGCTTTATGCATACCGTATTTACTCGATTAAACGCCGCCCTCGAATAAACGCCGCACCCAATCAGAAGAATGCGGCGTTTATTCGAGGATTATAAAAAAAAAAAAAAATGATAAGTATGGTACAACTCGCCGGTAACCTACACCATCCTTGGAAATTTATTTTCCTGTATAACAATGTTTCTAAGTTCGAAGTGGCCATACTTTGCAGCTCTTCCATCAAGTTGTCAGTGATTTAAGAAATATGATTTTGAAATATACGCCGCCCTCGAATAAACGCCGTATCGGAAACGCTAAAAATTTAATAAACGCCGCGGCGTTTAATCGAGTAAATACGGTACTCTGCAGTTTTCTACCATGTCCTTAATCTGACGGCCTAGTTCCGGCCACCAGATGGCAGTTTTTGCACGCTCTCTGCACTTTACTATACTTGGTGTCCCTGATGGACTTTATCCAACACCTAAGTCTGTAAAGAGGATGGGATGACTATTCTTGTTGACTTAAGTAGGACTCCTTGAACTATGTTGAGCTCTCCTCTAGCTGACCAATATGGTTTGATAGCATCATCCAATTCATGCTTCTCAGGCCATGCGTCCAAGCAGTTTGCTTTTATTTGTTTGCACACTTCGTCTTCGTCTTAGGCCTCTCGAACCTGCTGAAGCTTGACGTCAGATATTGGCAAATTGTCAAGGATACTATCTATGTAGATATTCATATCTTCATTGGTTACTGTTGGCTAGGGCTCTTGCACTATTGGCTGCATTATTGACAGGGCATCGGCGACATAGAGCTGCTTTCCTGGGATATGGACTATCTCTCTGATATGAAACCGCATTCTAAACCTCTGGATCCTGGGGGTTATTTCATCCAACCTGCGCTTTAAGAGGAGTGGAATCAGCGGCTTATGATCCGTTTCAGCAGTGATGGACATCCCGACTATGTAGTTGCTGCAACGTTCGCATGCCCAGGTGAGCGCAAATGCTTCCTTTTCGACTTGGGCGTACCTATAATGTAGTCTCGGTTGGCGTCGGTGCCATGGAAATGAATGTGACGGGCCTCCATGACTCGTCTTCTTGTTTCTGCATTAGCATAGCTCCTAGACCATATGGCGAGGCGTCAGCAGATATTTTAGTTTCCTTAGGGCTAATACAGGTGCAGTGGTCAAGGTTACCTTGATTTCTTCAAATGCTTTCTGCTGTGGTGGTTCCCACACCCACTGAGTATCATTCTTAGCGAGATCTCTTATAGGCTTCGTTTTCTCTGCTAGATGCTCTAGATGTGCGAACTTGCCCAAATGGTTGACCATCCCTAAGAAGGTTCTAACTTCATGGAGGTTCCTCGGTGCGGGCTGGTCTACTACTGCAGCTATCTTCTGTGGGTCAGCCTCAATGCCTTCAGAGCTTACCACATGGCCCAAGAACGTTATCTTCTGAACACTGAATTCGCACTTGTCAGTGTTGAGGGTGAGGCCGGCTGACGAGAGTCGCCTCAGGACTTCCTGTAGAGTGTTATCATGCTGTTCCTGGGTGGTACCATGAATTAATAAGAACATCATCAATGTTGCATTCCATCCCTTCCATTCCTTCAAGTATTCTGCTCATGGATTTCTGGAATTTCTCGGAGCCAGACCTGATTCCATATGGAAGTACATTGAAAAAATAACGTCCCCACGGAGTTAACAACGTGGTTAGTGGCCTCGACTCGTCTGCGAGCTTTAATTGCCAGAAACCTGAATTCGCATCTAGCTTTGAGAAGTATTGCGCTCCTGCTAACTTACCAAGAGTAGCATCAACAGATGGCAAGGGGTGGTTCTCCCATTCTACATAATTATTGAGCATGCTCAAGTCCACGCAGATTCTGACCTTTCCTTTGGGTTTAGGAGATACCACCATAAGGGGCGCACCAACTTGTAGGCTCATCTACTGGAGATATAACTCCCTGTTGGACCATTCTTTCAATCTCGTTCTTAGTGTCTTCGTAGAGAGGGAGGGGCACCTTCCTTGGCACTGTGATGGCAAAGGGTTTTGCCTCTTCAACCAGCTTTATGGTGTACTCTTCTTTCATCTTTCCAAGGCCTGTGAACAGCTCTGGGTATTCACTGGTGATCTTTACTTCATGTACTGATATCCTGTTTTTGAGGTTCAATTTCTCGGCTGCCTCTCTACCAAGAAGTGGTCTTTCCAGGTATCTAATTGCATAGATGTCTTCCATCATTGCACTCTTACCTATAGTCAGATGACTACAGGTGGGGAGCTGGGTGGTGTTAGCGCTCGTCTCTCATCACTGTGGCCCGGGTTCGATTCCCGGACGCGGCGCCACATGTGAGTTGAGTTTGTGGTTGTTTCTCTCCCATGCTCATAGAGTTTTCTCCGGGTTCTCCGGTTTCCTCCCTCCGTAAAAATCAACTGGTGAGTCGAGAGTAGTATGTACAGAATACATGAATGTAGTGTGTGTGGAGTAAAAGCAGGCCCCCACCAGCTGTAAGCTGTAAACACTAGCCTGCTATAACAAATAAAACATTTATTTATTTATTTTATTTTATGACCTGTAAACTTCCCGAGACACTTCATTATATTTCTACAAGGACCTAGCAGCACCTTGCTAGTGGGCTCCAGCTATGTTTCAGGCTAAGGTGATGGCAAGTGTTCATAGATATTACGGTTACGTCCGCACCACTGTCCAACTTAAATTGTGTTGGCTGGTTTTCGATGGAGACTGATGCCGTCCATGGCTCTTTCTGACCTTGCACTACATCGATGACCACTGTTTCTCCCATGAAGAATGGTTCCTCACTTACCATCAGCACCTTACCTTAGTCTGGGATTTTGCATGCCTTTTCCCAATGTTCTACCTTGGAGCATTTGTTGCACTTGGAGTTGCGAGCGGGACAACTTTACTTAGAGTGTGCAGTTCCGAGGCACCTCTAGATCTGGCACTTTTGATTGGAGCTTGGCTTGTGGTACACCTCACTTTTAGGTTTCCCTTTTTCCTCCCAATGTTTTCTCCCCCAGCTCTTCGTCTGTATATCCTATCGATCTTGGCTGAGTCAGTCCAGTTTTTCGTTGCTGTGGATAATGGTCTGCTGTTTCGGCTTTACGGATTCACTTTGTCTGGTCATGTTGATGGCCTTCTCTAGTGTCAGCTTAGAGTCTAGTTGAATTTTTTTCCGACAATACCTTGTCCTTGAACCCCACGCCTATTCGGTCTCTGATGAATTAATCTTTCAGCAGGCTCTCAGTGTTATTTCAACGTTCTCTCGCAAGACCTACTTTTTGGGGTCTCTTCTCAAAGCGCCTGGTATGCAGGCTAGTATTTGCTTGATTTTTCGATTTAAAACTTCGGTAGGGGTTTCTTCGTTTCCTTGGTTCGAAGATGGGAATTTATTCTTGGATTTTCCTTGGAACCGCTGCCACAATGTGTTGTTATGTCGAGAGATGTAGCGTTGTTTTTATTTAACAAGACAGACACGTTTCAGCTAAGTCGGCCATCTTTAATTCTCCCCCTTTCTCATAACGCACATGCATGCGCCAAGTACTGACAAGCATGCGTCAGATCACGCAACATATGACACAACAAACAGTAAAGTCTCTTAATCTGTACATATAACTACTAGTAAAGTCTCTTAATCTGTATTCAATTGCGAATAGTGTAAATAAAGAATCTTGAATCTTGAAGTCTGATCACACAACAGAGATGTGTTCTGGACTGCAACAAAAAATGAAGGAAGTAACCTCTCTCTACAAACTTTACCGTATCGGCACAGGGAGTCCAAGCTCGATATGTGTGCACGTTTTTAAGCAGAATGTATTGTTGATAGTGTAATTAAATAGTGCAAAGCACTAATAACCCTGTGGCCCTCATACAAATATTCTAATAATTCTAAAAAGTAAAATTCTAAAACTATAGCTGTAGTAATATCTTATATTACAATTAAAATTCATAACTATCAGAGAGACTAATTTATATTAACATATAACTACTAAAAAATACTAGAACTAATGACTTAGCATAGCTAATAACACCCTAAGACTAAATACATAATTAAGACTGAATATATATAATTTTGAAAAGTTAGCCATGCAGCTGATTAAATTTAACTTGAAAGGATCGAACAAAAGTGTTTATACAGACTAAATTCTTTTAAAGACATTGATTGATACAGAGGATCTTAAGTTAATTGGCAAGTTATTCCAAAGTTTATAGGCCATAACTGTAAAAGAGCAATTAACCAGCCTGATCCCTTTCCCTAATATAGTGCAGACTGTTACAAAGCTTAAAAATGAGCACTTCAATTAAGTTCTTCTACTGCATGTGCTGCTCGCTGTTATAAGCTTTATTTAGCATGCTATTATATAATTGATGTAATCAGGTGTTTCACCGATTATGTGCTTACCATATATGCCAGTAGGTACCTTTTAATATCAGATTCTAAATAAAATGGTAGCCATCAATAGGTCAAACTATTTGAGGTCAGAATTTGTAACAATTATTGATAAACATTTGGCAGAGCTATAATTAATATACGTATAATAAGATTGAGAATGCATATATGGTGGCCGCTCAGCTCATGATTACAGAGGCTAGCTGCAGTCTGCATGGCTGCATAAACATTTATTAAGCCATATGCTACAAAGTGTAATGTCAGATATTCAATCCAGTCAAACTCTTTAAAAATGCAATGTCAAGAGTATTCCCAGCATTAAAGTTTATGTTCTGACCTCTGCTTGAGATGTACAATGTATATATCATATGGGCCGCGTCAGGCAAAAAGGGCCCGGACGACATTCAAGTTAAATAATTCCTACAATGGTGTTCCTAATAACAGCTAGGTTGAATATTGTATTGTATTCTTGACGAGAAGCACTACATTTCATTCCTAACAATAAATGTCAGTTTCAAGAAATTGACAACAAAAATCAGGGGTGAAATTTATGACCACAAAAAATAGGAATCCTGTCAGAAGGGATGATTTTGATGTATGACATTCATTTATACCTGCTGGCATTAAAGAGTAAAAAATTAATAAGATGAACAAGATGATCACTTTTTGGCCAAAAAATGTCTTTTCTGCAGTCATTCTGCTCCCCATAGCTCGTAATATGATTTTAGCAATAGTACAAGTTACACCTTGAAACAATCGTCTGATGATAGGGAATGATTTGCACCTGCTAAAATTGTAATCAAACCCTTGTGTAAAAATATCGTAAATTTTGTCTTCAATTTCACTTGTCGATTTCATGAAATCAACACTATACTTGTTAGTAGCACAATGTGGCGCTCGCAATGCATATTGTAATCGCATCTCAAGTACAAAAAACCTGGTACAATTTCAAAAGACATTTACATGTTATGTCGTCCGGGCCCTTTTTGCCTGACGCGGCCCATATTATACCGGTACTCAACTGAAAATCCCAATTTTAAACAAATATGGGGATGCAGGAAAAATTAGTGTCAACAAACCGTGAATTGCTCAATATTTCACATGTAACCCCAAAGAGTGGTGAAGGTGTGAACCACTAGAGGCTGAGGGTGACAAGTGCTGCAAGCATGAGCAGTTAGGGGGATCCAGGCATACCCGCCAGCCCCCACCCCCCACTTCAACCATTTTGATGGTCACTGCCACTTATTGAAAACCGTTTTAGCAAATGAAAACCCTGCATTATTCTTAGGATGCTCCAGTAATTTACATGTTTATAACTACATGTACATAAAATATATTTAATGTATTTCAATAGGCTCTTTTGTAGTCAACCCAAACAATAACATGAATTATAAAACACAAATTTTAGTTTCTCAAATCGATTTGTTCTAACCAAAATTACACATATGTTAATAATTACCTCTTTCTGTTTCATTAGAGATTTTGGTATCAAATCCAGTTCCAAGCAAGTGACTGGACATGTCTAGAAACTTGTGGCATTTTAATTATTCAGTACCTGCATGTGTGATTATAGCTGATTTAAATAGTTCACTTATGCTAAGAGCTCTCATGCATACATACAATTAAGTGGTACAGTCTCATTACTTTACATTAACTGATTCTTTTGACACAGTGAAAGCTTGTTTATGCTCAAGATGTATAAACATGAACATTTAATTTGTAGATTATTATATATACATATAGCACAAGCATTCTTTCCCTTCTGGCAAAGTTCTCCTGTGCCTCCATGTGTAGCTCAATGTGTTTCCTTATTGAAAATTCTGCTTTTGTGTATATACGTATACATAGATGCATATGATTAAATGTAAAATAACAAAAGAGGGTTTTAATTCATATGCCGGCAGGGGTCAGTTGACTTATGTTAAGACTTCAGAAGTAAGAGGATGCATTTTCTAAATAACGAATTAAAACGCTAACTATATTTGAATACCGAAGGCTCGATAGGTATACGTATGTACGTGCAATTGCTACATTAATTAACTAGTTCAGTTGGCAACATGTGCATATATTCAAGTATTTCATACACGCATATACCATACATGTATACAACGATAAGTACGTATTTGAAAGTATACAGCGAATGGCTTATAAGTTAAAGCAGTACTTACTTGTAAGTCGATCAAAAATACGAGTAACACAAGATCATTCACAACATCGTTCCTAATCTATCAAAGTGCATCGACAGAATACGTACCAACTTGAAAATAACTATTAAAAAAACACCGAGCTTTAGGTTAAAACTGAACTAACAAAGATGTGTGGCATAGACAAGTAGCAGTTCAGCATTTCTTGTTTTTGTGTTGATTTGTTTCGGGTCGGCTTGATCGAGACATATATATATATGTACTGTATTAAAGTAATCGCACACCGGAAATACTTGTACATGTAAACTATACTATGAGATTCTAAAACACGGAAAGAATTGTGAGCCACAAGATGCGGAAATAAACTACGAACGTTTGGCTTGTTAGCAAAACTAAAAAAAAGTTTTCTAAATGCGGTATGCAATTGTTGTGAATTATTTTGAAGATTCTGTAATGAGTAACTCGATATTATGATTTCTCATTGAGCAGCGTGTTGCGTTTTGCATGGTTTTACTTTTAGCCATAGTTACAGCGTGCAAGGTCTCTAATGAATATTCGCTTAAAGTTTCTCAAGATCTTATAAGTAATTCACTTCAGTAGATTTAGCTTACCTTTAAAACAAATCCTTTTAAATCAGCGAGAACTGCGTCTGTTAATTTCCGTACATCCATGGTAGGAGGAATGAGCCTCAGCAGTGCGTCACGCGTCACGCACACCGCAGCAAAAAGGTTTATGCTCCGCTGGCCGAAAGAACGAAGGCTCTGGACTTGTGTTGCTGTGTTGAACATAAATAACTACTCTGAAGCTCGTTTGTGTTTCTAACTACAAAGAAAAAGCTATGGTATAGGTTGCTCCATTCCC
Organism: Actinernus sp. WN-2022; assembly: GCA_030867875.1. NCBI lineage: Eukaryota > Metazoa > Cnidaria > Anthozoa > Actiniaria > Actinernidae > Actinernus > Actinernus sp. WN-2022. Next base: position 27,452,814 of record JAOWCC010001501.1, read on the forward strand.
AGATCCTCCAATTTTAAAACCCACGGTGAAGTCGATCACTGAAAAAAAAATGCAATCTGTTGTAATTGCCATACATTTGTCTGTAGTCCGCGGGAAAATTAACAGACAATCATCCTCACATTTTGTGTATTTGTCACTGATATCATGTCTTTTTGTTAATCCATTATTTCTGAGCAAAGTCCCCGAAACTCACTAATGTAACCGATTGTGAAATAAAATTCCTTTTGACTTGATTCTTATGCGGGTATCAGCGGCCATATGCATCCCGAGGGGGCGGCCCCCGGGCAACCCACGGGCAACCCAGGGGCTTAGCAGGGAATTTGTAGCAAAAACATGCCCCACACGTGGGGCATTAGAGCGCTTTTGCGTTTTCGTCAAAATACCCCGGGGACATACACACGGGGTTTGCAGGTAATCTGCTGTCTCAACGTTCAGCAGTTTTCGCCACAGGACTCGCTCGATCGATCGACGTTCTTCGATTTCTTTGTCCTTGAGGTAAGTCATATCATTATCATTCAAATTATGAGATTAAATTAAGCCATCCACTGTCGGAAGACAGAACAAAGAAATAAAGGATAATATTTGTATAAAACTATTACGATTTTTGACACTTCTAAAATGTTTAGCTTCTAATATAAATACTTATATGTTGCCCAGGTTGCCCCAGGGGTGGGGTTTTTTGTCACAATTTCCTGCCCCACCCGAGGGGTTTTAGCATGTATTTGTCATGGCTGCCGTGACAAATGCCCCTGGGTGCCCGGGGGCTGCCCCCTCGGGATGGCCTCTGATACCCGCATTATCTGCAGTGCGCGCGCTCATAATACAGCTCGGGCTTCCTGTGGCTCAGGTTGTTTACTACAGGAAGCCCGAGCTGTATTATGAGGGCGCGCGTAAACAACCAACTAAATCAACACATACACAGCAGAATCAAGTCAAAATGCATGAATGAGTTTCGTGGACTTTGCTAAGAAATAATGGATTAACAGAAAGACATGATATCAGTGACAAATACACAAAATGTGAACCGTGGAGTCGGGGCGCGAGCGTCGCGAGATTCGGTCGGACGAACGCTTCTGCTCGGTATCGCGGACTTTGCCCTGCTGATAACTAACCTCTTCTTGCTCACCTTCAGCATCACAAAACTCAGGTATTTTGCCATCAGCTTTCTCTTAGGGGCCGTCGATATATTCGAAATGCCCTGTTTAACGTCCAACGGACGTTAAGCTCAAGGTCAGACCTCCTCCCCCCTCCCCCTTAACGTCCGCCCATTGTTTTGTGCTCATGAAGACACTATATGAAATTACGAAATTTATACACAGGAGTTCGCTATAAACAACTTCTTACTGTACCTCGAATTCCCGTACGAGCTCATTTCGGTAATTTAGATTTTCGGCAGAAATTCGCATTTTTGCGTTCGACGAAGGAGAACGCATCCTAATCTTGCGTTGGACTTCCTGTGGTCATGTGTAGGTTACCTGTGCTTTCCAAGGCAAAATAAATCGAGATTTTTCGTTGGGTGGGTGGATGGTGTGGCACACTTTCGGAATAAATTATATCGGGCCGGGAAACTGGTAACTACACAATGCTCGCTCGACGTTCTTTGTCTTATTTTCGTCATTCAAATGTAATGATGTTTAAAAAGTTCGCAAGTACGATTTATCAGTGCCCGAAAAAAGTGTGTACTACTTCTGGAGCATTGGCAAAGTCTGATGTCCGAACTATATCAAGTAAACCATGGTCTGCTTTGTCGGCACGGTTGAAGACGCGTGTACATGTAGTAACACGAAGTTGAACAGGCCATAGTTTGTGTTAAATTATCGACAAACCAAGTGAATCTTCGATCGAATATTCCGTTGGCTTGCTCGCTGTATTGGATTGTGCTTTTTGCTGAACAGATACGAAAACTGCAAACATCAAGATACTATAAATATATTCATACCTGATCATGAAGAGAAATATTTGACAGTATCTTGTTACTGTCTTGTGTGAGTTGTGAAGATTTAATGCACATGAACACTGCATTCAGGCAAATTAAGAGTTCATCTATAATCACACTTGGAGTTGGATAAGGGAAAGGTGAGGGAAATTTAAAGTACTCTTTATTGCTGTGTACGTGCAGACTGTACGTGCATGTACTCTAATGAATGGCAAAGATGATGTATGCATGATAACATTGATCATAAATTATTCTGCAATAACAATGGGCACTCAATATTCTGTAGGCAGCCTTGACCTCACCGGCTTGAAGAATATTTGAATGCTCTGAAGGAACTGGAGTGTTAGGTTTATACACATGGGTATATAGTTTAAGTTCTACACTGGAGTGTAATCACCAACATTAGTCAGAATTGTGGAGCCAGCCTTGGTCATCTGAATGCTATGTGTGCGGGTTAAACTATCAATGTGCATTATATCTGTTGCCGAATTTGTTAAAACTTTCCTCAAGATCCACATTGATTTCCAGTCATTTGATTACCTATTTAACTGAACAAGTCCATCCCCTTGAATAACTTATAAGTCAAGACATTCAAAATTGTTCACGTTTATTTAAAGACATATATTTGTGATCAGGATTTTAATTGTTTACAGTCCACACCACTGTAGCAATAAAGGGTGTGTATTTTAATTTGTGTCACAACAGGAAGCCCAGCCCTTTCTCATACAAAAATATACGTCGAACGCACTGTGATAATCTATGATTAACTTCTAGTCATAGGAATAGTCTGATATACGCCAGACCTGATATATGAGCCAAAGAATCGCTAAGTTTCTTAGTGTGCTCGTGTTATTTTAATCAAAATCGGATTTCTCTTTCGCGAGATATATAAATTCAAAGTTGATGAAACCATTTGGCGATAGGAAAAAAAAACAAATTTAGAAGATGGGTATCTCCATTTTGCTCGATAACTTAAACGCAAATCAGAATTAAAAGGAGAAATGAAAGGTTTGTGGTCGCTTGTATACAAAATAATCCTACAGTACTGAAAAGTTTTAATAGTACCTTTTTGTATTTGGCTAGAGTTCGAAAAAGTTTAAAATTAGTACTAATTGAAGCTTATATATTTAATTAAAGGGGCTGGGTCAGCGCTCATTCGTTACCAGTCTATCGCACGGCCAAAGGCAATATTTGATTTCCGACTCCGGGAGTACGAAATCAAACCTCCCTCCGAAGGAACCTTTCAGGAATCCATTTCCATCGCTCTTATTTCGAACCTCTAAAACATTTTTTTTGGCAGGAACGTTTTGTTTAGCATTCATTCTAAATGTAGAGTATTTCATTTTTACATTTTTTGTTTGAAATTCTGATGAATGAAGGCTCTGGAGGAAGGGGAGGTAAACGAGTCGGGGCAGGAAGAAAGAAAACGCCTACCTTGAGGCAATTGACGAAGCAAATAAATGACCGACACTGGAAAAGCCAACATGCTGCTATATACTTAAGCAAACAAATATTCAAAACCTGGCGGGAGCTAAACTGCGGCCAAGGAACTTGTGGTAGTGACTCGGCCTTCGCGGCCGAGTCACTTCAAGAGTAGTTGATTGAGATTGTTGCCACACGAAACGTTTAGTGTTTGACTCAACAAAGTAACGCCAGAAGATAAATAACATTGCCAAAAACCTTTTGCTAAAAAGCAATGTTTTGTAAAACGGACAAAATGAAAGAAAAGAAAGAGTTTATTTTGCGACTTTTCTGAGCACAAGCCAAAACACACCAAAGCCAAGACAAACTCACCAGCCAAAACACACCAAAGCCAAGACAAAGGACAACCCGAACTCACCTGAAAACGTTTTCCAGAATCAAAACAAGGTAATAAAACATACCTGAAATTTAGCTGAACCTGCTACTTTGTCGGCTCTTCAAAAATAATTATTTAGGAAACGGCGAAGTTCGAGCCAAGCTATCTCACTGACTTTATTCCAGCGAAGCATTTATAAACACTTCACGAACGAACCAAGGCTTCACAACAATTATCATGAAAGGAGACGAATTCCAACTCTCTTTACAAGTCTTTAGAACTCCAAACGATGGGAGTTTTCCGTTCAGCAAGGCAAGGAACGACGACTAAATTTGAAAACCGTCCGTTCAGCGTTCAAGTCAACACGGGACCAAAACCATGTTTCGCAAAATGTTGACGATTTTCACAAGAAATGGCGCCAGATTGTCCTAAGCGATGACAAGTAAACAATCCCTAGTATTACATTTGACGAGGTGAAGAGTTTTTGTACACATTTAGCTGGACTTTCATTGCTGTATTTTCGGATAAATCGAGGTGACCTTCAATTCCGTAACTGAATTTTACTTTCTTAATGCACAAAATATACCCGCTAACATTGAAAGGGTTTCAATCTTACCCTCAACCAATCAGAAATGAGCTCTCATTGAACTGACCAATCAGATACAATGCTACTGTTGCTTGCGAAAGAAACCATTGCGATCGCAGAAGAATTTTGAATATTTATGATATGCTAATTACCAGGTGACCCAGCCCCTTTAAAATCAATAGCTTACCGTAACTACTATAATTCTGAAATTGCATTCATGTTATTTTAAGGAAAATCGGATTTAAACTGCGCGAGATAAGGTCTAAAATATTCTGGCTGTAACTATATATTTACAACCAAAAATGCCACACTTTCAGATTTTGTTACTATTATTTCAAATAAAATCTAAATTCTTCACGGTGCGATTGCAAAACATTAGCCAAAACATTAAGGCATTTTGTCTAGAAAACAATTGCCGACTATAGCTAATTAGATTTGATCGCAGTTATAGTTTTTCTATAATGGCGATGAACATGAGAATGACTTTCATATCTATGGCACAAATAATTCAACACAAGCAGAAATGTAAGGGTGAAATCAATGTTCGTTCTTCTCAATTGACCGATTTAGCTTGTACATTTAATTTGTTGTCCCAATTCAGGTCACCTGACTTTTCCCTTGAGTAATGTTTTTCTTTTTTCTGTATCTCAAGAGGAAATGTATTACTTTGTCTAATTGGAAAACAAAACACTGAATCCTCTGGAGAGCTGTCACATGATCTGAATTGGGTCAGCAAATGTACAAGCTAAATCGGTCTATTCTAAATACAAACAATAATCATTATAACTAAAAGTAGGTATACCTTCGGTCAAGTGTCAACGAGCAATGTTTGACAGGCGTAAAATGAGGTAAACCAGTATTTAATTGAGTTCTTAGCTTAGGAGAGGCAGGGGTGTGAACAATCGACATACATATGAATCCGTAAGAGTTTAATATTACCGACTGCATAAGAGCCCATAGATCGAACTGCTATGATAACGCTAGTCACTTTTGCTTTACGCATTGCCGTGACAGGCGAACTTTCCTAATTTCGATATATCTTCGCATCATGCACATTACTGTGACCTGTTTCATTGTAATTTTGATAGTTCAAATTCTTGTACTTGGGTCACTAGTTGCCGCTGTCCCTCATGTAGAGAGACCAATATCTCTTTTCTATAATTTTTTAAAATCTTTTTGCAGTCGTTTCTTGATCTAATTCTTAGCGTTTTAATGTTACGTTTTGTTTCTTGCTTGCATTTAGTCTTATCTGGAGGACTTATATTATAGGTGTTTATCACCTGTTTAGCCCCTACTCGACAGTAGTTCTTGTTTGTTATATTGTTATTTTCCTTGTCAGTATATCCACTGTCAGAAGCTTAAATAAGCAAGCAAGCAATCAATTAATCAATTAATCGAATAATTGAATAAGCGAATAAATAAATAAATAAATATTGATTGGAATTCCCTAATATTTTTACAGCAGTAAACAGGGATGCTGGCTATGCGAAAAATAAAATTTGGGTGAACAGTTCTGTTCTTAGATGTGCAACATAAATTATGTTTACAATTTTGCGTACAATATGATATCGGCCGCGCCAATTTCGTCCAAACACTGTACAAAAAGTAAGTTAAAAATACTTTCTGATGGCCAAAAAACCTCAGCATCACAAAGAGCATAGACTTCTGGCCAATCGACATACATATAAAGCTGTAAAACAAATTATTCAGTCCATGAACGCCCAATCACGTGTACCTCAACCACACGTATGCGCAAATGCAATTGTGGAATTACACAAAATCTCAAATCTCCCTGCATACAAGACTATCCTCTGCCGCCTCGCCAACCTCGCCTTTGGGCTCGGTTGGCTCGTTTGCAATGATTGAAAAACAGCGTAAGGATTTATTCAGATCAGTGGAGACTGGTTCCCAGGTCCCTCACGGGCGATTTATATAACAGCCATATTTCTAAATAATAAAATTAAAAACGAACAAAAACAACCGATTCTCACTTTTTTGCTATTATGTTCAACCTAGAGCAAAGAAAACGGCATTTTTCAAAGATCGGTTTAAAACTGATTTTGTAACGCGTTAAGTACACCAACTGCGCCCAGTCATAAGCTCATTTGTCCAAAGTATCGTCGTTGCAATACTTATGTTTGCTCGTGTTAGATAGCCTTTGTTTGTTTGTAATGTTTGTACTATTTTAACCATGGGTGTAACTGGGGGTGGGTATTTATACTATTGTGGGATGGGTTTTTAGGTGCTTAGCGTTCAGTAGGGGACTTCGTGTCCTTTTGCTATTTGACATTGCGTTTTGTATGCTAACGTCGTCGTAAAAACAGCGTTTTTAAAGATAGCTTGCCCTCCAACATCCATGGAAACACCTTTTCCATGGGGATAACGAGCTCAATTCACGTGTTAACGTAGTATTATATCAACACGTGACTGTTTCCTGCAACAGGCCTATTTCATGGAAGCCCCGGGAATGAAGATATAATTTGGAAAAGACATTGGGATCCTCGAGCACATCAACGACTGTGGCCGTGGCTATTTGTAACCTCTCCAGGACAATTGCATCATCAGTGCCCGTCACATTTATATCTACATGCAGTCTTATTACTCCTTACCCCTTTGGTGCAATAACGACGGGGCTTGCCCACGTAGTCGGCCCATCGACTTTTTCAATGTCTTAATTTCTTTTAAAGCTCGTTTACCTTAATTGGCAGTCACTTTTTCTCGAAGTGAGGAGACACGTAGTGCCTTCTAGGCTACTGGGATGACCTTTGGATCTATACTGATGCAGTTTGAGATGATACTTCATACTTCATACTTTATTCATATTTCCTTAAAAAGGCTTTTCAAAGACAAAATACAAATACAATACAACTACAGTGTACATGATAATTTGAATTACATCTATTAATTTAACCTATTTTGAGTTTGATTTAATTTGTTCTTCAGCTTTCGCTTGAAACTTAAAACGTCTTTACTTAATTTCAGTTCATTATCTAGTGAGTTCCATATTTTTACTGTTCTGTAATAAAAACTTCTCTGACCACTCGCAGATTTGAATAAGGGGATTTGTAATAATTGCGAGTTTCGAGTTTCACGACCACTAATATTGAAGCGCTTCGTGAATTTAGATATTAAATAACCTGGTGCGGAATCAGTCATGCATTTGAATGCCAGAGTGGCACTTCTAAAATACACTCAGCTTATCTACTGGGAGCCAATTTAGCTCTTTTAGTATAGGTGTAATATGGTTATACTTTTTGGCCCCGCTAACTGTACGACAGGCATAGTTTTGACATAATTGTAGCTTACGTATGTTTCTATTAGATGCATTTGCCCATACATTCGAGCAGTAAAGCAACTTACTAAATACTAATGTATTAATAACAGTAATTAAAGTGTTCTTATTAAACGCGTGTTTAACACGGTTTATTTGTGCTAGTCGAGAAAAGCATGAAGAAACGGTCTTAGCAATGTGTTCATCGTAGGTTAAGTTCGTGTCTAAGATCACGCCCAAGTCTTTGGCACTGGATACTGGTAACAGCTCCTTTCCTAGCAATGAAATCTTAAAATATTCTAGTTCAGCTATCTTCTGTTTACTACCAAATACTAAGAGTTTAGTTTTATCTGGGTTTAATAATAAGCGGTTCTGACAGCACCACTTGCTGACGTTAAATAAATCTTCTTCTATATCAGTTATTGTAGATGTCCTCTCTCTCAGATTGAATGATATAAGTAGTTTGGTGTCGTCCACATAACTCTTTGCAATACATTTCTGTGGTACAGAGGTGAGATCATTCGTACATGTATATATACTGAATAGGAGTGGTGCCAGTATGCTCCCTTGAGGCACGCCGCTGACCATAGTAAGAGGCTCAGATAGGGCTGAGTTAATTCGGACAACTTGTCGTCTGTCACTCAAGTAGCTACGAAACCAGTCTGTGCATGAAGGTGAAGCCCCTACATCTTGTAGTTTAGAGATCATCAGTTTGTGGTCGACGCTGTCGAAAGCCTTACTCGTGTCTAAAAGAACCAGAGCAGTTAGTTTTTTGTTGTCAATGGCCTGGAGAATCTTGTCTGTTGTTTCAATGACAGAAGTTTCTGTAGAGTGAAATTTCTTGTTTCCACTTTGGTTATTTGACAGCCTTCCCTTTGATATGCATGAGATATGATGTAAATTGATTGTGGACGATCCTTTCACAGACTTTCGATAATATTGGTAGGAGCGAAATCGGTCTATTTTTATTCGCTTGTTCATAGTCTACATCTTTAGGTATTGGAGTAATTTCAGCTAGTTTCCATTGTGCAGGGAAGGTGTTGGTGGCTATTGAAGTGTTTGCAATGGAAGTAAAAACTGGGAGAATAGGGCCTTGGCAGTCCATAATCATTTAGCTTGCCAATACCTTTGAAAACTCTAGGATGCTTCGCCTTAACTTGGTCTGCAAAGGCCTCCTGTGCTGTGTTGCAATCAGCTGTACCCGGACCGACTCCTAGCCCAATCCACAGAATATACCTAATTTGAATGAGTAAAACAGCACCACTTCCAGAACTGTATTCTGATTGGACCTATTATACATTATACCGGACCATTATACATTATTCCGGACCCATTATACAATATACCGGACCCATTATACCGGACCGTTATACATTATACCGGACCCATTATACAATATACCGGACCATTAAACATTATACCGAACCCATTATACCGAACCCATTATACTGATCAGTCTATTGTTTTTGTACTGCTCTTTCTTAAGGCCTTTCATTTTCTGGAATTCTTCCTCCTATCAGGTTACCTACTGATCCTGAATCACTTAGCACTTCCTTATTGACTCCATTAATGTTTACCTTCATGTTAGGCTGCCTGTTCAGTCTGCTCTGTGACTGAAAATGCAAAATTATCATCATCTTTGCTCTTGCTGCTGATCCTCAACAAAGTTTTCTTGCCTGTTACTTCTGTGACTTCTGCGTTGTACTCGGCTTAATTGACTTCCCAGCTTGCCTATCTCCTTGTGTTTTTTTCAGGTCTTTGATTATCTTTACCTTATAGGCCATATTTTTCACATTCCGGCTTTTTTTCCTGCATGGCATTTTGGGTCTCGTGCAAAATGTCCTCCCTTTGGCTTTGTTGCTATATTTATATCTTGAATTAACCGCATTTACGCCCACCAGGAGGTGAGGTCAGGTCATGTGCCGTGCTTGTTGTCCAGCGGATTCCCAATATCCACTTGCTGTTGTAAGCGAACTATCAGTGGACACGGTTCTCTTTGTTCAGTTTGTTATTCATGCTCGTTTAACTCCGCTATAGACCGATTGAAGAATAGAGTACTTCAAAGCCCGGGGAGGGATTTGATATTCAGCAGGAAAAAGCGGGGTTGATATATAGAATTGAATTGCTCATTATGAATTCAAGGTTCAATATATGGTTATTGACCGGGTCAATAACCATATATTGACAGAACCTTGAATTCAAAAAGAGTACTTCAATTCAATTCATCAACCCTGCTTTTCCCTAGAGAATATCTTTGACGAATGCGGTCCACGGGTTGTATAATTGGGGCTTAATGCCTGCTCGACTCTTACTGAGTTGTTTACGTACAACATAACGTGATGCCACTTACTAAGGATGTCCTCATTGTTTATCGGTGAAGTGAATATATACTCACGCATAAATACTTAATGTTTTCTTTAATCACGGAGTCGTATGCTCTTCTGGGGATGTAACCCTTTCCCAACATGTCCTAATTAATGTCTTGTGGAAAACAAAATCGCGTTTAGTTTTGCGACGTTTAATATCAGAAGTTGTATAACAAACAAGGAACGGCCAGTACTTGATTCCTATGTAGCTGACATGCAATGTTCCATTAGCTCTTCAATTGTCGACTCGACAAAACCAGTTTGATATACTTATTACAAGTAGTAACTACTTTTAAATCAGTCACAAGTCCATGATTTAATTGTAAAATCTGCATCTTCTTTGATACAAATTGAAGTTTATGTCATTGTTAATTAGTCCTGCATGTATTCTGAAATATGTCAAAGCTAGCGGGTTACTAAAAGGATAGGCTAAGTGAATCCTGTCGAGCCCATCTATGCACGGCCCATTGGTTTGGATCGGAGAAGCTCACTGATGTCTTGTTTTTCTCTTCCTGACTCAGCCATTCTTGATATGCTGGTAAATGGAATTCCCCAGCCCTCTCGCAAGGCGTTTTGTGACGACACGATCGAGCCCTCGCACCAGCCACGAAATGGGTGAAACGCTTCGCCGACTACAAAGATGTTTTGCCCTCCGATTGGTCGTCTTGCCCAGTTGCTGATATCAATCATGGTGAAGGGTGTGCCTGGCTTTTGGAAATGCCTGATGATGTACCATAGGAAATGTCATTGAGAAATTTAATGATGTAACTATTTTCTATCTTTCATCAACACCTACTTTCCTAACGCTATTAAGGGAACGTTCACATATCGAGTTTTGCCACGCTTCACCTCTTTGTGACGTTAAGAGTGGGTGGGTGAGTTTAGACTTGAGTTCATGACGTTAAAATTTTAAAAATACCAAACATTAATTCCATCGATATTTTATAACATTATTTGAACCAAAATCACACTTTACGTACGATGACTTAAGCTGGTATCAAAGTTGTGTCAAAACAAAATGGCGTCTCGCGACTTTGTTTATGTTTTACATAAACATCTACTTTTTTTTGAAGAAATCTTATGAATAGAACTTGTTTTACTAAAGCTTATAGAATATTAGCCGTAAGATTTGCTTTAAATGTTATTGTTGACCCAGAGTTGAGCAAAATACAGTACATTGCAATCTGCCGTTCCGCAAAAGAGTTCCACCCGTGACGTTAAGAGGGGGTGGGTGGGTGGGTATTGATCCTAACGTCACAATGACATTAAGCGTGGCAAAATCGATATGTGAACGTTCCCTAAGTAAGAGAGGGAATCTCGTAGTGCGTGGCGTGCGATGATAAATGTCGAATAAAATATATTTTTAGTAACCGGAAGCAGTTGACTCAAAGTGGGCGTGCAACACACAGCGGTCAAACGTCTACGCATGCGTCAAAAGTCTTGCAACAACAACATATTCCAAAACAAATTCAAAGCGAACCGGCGGCCGTCACTGTTCACACACCCGTTTTCAAACCTTGAGAACTTTTTTGGTAAATTACGAAACAATTTGGTAAACTCACAGTTTGAAGTTTGTTCAATTTTCCGTCGACTGTGAAAATAAAAAGCTTAACTTTCACGTATTTTTCTTAACTTTTTGGGGTAGAAGTTCACTGTAATAGGTTATAAGGTAAATTTGCGCGGGAAATTCGCGCGGCCGCCCACCAGACTGACCGCAATACGCACGCGCAGACGTTTGACCGCTGTGGGCGCGCGACAACTAAAAAAGTGGCGCGAAAATATTGGTCGTCAAAAGCAGTCAGAATATTTTCGCGCCATTTTTTAGTTGTCGTGCGCGTGCGCCAACTTTGTTTCAACTGCTTTCGGTTACTAAAAAATAGATTTTATTCGACATTAGGTTACTCATCGCATCGCACAAGCGTGCTATTGGAGATTCCCTCTCTTACTTATGCTCTCTTGATTTCACTGTATTTATAGTTAGTGTCTCATGGTTTCGAACACGGTGCATTGGAACAATGAAATTATAGTGCCGATGGTTTCCTTAATTTTCTATATTCAACTGTAGTAAGTAATTTCTTACCAAGCAGAGTCCCAATAATGGTAAGCGGTGTCTAGGGGCCTAGGGATCTTTGTTCCAAACTTCTGTTCCAGTGCCCTGTGCACTTCAATGTCGAGGAAGTTTTTCTTGAGTTTTGCAATGTCAGCCCACCTTCTGCTGCAAGCACCGTCACTATACATGGTGTGAAGAACTCCAGCACCGTTTATTCCTTTTCCTCTATAAAATTAACAGAGAAAATCTCATTTAACGGAAACGTGTAAAAGTCGTTTTCTTTCAAGCCCAAAAGGCGAGATAATACATTAGATCGACACCGCGGAAATACGTTTTGTGACGTCACTTCCGTTGATCAGCAGTCGGCGCCATTAGAACCGGTTTCTTAGAACACAGCAATCAGCATGCGTTCATCTGCGTAAAAACTGAATAGGTAATAACTTTGATTTGAGAACCTCAATATGCAAAATGGAGCTCGAAATATTGCACCAGAAAACTTGCATCTTATGAAGTAACAAGTCAGCCGAAATAAGTCCGGTATTCGTGGTCGTGGTATAAAGATTTGCTGTGGAAATGAGTTGATGTTCGCCGCTGTCACATGCGAGGTGTGTTAAGAAAATGGATTTATAATTTAATACATGTGTAGTCCGTGTAGTATACTTCTTTCGTAATTTTCGAAGTAATACTAATTGTACTATCAGTACCCACATTAAGTCAGCTTGACTCGGTTGCGTATGATTACGTCTAGCAGCTTCACGACTGTTTCAGTTTTGCGCTGGAAATTTAAATTTAGGCGCCCACTATCTTTCGAACTTTAGTTTTCGTTGACGCCAGTGACCTTTTCCAAAAGCTATAATTAGTGTTGACATTTACTACGATCATGCATATACATGTAATAACGAGCTCGAGACCGATCAAAAGTGCGTATTCACTTTTCGTACTGAACGGTGATTTCTTGGTGGGTTATTTTCCCAGGGGGAGGGGGGAGGGTTCTTTAAGATAAAAAGGGCAGGGGTGACCGTCGGAAAACCTCGAAAAATACCCTAAAAAAATACCAAACCGTGAAAAATTGCCCACCCTGAAATGTACCTCATGGTCTAAAAATCACCCTGAAAAATGATTCTGCTTGGCCAACACCTAAAAAATACTACCCTAAAAATATGACGAACACCTCTACCAGCCGAATATAGGAAGAAACCCCCCCTGGGTTATTTTCCTATGATTTGAGCCATCATAGCCTGGTCATGTCAGCCGTTACCAATGCTCTTTTGTTAAATAACTAGATGTAATCATAGATTAGTGAAGTGCGTTCATATTAACATTTATGTTACAAGAAATGGGTTTTGCTAAACTCATGAAATAGATATTGGACTAATAGACACTATTACACCCTAAATCTATAATAATTTGTGTCCATTTTCCCCCGACTATGAGATACAATGTTCTATACCCCTTACAGCTTGTCATGATGTTTGTGCTCTACCTTTGCTGTGACCCATTTTACAACTACATTAGTGGCACACAGTGATTCTATCAATATTTTCAAGTTCAGTATGCATGTGTACAAGTTCAGTTCTTATAAACCCTTGTAAAATTGTAAGAACTAATCTCTGTTTCCATGAAACTGGGACAAAACATTTTTGTCCAGTCACATATTTTGTATAAACTGTCACTAATTTTGTACTGTCTAGTAATGTTAAATTTGTACTTTGCTAGAGAAGAACCAATTGTCCCAATTGTAGACACTCATTGAGTTATTACTATTCATGGGATCTTCTTGTTGACTGAACAGCTGCCTTAATTAAATTGATCTTATCTTGGACATAATCAATGAACTTGGACGACTGAAAGTACTAAATCTTTCTCTGTTGTAGGCTTTTGTAGTTTAGAACTGTCATCCTCAAAATCACCATCATCCTCATTGTGTATCAGACCAGATAAGAGGCCAAGATTTCATAAAGGAGGTTTGGAAGGCAGATAATGCAACCACGGCTGTTGCCCTGGCCATCACACATACATGGAGGATAAAATGTGTGCCCACATGTTAGTCGGTGTATTTCTTGTTGGCCAAGTCACAATCAAGCAGTGGGTTTGGTTCATAAGAAGGCCATCTGTACCCAAGGGAAAGAGACTTAGTTACAAATTCCTTCTTAAAACTTGCCAAAGGTGCTTTCCATATGGTCTCCCAGCTCTGTTTGTGGCTCGTGATAGTATGTGAGATTTGCCAAGGTTTACAGTGACTTGCTCAAACATACAAAGGATTCCTTCAGAGGCCAAACCTACAATGATTATCATAACTATTATTTTAATACTCCACAACATGTTTCTGATTCCTTTCTGAAGTCTTAAACTAACAATAAAATTAATTTGAATTATTTAATTTTTTATGTACTTTGCTGGATTGTCGTTTTCTGCTAGCTGTCAGGTTAAAAGTAGCTAACTGTTTTGCCCAAATTTTCATTAATGTATGGCATTTGAATCTATTCTTGTAACCACCTGTAAAACACTGACTTTCTAACATATTCTGGCTTGTACATTTACTTTTTATTTTTTGCTTTAATTTCCTTTCTCTATACTTTTTTGTTTTAATACTCTGTAGCTCATGGTACAGTGTTGGTGAATGGGTGACAAAGTCTTTCTAGCCTGCGAAACAGGCCCTCAGTGTTATTTCAATGCAAAGGAAGTGATAAAATAATTTGGCCACGCAAAAATGGAAAAAAGGAGACTGGCACGAGAGAGGAGAACAACTTGCTCCACTCGCATCACAACAAACCCACTTTGCTCGCAAGACCTACTTTCTGGTGTCTCTTCTCGAAGTGCCTGATCTGCAGGCTAAAGTCTTTCATGTTTTGGTGGTTTACTAGATTTTGTCTCTTAGGACACTTTTCCACAGCTTGACTTAAAGATTCCAGGCTTTGCTTCAAAGAGGGCTCTGTGAAAATTTGAATTTATTTAGTATTATTAGTCATTTTTCCAAAGAGATCCTTGAAAACATTGGATGAGCTAAAATTTTCTAAGGCATTGCTTGAGTTGAAATTTAGGAATTTATTGTGGCGCGCAGTGTAAACTTAAAATTACTATTTTGTGTAGGTTTTGGGATACAAACTATTAAAAATAGGGGTCTGGAGTTTATTTTCTAAATAAGCACAATAACAACCCCCCCTCCCCCCAAAAAATAACATGAATTCTTAAAAACATACCCCCCCCCCCGAATACATCCTGTACAAAACTGTAGCCAGTCCATTTTGTACCATCACAAAAAATATACTCCCTACTTTGAACTCCAGTCTCCCTTAGCTATAATTAATGAACAGTCCCTTAGAAATAGTAAAATTATTTAATAGCTAGTATAGAATTGTCAAAATTAATTGTAAAGCAAAATCTTTATTACTTAAAGTACAATAAATTTAACTTATTTATGCTTATGCCTATCGTTTCACAGATTAATTGATTGCACTCTACCATAGGTGTATAATGTGTGTACTTTGACGTACAGTAACTTTGTTAATAAAACCAGTTAAAGTGCATATGAGCCCTAGCCAGTTATCTTTGATATCGTTTGTACATGAAGTGAATAGTCCAACGGTAGAATATTTCTCTATTTGGGTGTTGCGTCTATGAGATATAAAGGTTTATATTTCCAATATGCTAATGATGTGATGTCATCACCGACATTTGCTGAATTTCTTTGTCCTTGTGAATTAATCTATTTTCTAATTTAGATTTTTTTTTGGGTAAAATCACTTTGATAAGCTTCAAATATAACTTAGAATTTAAAAATAGGTAATTTGTCTCTACCAGCATGCTTTTGTATAATAAGTGATGTCGGTGATGACATCATATCATTAGCATATTGGAAATATAAACCTTTATATCTCGTAGACGCAACACCCAAATCAAGAAATATTCTACCGTTGGACTATTCACTTCATATACAATCAATATCAAAGATAACTGGCTAGGGCTCATATGCACTTTAAGGGGCATAGCATGCATATACCCACGGGCATACACTTTGAGACAAAAATTCCCTGTTTAGCCTTGTAATTTTTGTACGAGGGGCCCTCAGTTAAAACCGGTCACTACTGGAACACCTTGAAAATGCCTAGCTATGCCCCTGCACTTCAGTACTATTGTATCACAAGTTATGAAGCTCTTGTTATGGTAAATAAAAGGAGTTCATTGGTAATATAATTATCTGTGGCACTTGTTGCTGAACAGCGACTTCAGGGTTTATAGGAGTTTCCTCTGATGTATTGCTTTAATCACAAACCTGTACAATATTATTGTTATAGTACTTTGATGCACAGTTCAGGAACAGGTTTAATAAGCTTAAGTTTATATTAGTTGGCGAAATTGCAGTTTTTCGGATGTTTACCTTCTGTCTTTACGCACCACCTTTATATTCATTTACTGATGAAGCCTCTTGGGTGCTTCTTTCTGGCATTTGTTGCACCAGCGAGTTCCAGGGTTGTAGCTGGGGGAATGTGCTCTGGCTTTGTCCAATCTTGGTGTGTTTTTATTGGTACCTTTTAGGGGTCAAATTTGGCTTGAGCCACGCCCATTTTAGTACCTCTGGTCGAAACGAAAATTTCCGATGAGCATCCCCGCCCCTTATATATGGGAGTCCCTCCCCCGGGATGAAGACACCGGGAATGGCCCCAAGTCGATGGAGACTTTGGGGCCATTTAAGCCTCTGGCTTTGGCCTTTCTTCTGTATGTTCCTCCTTGTAGTATTTGTTAATAAATTGAATTGAATTGAGACTAGCATCGTTTTTCATTTCCCCGACGAAGTCTGTCAAAATGGCACTGACAGAGGAATAGTGTTGAAGCTAGTCTTCCATATCTACAGGTATCTGTAGTGCTCAAACTTCCATGGCAAGTAGGAGAATAATGCCGTGTCTTTGAGCGAGCACACAGCATGTTACGAAATGGAAAAAAGCGTGACCGTAACTCGCACTCGCTTTCACGACGAATGTGCCTTTTGCTTCGTCGGGTTTATATCGTGTGCAAGCTCCATTTTTCTTGTGCACAATTTATTTTACGTAACAGTAATTGAACTAAGTCGTACTGAAGTATGGAGGCTAAGTATTGTGTTTCTTGGCTAAGTCTTGGGGTTTTCCAAGGCATGTACAAAATACGAAAGTTTTATTTTGAATTTGCCGGCGTTTCTAATTTATTGCGAATGACCGCTGACTAGCAAAATAAGTGATCGCATCGGCAAAAACGTATTTCCGCGGTGTCCATTAGATCAGTTTAAAAATGCCAATTAATGGTTTATTTTGCGTCGAAGATACAGAGAGACGTAACAACAGGTCTCCCAAGCCAGAGGCTTGTGATTAGGTATTCCGACGAACACCAGTCGAATTGGAATTTAGGTTGGTTTTTGAGGAGGGAGGAAAACCGGTGAACCCGGAGAAAAACCCTCGAAGCAAGGGTAAGATACGTACTAACTCAACTCACGTACAACGCCGGGTCCGGGAATCGAACCTCGGGCCACAGAGGTGAGAGCTAGAAAGGGAAGAGTTTACCTGATTGCTTTACGCTATAAGTTGAAGATTCTTCATCAAGGGACAGAATATTGAATAAGGAACAACAAAATTAGTTGTTAGGTAAATTATCTTCAAATGTGTTTTTTACTGATCAACCATCCATACACCTCCAACCAAGCCTTTAACCTAATACATATTGCATGCGAGCTTCCTTTATCTATTGTCACTATTAATCATGACATCTTTATTATTTATGTTATTATCTTGTTAAAGTGCCTATCACCCTTTTGCAATTTTGATAGCTTATGAACCTCCGAAATGTTTTGAGTACTTCTGTGAAGAAATTTTTGGTTTAAAGTGAATACTTTATGTCCTACGCTTGTTTGAAATCGTGTAAATGTGACCTTTCCTGGCCCATAACCGCGTAAGTAAAAGCCTGGGTCGAAACCTGGGTAGACGTCATCTCATTAATGCATTATTCTCCATGGCGCCTTTTTATCACAACAACATCGATGCATAGAAAATATACACAGTTTGTGGGTTGTTAGTAAAGAAAAAAGTCATTTTAGTCAACATGTTAAGTATTTCTTCAAATGATTGCAAAGCCGAATTAATTATATGACGTCAAGATGACGTCTACCCAGGTTTCGACCCAGGCTTTTCCTTACGCGGTCATGGGTCAGGAAAGGTCACATTTACACGATTTCAAACAAGCGTAGAACTTAAAGTATTCACTTTAAACCAAAAATTTCTTCACAGAAGTACTCAAAACTTTTCGGAGGTTCATAAGCTATCAAAATTGCAAAAGGGTGATAGGCACTTTAAGCTAGCTGTATTGCAATTGTAATGTTCTGTACTTATATGGTAAATAAACTGATTGATACGATTTACTTTTCTTTGTGGTTGCATTCACCAGGAGTAAAACAAAAAGTAAAACCGCGAGATGGATCTCATACCGATGGCCCGAACAACTCTTTCGTTTTTTTACAAACCAATACTTTATTGGTACAACCAACTCTGTACAGTAATTCTATAAACAATATCAAATTAAAGTACAATACTGAATAATGCAGCATAAACAAAAACAACGAAAAGTACATCAAGTCAAAAGGTAAATAAAAACGTAATTAAATCTAAACTGACTGAAACGGCTTTATCTTATCCAAACCGCTCCTTACCTGTGTGCCATGGAAGTTCCAAGACAGTTGCTGTTTGAGATGTACTTCTGCCCGGGTTTGATCGGTGTCCCTGCCACATTAACATTCTCCCACCACGCTCTAGGGTAAACTGCTCCACCTTTGAAAGCTGGGATGGGCTGGATCGACTGAAACTCTGCTGTAGTTTGAATTAGCTTTGCAATCGTTCCGTTAACCCTGTTGAACTGCACCGGAGGAACCCCTACTACTAGTTTCTTAACCATAACTTTTAACTTCGGCGTTATCATAACAAAGCGGTCTCCCTCCTTTTCCAAAGACTTGACACCAGTACTCGTGTAGATTTTTCCACCAAAGGATTCGACCTTTTTTCTTAAGAATTCAACAATAGTGGACATTCCTCCCACTGGTCTGATGTATTTATCTGCGAGCTTTAAGGTCATTTCTGTGAATTCCATGTATGACTTAGGGCTGATAAAATCTGTGTAATCACCTTTGTAGCCGTAAAGTTCCGAGAGGTATTCTGCGCCTTCGTGGGTGATATAGTGCGAGAAGTAGGTATCTACGGTCGCATAGCCATAGGCATTTGCAGTGTGTTCCGGCTTGCAGGCGTAGCTCAACAACTCGCTGCTGCTCATTCGTCCAAACTTTGGGTGTGCCTTAAGGAAGGGATAACCATTCTTGATGGCTGCATGGTTGTTGGCGACAATTCCTCTGGACTCGATCAGACTTGGCTCCACAAAGCTCCATTCAGTGTGCCTAATCCCTAACTCTGACAAGAGTTTACTTAAATGAAGCATACAGTAGGTTAGAGTAACATTTAGTAGGAATTATACAGCAAAATTGAAAATACCATGCACGTCACAAGGAACTCAGAAAGTCAGTCAAAATTTGGATATTAAAGATATTGTTTAAATGTATTGACTTAGTCTGTCAGCTCTTATTCCCGATTTTTGATCAAAACTACTGCATGTAAATGATATTCTAGCATTTTCTGTATGTACTACTAGTAGTATTCCGTTAAAAGTTAGAAGAGTGTGGAACAAGACAACGTTCTCGTGAGCCTCACATCGATTCTCTAGAATGAAGGAACTCGTTTGCCGCTTGTTTCTCAGAAAGAAACTTGCAATACTTACATCATAATGTTATGCTTCTTGTCTATTCTCCAAGCGCCAAGTCCTAATAGAAGTTGTACAAATAATAAAGAAGTGAATGATATGCCACCATACCACATTTTTTTTTTTCACGGCCACCAGTCTTGACTAGCCCTTAATGGTTTTTACAGATGGCTTGTACTTTGATAATTTTTGGTCACCTTATATCATCATATATAAAGCTCGGTCAAACGGTTTCAACATCGATTCAACATTCCGAGAACAAATGATTTCAACAATGAGGGATGCCAAAAAATCGGTTGGGAACAGTGAACAAACTAAAAATATATCGGGGAACAAGGGAACATGAATAGAGGTTTTAGGGAACAAGGAAACAATTTCCATTTTTCTAAATGGAAAAATTGACTGTTTCCCTGAAAAAAAAAATGGGAACAATGGAACTATACGCTATATTTTCACATGACAATATAGCATTACATCCAATTAGCATTGCGTATAGCATTTTTCACATTGTGAAAAATATAACCAATCAACAATAAGAGAAAAGGGCGCCAGCCAATCAAAATCACCTAAAGGAAACCATACACGTGTTCTTATCTTTGAGTTGGGGCGCAGGTGTTATTGCAAAATGTCCACTCGGCCGGCTCGTTTTGTTCCAGACCTCTAGAGTGTGCTGTTGAAGATTTATAGAGCAACAAAGCAACAAGAGCACGTTGAGCAAAACAACAATAGACCTTAGCTTGTTGAAGAAATTCTTGATTACAAAAAACATCGAGAAAGAGATAGAAGAAATTGAGCCGGCTGTTTTGGATGAGCTCATTTCTACTTTCCTCATTGAAGTGAGGAAAATAAACGGCGAAGAATACGAGCCGACAACTCTGAGATCGTTCGTCTCAAGTTTTGATCGCTATCTGCGTAAAAAGGATCGACCAACAATAATCTAGGGTAAAGAATTTAGGAAGACTAGAGAGACGCTAACGACAAAACAGAAGGAACCGAAGAAGGCGGGAAAAGGAAATAATACAAAGGCAGCGCGGGCTTTTAATAGCCGACGAAGAGGTCGACATATCGCTCCATGTACATTTGTAAGAAAATCAGGAATCCAACATTTTTTGCTTTGGGAATCCGGATTCCAGAGGACCGGATTCCAGAGGACCGGATTCCGTTATCCGGAATCCCGGACCTTGGTGGATTCTCTTACATGGAGCGAGACATACTTTATGGCCAGAAGTTACTCGGACTTTACATCCCAGAATCCCTGCTAAACACTCTTTGGCTCAACAATACTCAGTATTTTGGGTTGAGGGATGCCAAGAACACAGATATATGAAGTGGGGGGATGTTCAACTGAGAGCAGCGTCCGATGGTACTGAATACATCGAATACAATGAGAGACAGACTAAACCATGGATAGGAGTAGAGCCAAGGGACACACGACCCGTTACGCCAAAAGCTTTTGCTGTGAAAGGTATAACGAAAGAGATCCTTTGGCTGCCTACCGTATTTATGCTTCAAAAAGACCAGAAGAGATGAAATATTCCTACAGCCCGTTTTCCCTGGCAATCAACAGAGGTAATCGGCTAACGTTGTTGCCACCCAATTCAGATCATGTGATGTAAACAGATGCTACTCTGGGGAATGATTCCTTTTTTCATTCTAATCATAATGCAATCATGCCTATCTGAATAAATGTATTATTTTTTTAAAGAGTCAATTCTCCAGAGTAATGTGTGTTTACATCACATGATCTGAATTGGGTGGCAACAGCGTTCAGTAGCCGATTACCTCTACTGCACCAAAAAACCGTACCTGAGTCTACAAAACCCTGGTTCAAGTGGACTGGTAAATAAACTGAACACGCTTAACGAAGACCATGGCATGGCTGAAAAGGCTGACTTAAATACGACAAATCTTTCAAATCACATAGTGCCAGAAAGCGTATGATTCAAAGGCTCAATGACGAAGATGTGCCACCAACGAATATCATGCAGATATCTGGACATAAGAATGTTCAAAGCTTGAATAATTACTTATGTAGCAGCCGTTCAGAAAGGCAACAGAGGAATATTTCCGATATACTGAGCTCTCAGTCGCTGCAAACCATTTCGACTGATGAGGTATCTACCAGTAGAGAGGTACGTCAATCACTCATCTCATCCTCTGGCTTTCTTTGAAAGAGCTAATATGCAAGGGGAATATATTATTTAACATAACTATAAACACCGTAAATAAGAGCTCTACTGCGTCGTCTCTGGTCGAAACGGCCATGCACAACAACCAAGCGTCGTCGTTATATATTTGCGTCTGACAGTGACTAGCATTTATTTGACAGTGGTTTATTAGTTGCCAATGGCACCATTAATATCTTACAGATTGTAGTCGCTTCTTGGGTGTCTTTAAAGCCATACATTTTAAATACACTTTATTCAGCCGGGTTTCGAAGAACAACACTACATAAATTATATTGAAATTATACGTTTTTCGTTCCGATAAATTTTAAATAAAGCTTTGAAAGTGAAAAAAAAATGTTGTTATACATGTGATAATTAAACAGATAATAGCATAGAAAGTGCTTTAGTACGGGTTCTATTCACTCGTTGTGATCAGGCATGAAGTTTCGCTCGAAGACTCACTCGTTCGTTTTCTGAAACTTTACAACTCGTGAATACAAGCCCGTACGCCGCACTTTCTATGAAGTAATCTATATATTGAAGCACAAATAAGGCGTTTGTTTCACTAAATCTATAAAGATTACTGAAGATATACCGCAGTTGGACGGGTGGCGCGTTGTTATAATGTTTTTTTTTTGTATGACAAGCTAATTTATTAAAAAAGACAAAAGCGACAAACTCAGGCAATGTAGACACAAATGGGTATCGTTGCTGATTCACACCACTTCCTATTAATAATAGATTTCGGTAGCTTTCCGCCTGCGTTATCTAACTGATAATCCCGGCTGATAATCAAATATTATACGAAACGGCACAGAATTGAACATGTCTCATCTTACCAAGAGCTATGTTTGGAGCCTGTTTGAAGTGATGATCCAGAATCCTTCCACCAAGCCTAACGTCTTTCTCGAAAACACAGACATTGGACTCTTTTCCGGTTTTTAACAGAATATATGCCATGTAAAGGCCCGAGATCCCTCCTCCCATTATTCCAACATCACAGTTAAGAACCCCTGCGAAAAGACAAGTCAGTAATCGCACATGTTAGATCGGTGTTCGATTGAATGTCGTAAACTATCACTTGTTACTTTCGACGCTCAATCGAATGAGCATGACAGAGCGGCATGCTGCTGATTTTACCTGCAATAGTTTGCTATTTTTCCTTAGGATTACTTGCCTTTACTGGCATTTAAAATATTCTTTATTCTTGATCTGACTTTCCTTGCCAAGTACGTAGTTATTTTAGGCCTATTTATGCAGCGGGTCACATTAAAATCATGTATTTAGATCGAGCGGTAATGTTCTAACGAATAGTAAAAAAATCAGCTGCATCTATATATACTAGCTTCGAGCTTCCTCAGACTGCTCTAATTTGCATAACGCCAAAAAAAACTTAGAATATTATAGGTAAAGTGAATGTCATAGTATGCTGCCTGTATTAATAAAAGCATGTCAAGTAAGTAATGGGAGTTTGGTCTATCATTGCTGCAAAGTTATTGACATTTAATTACAGGGAAAATCACGAAAACGAGGCTAGTTCGGCTGACTCAAAACCCATATAAAACTTTATATATTGAAATCTCAATAACTTAGTATCACCCATACAATTCAGAGTATCGGCTAATCTTTGCATACTCTTTAACATGGTAGCATTCAGTTGTTACTTACTGCTCTCTATACTCTTTATACAATAATATTCGCCACTTTGGAATAGGGTCTCTCCCTTAAGCAAACATTTGTCGCATTTTCTTCATAAACACCGAGAGATGTCTCCATTTTAGCCCAGACTCATCCACAGTCGCTACTACGTTATAATTGGCGGCGCGGCACTAAGACTAGCAAGCGCGCGGGGTGTCCCACCTTCCCGTGACACATCGCGCGCCTGCTAGTCTTCCTGCCGCTCCGCCAATTATAATAACTTAGTAGAGGCTTGGAACGAGTCAGATTTTAGCCTCCATTGAGTGTTTGTTCAAGCTCGATCACGGTGACAAAACAAAACGTGCCTATTTTGAAAGTATCACTAAGCTGACTCGTTACCCGCGTTTTAGATCCGTTTTAGACCCGCCGCCTCTGTATTTTAATTATCTTCATTTTGCACTGGGGTTTCTATCAATCAGATTGGTTTGAAATAGTGTGATTACAGACCACATTGCACCTTTCGTCTTTAATAGCGTCATTTCTGCTGAACCAATCAAAATGCAGGAGCAGCAAAGCAAAATGAACCGCAGTATCTGAGAGAATTTCCTTTGCAGTAAACTCTTTCTCTGGACTTTGAGTTAAAAATACATGGATGAGTTTAATTTAGATTTGAAAATGGATATAACTAATTGGGAATACAGTACTTCGTGTCATGTAATAGATAATATATAGTTAAGGTTAGAAAACCAGAGGAGGTGTCTACAGTCCAAACTACATCTCGAAAATAAAGTACTTTTTATGCTATTGGCTCTTTTTTCTGTGAAAACTCAGACAAGCCACCATCCAGCCAATCGGATATAGAGAAAACAAAAGATTTTTCAATCGCAAATTTGAGAACTTTCCCCACACGATATTCTTCGAAATTAAACCATAGTTAGTTTGATCAAAAATTTCAAACCACCAAAAAATTCGAATGAAAATGCATTATTTCGATGGGTTTCAATTGAATTTATAAGTATCAACCAATGAAATTACGAGAAAGAATAATAGCACTACAGCTCTTATCTGGACCATTACTTAACACCAAGACTATTTGAAGTTTTCAGAGTTCTGTTGTAATTTAGATTTTGTTTAGCTGTAATGATTGAATGCCTGTCTTACAATACACGTACTTACCCATTGGACAATGAACATTGGCAGGCCAATCACACAGACACTTTTTGGCGCTGAACAGAAGTCCTGCAGGACAGATCTTGTAGTCTGCGTGATAGTTATGGCAATGGATGAAACCTCTGCAGCCATCGTATGGATCAGGGTAAGCACCATCAGGCTTGAATTTACAAAATCCTTCTCGAAAATCTGCAGAGAAGAAGACAATCAGATAGGATAGAGCAGGCTTCAATTGACTGTAGTAAAACCAAAACCAAAGCAATTACAACGAACCAATCACGAACTAAACAGACTAAAGTGAATACCGATTGTTTCACTGGCACGAGAAAGCAACCAATCAGGAGGAAAAGTAAACGCAATCGTGGATTGATTACGTGACGGACAAAAACCAAAACCACGATTGGTTTTACTCTGGAATTTGATTCGCTGACTGATTACAAAACATTTTCACAGCCACTAGAAAAGATAAAGAAACGCAAAACCAAAGCAATCACCGAAAACTTTCGACACTCAATTGAAACCTGCTCTATGTTCTATTAAATTAATTTAAATTATAATTATGATTTATAACCGTGTGCATCCCGTATAAGTAATTCATTCACACACACGGCACATCAATTCACAGGATAGCATTTCAGTCAGGAATTACAGTAACTGTCAATAGACTATATCGCAACTCCGCCCTCGCAGTGCACTCTGGGATGGATATCTCAGTTTTCCATTGTTGTTGTTGGGCGGCCATCTTGGATTTAACTATAGAAACTGAGATATATCCATCCCAGAGTGCACTGCGACGGCAGGGTTGCGATATAGTCTATAGATACTGAGTTATTAATACCCTTTTACCTACCGTTTTCAAAATACTCTGGAGTGAAGATGCACGACACCCCTGTGAAATGAATGTGGAAAGTTTGAAGTCGGCTAAGACTTATTTGTAATATAAAAGCACCAACTGATTTGTGATGTATAAGCCATTAGGTAGGAAATGGTTGAAATGAAATACTCACTTTGGCAGACACGAAAACAATATGGTTGGGCCATGTAATCGAGCGTTTTAGAATCCTATTCAAAACTACTCTACACGCTCGGGCTCGAGTGCAAATCTCTTATAAAATTCGCTATTTTGATTCTCTTTGACCAATTTCCCACCCCGCCAACTTTTGGCTTTGCTGGCAAATGCCCCACACCCGGGACCGCAGACACTCAGTCAAATGTCCCACGTATGCCCGCTGTAGTGTGTGGGGGGGGGGGGGGGGGGGGATGGCATGAATCCTTTTTGAAAATGATTATATCACAGTATCGTCATTTTTTATAATTAATGTTTCAGTTAAGTAGTTAACGTTGTGCGTTATTTAGCACTAGATATATTCAGTGAAGACACGTAAATTTCTCTTCATATTCATTGATTAATCTAAATGGATCGCACGGGCCTTAAAAAGTTCTTGAAATAATGCGAGGTCCATTTTGACAGATTAGGTTTTGTCCTTGAAAATACCTTGAATTTTTACCAAAACTCCTTGAACTTTGTTGAAACCTCCTTGGATGTTTGAGAAGACAGTTTTGCCTCCAAAAGATCGTTAGAGCAGCACTGAATGATTCATTGTGCAAACAAGCCCTTCAAGCTATGTGGATAGAAATATCCTATGTTCAAAAGAAAAATATAATTTGCGGCATCATTTACAGACAACACGATTCCCCAGAACGCTTCCAATCATACTTCGATGAAACAATTGAAAAAAATACTTCTACTGGGAAACGCATTTATAGAATGGGCGATTTCAATATAGACCTAAAATGTGAGACTTCTAATTTTAGCCACGATTTTATGTTATCGCTGCAGAGTTGTTATCTCATTCCCACAGTTGACAAAGCAACCCGTGTTCGTAACACATCAGCGACTCTTATTGACACTTATTGAACTGTCTCTTAGTGTCGTCAACAATCCTGAGCAAGTCCTGTCCAGTGGAAACATTATTTCTGATATAAGCGACTATTTCTCTCAATTTTGTATAACGAAAGCATCAAGGGATAAACCAATTATAAACAGAACAAATAAGCGTGACTTCTCGAAGTTTTCTCCTGATCGTTTCAATGACGATCTTTCCCAAATCAACTGGACAGAAATCCTCGTGAATGGAGCCAATAATGTAGATAAATTGTTTTCTTCGTTTTATAATAAATTTAATAAATTTGTTAACAAACACGCCCCCACGAAAACACAAAGTAAAGCAGCTTGCAAAACCTTGGATTACTCAAGGTTTACGTGCCTCAATTAAAGTTAAAAACATACTATATGCATCTGGTGACGCCAGTTACAAACTTTACAGAAATAAAATTTGCAAGCTAACACGCATAAGTAAAAAAAAAACAATATTTCCACGATGTTTTTAATGCTAACCTTACTAATATGAAGAAAAAAACGTGGGAAGGAATAAATAATTTACTAAATCGAAAATCAACGAACCATAGGAATATTAGCGTTACTAAGGATTTTAAGAATCACTATAGACCCTTTGCAAATACCAAACATTTTAAACTAACATTTTGCATCTGTCGGTAATAAATTAGCAAACAAGTTACCATATAGCGTGCAGATAAATTACCTAGACTACCTAAACAAAACTGACAAAATCCCCTGATAGCTCTTTTCTATTTGAACCCATTACACCAGAAGCAGTTAAACTGGAACTGATCTTGTCCATACCAAATAACAAATCTCATGGTCTATACTCTTGTCCCACACCTGTGTGCAAGCAATATTCTAGGTGATGTGCTATCTAACATTTTAAACAAATCTATCGAACAAGGAGCATATCCTTCCAAACTCAAAATGTCAAAAATTGTTCCAATTTATAAAGCAGATGACGAAACCGATTTCTTTATTATCTAATTTTAATAGAATATTTGAAAAGCTGATGTACAGTAGAATGAAATATTTTATAGTTGATAAGAACATTATTCTATCTACTTCACAATATGGTTTTCGTAAAGGACACTCAACGCAACACGCGATTCTTGACATAATCAATGCCGTCAATTCAGACTAACATCGACAAACGCTTATTTTCCTGTGGAGTATTTACAGACCTTAAAGTGCACCTAACGTTTATTTTGTTATCATAAATATCGATTCTACATCAAGTTTTGAGTACTTCTTTGAAGAATTGTTTGGTTTACAGAGAATACTCTATGTTCTACGTTTGTTTGAAATCGTGAAAATGTGACCTTTCCTGACCCATGATGGCGTAAACAAAACCCTGGGTCGATCCCTGGGTTGACGTCATATCATTAATGCATTATTCTCCATGGCGTCTTTCCATCACAACAACATCGATTTAAAGAGAATATACACTGTTTGCGAGTTGTTAGTAAAGAAAAAAGTCGTTTTAGTCAACATGTTCAGTATTATTTTTATTCAAATTATTGCAAAGTCGAATTAATTATATGACGTCTACCCATGGATCGACCCAGTCTTTTTCTTACGAGGTCGTGGGTCAGGAAAGATCACATTTTCACGATTTCAAATAAGCGTAGAACATAGAGTATTCTCTGTAAACCAAAACTTTCTTCACAGAAGTACTCAAAACTTGATGTAGAATCGATATTGATGATAACAAAATATACGTTAGGCGCACTTTAAAAAGGCATTCGATACAGTAAATCACAATATCCTTTTAAGTAAATTAAACCATTATGGTTTTCGTGCAATAATTAATAAATGGTTTACATTCTACCTGCAAGGACGAGTCCAAACAACACAAATTGGTCCATACATATTATCCAAAACGATAACCACCTGTGGTGTTCCTCAGTTCTGTCCTGGGCCCACTGCTCTTCTTACTATATGTCAACGACATTCACGACTGTTCTGATAAACTTAACTTCTATCTTTTTGCAGACGACACAAATATACTTTATGCAGATAAAAATCTTAGGTTGCTAGAACCAGTTGTAAACAGAGAACTACATAAACTTTATGATTGGCTAACGTCAAATAAACTAACTCTCAATATTAAAAAATCGTCATATTTCATCCCAATCAAAAACAACTTTACCTATCAACCAAAGATTGCAATATTCGATAATGATTTGAATAAAAGTGTTCCCTTGGACCACAAAAACTATGTAAAATATCTTGGTGTCTTAATTTATTTTGGAAGTATCATATTGACTATGTATAGCCACAAAAAATAGCAAAACAATTATTTTATAGGCCTAATTGCAAAATTAAGACATTTCGTTCCCTTGCATATCCTACACCATATTTATATGTCTTTAATTGTCCCTCACTTGACTTATGGAATTACAGCTTGGGGCCAAGCTTGTAAGTCCTATCTGAACAAACTTCAAATTCTGCAAAAACGAGTGCTCCGATTCATGTATTTTGCTGATCGTAATGACCACGCCATCCCCCTATTTATTGATGCTAACGTATTGCCAATAAATTTCCTATACTATGAATCAATATCGAATTCAATGTACGACATAAATAATAATTCAGCTCCGATAAATATGTTAAATCTATTTGAAACTACATCAAGTATCCATTCGTATAACACAAGGTCTTCTGCATCCAATAATTATTATATTAAAAATTCAAGAACTGAAATACAGAAACAATCCCTTTCAAGATTCGAAGAAAAGACTGTGGAATGAGATCCCCTGCTGCCTTAGAAAACTTCCCAAAAGACTTTAGACGAAAGCTGAAAAAAGCTCTTTTTGACATTCTCAAAACAGAAGACGGCTATATTGATACGCTTGCTATAATGTCCAAACTAAAAGCACTAACTTTTAAAATATAATTTTTGTTCCTCACAATATCGATATATACACATACTTTAATACCGTCGTTACTTATAACAGTATTTATTTTGTTCTAAGTTTCCTCTCCTCTTCATGACAATTATAGTAATTATGATAATTATGTGCATATTTTCGTTTTTATATAGGACTATAGGCCCGCCTAGCTACTTGCGGGCCAGTCACATTTGTAAATATAATATGTTAATTGGAATAAAAAACTGTCTGTAAAGTCCTTGAAGAAAATGTTCTGAAGTATTCTATGAAGTGAAACAGGCCTTTCCCGATGTATCACTCGGTAACCTTTGACAGAGTTGTGTTGTGGAATTAGTAAGAAGGCTTACCTGCGACGAAAATCAACAACAAAAGGCGCGTTAACAGCGATGTTATCATCTTGGGATTCTCTTCTGCACTGTACAGTGACCCAGGAAATGCCCCGTTATATCTTGCTGCAGTGTAGACCTGTCTTGAAGAACGTCATTTCTTGTGGCACCATCTGGTTCTGTTTGTTCTCTTATTTGATCAGCGTATTGGTCTTCAAACCAGAGCCGCCTAGCCGTCTCTTGTATTTGCTCACCGAAAACAAAGCTTTTAAAATGGTTTCGGTAACAAATACAGTTAAAGGTCCGCTTTCAACACTTCAAATAGCTATAGTCAACTCAATAGCTACCATGACTGAGTAGACAAAATGTAGATGGCATGAATAATAAGCAAGTAACACAGAAACCTTCCCCTTAAAACTCTAGCTCCCGAGCTGCATGACGCTCGTGCACATCTGACCAGTACTGTTTGTGTATTTACGTCTCTTACTTGTTCAGCCTTCTTCGTCTGTCAAGCCTCAGCAAATTGCGATTATTCGTAATTTAAGCGTGCGAGATTGCATGATCATGACGCGAACTAAAGAGCGGTTATTAAAACGTGTAACTGAGAAACATCTAAGACAACCTTGCCTGTTATATCACACACATTTCTTCCACTCTACTTAGTCGTTAGCCTGATTTTCAGAGCACCTACGTCAGCGCATTATATAGTTATTGTTCCTTATGCAGTCCCATTGTTCTCTCTCTGTGCGCTATATGAGTAAACAGTACCGCTCGAAACTTGTATTCTGATTGCACCATTATACTGTAGCTCTATTGTTTTTGTACTGCACGTTCTAAGTGTTAGAGTGTTTTGTATTGTTGGGTAAGCTCGATTCGAGCGGTACAGGCCGGCTCCGCTATATCGTTGTTTAAAAAAGGTACACTAGTCACTATGAAACGCGACTATGAAACGACTATGAAACGCGTAGTGTAAAATAAGAAATAATGTCCAATAAACATGTGCTGCACATATCCACGGGTTCTGTAACCCTTGGAATACCAGACCGAGCACTCCTGCTTCGCCAGTTCATATTGATCAGCGCTTTGGAGAGCAGTGGAACGGCCCACCCTCCCACCCTCTTGCGGGAAATTCGTGTGGAGCGAACCAGCTCTCGTTCCAGTACAGTTCCATTTCTTCTTGAAGCGCTTGATCAACTTTTCCCCATATTTATATCTTATAACAATGAGCGTGAGTTACGAGTGTTGTGAAATAGAATACTGTTAAAGATAAGGCAACTAGTGAGGCAACAAAGAGTATTCTAACTAAGTGTAATCAGCCACACTTCACATAGGATCACTGCAGATCTCTTATATAAAAAGTAGCCAGTGTACAGACCTCCGTAATCCCTTCAAAGGAAGGAAAAGGAGGTCTGTACTACGGATTCGTCAATTGTGTTCTTGGTCACGTGGATAGTTACAGGAATGTTGTAACCAGTCGCTGATTAGCTGGTGTTCATAGCGGGTGCTGATTGGCTTAGCGGTTATGTTGACCTTCGAGCTCGCGCGGGTTTTCCCGCAGAGCCAGAACTATTCGCTCTGGTTTGGAATAGGTCCCTTGCAGCTAACATATCACGTGGTTGTACTGGAGACAAAAAAATCTGACTTGTTATTAGCAAAAACCTGTTCGTAAATGCTATTTTCCACCTCCAATCGATTGTCGATCTTTCTAAAACTGCGTTCTTGAAGATAGCTTGCTCTTGCTCATACTGCTCTTTTCATGTTTGACTTTTACAACAATAATCTTCCAACTATGTTCAAAGATTTTTTCATTCCAATCAAAAAAGTACATACTTATAATACTAGACTAGCCTCTAAATGTACTTATTATACTCCAAAAGTTCGTACAAATTACGGTAAATTCAGCTTACGTTACAATGGTGTCACAACCTGGAATTCAATTTGTGAAGACATTAAGACACTACATTCTAGAAAGTTATTTAAATCAAGTCTTACTAAACAGTTTTTGAATCTATATTAGTGCTCTCCTTATCATATTAAATTATACAATATAGATCTTCCTTTCAGCTTGTACGTGTATCTGTCTGATTTAAATGTAAATAGTGACTGACTTATACTTGTATAATGTGTGTGTGTTCGTGTTTTCTTGTCTGACCAAAAATACTCATATATAATTTACTACATTTTTGGGGTGCCAGACTCGATTAGTTTAATTTAAGCTACTTCTGGCATCCCAGCACTCTAATTTTAGCAAACTGTTTTTCACTGTAAATTCCTATTTGTTAAAAGAGTGTAAATAAATTGTTGTTGTTGTTGTTGTTGTAGTATTCATGGCAACGCCTTTCCCATGGGGATCACGAGCTCAATTCATTCGGCCAGGACGGCCAGGAATGTACAAAGGTGTTAATTTTTCTATCGTTGAAACTTGATATCTCATTGGTTAAACAGAAATAAACCTCCTAAAAATTGGGAAGAACTCTGATTTCACAATATTTTTTTAAAGAAAATGATTGAAGCGGACAATATGTAACTATGTAAAAATAGAGAAAGAAATCCTATGTGGGGAACATTGAAATATTTTATAATATCTCCGCTTTTGTTTTAGTGTCTTTCTATTTTCTGAATTTGTTTTGGAATCAAAAAGATATACACAACGAGCGATTCATGCATTTTAATTTGAGAACATTAATACCACTAGTCAAGAGATATCTTTAGAAAAAATTGAACCATTTTCTATGTGGGATTAGTGAAATCACATTCATTGCCGCGGAACAATAGATCTTGCTCCAGTTCTTATACGAACCATTACTTAAGCGCTTGTTCTCGTGGGAGTACGTGAAATTTGATGAAAAGATTATAGTTGGGCGCTATAGTTTGCGTCTCGGATATGCGCAGTGTCGGGGCAGTCTGCAAAAAATAGGTCCAACATTGGAGAGACGGGCTGTATGCATCAAGACATGCAGGTATTGTACCTTGAAATTGTTAACGTTTATCGCTTGGGGAAGTCTCTGATTTGTCGTGAGACCTCCCTTTGTTGGATACTGAACTGTTTAATAAAACATCATTGTCCTTATCACTATTATGGACACTGATGTTTAATTAATGAAGCGAATATTTCCAGTCCAAGAAAATAATACTATGAATATTCATAGTCCAAAGTACTTGGACTTAGAAAATATTTCAATGTACTCTGAGGAGTACTTTGACGGGATTTCAAAGTACTGTACGTGGTACAAATTGAGATCTATCTCTGGTTGGCTACTTACCTCATGAATTATTAATACGTATGAGAAAAAGATTTCCAGTTACTTCCCCCAGTACACTCTCTGATTAATTAAACATCAGTGTCGGTAAATAGTGTCTTATTTTAAAACAGTTCAGCATTCAACACAAAGGGAGGTCTCACGACAGACAAGAGACCATCACCTAAGAGAACTGATCTCGTACCATATGATAGTCTGCGCCAATCTATTTTTGGCTCAGTACAGTGGACGTCACGATGCTATTTTAAGATTCGGTTCTAGCTCCTCACGGATTTTCATCGCTCCATCTCATGAATTCAACCTTGATTTCAACTGACTACCCCAAGCGGTGAAAAACATTATCTTATCGCTTACGGACCATCTCTCAAATTAGGATAGGGGTGTGCCGCTGAGCACTTGAAACCCTTACCCTGTTCCAGGCTAGAAATAATGAAAAGATATCCTGTTCCAGGCAAAATGGCAAAAAGATATCCTGTTCTAGACCAGGCTAGCGTCTGATAAGATACGTGCGAGACGTTGTGCTCCACTCACCACTCGAATCATAAACAGATAAACGGACTCTGCGTTTGCAGCGGCAAGGGACCGTGAATAACTCAAACCGTCCTGAGGCCCTTCCAAAAAATTACGACCCTGTTCCAGACCAAAACAGTGATTTATATACCCTGTTCCAGACCAAAACAGTGATTTATATACCCTGTTCCAGACCAAAACAGTGATTTATATACCCTGTTCCAGACTAAGAATTGTCAAAAACCATACCCTGTCGAGCAGCACCTACCCGTATAGCCTCGGGCTGATCTCTCCCATAACTTAGTATCACCCTTGGCATTGTTTGCGGATGCTCTCGGTGAGAATATATTACATTTTCATTCCATATTCTTTATTTTTGTATTCTTTGTTCAGAAAGAGAATATCGTCCAATAGCGATGTTTTGTGTTCATAAACATTTGTTATGCTAATATTCAACCATGATTTCAAAA
This sequence comes from Actinernus sp. WN-2022, assembly GCA_030867875.1. Lineage (NCBI taxonomy): Eukaryota > Metazoa > Cnidaria > Anthozoa > Actiniaria > Actinernidae > Actinernus > Actinernus sp. WN-2022. The sequence goes on from JAOWCC010001501.1 coordinate 27,486,924, forward strand.
GGCCGCTTTGTGTCAGGAACCAATGGATCTTTGTTTGTACATTAGTGACAATGGATGACGTGCAGTGGACATGCTATAAATCGCGACCAAGTTTGCACGATGCAGGACAGGTATGTTTATGTTGTCCCTCCTTCTCGCCCGACAATCTCCTCGTATAGGCGTCATTGTTTATGCCTCAGCATAAATTAAAACCATTTCAGTGTTACGTACATGTTGCAATCATTTGACATGGCCATTCGACACAATCATTCGACATGCTTTGTAACCAGGCCCACTTGTTTATCGTGGTTTTGAGGTACAGAATCGAATAATTTAGGTGATTTTTCACACTCGACTGCACGACAAACTTCGTCCATATGCGTTGCCGACCAGAAGTGTCGAATAAGTTGTCTGAATGATTCTATAAATAACTTGAAACACCGCCTATGCACGTAACACTGAAATCGGTTGTAAACTTCAAGCTATTAAACTTAATAATCATCATTAAATAATTACGGAAAATTGACTTTTAAAAACTGTAAAATGGGCTGGGTGGCAAGAGTTGTAAATTTTGAGATTTTTAAACGCTCATTCCGCATAATATATTAATCATATCACTCTCCAATTTTCGGTGATTATCAAGTGTGACAATCGTTCGGTTTGTTTGTATGAACGTCGCTTGAAGTTTGACTGGTTTGATGTATACTAACTAATGAGGAAAAAACCTAAACAAAAATTCGCCTAAATCATACGACACTCAGAGTAGTTGATAATTGTATGAGTTGAAAAAGCTACGAACCCGGTTTGCAGCTTTTTCGACTCATACAATTATCAATAGACCAGTTCGCGGTTAGTTCCGGCATTTTCAAGGGGTGCAAACATGGCGCAAAATACAGTGTTTGTATGGGAATCCGATGCCAAATAATTTCTGTAAAATCAAATTTCTGAAATATTCACTGTTACCAGGTAAAAACTGATCAACATTTTAGGGATGTAGCTGTGCTGGGAAGCGTGAAATCGTGTTTTCAGTTTTCCATACATTTGTCTGTAAAATTTCCCGCGGACTTTGACTTGTTATTACAGACAAATGTAAGAAAATTAAAATTTTTGATCAGTTAAAATTTTGATCAGTTAATCTTTTACCTGGTATCTTGAGTTTGCAGACAGTGAATATTTCAGAAATTATTTGGCATCGCATTCCCATAGAAACACTGTATTTCGTGCCATGTTTGCATGTCGGAATTAACCGCGAACTGGTCTATTGTACAGCATGTTTACGTTGTGAAATGGCCTAACACTGAATGGTTTCGGTCAACGTTTTCCCTTTTCATCGCAGAAAACAGATTTTGTAAGAGTGGGAGAGAAATACAGCAATACAGTTGCTGTACTGTAATTCTCTCGTACCGTCGTAGTACCTTAAAGGGGAACTGAACCCTAAAATCAACCCAACATCTATACAAAGCTGTATTCGAAAGATAAGTTCTGCTATTTTATTTTTCTGTGTTGCGCGTGTATGAAGAGAAAATGAGTTTTCAAATTCGATTCTCCGCTGATAAACCTAGATTGTGTGGCGGCTCAATTCAGTGCAGTTTTCAGCATATCGTATCACACATATCAAGAAAAAGCAATCACACCTCCAGCACAAAGAAAACACAATGAGCTGCAATTGGAAGCGTTATAGTGCAGGGGCCAGATTCACGAAGGTGTCTTTCGACACAAGAGCCTCCTGAGATAGAATTTGGGTTTGGAAGAGGAAATCCTGTTGAGGCAGTATCGCTTCACCATAACACTTATACATCAATTGAATAGTAGAATGCATGGTACAATATATCTTGCTTTGAATACTGTGTCGCTGAGTTAAGGTGGTTTTAATATCCAAAATGCTAATTACATGACGTCAGGGGAGGCATCAATTATCATACAATTTTTTTTGTTACAATTAAACAACTTTTTCAAATTATCAGTGTTATACCCATGCTTGAAATAAAATGATGTTAGAAAGTTGTCTTCCTATATCAGTAGAAATGCCCATTCACAACCACTAAGAAGTGATTGCAGACACCTCCCCTGACGTTATGTAATTAGCATTTTGGATAAATGATTAAAACCTCCTTAAGTCATCGGCACAGCATTCAAAGCAAAATTTATTTTACCATTCTACTATTCACTTGATTTAGAATGGATATCTAAAATAAAAATGTATTGTTCATAGGCACTTTAAGTTGTCTTCCTTGCCTCTGCGCGGTTGGAAGCTGCTTTCTTTTTTGTTTCGCTCTTCAATGTCATCCATTTCTTTCGTACTTCATCCATCGACCGATTGTTGCCAGACACAGCTCTCACCTCTTCTCATACCTTCTCCCATGCGCGTTTCTTCTGAACATTTGATTCCGTGTTATTAAAGAGTTAAATAAAATTTATTTCCTACTTTGTACGGCTTCTAACAAAACCGCTATTTCTTGTTTGGTAAAATTGGGCCTTCGCCTCTTTGCGACCGCAGCCATAACAACTGATTTTGCGAATGACTAATTTAAACATATAAATATTAATTAGGCCATATATAAGGGCAGCGCTGATTGGCGTTTTCATTGTAATTGATAATTTCACGGAAGCTGGAAACGTAAGAGATGTCTTAGCTGAGAACATCTTAGGAGTACTCTAGGAGATAGTTGCCGAATCACATTTACGGCATCTCTTAGGACAGTCACAAATTTTATATCTTATGACATGTCTTAGGAAAAGTTTCGTGAATCTGGCCCCAGCTTTTCAATGCCAGGAAGAGCATGGCAAAACTAATTTATTCCCCCGGCCGTACCTGACGTCACAAATTACAAGACTTGAGCCGTCTGTACATAGTGGAGGTTGTGAGGGAGGTTTTCAGATTTTCTTGTCATAGACGCGCATCACAGAAAAATAAAATAGCAGAACTTATTTATTTCGAATACATCTTTGTATAGTCGTTGGGTTTATTTTAGGGTTCAGTTCCCCTTTCTCTACACAGCGGTCAAATGTTTGCGCATGCGTCAACTAATATTTTCAAAATGGCTGAAAATTGTCGTTGTCTATTGGTGTTAACCTTGCTTATTTTCAGGAATGGAAACCATAAACCAAGGTCATTCAATCGTCTGCACCCTTATTTGAGAATATTTTGTTGTTAAGTGTATCGGTATCATGTTCAATACACACATTTTCTAACAGAAACCTTCAGAACTATTTTGTTAAATTCTAAACAAATTCGGCAACTAGTATTTAACGTACGGTAAATGGACTAAACTTTAAGCTGTGACATTTAAAGGCTTGACTTGAACGTATTTTTCTTGATTTTTGAGGTTGAAGTTCACAAGTGGAGTGACATAAGGTTCTTACAATATTTTACGTTAATTTTGCGCGGGAAATTGGCGCGGCCGCCCACCGAGACTAACAGTAATGCGCATGAGCAGACATTTGAACGCTGTGCAAAAACAATACCTTGCTCGCAGGGATATAAACGGGGATTACAGGTAATTGTCTACAAACACGGTGGGGAAAAATTGCCTCAAAAACGGCCATAGCCATTAGTGAGGGCGTGAGCAGGTTTCTGTTCACTCCTATAACTTCAATTAGCTAAATAATATCAATATCATATTTGGACATAGAATAAAACTTGGCAAGTGGAACATGTTGAAATTGTTGTTTCCATGGTTACAAGTCACGTGACTATGGGGAAACCAATAAAATTTGCACAATACTTTTCCAATAGGCACGTTTTCTTTATATCGTTATTGGAAGTTGTAGGTGGGAAGGAGGAAGGACTTGTTATTTTTAGATTCTCAAATTTCAACTTTTATTACGTCATAATGGTTGAAGTCATGAAAATCAATATTTTGAAATTAATACTACTACTGAACCAGAGGCGAAAAAAATTTGTTTCTTACAGAATATAACAAGAGTGGTGCACGTTTTATGTCATTATGTTGAAAGGGAAAGGAGTTATTGATTATATTCCTCTCATTCTTTCCAATTAATTAGTTACATCATTAATGACGACAATTTTGAGCGACTTTAACTAATTATGTATCTCGGCTAGAATTTAATATCTTAAATACAGTTTTCGTTTCTGAACTCGTGCTATTACAATACTATGGTTTCTAACAACTTTCAAAGCGATGCAATTGATTTGAAGCATTTTGGCATTTTTGCTTCATCGACTGTGACGTCATAATGACATCAATAGTATTCTATTTGCAGCATTCCCTTTCACACTCGCTAAATAAGAATGGGAGAAAAGCGAACGTAACAGACTAGGCGAGCTACGATCCGGATCCTAACGTCAAAGGCACCCATACTTAAAACCGCACCAGTCTAATACTAAAACAGAAAACTCCTATACTTAAAAAGGCGATAAGGAATGAAAGGCAGCTACATTGAAGCGAGACGGAAAAAGAAAATAAGGGTGAGGCGGCTGCCATCCCCTGGGATAAAAAGTAAATAAATAAATAAACTTAGTCGCAAAAGAACGGGACGAGCGCGGGAAAACCCAGGGGATGGCAGCCCGAGCGTCAGTAATCCGACTAGGGAGAATAAGAATCCCTTTAGGGCCACCATAGAGCGGGGTGCGAAATTAAAAACAAAATTAGCGCATACAAGAAAAACCCAGGAAATGAGAGAGTATATTTTTAGTAGCAAATAAAATAACACTGCACAGTGGGGAAGTGGAACAAAGACCATGGCAAAAGAGTAAATTGGCAGCATCTCACGTATATAAAACATAATACAGAATACTCGTACCATCAATATAAGGCTGAAAGGAATGAATAACTGATAACAAAGTTAAAGTAGGCATAAAATGCCGAAATCATATATGCGAGACCAAAGTTGTGGACACCAAATTTAAAACCGACAACACAGTCCAATACGAACTAAGGGGTTGGAGGGGGGAGGGGTAGCGAAGGGGATATAAATAATTCTAGTAGAAAATTATAACTAGAGACATCAGACAGTTGACATCTAAAGTACACCGACGGCATCAGAAGGTGACACGGCAACTGGACAAAATTCGGAATTTTAGGCAGTACAACGTACGTGCACACCAAATATGTGAAATTTTAAAACAGCGTACATGTAGCTTGGATGTGTTTGGCTATAGAGATGCCCTGCGCACACGTTTCAGGACGAATTTGATTTAATGTACCCGTTCAAAGCCGGGACGGTGACACGGCAACTGCACAAACGCCTACATGAGATAATATAACGCACGCACAAAACACAAATTTGAAATATAACACGGCAAGATCGGCCGACACGTACAAATGGAAACGGGGAAACAAGAGATAACAAAATCTAGAGGTGAAACGGCAACTGCACAAATGTTTATCTGTGAGACAATATAACGCATGTACCAATATTTGAAATATGAATGGCAAGATCGGGCGACACATACAAAAAAAGGGGAACGGGGAACATTGCCAGAAATATGGGACAAGATGGCGGCGCACATGCGCATCAGTGTCCAAAATGGCTGTCAATCCCTATAAGAAGATGTATGAAAAACATAAAACTTTTCAAATTTGAAGACCTTCTAAGTTTGATTTCATATTAGTGCGCCTCGAGACCAATAACTTACCGATTAAGCTGTGTATTGAGGCCACAAATAATCCCTCAGATCGTCGGCAAAGTACTTCCCCGAGAAATGCATTTCGCCCTTCAAATGCTCCTAATTTTCCTTGTTGTTGTCTGTAATCTGGCTGAACCCATGCACAGTTTGAGGTACAACAGTACGCCAAGTCTTTGGTGAGGCAAATAAGTGCGCCTCGGTGTCAATAAAGCAGTGTTCAATGCATCCAAATCGCCAATAAAATGTACAATAACACTCCTCCAAAGTACTACCAAACACGTCTGAGTTTTGTAGAAATAATGTTAGTGCCAGGACGCCATGTAGGATTACATTTTCGAAGAAAACTTGACGAGAAAGGAGAGAAACGTCACCATTTGTCACCATATTGCTTTCTGTCCGCCATCTTGTTGTGTTAACCTAAATCCTGCAATGTTTGCTGGGATATAAACTGGGTTTCAGGCCTTTCTCCTCTAAATAATTGCCGCCACAGCTGGACTTGGACAGACAGACGCCGGAGAGAGGACAAATCCAAAAATGGCTTTTTAATCACAATGGCTACGTTTAAGCTAATATAACTCTCGTTCCGCTTCTATATTCTTATTTCATCACAGAAAGTTTCGGTTTTCTTTGCGTTGGAAGGTCTATAAACAGTATAAAGAACCTACTGAGTCTCACTCACTATAAGCCGCCATTTTGAATCGGCTAAAAGGGCGCCCGCAGTACCTTTCCGCTGATGTCCATAATTTCTGGCAATGAAACACGCCACAGAAATATAAATTGGGGTCTAATTCTACACTTAAAGGTGAAACGGAAACTACACAACTGAATCCGCATTTGTGAGGCAACAACACACGTACAAATTAACGAAATATGTAAAATATAAACACGGAAACACCGGGAAAAGCGTGTACCGGGGAAGAGGAAACAAACGAAGCAGACATAACTAATTATAGGGTGTAATCCTAAGGGTGAAACGGCAACTACACAAATCCGTATTTGTGAGGCAATATGATGCACGGAGAAACGAACTATGCGAACTGTAAACACGGCAACAACGACCGACACGTGCAAAGGGAACGGGGAAACAAGTGAAGGAGAAATAACTAATTCTATGGGTCTAATCAAGGGATAAAAACAGCAACTGCACAAATCCGTATTTGTGAGGCAATTTTACGCACGTAGAAATCAAATATACGAAATACAAATGCACGTCAACATCGGCAAACACGTGCAAAGGGAACGGGGAAACAAGCGAAGTAGATAACACCAATTCTAGTGGCGAAACGGCAACTGCACAAATCCGTATTTGTGAGGCAATATAACGCACGTAGACACCAAATATAAATATACACGGCAACAGCGGCCGACACGTGCAAAACGAGCGAAGGAGATGAACTAATACGAGGGCCGAATTCTAAAGGTGAAATGCCAACAAGACAAAACCGTGTAGTGTATAGTACCAGCTACAGCTATAACATGGGCCAAAAGTACATAAATCTAAGAGTAGGATTACCACCGGCTCGGGTGCTGGATTAACCGGGATGGACGTTCGCCTCTGGAGGAAGAGGATTTGGTGCGAGTAAAGCCTGTGCTGCCAGAACGTTTGCACGCTGGGCTAATTGGTTGTCTACTAGGAGGGGTCGCGGAACTTGAACGTTGAGAGCCGGACGCGGTGGAACTTGATCAGCCACCATACAGGGACGACAAAACACTTGCATAGGGAGAACGCTGTGACGGTTGTGAGTTACTGACGTGAACTGCGCAAGGGAGTCGGCGCAGCTCTTATTTATACTCGCACTGAAAGGGACTGGTGCAAATAGCTGATATTACAGTGGCGTCTACGAATAGCAGTCTCAGCGGTATTGACCGGATAGCCTCGCTTAAATGTAATGAAGCGCTATTCAAACTGTGTATCTAAATTAGTCGTGCTTGTTTAGGAGGTGTTGGTGTCAAATAAGAATGATGGTTTCAATGGCGCTTCATTACATTTAAGCGAGGACTATCGGGTCAATATCGCTGAGACTGCTATTCGTAGACGCCACTGTATCAGCTATTTTATCTACACTTGACTACCATTCCCTTGGCGAAGTTTCAGCAAGATTTGACATAAGCAGCAAAATTAGTTTTCTGTGACCAGAACGTCGGGAATGAAGAACCATTAAACCAGCATGGAGAATTCTTGTAAATTATACAACGATTTTAATGGATCTGTCGACAACATGATACTGTACTTTAATGATTTCGACCGGAGAGAATTATCCGATATACAATGTTTCTTTAGTAAAGCTTAAGTTTACATTAATAACTTACTTCTGTTCGAGGTTGTCCATTCAGATAATTGCCAAATACAACTTCTAAAACCTGATCAGAATTAACATTCCGTGTTTGTGACGTTGAGAAACTAGTAATGAGGCCCGGTTAGGGGGGGGGGGGGGGGGGGGGTGCGGTTATCCCTTATCCCTATGTTTTTCAGGATAGTTATCCCATATCCCTGAAAGAAGAAAAATCAATTCCGATTATCCCTTATCCCGATGGACTTTGGTTAGACCTTATGCCTACTGAATTTACCTTCACGTCTTCTCGGATAAGGACGTTAAATCGTAGGCCCATCAGTAGATGAAGAGCCACCTCGTGGAAATGCCACTGATTAATCCGTTATTATTATTATTATTATTATTATTATTACTGTATTCTGGTTCGTTATTCCTTATCTCAGTCATTATTTTGCTAGTTATCCCTTATCTCTAATACCCCTAATCGAGCCTCAGTAATATAATGACGCATGATCCCAAGTTCAACTCATTAACATATTAAAGGATAAGTAGTTTCCCGTTCTGGTTCATCTGAATATTACCGGTGGCCTAAACAATATCTTGTGTTGCTAAATTTGCAAAAAATATTGTAGGATTTTATTTCGAGTGGAAAACAGACATAATATTATCTCTACTGCTAACTAAAGGATAAACGCGCTCGTTTTTTCCAAACTCTCTTCAAGGGAACTCCAGGGGATGTGGTTATGGATATTCTCTGGAATCACATACGAAACTCAATACACTCTCCATTGGGAAGCATGAAGACATATTTACTTCTTACTGCATGGGTCAATAGGCCTTTTGCAGGAATGCAATAGTTTTGGTTATACTGGGTTGCAAAAACATCTTAATTCATATATTAAAGGCACTTGTACGAGATCAGTAGTGTTATTAGAAAAACCTGTTTGTAAATGCTATTTTCCACCTCCAATCGATTGTCGATCTTTGTAAAACAGCGTTTTTAAAGATAGCTTGCCCTCCAGTATCCGTAACAACGCCTTGCCCATGGGGATTACGAGCTCATTCATTCGTTAACGAAGTAATATATCAGCACGTGACTGTATTATATCAGTACGTGACTGTATTATATCAGCACGTGACTGTATTATATCAGCACGTGACTGTATTATATCAGCACGTGACTGTATTATATCAGCACGTGACTGTATTATATCAGCACGTGACTGTATTATATCAGCACGTGACTGTTTCCTGCAAAAGGCCTATTGTCAGTTGAGCCTATGATGTTTGCTCATGCGCAAATCAGTAAATAACTCAAAGCTAACAACGGATAAACGTCCTGCTATCCCATGTTTCGTCATGTGTATATGTCGGTGAACGTTCAATTTAATTAATTAGAGTAAGACTGTTAGTCTGATTGCTGAGCACCGTAGAAATACTATAAATACTTTCTCTTGTAAACTACTTTTTGATCCCCTATTCCTGTTTTTGTCTCTTTTTTCCTTCAGCATTGAACGGAGCGTTGGTGGCAAATGCAGAGAGAGAGAGACGGCTCAAATGGACCAGATATTGTCCTCGTATCAGATAAATATAAGAATCTTCTTCCAGTCACGTCATCGCGTTAATTGGGATCATATTGTAATGTAGTTACTCAGCCAGATCAGCGTTATTCTCAGGGCCTTTATAAATATATTAGCAAAAGCCAATCACAATCGACTACATATATTACCGTAAATCGCTGGGGATTCAGAATAAAGACCCTGTCGTTGTTTCGCAGACGACTTAACCGGAGTTCAGTTCGGATGCGACATAGGCTACGATATCGTATCTGTACAATATATATCAGTTTGAAATATAATCGAGATTCGTTTGCTAGATATAGAATAAGAGCAGCTGACCGTGAAAATTGCAAGAAGGGTTATAGGCACTTTAAACGGTAAAATGCACATTACAATATTAAAATGGGAAAATGTTTTTAAAGTAATCTAGAAATAAAACATATATACCGTCAAAATAACAAATACTAGTCATTTTGTTTTTGTGTGCGAGAGGACCGTAACCAAGTATATATGTCCTGCAATCTGATTGGATCCGAGAGCGGACTGTATTTTCTCTATCTCTGACCACCGTCACCGTATCCTAGCGCCTCATCCCAGTGGAAATTACAATTTTTACAAAGTTTGTGCCGAGATTCTGACGTAGCAGCTACATTTCTTCCACACATGCGGTCCGGTCCGTACGTAAATTCAACACCCCGGGCATAGTGTTTTCTCTATACGAATCTCCCAGCAGCTAAATAACATACTATGCAAACTAAATTCTTACAACTACAGACCAAAATAATGCTGATAACAGTTGAAATATTCACCTCTGTTCGTACTATAATCACCTCTTGATTTTAGACACTCGATATTAGTCACCATTTGCCGATGGTGAAGTTCTTATACACTGATTATTACGTCATCACCGATAAGAAAGAAAGCGGCCCAGTCCCTTGGTTTGCTGTATTTCTCTCTCATTTCCTTCATGGCTTGCTGCAGGCTTGTACTAGCACTCTTTCCACTCTTCAAATGCGAGTAAAAGCTCAACATGAAGTCCATGGTAGCATGGTCCTCAATAGCCCACAATGATGCTACGACAGAGCGGGCTCCTGCGGCAAGAAACGCTCGGCTTATCCCAACTACTCCTTCTGCCTTGATCTCACCACGACCGCTGTGACAGCAGCTCAGGACAACCAGCTGCGATCGAATACCAATTGCTTGTACCTCCCTCATTGTCAAGATGTAGTCCTCTTCTTCCGGAATACTTCTTGTTGATGTTGAAGCACACGGGGCCAGTGCAATCTCTCCTTCTGTATTTCCGTGTGCTGCAATGTGTATGACAGCCACGCCCTTCTGTAGTGTTTTCTTGATCGCCTCTTTTGTTGCTTGGGGTCCTAACAATGGTGGCACGCCCAGTAACTCGCTAACCTTCTTAGCCTCCTCTTCTGCGCATGGCAGAGATGGAAACTTTCTTGTGTAACCTCTAAACATTACTTCTCCAACTTTAGGATTTCCAACAACCAGTGCGCCTGTCCTGCTGTGATAATCTGCTTGGCATTCTTGCAAAGCCCTTAATGTTGTTAATGAGGGAACAAGCCTAATGCGCTTAGTTTCCGAGAGAAATAATCCTGTTTTGGGATCTTGTAGGGCTGCAAATGGCACCGTGTACAGAGATCCATCTGGAATTATGATAACCTCGTCCTTCGTAAAGCTGTGTTGTATAGGAGCCACTAATCGGTCAAATAATTTCTTGAGTGGATATGTATGCTGCTCCTTTCTGAATATACATCTTATGCGAGGTTTAGAGTTATATTTGTTACTCTGTTCTTCTTTCATGGTCTCGCTTCTTTCACCTGAGGACAACGACGATTGCTCCCCAATACCCTTCCCGTCATTATTAGCATGCGAACTTTCAGGTACCTCCAGTGATCTGTCCTCGCATTTCAATCCTCTGACATTCAATTTACCATAGGCTGCAGCCACGAGTTTGTCTATGGTAGATTCAGATCCTGTGATCAGATTCATCGCCTTAAACATCAATGGGATTTGAGGTGTTAAAGTCCAAACAGCCACATCTATGCCCATAAGTGTAAAAAAGAGGATCATGGAAAAATAACCACTCGACAATATCATCTCAACATCGGAATACTTCAGTGAATCACCCCTTGAGGCATTTTCCGGAGTAATATTATATTTTGACATCAAAATATCGCCCAAGGCACGGGCTCGTCCACGCTCACACACAAGAAGAGCTTCTTCTATTTGGTGGGTCTCAATCAGTACATGTGTCAAATATTTGAACACATAAATAAAGGTGTCAAAAATGGAGATCTTAAATTGGTCTTGCTCCTGTAAATTATCAAACAACCACTCCCAACATCGCAAACTCGCCTTCAAAAACCTCTCCGATGTTAGTATGGTACCGTGGTAGCTTTCGATTTCATTTGTCTTCTTGTAGTATCGACTTAATATCAAATAGCAGATTCCCAAGTTTCCATATGCTACCCCCTCGCCTTGTCTGTCAGATATCTCTTTGGCGATGTTGAGATGCTTTTCATGATACTGAATGGCCTCGTGGTATTTGCCTAATGACTTACAGACGTTTCCCAAGTTTCCATATGCTACCCCCTCGCCGGACCTGTCAGATATCTCTTTGGCGATGTTGAGATGCTTTTCATGATACTGAATGGCCTCGTGGTATTTGCCTAATAACTGATAGACGTTTCCGAAGTTTGCATATGCTCGCCCCTCGCCGGACCTGTCAGATATCTCTTTGGCGATGTTGAGATCCTTTTCATAATACTGAATGGCCTCGTGGTATTTGCCTAATGACAGATAGGCGCTTCCGAAGCTTGAATATGCTCGCCCCTCGCCGGACCTGTCAGATATCTCTTTGGCGATGTTGAGATACTTTTCATGATACTGAATGGCCTCGTGGTATTTACCTAATGAGTGATAGGCGACTCCCAAGTTTGCATATGTTCCCCCCTCACCGGACCTGTCAGATATCTCTTTGGCGATGTTGAGATGCTTTTCATAATACTGAATGGCCTCGTAGTATTTACCTAATGACCTATAGGCGATTCCCAAGTTTCCATATGCCACCGCCTCGCCGGACCTGTCAGATATCTCTTTGGCGATGTTGAGATTATTTTCATGATACTGAATGGCCTCGTGGTATTTGCCTAATGAGTGATAGGCGATTCCCAAGTTTCCATATGCTACTCCCTCGCCTTGTCTATCAGATATCTCTTTGGTGATGTTGAGATCCTTTTCATGATACTGAATGGCCTCGTGGTATTTGCCTAATGACTGATAGGCGTTTCCGAAGTTTCCATATGCTCGCCCCTCGCCGGACCTGTCGGATATCTCTTTGGCGATGTTGAGATGCTTTTCATGATACTGAATGGCCTCGTGGTATTTATCTAATGACTGATAGGCGATTCCCAAGTTTCCATATGCTCCCCCCTCGCCGGACCTGTCAGATATCTCTTTGGCGATGTTGAGATGCTTTTCATGATACTGAATGGCCTCGTGGTATTTATCTAATGACTGATAGGCGTTTCCCAAGTTTCCATATGCAGCCCCCTCGCCGTGTCTGTCAGATATCTCTTTGGCGATGTTGAGATGCTTTTCATGATACTGAATGGCCTCGTAGTATTTATCTAAAGACTGATAGGCGATTCCCAAGTTTCCATATGCTACCCCCTCGCCGTGTCTGACAGATATCTCTTTGGCGATGTTGAGATGCTTTTCATGATACTGAATGGCCTCGTAGTATTTATCTAATGACTGATAGGCGTTTCCCAAGTTTCCATATGCAACCCCCTCGCCGTGTCTGTCAGATATCTCTTTGGCGATGTTGAGATGCTTTTCATGATACTGAATGGCCTCGTAGTATTTATCTAAAGACTGATAGGCGATTCCCAAGTTTCCATATGCTCCCCCCTCGCCGGACCTGTCAGATATCTCTTTGGCGATGTTGAGATGCTTTTCATGATACTGAATGGCCTCGTGGTATTTACCTAATGACGCATAGGCGATTCCCAAGTTTCCATATGCTACCCCCTCGCCTTGTCTGTCAGATATCTCTTTGGTGATGTTGAGATCCTTTTCATGATACTGAATGGCCTCGTGGTATTTGCCTAATGACTGATAGGCGTTTCCGAAGTTTCCATATGCTCGCCCCTCGCCGGACCTGTCAGATATCTCTTTGGCGATGTTGAGATGCTTTTCATGATACTGAATGGCCTCGTGGTATTTGCCTAATAACTGATAGACGTTTCCGAAGTTTGCATATGCTCGCCCCTCGCCGGACCTGTCAGATATCTCTTTGGCGATGTTGAGATGCTTTTCATGATACTGAATGGCCTCGTGGTATTTACCTAAAAACTGATAGGCGATTCCCAAGTTTCCATATGCTACCCCCTCGCCGTGTCTGTCAGATATCTCTTTGGCGATGTTGAGATACTTTTCATGATACTGAATGGCCTCGTGGTATTTGCCTAATGACTGATAGGCGTTTCCGAAGTTTCCATATGCTCGCCCCTCGCCGGACCTGTCAGATATCTCTTTGGCGATGTTGAGATGCTTTTCATGATACTGAATGGCCTTGTGGTATTTTCTTAATAACAGATGGGCGTTTCCCAAGTTTCCATATGCTCGCCCCTCGCCGGACCTGTCAGATATTTCTTTGGCGATGTTGAGATGCTTTTCATGATACTGAATGGCCTCAGATATTGAATCATACTCGTTTACCAGGGATACATAGGCCATTGCTTTTCCTTTATTCTTTCCTGTGTTGGCGCTTTCCAAGATACGGCAAGAGTTTGCCATCTTAATGTTGTGTTGTTCTGTTAAGGGTAGGAAGTATCTATTAATATGTTTCTCATGTCGCTTGCATGAGTCTTTTAGCAGTGGCAATGTACTGGTAATAACGTTAATTCATCTGCAATGGATTTGATTTTTTACGTTAAACATTTGTCAGATTCTATGGTTAAGATTTTAAATTCTAATTTACCTTTGATTTTTGTTAAAATATCATATAGTTCTGATCTTTAAAAAAACGTTCCCTTCGATCATTATTATTAACATCTCCTCATTAAGCTGAGGCAAAATGGTTTGCAAATTGGTTTCTTGTGCCAAAAATATAGATTGAATAAGACGGCAGTGATTCTTTAATACTAGAGTTCGATAATTGGACTGATATTTTGAAAGTTTGAGTAATTTTTGCGTTATTCGTTACCAGCTCCTTAGTTTATTCTGAAGGCGGTTTGCGGGCTTAATTTATGATGCGAACAACTTTGAATGGAAACAATGCCGTGAATACTTTAGTTTGAGTAGAGTATTCTTCGTTTAAAAACACTTAAGTATTACTGATAGTTTGAGAGCTAGTTTTCGAGGTGAATCCAAGTGAGGGAGGAATTTTATGCAGCATCGATCTTCGAAGGACAGAAGTGTTCGAGAGAAAAAAGTACTGTGTTCTTTAGGGAAAGATATTGAACTTGATATATTTTTCTAAAATTAAAAATTAAATGATTGTTAAATGTGATGAGCTTACAACAGTGTGTTCAGAAAACAATTACTTCAGCTTGATATCAAGTTTACCGTTGATTACTGTATGAATTGGGGCAGTGATCACATCCGCAGCCATCTTGGATTTCTACTCAAAAATCTTTTAGTAGATTTTCAGCAAATAAAAACTTGAGATATCCCTTTTACTTGCATGCTTGTAAAATATCAGAGCAACTAAACCCCAATTCACCGGCAATTTTTATATTCTTCATGCAACCCGCTTTGTCCCAGTATAGCAGTGCCACATATCTTTCAATTCTGAGATTTTCTACCTAATTAATGTTTCTATTCATCTTTCAAATCGATTATATTTTTATTTCATAAATGCTATGCGTTTCATGCAATTTCGTTTTTCGTTTTCGCTTGAAATTTAACGTGGAATTCCCTCTTCAGTCAAAGAATGTCCGGGGGTCGGGGGATATATATATATACTCTTCTAAATAATCTGTATTGGTATGTACTGTTTTAGTCTGAAATAGGCAAGAAAGTCCTTCTTCTGGTCCGAAATAGTATCGTTTGGTTATTCAACTTAAGAGTAAATTTACAAACAGAATAAACCAAAGGGAAAAATAGGTTCCAGAATTTGGGGGTCAAGTCTGAACTTAAGGGTATGAAAATCACAAAGTTTGGTCTGAAATAAGGTCAGGGTTTTGAAATCCCGCTGGCACGTCCCTATCTAGTAAATGTCCTGCCTAAAAATAACGTTGGCCAGTTTTCAAGGCCCTAGGGTATTTGTTAAAGCCTACAGAACGATGTGAAAAATCACATTTTTAATGTAGGAGTGTGATCATTACTAAAACTGTAAAATAATTGCACAGCGAAACATGGCCTCTTTCTATATATAAAGTCATAAACCTGCAAAATTGTTATAACATTTTAGTAATCAAACACCTAATTAACATCCTATCCTATGCCAAACAATTAATAATGCTGCTATTTGTTGTGGGCGTATAACCAATTCGCTTTCATATTGGGTTTAACATGGGTCTCTCTCTTCTACCTCTAATATATTTTTAACATTGTATCTCGCTCCTAGTAGATGTACAACAACTCAACCCTTATACCAACACATGTACAATGTATATACCTTAATTTGGAGTAATCTGGAGAAACTCTTTTAAAGTATCAAACCCTTTGCGTCCTATATCGCATTGGAACTCGCATTCCCTGATTGTGTTCGGAGCTGTGATAGCTGATCATGACTTCCTTCCTTTTTCTTTCATTTATCATAGAATTATAAATACTGGCAAATCATAATGTTTGCTCGTGAGCAAGCTTTTACTGTTATTGCTGAAAAGCCTGGCTTCATTTTCTCTTAACTATTACAGTTTTCCACGAAAGCCTTCTGTTGGCAGAGAAAGAGCTAGAAAGCAACATTGACCCCACCTGCCCCAAGTCTCTATTTTGAATTAGCAAATACGGCTCATATCAGAAGTTTCTAAAACAAGCCTCAATATTCATCATCTCTACACTTTTTTTTCCAACTATTCTTCTTCCTTTTTTTCTTTAAAGACTCAGCAAAAACTGTTCACATTAAAAAAATGGTCTTGTTGTCAGTCGGCTACTGATCAAGTTTCGTGTTATCGCTCGTGTCTGTAACTATGTATAGGGCGCTTGCGAAAGTTATAATGAAAATATATTTACAAAAAGTAATAGCAAACAAAATGATAAAAAAGAGGAAAAATGAAATGTATTTATATTTCAATGAAGAAATATTTACTACATGTATGTACTGGTTCTATTTCTTGTTAACCACTTGCTAGAATATAGATATTGGCCTATAATTATATACTGAAGAGTTCTGGTCCGTCAGCCTTGAAAATTAATTGGTATAACTTGAGCAATCTTGAGTTTTTAAGCGAAAACTCGACATGATAGTATCAATTAAGTTGATAAATAAATGTGCAATAACGGATCCGACATAACGGATCATAACATAACCGCTCTTATGACATTTCGGAGCTCTGCAGCATGGAAAGCTGATAATGAAGTTCTTTCTTTCGCTTCCATTGGTAGTCACTGGCAAAACAAAGCGGATACAGTAACGGAAGTTGTACATGTATTTATAAAGTTTCGGAGCTCGACATAGCTGATAATGAATTCCTTTATTTCGCTTCTCTTTCTAGATCGATCAGTCACTGGTAAAACAAAGAGTGTGCTGTAACGGGAAGTTTCACATATAAAGTTTCGGAGCTAGCTCGGCATAGCTGATAATGAATTTCTTTCTTTCGTTTCCATTTGGAGTCACTTGTAAATCAAAGAGGGTGATGTAACGGGAAGTTTATTTATAAAGTTTCGGAGCTAGCTCGGCATAGCTGATAATGAATTTCTTTCTTTCGCTTCCATTTGAATTCACTGGCAAAACAAAGAGTGTGCTGTAACGGGATGTTTCACTACAAATTCTGTAAAGCCAGTTATTGCTGTGGTAGTGCTGTTTGAAATTAAGGAACGCCGTTACAGAAGATGGATTTAGTTTTTGAGAAAGTTTTCCAACGTTTGTTTTGATCCCGCGGCGGATAAAATGATTAAAAAAAAACTATTGTTAAGTGTGATATTTTCCGAAGGTGCCTCAGAAAACAATCAATTCATCCAACCGAAAAACGCTTGAATGAATGAATGAATAAACCTTTATTTAAGCAGGGTAGACCCTTCAGTTACAAAATGTGACTGCTATTAATAGGAGCCCTGACAATTAAATTATAACAATTAAACTATTAATAACTATTGTAACTATTATTTAAAACTATTTACAGATATAATTGATCGACATAGAAAACGAGGCCTCCTCATTACTCAATTTTTGTCTTCATCATTCAAATCGATTATATATTTATTTCATTCATTTGATAAATGCTATGCGTTTCATGCGATACCGTTTTTGTTTTCGTTTGAAATGTGATATGGAATTCCTTCGTCAGACAAAACATGTAAATTACACATTTTGGTCTGAAATAAGGTCAGAGTATTTGAAATCCTGACCGCAAACTCCTATCCAAATGGGCGGCCTATTACCCCACCGCGCCTCCCCCCCCCCCCCCCCCCCCCCGCCCTATTTTTGGGTGTAAAATTGAATTATTTTCTTATTTTGGTTTATTCGAGGTATTGCCGTTTTGATAAACAGGCATGAAATTATCATTTGTTTTCCCTGTTTATGTAACTTTCGGTGTTTCATTAATAAACGTGCGATGACCAACGTTAAAATAAGTTGGCCAGTTTTCAAGGTAATGTAGGGTAGGCCCTTCCCTGCTAGCAGAGGTCTCTCTCTGTCTTGGTAAAATGGAAGGCGAGGGAGAGACCTCTGCCGATATCCGACGCTCTCTGTCGCGCATGCGTGAAGTTTCCTTGGCAACAAGTGATGTGATCTCACGTGTACTTATGAGCGCACGAAACAACTGTAACAAATAACTGACGCGTACAGCTATTTCCGGTAAAACGTGTTTTCGAAACTGGTTTGACTCGTCCATGAATGTGGACGGCAAGTGTCGGATGTCGGCAGAGGTCTCTCCCTCGCCTTCCATTTTACCAAGACGGAGAGAGACCTCTGCTAGCAGGGAAGGTAGGCCCTTAAATGGATTTTAGTTTTGAAATTAATGCTTTGATATTTTTCCTGTCCTATAGGGTATTTGAGATAATTAAAGCCTACAAATGTGCGAAGAAGGTGGTAAACTTTGGAAATCACACCAAGCCATACCTTGTACTGATCCTGAGAACTTTTTCAAAGTATCAGGCTTTATCTTTGCAAGCTTAAAATCAAGAAGAGAATGATCAAAACCCTTCAGAGTGTTTTCTTGACCTTATTATATAAACTGTAGTCATTGTAGTATAATAGAGCTCTCCTCCGCAGAGGCTAAAGTGTATTTGGTTGCGCGGTGAATGAGTTTTCTCCCTTCCCGACACCGATCG
This sequence comes from Actinernus sp. WN-2022, assembly GCA_030867875.1. Lineage (NCBI taxonomy): Eukaryota > Metazoa > Cnidaria > Anthozoa > Actiniaria > Actinernidae > Actinernus > Actinernus sp. WN-2022. The sequence continues at coordinate 27,505,784 of JAOWCC010001501.1, forward strand.
CGCGCCCCATTTCCCTTCCAACTTCCGCGCGCACCACGCGCAACCAAATAAAGATAAAAAAAACATAACATAAGCCGCTGCGGAGGAGAGGTATAATAGGGTGTTTTACCAGTTCCTGTTATTGAACATGACGTCATCTCTCTCGGGGGTCGGATTGAAATGGTGCTATATTTGTAATGTATAACCAATTCGCTTTCATATTGAGTCTAACATGGGCCGGTCTATCTTCTGTCGCTACTATTTTTAACATTGTCTCGCTCCTAGTAAATATAAAACAGTTCACGTCCTACGTATATACACTGTAAAAATTGACTGGTTGGAATAACCAATTTAAATGGTTATAACCATTTCGTATAGACCCTATGCATAAGTCCTGGTGACTTGCATGTCAACGAGGCTGGTAGGTCCTCTGGATATAGCATAGCAAATTAACGGCATTATTTCACTGAACATTCGTTCAGTGCATTCACACATCTCCCTGGGCGCTTCAATTTCGACATTCCAGAGGACCTACCAGCCTCGTTGACGTGCACGTCACCAGGACTTTTTTATTTTTTTATTTTTATTTATTTTTTATGAAAAAGTATTGTAACAATTAGTTTCACTTACATACATTACATATATTACAATAAACAAAACAAAAATACAAATTTTCTTTTCTAAAGTTATGTTTTTTTTTACTCCAGTTTAATGAGGAGCATAACTTACAAAACGCTCAGTTAAATCATCCCATTTGGCTAAATGTAGGGGTAATTTACCTTGACTAATGGCGATTTTTCTTTCAATTTGTTCATAGTACTTAAGTGAGACAAGAAACCGTTGTAAGTTTGGAGGTTTGTTTGAGTCCCTTGACTTATATAACAGTAGTTTGTATAGTAATAAAATGAAATTTACTAGATTAGCTCGGTGGAATGTATCTTCGACTCCTAACAAAATATGTTCTGGGTCCAATGGGGGTAGATTTAACTGGGCATTGCATAACAACCAGTTACGGATTTCGAAATAAAAGTTCTTGGATTCTATACAGTGAATAAAAAGATGGTCTATAGTTTCATAGGCCATTTGGCAGTAGGAGCACCTTGGAGATTCAATCAACTTAAACCTAAACAGATCTCTGTTTACAAATAAGATATTGTTCAAAACTTTATATTGAAATGTTCGAAGGTATGTATCAATAGACGTATTTCGTATTCTATTGTAAACTATTTTCCAGTCGATTGAGGTACCTATTCTACGTTCAATGTTCGGTTGTGAGGTTGGAGGTTTAAACTTTCTATTTATGAAAAACCAATAAATTTGTTTTTATGTTAATTTTGATAATAATATGATTTTATCTCCAAGATGTAGTTTTAGGGCGCACTTGTGCATTTGGGCATTACATGTATCGTTGGTATCGTCGGTAGTCCGACCTCTATGCAAAACAACTTTCGATTCCATTCAGTAGGAACTGAATGGATAAGACTCTTCCAATGTAAAAAATTACCTTCTTTGATCCCCTTTTTTCTGATTTGACCCCAGTTACACAAGTACTTGTTATGGCTAATGTCTCTTACTTTCAAATTTTTTTTTTGCGGTATAGGACCTAAACTGTTTGGTGTCTATACCTTTTATATATTTGTTATTCCATAGGGGTTGGTTTAGTATGACCTCAATATTTGTGCCAGTATCACAGTGGCTAATATCTGCCCAATTTTCCAAAATGTGTTTATAAAATTTAGGAAGTGAGTCTGGAATAATAGATTTATCAAAATTGCTACCAATATATTTTATACCCCCAATCTCCCTTAAGTAAATATTTGGTATTATTTTCCAGTCTTTTTCCTCTGGATCTAACAATTTTTTTGCCCAAATGCTCAAATGCGCCTTAATTTTGATATCAAAGGCCAGCGCCCTGAGGCCACCGTCACCATAATCACCAATAAGGGTTTCGTGTTTAATTTTGGGTTTCTTTCCATTCCAAATGAACTTATTGATTTCATTTTGTACACATTTAATATACGTGTCCGGAACATAAACTTTAGAGCAGACATACTCTAGCTTGGAAATCGCCAGCGATTTAATTATCTGGATTTTGCCGTAAAGGGTGCGATTACGTAATCCCCATATAGACAAAACAGTTCTGAAGTTTTCCAGAGGTCTATCAAGATTGTTATTTTGTCTATATTTCTCATTATAAGAAAAATAGACCCCAAGAATCCTCAATCCCTTAGTGTTAAAGTCGATCCATTTAAGTTTATGCCGGTTTTCCGAATTTTCACTGCCATAACCATCCAATTTCCGATTTGCTATAATTAATTTTTAGAGAAGAAAAGGCATAAAAGGTTTCGAGCGTATTGATAACCTTATCCAAACTATTTAAATCTCTCAGTACAAAAGTCGCGTCATCAGCGAAAATTTCGACTTTCTTTTCATAGCCCCCGAGATTAATACCTTTAATTTCCTCGTTAGAACGTATTAAAGTGGCCATTATCTCAATCACTAAAATAAATAAGTACGGGCTAATTGGATCACCTTGTTTAGAGCCCCGTCCTACTTTAAAATACTGGGCTGCTACGCCATTGTTGAGAACACAACTGTAACTATCATTTAGGATCACACGTATCCATGTAATGAAATTTGGCCCAAACCCAAATTTACATAGGGTAGCAAAAACGAAATTATGTTCAATACTATCGAAGGCTTATTCAAAGTCCGCAGCTAACAATAGTGATTTTATTTTCTTGTCCCGAACATAGTACATGAGATCTTCTATAAACCTGATTGGCTATTCGATATTCCGGCCCTTAACAAAAGCAGCTTGATCGTTGTTTATAATGTAGGGAAGAATGTCAGTCATTCTATTGCTCAACACTTTACTGCATATTTTGGCGTCAACGTTAATCAAACTTATCGGCCTCCAGTTTTTTAAGAATCTCACGTCTTTTTCTGGCTTTTCAATTAATGTTATTATTGCCTGTTTTTGTGATGTGGTTAAAGCTCCTTTGTCAAAACAGTCGTTTAGACACTTGACCATATCTTGACCCAGCAAATCCCAAAATGCAGTATAAATGTTTTTCGATAATCCGTCGTTGCCGGGAGTTTTTGATGCCCCAAGTTGTTTTAGACTTTCATAGCATTCGTTTATTGTAAGTAAATCTTCGCACTTGGTCTGTTGTTCTTCACTTAGTTTCGGGGTATTGATATTAGATAAAAAGGTTAAGCATTGTTCTTCAGTTTTGATTTTTTTTGGGGAGTAGAGATGACCGAAAAACCGCTGAATGTAGTCAAGCACTTGTTTGGGTTCAGTAATAGCGGTCTCCGGATCCTCTTCAACTATTAGTTTCTTTACGTGTGTTTTGGCCTTATTTATTTTCTCAAGTGATAAAAAATACTTATTGTTTTTTTCTCCATATTGATACCAAGTCGATCTGGAACGAATAATTATGCCCTCAGTGATATAATCACTGAAAACGTCTAACTCTTTTTTTCAGCGTGTCGTGTTTAGAAGCCAACTGTTCGTCCTCCTCCCAATCAACGGTCATCTCTATAAGTTCAAGTTCTCTCTCAATGCGACTATGTCGTGATCTAAACTGTTTTGCCTTATCTTTTGAAAACCGGATAGTGGACTTTCGAATTTCATATTTGAGTAACTCCCAGCGGCGTTGGGGGTTATGTATATTAGAGCTGTCAAGGTCAGATTTAAAAGATTTGATTTTATCCCGCATGTTTTATAAGTAGTTGTTATCATTAATCAGTGAGTTGTTAAACCTCCAAAAGGCAGGTCCATGTTGAGCGTTTGCATATGATGATTTAAAGGAAAGTGAAATAGCCGAGTGATCAATAGCGGGGGCGGTAATGCTATCAGTCTTCTCAATTACGGGCTGCAGAAAATCGGAAACAAAGAAATAATCAAGCCGTCGATGAATAGTGTTAGTTTTCCCTAAAGAAATTCAGTTGGAAATTCGTGGCCCTTGGCCCCTCCATGTAAATCTTCGGACATCAGGATTTCGCAATCGCCAAATGTCACATAAATCTAGGTCAGACATGACAGCTAACATGTTTTCTATTGTCTTAGTTTTCAAATGAGGGTTTCCACCCTTTGCCTCCAAGAAGTCGTCGAAATAAAAAGTTTGATCGCCTCCCCAGACTATCGCAACGCCATCTGGATAATTTGCTTCAGAAATATGCTTCAAAATGTTCCTTATTAGCGTCACTTGATCTTTTTCATTGTTTGGTGCGTAACTATCAGTACTAATAAGAAAGGCTCTCCCTGTATGGTACACATTATGATGATAAAGCGGCCATCAGAGACATTGTACTCAGATATCACTTTATATTCTAATTTCTCGCCGAACATAACGGCAACACCGACTATTTGTTGAGCCATGTAAATAAAATCTTTCGCCTCGGAACTGGTTGCGCCACGTTCGCTCAATGTCAGGTGAACCGTGAGGTTCTTGAATAAACGCAACACCTTCTTTTAATCCATGAGTATTAAGCCAATTGAAAAGCTTCCTACGCTTTTTGTAGTCCCTTATTCCACTGACATTAAGCGAAATTAGTTTGAAATTAATATTCTGATAATCGTGAAATATTATTAAAAGATTAATTCTAATTTAAATTAATACCAGGTCCTCAGGCTCTTTTTATAAGGACGGCGCTATCTCGCACAGAGCCTTATTTACTTTACTAAAACGTATTTATTGTGCATCTTACCGGTATTCTGTTGGTAAGGTATTGACATTATAAAGCTGACCTTCTATGCGCACGGACCGACCTAGAACTTTAGCCATTCTCCCGGCTTCTTGAACTTTTAACATGGCCTTTATCAAGACTGACCTCTCTTTCTGTACTTATCTCGGATAATCTTGGGTTATATAAGCGTCCTTGTATCTTGAGGACTTATTCATTCGTTGCTTGAGCTTGAAAACTAGATCCCTGTGCTCTCTCGATATAAATCGTACAATTATTGGTCTTGGCCTGGCTGAGGGAGTGTTACGCGGCTTTCCTACTCGGTGGACGGCGTGGAATCCGATTCCAGCTACGTTGTCGAGTGCAAAGTCCCTGCTCAATATATCTTTTATAATCTGCTTACAGTCTTCCCCTTCGGACTCTGGCACATTCTTGAAGTTCAAATTTTCTCGTCTACTGTAAACTTCTGACTTGATTCTTTTCTCTTTTTCTTCAACGAGCTCTTCCTCGAGGTCTCCCGTACGCTTGTCAAGTGCTGCAGCACGCTCTCTTAACTCGTCTTGTTCAGCTTTCAAATCCTGTATTTCCTGCCAAGCGCTGCTTAGTGAGGTTTCTAAATCGTTGACGGTCGCTTTTAGCTCCTGGACACTACCTAAAAGCTCATGTCGTCGCAAATCCATATCACTGTGGACCTTGTTGAATCCCTCATGCATGCTGGTCGAAAGTTGGCTGATTCGTTCCAACAGCGTGGCTGTAGCGTTGTCAACAGCACGTTTTTTTGTCCAAAACACACTCTGGGCTTGACGAGCTGCTTAATTGTCGCTTACCTCTAAATAAAGACATTGGCTGACCGGAAAAAAACTGGGTCGCCTCGCAGCGCTCGTAAGATTTGCTCCAATTTGCTGCGACCTTCACCGACAAACAATAGAACAAAGATTAATAGAACGAAGCATACAATAACATCTATTGTTTTGGTTATCCAATCAAGAAATATGTTCCGAGCAGCTGCGACCTTACCCAAAAAACTAGGCAAAGGTTTAATAGCGCCGTTCTATAGCGGAGCTTTAGTGATCACAACCTTCCGCCTTGAGACCAAAAAAACTAAGGACTTATGCATAGGGTATATTGGTTATACTAACCAATTAAAAAATGGTAGAAAATGTAACCATTAAAATTGGTAGAAATGACAATATAGATCCTGGTTGTAGCAACCAATTAAATTGGGCATATCCATAACCTACCAATTATAAAATGGTCGAGAACATGTTACCATTGAAATGTTGAAAATTATACATGATAGTTTTTGATTAAATTTACCTTTTACATTGGGTGTGTGAAACTACCATTTCAATATAGATTGGTACATACACTGTTATTTTCAGGGCCGGCTATTTGCTCAAAGTTAGGAGTTAAAATAACTCCCAAGTTTGGAGTTAAAACCACTCAACCGAAGGAGTTCAATTAACTCTTCCTTGGAGTTAACTAATATAAAAGCTCTTTGAAACTACATAGGCATGAAGTCTGATCTAGTGTCATGAGCTGATTGCTATGCCGTGGACCGCAGCGAGTGGGTAAAACATAAACTGGCAGAACCCGGAAATTTTCTCAGATGCGGAGAACTATTTTATATAGTCTCTACTTTGTGAAGAAGTTAGCATGTAAATTGCTTACGCATTAATACATGAAAATTAATACTATAGAGGGTTTTCACGTGACGTCATAACCGCCATGTTGGTGTACCTATAACAATAGATTCTTCGTTAGCTTCTTTTGTTAGGTACACCAACATGGCCGCCATGCCCTTTGTCATTTGAATCTCTGGGGATTGAGTGGAAACCCTCTATAGTACAAAACAGTATTATGAAAATAGTCCTGAAGATCACAGCTATTTCGCGAGTACTGTCGTACTGTACTCGATACACGAGTAGAAACTGGTAACTACAGTACTGTAAATCGGACAGCGGCAACGCTATGACACATGCTCATGAGTACATGTATATGGGGTTTGTAGAAGTTCACCCTTTTAAGCATTCTGATTGGCCCTAACATGACATAACATGACAGATACAGGAATGAAAATATTGGCTTATGCCAATAAAGGCATCTCATTATGAGTAGGACTTGGTGACCTTGATGTCTAGATGCCTAGATGCCTAGATAGCTTGATAACTTGATAACTTGATAACTTGATAACTTGATGACTTGATGCCTTGATGCCTTGATGCCTTGATGCATTGGGCCGGTCGGAACTGGTCAGAACTGGCCGGACTAGCGATAGGGGAGGGGGCCTGGGGAGAGGGCTATAGGGAGGGGGGAATGGGGAGAGGGCTGTAGGAAGAGGGGGACTGGACTAGAGGCTATACGAAGAGGAGGACTGGGGAGAAAACTATAGGAAGAGGAAGACTGGGGAGATGGGGGCATTGGACTCCCACCCACCACCCACCGACACCGCGGCAAAACGACGGCGCATGCATCACTTTTCGTCTCGTAGCCATTATCGACCCCAGACCCTTCTCTTATTTCTTACTGCGCATGCTCGACGAAATTTGAATTTTCGTCGAGCATGCGCAGTAATAAATAAGAGAAGGGTCTGGGGTCGAGAATGTCTCGTGGCTTGAAATGAACCGGAAGATGGCGGCCAATGATGGCGGTGGAAATTTGTCGTTTCCGCGTTTCCGTTGGTCCTGGCAAATAAAATTCTAGAGATCTATGTGGCACTTGAAGATTTGGGAGCCACGGATCTGTGCAAGTGGTGGATAGATCGATCGTGTGTTCCAGTTGAACAGAACAAAGTACGGTCACATTCTCAAGTCAAGACCTTTACAAGAACCCCCGAAGAACCTTACAAAAGTTACAGTTACTTTGTGTAAATATATAGTCGACTGCCTCTGGCATGGCATGCAGCAGTGAGTGGAGTTTTCAATTGGAGTGCATCACGGTTTAAAAGGTTTTTGCAGGAAAAGCGCAAAAAATATATGAATGCATTTTTTTTTACCAAAGTGTGGCTTGTGAAAGCTGAGGTGGAAGAAACCTTTTGAAACACTATAATGATCCAACATGAATAGGCTGATTTGTTTGTAGAGAAGTAGCTTTGTGGTTGTTGGTTACTTGTGAATGTACAGGATACCCATTTGAAGCTATAATGATTGATAGCACTGCAGGCAGGATCTTTACTGTTACTGTTTAGACTAATATGTCATCTCCATCATTCAGAGGCCTTCACCTCTCAAAACCTTGCATTTTATTGGACCCAATTTGGATTGCACTGACAAAGAGTTGTCAAAGGCCAACCCACCCATCCTACATATATGTAACCTGGGATCTGAACTAACCTACCCAACCTCCCACCCACCCTACAAGGTCATTATCTATGTCTTCAAGAACTCTGCTAAACGCAGAGGTAATTCTTTCTTTTCTGCCCTTCGCTTCGCTCCCGCCACATCAGGGCGGTCGGTCCGCTGCGGGCCAGCACCTTATACGTTATGTAATAATGGGTACAACATATTTTTGTAATAAGTAATAATAATATTTCTACAGGAAAAAACTCCCTCACGTACTGTGATTTTTAGGGAGGTCCTGCATAACTAAAAGTAGTAATGAAACTAAAATTCTAAAATACTAAGAATATTAATGTTAGACAATTGTGCTATTACTTTAAGAAACTTTTAAAAACGATGAAACTCTCAGCGATCTTCGAATTGAAGTCTAATGCGTTCCAGTCTTCGATTGCTTGGAACACAAAGCGCTGCTTTCCCCAATTTCTGCAGACGCGTGGGATGTGTAAATCTCCAAAACGGCGCGTATTGTAATTATGGTATGCATTATTATTCTTTTTAAGATTAAAGTTAAAATTAATAAAGTTATTCAAACACTTAAAAATAGCTATACAGCGATGGCTGTGACGGCGACGACTTAATGGCTGCCATTGTGGTTGTCCTCTCGCTTGTGTTCCTGAGGAGTATCTAGGTAGGTCTAAGATTGTTCTGGCAGCATTATTTTGTAAAATTTGTAAATGGTACATGAGAACTACATTGTTTTTGTCGCCCCATACTAAATCGGCATAGTCGAGTAAAGGTAGAATAAGGCTATTATACAGTGTTCCACGTAACACAGTTGTAACTATTCCTGACAATTTACCTCTTTAATTTCCGATGCTGAGAAATCGATTCTCAGCAAGGGCTTAAACTTTGCGGTACCTATCGCAAAAAAACCGACAAATTTAATGCGAAACAGGATTCCGAGAAGTTTCTCCGTCGCGTTCAACTTAAGGCTTTTTTTCACGACAAGCAAGACAGTTCTAGCCTACCTGACAGAGACGAATTCGAATCGCTCAATACTCGTAAATCTAATTTGATAATTAAGAAGGCCAATTCGCTTTAGTAGACCTTTTCGTTTAATAGAAAATGTCGTCGGGACATTCAAAACCTTAATTTTAATCAGGACATTAAGTTTTCTAACTTGACTACAGAGGAATGCCTAGCACTTAAAACTCTTCGCAATCGTAAAGCCAGCCGACAAAGGCGGTGCCGTAGTTGTTTGGCGCACCGATCTTTACAAGCAGGAAGCTTTTCGGCAACTCGCCGACACTGGTTTTTATACCAAGGTTAAAAAAGATCTCACTCCGGCTAATAAAAAGCATTAAATGGTTTAATTTCTAAACAAGAACTCCCGCATACTGCTCGTAACCTTATCGTTACTACTCCTAGAACTTCACACATTTATTTTTTACCTAAGATCCACAAAGCTAACAATCCTGGACGCCCTATTGTTTCTGCAGTTGACCTACTGAATTAATTTCTAGTTACCTGGATAAGCAGATCAGTGGCTCCTTTCGTGCAGTCTTTATACGTTCCTACATTAAGGACACTAACCATGCATGCACTCCAGATAAGCTCCTATTCACTATGGACGTTAAGTCTCTGTACACCGGCATACTCAATGACGAGGGACTTAAAGCACTTAAACAATTTTTTGACCGCCGTCGAACTATCCTGGAACCTATAGCACCGAAACTCTAATTCGTTTAGCCGAGCTCGTTCTTACTCTCAATTGCTTTTCATTTTCTGGTGAATTTTACAAGCAGACTAACGGCGTAGCTATGGGCACGAAAATGCATGGGCCTCAGTTATGCTAACCTTTTTGTTCAGTGGTTATGTAGAGGAACACATTTTTGATCAGTACGACGGACGTCCTACGCCTGCATGATTCTTTTGGTCGTAACACCGATGACTGCATCGGTGCAACTTCTTGTAGTAAACGGGATCTAGAACGGTTTATTGATTTTGTTAACAACTTTCATTCGGCTCTCGACTTTACCTGGGAGATTTCAGATGTTTCTATCACTTTTTGTGATGTCAATCTTTCTGTTAGAGGCAATAGTCTAACCACCACTGTTCATGGATCATTACAAGCCAACTGAACTGGGTTTTGAAATCGCGGTAGCACGTCCCTATGTAAATGCCCTGCCTAAAATAACGTTGCCCAGTTTTCAAGGTAGGCTAGGCCCCAGGCCCTTGGGTATTTGTTAAAGCTTATACAAATGTGAAAATCCCATTTTTAATGTAGGAGTGTGATCCACTTATCATTACTAAAACTGTAAAATAATTGCACAGCTAAACATGGCCTCTTTCTACATATAAATTAAGTCATAATCCTGCAACGTTCTTATAACATGTTAGTAATCAAACACCTAATTAACATCCTATCCTATGCCAAACGATTAATAATGCTGCTATTTGTTGTGGGCGAATAAACCAATTCGTTTTCATATTGGGTCTCACATGGGTCTCTCTCTTCTATCTCTAATATTTTTAACATTGTATCTCGCTCCTAGTAGATGTACAACAACTCAACCCTTATATATATCAACGCATATACAATGTATATACCTTAATTTGGAGTAATCTGGAGAAGCTCTTTTAAAGTATCAAAACCTTTGCGTCCTATATCGCATTGGAACTCGCATTCCCTGGTTGTGATTCGGAGCTGTGATAGCTGATCATGACTTCCTTCCTTTTTCTTTCATTTATCATAGAATTATAAATACTGGCAAATCATAGTGTTTGCTCGTGAGCAAGCTTTACTGTTGTTGCTGAAAAGCCTGGCTTCATTTTCCCTTAACTGTTACAGTTTTCCACGAAAGCCTTCTGTTGGCAGAGAAAGAGCTAGAAAGCAACATTGACCCCACCTGCCCCAAGTCTATATTTTGAATTAGCAAATACGGCTCATATCAGAAGTTTCTAAAACAAGCCTCAATATTCATCATCTCTACACTTTTTTTTCCAACTATTATTCTTCCTTTTTTTCTTTAAAGACTCAGCAAAAACTGTTCACATTAAAAAAATGGTCTTGTTGTCAGTCGGCTACTGATCAGGTTTCGTGTTATCGCTCGTGTCTGTTAGTATGTATAGGGCGCTTGCGAAAGTTATACATGTAATGAAAATATAAATAATAGCAAACAAAATGATCAAAAAAAAATATGAAATGTATTTATATTTAAATGAATCAGTCAATATTTACTACATGTATGTACTGCATGGTTCTATATTCTTGTTAACCCCTGCTAGAATATAGATATTGGCCTATAATTACTGAAGGGTTCTGGTCCGTCAGCCTTGAAAACTAATTGGTATAACTTGAGCAATCTTGAGTTTTTAAGCGAAAACTCGACATGATAGTATCAATTAAGTTGATAAATAAATGTGCAATAACGGATCCGACATAACGGATCATAACATAACCGCTCTTATGACATTTCGGAGCTCTGGAAAGCTGATAATGAAGTCATTTATTTCGCTTCCATTTGTAGAGTCACTGGCAAAACAAAGCGGGTGCTGTAACGGGAAGTTTTACATGTACTTATAAAGTTTCGGGGTTCGGCATAGCTGATAATATTTATTTTTTTTCCATTTGGAGTCACTGGCAAAACAAAGAGTGTGCTGTAACGGATGTTTCACTACAAATTCTGTAAAGCCTGTTATTACTGTGGTAGTGCTGTATGAAACTAAGGAACGCCGTTACAGAAGATGGATTTAGTTTTTGAGAAAGTGTTCCAACGTTTGTTTTGATCCCGCGGCGGATTAAATGATTAAAAAAAAGATTGATAAATGTGATATTTTCCGAAGGTGTCCTCAGAAAACAATCAATTCATCCAACCGAAAAACGCTTGATATCTAGCTATAGCTAACGGTATTACTGTGGTCACATCAGCAGCCATCTTGGATTTCTTCGCAAATTCCGCACAAAGCGTCAAAGAGTGAAATCGAAAAGCGCGGCTTTCTTAGTAGATTTTCAGCAAGTAAAAACTTGATGTGCTTTTACTTACTTATTAAATGTCAGAGCAACTAATCCCAAATTCAACGGCATTTTTTATATTCTGCAAGCAATCCGCTTTGTCCCAGTATAGTAGCGCCACAAATCTTTCAATTCTTCCTTGAGGCCTCCTACTCAATTTTTGTCTTCATCTTTCAAATCGATTATATATTTATTTCACTCATTTGATAAATGCTATGCGTTTCATATTGTTTTCGTTTGAAATGTGACATGCAATTTCTTCGTCAGACAAAACATGTAAATTACACATTTTGGTCTGAAATAAGGTCAGAGTATATGAAATCCTCACCGCAAACCCCTATCCAAATGGACGGCCTATTACCCTCCCCCCCCCCCCCCCCACCCCCTCCCCCGCCCTGTTTGTTTTTGGTGTAAAATTGAATTATTTTCTTATTTTGGTTTATTCGAGTTATTGCCGTTTTGATACCCAGACATGAAATTATCATTTGTTTTCACCAGGAGCCCATTACCAGAAGCGTGCATCTCCCAGATTAGGTCTGTCCAACAGCAGAACAGATGATGTAGCTATTTTTAGATTTGTGTTTCCCGCGAGAAGAAACAAAGGCCGTTAATTTTAACCAATCAGGATGCACTGAAAAATTGTAATTAACACGGTTCAAACTGCTAAAAATACTAAAGCGCAAGAGAACAAAAGACAACGTAATCGCATACCAGAACTTTGCGACTATAAATAACCACATCGTCTACTCTGCTGTGGGCGCTACCGATCACATAGGTACGCTCCTTGTAATGGGCTCCTGTTTTCACCTGTTCTATATACGTAACTTTCGGTGTTTCATTAATAAACGTGCGATAACCGATGTTAAAATAATGTTGGCCAGTTTTCAAGGTATAATGTAGGGTAGGCCCTTAAATGGATTTTAGTTTTGAAACTTAATGCTTTGATATTTTCCTGTCCTAGGGTATTTGAGATAATTAAAGCCTACAAATGTGCGAAGAAGATGGTAAACTTTGAAAATCGCACCAAGCCATACCTTGTACTGTTCCTGAGAACTCTTTCAAAGTATCAGGCTTTATCTTTATAATAATAATAATAATAATAACAAATAATAATAATAATAATAATAATAACTTTATTTAACGAGGGTATAAAGGCTTTACAGTCGCAGACTGATAAACTAGTGGCCCTCCTAATATATTAAAATATGTTACAAGACTATTCAAATAAAATCAACTATATTAATACAATGGAGAATAAATATTATGAATAAATAAGCTAAGCTAAAGTTAAAATAATAACAAGATGATACTCTAATTATAAATACGGCAATGAAGAGTTATATCACCGAAGCGTGAAGTCCGTGAAGACACACTACTTACCTTAACTACTTTATTTCTTATATAGTCAGGGACAAGCTTGCAAGCTTTGCAAGCTTTGCAAGCTGAAAATCAAAAAGAGAATGATCGAAACCCTTCAGAGTGTTTTCTTGACATTATTATATAAACTGTAGTCATTGTAGTATAATAGATCTCTCCTCCGCAGAGGCTAAAGTGTCTTTGGTTGCGCGGGGAATGAATGAGTTTTCTCCCTTCCCGACACCGACCGCGTGCCCCATTTCCCTCCACCTTCCGCGCGCACCCCACCATAAGCCGCTGCGGAGGAGAGGTATAATGTACTGTTTAAAACACGAACAGCAGTGTTTTATCAAGTTTAAAAATTCGAGGGCGAAGCCCGATAATTTTTAGACTTGATAAAACACGTGCTGTGAGTGTTTTAAACGGCTTCAAAAACGCTTTAAGAATGCAATGAAAGAAAGACGCATATCTCAAGGGAATGGTTACTTAATGAACCATTGAACCTTTGTATTCACAACGCCATGCAAAATATTCGAGTAATCACCGCCTGCAATTACGAACATCTCAAGGGAATGACATGAAGAAATTACCATACTATGTTGTTTGAAGCGGCGTTTCGCAATGCAAGAAGAAGCTGCACTTGAAGGATTTGGTGTCGTGGTTTACCTCGATAAAGTTCAAGACTTGGAAGGCGATGTGACTGATATCATGGCAGACTCTAAATTTTTGACTCCGGCACAAAATATGTAAGTTTAATGCACGTTTTTATTATTTTACGGCTTTGAGTTTGGTTTAATAATTGGAACTAAACAGTGGCTCGGTAAACAAGTAATGGTAGTTGGATAACTTCATTTTAATAATATTATCTGTGTATCTCGGTAGTCTGCTGATATTAGTAAATTTAGTGCAAAATTTATTATCTAGGTACCTTATGTTCCGTGTACTTTTTGCTTTCTTTGGGTCTTTATCAGTGAATTCTTAATTAGGATGAAACTTTATATAAAATTTCATGTTCTTTAGTATTCTTTATATAAAACGTTCATCCTAATTAGCAATTCAATGAGAAAGCTGAAACATCAATAGAAATTCCATTGTATCAAGCATTAACCCCGTTTCCCCCTGGGACAGAATTCAAATCCCTCCGCGGGCCTTTTAGAATGATGAGATTTTATCAGGTATAAAGGAGCATGCACGTGACTGATTTGCTTCATCTGATTGGACAAAATACTCATTAATTATTCATGAGTTTTTGAAAGGGTGTTTCACCAATTCCTGTTATTGAACATGACGTCATCTCTCTCGGGGGCCTGATTGAAATGAACCGCGACGAGAGGCGGTGCTATATTTGTAATGTATAACCAATTCACTTTCATATTGAGTCTAACATGGGCCGGTCTACCTTCTGCCGCTACTATTTTTAACATTGTCTCGTTCCTAGTAAATATAAAACAGTTCACGTCCTACGTATATACACTGTAAAAATTGACTGGTTGGAATAACCAATTTAAATGGTTATAACCATTTCGTATAGACCCTATGCATAAGTCCTGGTGACTTGCATGTCAACGAGGCTGGTAGGTCCTCTGGATATAGCATAGCAAATTAACGGCATTGTTTCACTGTTCAGTGCATTCACACATGTCCCTGGGCGCTTCAATTTCAACATTCCAGAGGACCTAAAAATGATAAAATTATACATTATAGTTTTTGATTAAATTTACCTTTTACATATTGGTTGTGTGAAACTACCATTTCAATATAGATTGGTACATACACTGTTATTTTTAGGACCGGTTATTTGCTCAAATTAAGTTAGGAGTTGTTTTTACTCTTCTGATTTCAGAGAGTGAGAGAGAGAGAGAGCTAAAATAACTCCCAAGTTTGGAGTAAAATTTAAGGAGTTAAAATTACTCACCCGAAGGAGTTGAATTAACTCTTCCTTGGAGTTAACTAATATAAAAGCTCTTTGATACCGCATAGGCATGAAGTCTAGTGTCATGAGCTGATTCCTATGCCGTAGACTGTAGCGAGTGGGTAAAACATAAACTGGCAGAATCCGGAAATTTTCTCGGATGCGGAGAACTATTTTAAATAGTCTCTACTTTGTGAGGAAGTTAGCATGTAAATTCTCGGCCTTAACAGACCCCCAGCAGAGATTTTAAAGATCTTCAATTCTCTGTCGATATATTTATATGTTGGGTCAGAGATTTTTTCTCTTTCCCTCGTAGGGCGTGCACACTTAGCACTACATCTTACCACTTTACATCACATATGAAAATACCTCATATTTGACTTTCTTAATCAGATGGAAGTCTCCATTAGTGTCACGTGACATTCCCCAGTTGATGACGGAAGTTTACACAGGAAAATTTGGATTTGTTTTGCTATCACACTGCTTAAAATGACAATTGCATTGCATTTGCGCCTTTTAAAGTGGTATCGGTCACTTATATTATAAGATATTTTACTATTTACTAATCTCACGTGACCTGTTTCCTTTAATCAAGTACTTCCGTTATGATCTGGACATGATTAAAAGGTGCATCGTTCAAGCCCTTATTATGAGTCATAGAATAATGAAGAAAAAAGATTCATTTAAGTTCACTTTCCGTACCCCGTTTTTGTCCCAAGGTTTCAACCGTTAACGGCCGTTTTCAAGTCACGTGGACACCACTTTGAAAGATACAAGTAGTTCATATTGTTACAAATACCGATAACGAACAGCCTACCGAGTTTTACAAATATTGGATGGAAGCCTCCCTTTAAATAAAAATGTGTCAAATTAACAGGCGAGTCAGGCCTTAATATGCTTGAGTTGGTTACGCATTAATAAATGAAAATTAATACTATTGTACAAAATAGTATTATGAAAATAATCCGGAAGATCAATCGATCTAGTCCGCAGTTATTCCGCGAGTATACTGTCTCCTGATACACAAGTATAAACTAGTAACTACAGTACTGTAAATCGGTCAGCGGCAACGCTATGACACATGCTCATGAGTACATGTATATGGGGTTTGCAGAAGTTCACCCTTTTAAGCATTCTGATTGGCCCTAACATGACATAACATGACAGATAAAGGAATGAATATATTGGCTTATGCCAATAAAGGCATCTCATTATGGAGTAGGACTTGATGACCTTGATGCCTAGATAACTTGATGGCTTGATGCCTACAACCCTTGTCATTTAAGTCGGACCCTTTCAGCAATTTCCGGCTATTTTTAACACAACCCCCCTCCCCCATTTCAATGTTGGTTTTCGAGAAGACTGAAATGTTGCCTTTCTTTCCCAACATTGTGAAGGGGGAGGGGGGACCTGCCTTGATGCCTTGATGCCTTGATGCCTTGATGCCTTGATGCCTTGATGCCTTGATGCCTTGATGCCTTGATGCCTTGATGCCTTGATGCCTTGATGCCTTGATGCCTTGATGCCTTGATGCCTTGATGCCTTGATGCCTTGATGCCTTGATGCCTTGATGCCTTGATGCCTTGATGCCTTGATGCCTTGATGCCTTGATGCCTTGATGCCTTGATGCCTTGATGCCTTGATGCCTTGATGCCTTGATGCCTTGATGCCTTGATGCCTTGATGCCTTGATGCCTTGATGCCTTGATGCCTTGATGCCTTGATGCCTTGATGCCTTGATGCCTTGATGCCTTGATGCCTTGATGCCTTGATGCCTTGATGCCTTGATGCCTTGATGCCTTGATGCCTTGATGCCTTGATGCCTTGATGCCTTGATGCCTTGATGCCTTGATGCCTTGATGCCTTGATGCCTTGATGCCTTGATGCCTTGATGCCTTGATGCCTTGATGCCTTGATGCCTTGATGCCTTGATGCCTTGATGCCTTGATGCCTTGATGCCTTGATGCCTTGATGCCTTGATGCCTTGATGCCTTGATGCCTTGATGCCTTGATGCCTTGATGCCTTGATGCCTTGATGCCTTGATGCCTTGATGCCTTGATGCCTTGATGCCTTGATGCCTTGATGCCTTGATGCCTTGATGCCTTGATGCCTTGATGCCTTGATGCCTTGATGCCTTGATGCCTTGATGCCTTGATGCCTTGATGCCTTGATGCCTTGATGCCTTGATGCCTTGATGCCTTGATGCCTTGATGCCTTGATGCCTTGATGCCTTGATGCCTTGATGCCTTGATGCCTTGATGCCTTGATGCCTTGATGCCTTGATGCCTTGATGCCTTGATGCCTTGATGCCTTGATGCCTTGATGCCTTGATGCCTTGATGCCTTGATGCCTTGATGCCTTGATGCCTTGATGCCTTGATGCCTTGATGCCTTGATGCCTTGATGCCTTGATGCCTTGATGCCTTGATGCCTTGATGCCTTGATGCCTTGATGCCTTGATGCCTTGATGCCTTGATGCCTTGATGCCTTGATGCCTTGATGCCTTGATGCCTTGATGCCTTGATGCCTTGATGCCTTGATGCCTTGATGCCTTGATGCCTTGATGCCTTGATGCCTTGATGCCTTGATGCCTTGATGCCTTGATGCCTTGATGCCTTGATGCCTTGATGCCTTGATGCCTTGATGCCTTGATGCCTTGATGCCTTGATGCCTTGATGCCTTGATGCCTTGATGCCTTGATGCCTTGATGCCTTGATGCCTTGATGCCTTGATGCCTTGATGCCTTGATGCCTTGATGCCTTGATGCCTTGATGCCTTGATGCCTTGATGCCTTGATGCCTTGATGCCTTGATGCCTTGATGCCTTGATGCCTTGATGCCTTGATGCCTTGATGCCTTGATGCCTTGATGCCTTGATGCCTTGATGCCTTGATGCCTTGATGCCTTGATGCCTTGATGCCTTGATGCCTTGATGCCTTGATGCCTTGATGCCTTGATGCCTTGATGCCTTGATGCCTTGATGCCTTGATGCCTTGATGCCTTGATGCCTTGATGCCTTGATGCCTTGATGCCTTGATGCCTTGATGCCTTGATGCCTTGATGCCTTGATGCCTTGATGCCTTGATGCCTTGATGCCTTGATGCCTTGGGCCGGTGCCGGTCGGAACTAGCCGGACTAGCGATAGGGAAGGGGGCCTGGAGAGAGGACTATAGGGAGGGGGGATTGGGGAGAGGGCTGTAGGAAGAGGGGGACTGGGCTAGAGGCTATAGGAAGAGGGTGGTTGGCGGCTGAAATTTGCCGTTTCCGCGTTAAGTCCTGGCAAATAAAATTCTAGAGATCTCTGTGGCACTTGAAGATTTGGGAGCCACGGATCTGTGCAAGTGGTGGATAGATCGATCGTGTGTTCCAGTTGAACAGAACCAAGTACGGTGTCATTCTCAAGTCAAGACCTTTACAAGAACCCCCGAAGAACCTTACAAAAGTTACAGTTACTTTGAGTAAATATATAGTGGACTGCCTCTGGCATGGCATGCAGTAGTGAGTGGAGTACGAGTTTTCAATTGGAGTGCATCACGGTTTAAAAGATTTTGCCAGGAAAAGCGCAAAAAATATATGAATGCATTTTTTTCACCAAAGTGTGGCTTGCAATTGTGAAAGCTGAGGTGGAAGAAACCATTTGAAAGACTATAATGATCCAACATGAATAGGCTGATTTGTTTGTAGAGAAGTTATCTTTGTGGTTGTTGATTACTTGTGGATGTACAGGATACCCATTTGAAGCTATAATGATTGATAGCACTGCAGGCAGGATCTTTACTGTTACTATTTAGATATAATATGTCATCTCCATCATTCAGAGGCCTTCACCTCTCAAAACCTTGCATGTTATTGGAACCAATTTGGATTGCACTGACAAAGAATTATCACTCACCCACCTTATATATGTAACCTAGGATCTGAACTAACCTACCCAACCTCCCCCCACCCTACAAGGTCATTATCTATGTCTTCAAGAACTCTGCTAAACGCAGAGGTAATTCTTTCTTTTCTGCCCTTCGCTTCGCTCCCGCCACACCAGGGCGGTCGCTCCGCTGCGGGCCAGCACCTTATACGTTATGTAATAATGGGTACAACATATTTTTGTAATAAGTAATAATAATATTTCTACAGGAAAAAAACTCCCTCACGTACTGTGATTTTCAGGGAGATCCTGCATAACTAACAATTGTGCTATTACTTTAAGAAACTTTTTAAAACGATCAAACTCTCAGCGATCTTCGAATTGAAGTCTAATGCGTTCCAGTCTTCGATTGCTTGGAACACAAAGCGCTGCTTTTCCCAATTTGTGCAGACGCGTGGGATGTGTAAATCTCCAATACGGCGCGTATATTGTAATTATGGTATCCATTATTCTTTTTAAAATTAAAGTTAAAATTAATAAAGTTATTCAAACACTTAAAAATAGCTATACAGCGATGGTTGTGACGGCGACGACTTAATGGCTGCCATTGTAGTTGTCCTATAGCTTGTGTTCCTGAGGAATATCTAGGTAGGTCTAAGATTGTTCTGGCAGCATTATTTTGTAAAATTTGTAAATGGTCCATGAGAACTACTAACATTCTTTGTGTCGCCCCATACTAAATCGGCATAGTTAAGTAAAGGTAGAATAAGGCTATTATACAGTGTTCCACGTAACACAGTAACTGTTGTAATTATTTCTGACAATTTACCTCTTTCCGATGCTGAGAAATAAATTCTCAGCAAGGGCTTAAACTTTGTACCTATCGCTAAAAAAAACCGACGAATTTACTGCGAAACAGGATTCCGAGAAGTTTCTCCGTCGCGTTCAACGTAAGGCTTTCTTTTTTCACAACAAGCAAGACAGTTATAGCCTACCTGACAGACGAATTCGAATCCGGCGCTCAATACTCGTAAATCTAATTACCCTATATCATTATGACGTCACGGCTTGTTTATGAGGGGGACAGAATCGACTTGAACAATAGAATTTTGAACTAAATCTGCTCTGATGAGGAAAATTTAACTTCGAATTGTCTGGTTCCCAGATATCAGCTGTATCAATGTTTATGACACAATATTTACCGTATTTGGTGGCTGTTACCGCTATTCTACGTTCTACAAAATGCATTTGATAGCGATTTCCTTTGTGTTGTTGCTGTTTTGTCCCCCTCCCACGACCGTGATCCTTAGCGTTTAAACAATAGATTGTTTTGATTTGACGTCATAATGATATAGGTCAATTGGATCCCTCCAGAAGGCCAATTCGCTTCAGTAGACCTATTCGTTTAATAGAAAATGTCGTCGGGACATTCAAAACCTTAATTTTAGTCAGGACATTAAGTTTTCTAACTTGACTACAGAGGAACGCCTAGCACTTAAAACTCTTCGCAATCGTAAAGCCAGCCGACAAAGGCGGTGCCGTAGTTGTTTGGCGCACCGATCTTTACAAGCAGGAAGCTTTTCGGCAACTCGCCGACACTGGTTTTTATACCAAGGTTAAAAAAGATCTCACTCCGGCTAATAAAAAGCATTAATGGTTTAATTTCTAAACAAGAACTCCCGCATACTGCTCGTAACCTTATCGTTACTACTCCTAGAACTTCACACATTTATTTTTTACCTAAGATCCATAAAGCTAACAATCCTGGCCGCCCTATTGTTTCTGCAGTTGTCCTACTGAATTAATTTCTAGTTACCTGGATAAGCAGATCAGTGGCTCCTTTCGTGCAGTCTTTATACGTTCCTACATTAAGGACACTAACCATGCATGCACTCCAGATAAGCTCCTATTCACTATGGACGTTAAGTCTCTGTACACCGGCATACTCAATGACGAGGGACTTAAAGCACTTAAACACTTTTTTGACCGCCGTCGAACTATCCTGGAACCTATAGCACCGAAACTCTAATTCGTTTAGCCGAGCTCGTTCTTACTCTCAATTGCTTTAAATTTTCTGGTGAATTTTACAAGCAGACTAACGGCGTAGCTATGGGCACGAAAATACATGGGCCTCAGTTATGCCAACCTTTTTGTTGGTTATGTAGAGGAGCACATTTTTGATCAGTACGACGGACGTCCTACGCCTGCATGATTCTTTTAGTCGTAACACCGATGACTGCATCGGTGCAACTTCTTGTAGTAAACGGGATCTAGAACGGTTTATTGATTTTGTTAACAACTTTCATCCGGCTCTCGACTTTACCTGGCAAATTTCAGATGTTTCTATCACTTTTTTTTATGTCAATGTTTCGGGGGTTTCTTGGTGTAGCAAGGCACCACATGACGTCATTCTTTCCCTCTCTTGAATATTCATTGAAAAGCACCAAATGACATCACGTGTGTTGAGTATAGTGATACACCAGCACAAGAGGAAGACCTTTCCCAATAATTATAAGTCTCAAGTCGTTGTCCCACTGTCCCAGGACAACGGGACAACCATGCTTTATGCATACTAATGAGTATAGCTGAGAGACCGGGACAACGGGACAACCACTTTGACAAAATAATTCTAAGTACGAAATCTGCTCTAGCTGGGAAACCGGAATTGGTGTGGTGTGGTGTGGTGTGGAGTTGGAACGTAGGCTCACACAAACGGCTGGTAATCGAGCCTGGTGCTTGATATATGATGGTGCATTCACGCACTTTAATGGTACTGGATTTCGCTTGCTTCACGTCTACAACGTAAACTTTGCACTCAATTCAACTCATTCGCAATTTTACAGGTTTGTCGTTACCAAAGTTTTCTTAATAAAGCGCGTGAAAGTTTATATAAGCTTAAACCTGTTCAGCTGCCTCCTACTATATACTACTCAATCGCGAGGTTTTGTTAATAGTTTTCCAATTACACAATTACACGGGATATATTAAGCACTGAATTATTCGTGAACTTAGATGACATTCAAAATACCTACTAGAAAGAGGTGAGAGATTTTGCCATTTATACGCCGCCGCCCTGCTAAGAAAGCACGTCTAGCAAACTGAACATTACCACGGGCATAGCCAGCCATTTTCCCCTTTAAAGTGCCTATAAGCCCTATCCAGTTATCTTTGATTTACAAGTCAAACTGGAAAACAAAATGACCGGCTTAGGAAAAATATAGTTTGTCAATTTCGTTTATGAAGGATCAAATTTCAATGACGTCATTTAAGGGACAAACTATATATAGTTCCTTTTGCTCTGTTTTTATGTCAGCTCCACTTAATAAAAGATCATTCTCTAGGATCGTAAGTATGGAATGTCTTACACCTGAAAAACAACTGTATAAATGAAGAAATTCAATGTTACAACTCAATTCATTTCCAACTCATTAGCATAACGCCCTTAAATGACGTCATTTCAAGGATTTGTAGTGCTTTTTATAGCAATACTATGACCATAAATCGCCCCAAAATGGTTGAAATATATTTAAGACACTATTGCGCCCAAGTAAATGATTTCTGGCTAGGGCTTATAGGCACTTTAAGCCCCGAAGGTACAAGCCAAACGAGCGCTGAAGGCGCGAGCTCCTAGAGGGGTCTGGGGACATTTTTGAAATTTTCAAGCTCTGAAACGCTATTTCCAGCGTTTTCGATGCAATATTCCTCGTCATAATTATATGTTGGGGGTCGATTGAATAGTGCAGTAGATAGCGTATTCGCCGTGCTCACGCAAGGGTTAGAGTTGAGTTTCTAATAAAAGTTATACAAAATATCGCTTCCACAGCAAAACCCAAAAAAAAAAAAAAAAATCCTGTTAAGCCCGGGCTTAACTTAATTGAGTTACAGTAGAATCACGTTAACTCGAACACGCAATAACAATGGCAATTTCCGCTGGTTTGTTTTTAATAGCAATTCTCGCTAAACTCTCGGTAACTTGCCCTTCTGTTTTTTTAATTACTTCCCCTTGTTGTCAACGGTTCTACTGTATTCGCAACATTATTTTTTAGAAGTTTAAAAAAAAATCATCACAGAATCTGTTTGGTGACAAAGCCATTAGGTTATTTATCTCGGTGAAGCAAGTTAGGTTCAGTAACCAAATGTAACAAGTTCCAGTTCGCGGTTAATTCCTACATTTTGAAAGGTGTGCAAACCGATGGCGCGAAATACAGTGTTTGTATGGGAACCGGTGCCAAATAATTTCCATGAAATAGAATTTCTGAAATATTGACTGTCTGCAAACTTTATAAGATACCAGGTAAAAGATGAACTGATAATATAATAAATACATATTATTAGGAGCATTATACTGCGACTCAATGCTTTCAGTTACAGATAACTATAAAAAAATATTACAACTATGTACATCAACTTGAGAATGTGGATAAATTATACATAAAATAATTACAGCAGGAAATGTCACTTAGGAAAATATTTTTTGATAGTTTGGATTTGAATTGTGCTAATGAGTTAAGTTGCCTAATGTGTTCTGAAAGTAAGTTCCAGAGCCTAGGAGCCACAACTGAAAACGCTCTGTCATCATAGTTACAAATACGTGATCTGTAAGGACACGATTAGGCTGATAGAACTCTAAGAGTTCCGAGATATATGTATGTGCTAGACCGTGTAGAGCGCCCCCCCTTGTGCATGATATTCGAAATAAGCGCCCCCCCTCGATTAAGCGTCCCCCTTGTGCACGATATTCGAAATAAGCGCCCCCCTCGATTTAGCCCCCCCCCCCTTTCCCGGTACGGTACGGTACAGTAAAAGATTAACAGAAGATGACATTACTTGCGTTTTATTGAAAAGTTACGTATAACTAAAGTTATTTTGGTGATAAGTTTATTTTCATCACCTAATTAGTGAGGACGATGAAGATGATGACGATTTGGATATTACAGAATCTAGTGACTGAATACCATTCCGTTATACTGAACGTACCTGAAGTAGTTACCGTATTGCAGCACTCCAGACTGTGAAAAACGTTACTGTTAATTGTTTATAACTTCATTTTTTTTCATTTAAAATACTTGTTATCACGCAACGAAAATATTTCCGAGTTCAAATCACGTTTTTTTATATTAAGCAGAGACTTAGAATTATTTCGTCAAAGTGGTTGTCCCGTTGTCCCGGTCTCGGTTATATCATTAGTATGCATAAAGAATGGTTGTCCCGTTGTCCTGGGACAGTGAGACGACTTGAAATTCGAGACATGGTTATTGCGCAACACATATTGACCCCCTGTTCACTGTGTGAAATGGGTCGTGAAAATTTACAGAGAAATGTATGGGATCCTAAACATTTTCCGTATTTCTCATGAAATACGATACAATCGTAAAAATGTGCGATCGAGGCATTATTTCTACAGATATTATCAATTCAGTTTCGATATTTTCAAAGCTAAGTAGTAAACTTTGATGATACATTTCTTTGATTTTAGGGGAAGCATAAACGCATTTATTTACAGTGGACATTAAACGATTTCCGGTTGTCCCGTTGTCCCGGTCTCTCAGCTATATTATTAGTATGCATAAAGCATGGTTGTCCCGTTGTCCTGGGACAGTGGGACAACGACTTGAGACTTATAATTATTGGGAAAGGTCTTCCACTTGTGCTGGTGTATCACTATACTCAACGCACGTGGTCATTTGGTGCTTTTCAATGAATATTCAAGAGGGAAAGAATGACGTCATGTGGTGCCTCAAAAATCCGGCCGACATATCAAAACTATAAATTCCCGAAGCTCGTGATGACGGTTATGTCAATTTTTCGAAAACCGTAAATAAATGTCATTGGTTAAAAAGTGATGGCTCGACGACGTAAGATTTGGAGGCGGAAAGCATTGATCTGTGTCAGGCTCTCTTCTCTTTTCTCTACGCCTTCACTCTTGAGAGCCGGATACTCAGGTTAGGAATTTCACTTTGCCTTTTGTAGTTTTTTGTAGTTTTGCTTGAATTAGGAAAAGGGTAGACAAACAATTATATACCTGCCAGTGCCACGTATAGTCTGCAAACTTATTCAGATTTCGCTTAGTTTAATATCACTTGCCCTATTTTTTTTGTATACAATCTAGCATTAATAATTATAAAACTACCAGAAGCGGCAGAGGCTGTCGTGTCACATAAATTCATATAAAAGTTTATTTTGCTGACCTCTTAGATGTTCGTACCGGCGGGCGTAAAGTACAGATCAGGTCACAGGTCAGGTCACTTCTTGTTTACCTGTGAACCCTAGCTCTAGGCGAGTGAGAACCCGTCGTTTACCTGTGAACTCGTCCGTTGGTTAGGGTTAGGTTTGTGGTTAGGATTTGTCTTAGAATTAACAACCCGACCTGTGACCTGTACTTCACACCCGCCGTGTACATACGTACAACTCCTAGTACTAAATCTAAACTTCTTGCACGGCCACGACGTGGTTCCTAGATATTTCTTATAGACTTCATTGCTTTGGACTCACACCGAACTTCAATCTTACTTTTTTCAAATTGGTTTTTGGGATCATAGGCCTTCGTTTTATAATAATTTCAGAGTGAAGACAGCCATCTTGGATGTTCTCTTAGTTACCATGTCAACTAAAGAACCAATCAAAACTGGAGAAAGCGACTGACCTATCACAGGACTTGTTAAACCAAATTAATGGACACTTGAAGAAACAGATGGATCTGGTTACGAGATTGACAGCCCCGGCATCGGTTACTGAATAGACCACCTCGAAGTTTTCGACGCTATTTTGAAAGGTATGCACGATTTTCCGGCGGGGTTACTCAGTCCCCATACAAACCTTTGCAATTCGGACACGCTTCGTCAAAGCGCTCTGAAGAAAATTGTAAAATTTTATGGCAAGCTGACCTAATAATTCTACAAGAACCGACAACAGAATTTGTGAATTTAAACCCAGTAGGATGATTTTTGATCGGACTCTGCAAAGAGTTGTTGTTGTTGTAAAGAAACGGGAAAGAAGAGAAATTACGGATCACAAATGTATTGAAATAGCAAACTCAATATTAAAATAGGAGTTAAAGTAAGCATTATATGTAGGACTAATTTTGTCGGTTCTCGTAGAATCATTAGGTCAGCTTGCCATAATTGCAATTTTCTTCAGAGCGCTTTGAAGAAGCGTATCCGAATTGCAAAGGTTTGTATGGGGACTGAGTAACCACGCCAGGAAATCTTGCATACCTTTCAAAATGGCGTCGAAAGCTTCGAGGTGGTCTATTATTGTTAGTAACGACATTGGCTATGTCTTTGTCGGGCTGGTACAACAACAAAACCACTATATTTAATACGTGAATTCATTTATTGGCCTGGAGAATTACATTCGTCAGACTGGTGTATTGCGGCGATAGTGCTGTTACACTGGATCATTTATTGGTTTTTGAGTCGCCTGCTCACTTAAACGACTGTAGTGTATTTCATTCTCGTCTTTATAGCTGCCGGTCATTTGGGCATTTTTTCAACCGAGGCAAGTAATCGCCGCAGATGTCTTTGGTCTACGACTCCAGCATACTCAAAGTGTTTCTGCTGTAAGTGAGGCAGGCAGCGCATGTCGTCATACTCCACCTCGATCATATTGTCAATATACATGGGAAGACCCAGCGACACCAGCCACTCTGTGATTGATCCTAGCTCACCGACAGGGTCCGGTTCGTTCAACTGGTACTTGAAATCACAGGGGACCTACAGAGCAGGGCAAAACTGTTAACACTCAACACTGTGAGAAGAATTCCACACGAATGACTAAAGCTAACCCACCAGTAGGCCCCACAATAGTCATGTGCTGATATATCATTTCAATAACCAATGAATCCCATGGGAAAGCCGGCTCTACTGTAGGGAAAACAAACTTTAAAACAGTCGCGGCTAGATTCCATCCGCCAGAAGATCACAACCCGAAATGACTGCAATGCACTGCACTATTTTCTCGATGTTACATACCCACAAACCGCTAAAGCGGTACTTAGAAATTTAGGCGAACAAGTGCGCTTCCCTCAACTATATACAAACCTACAACCTACAAAAGTAAACTAACTAAAATTAGGACAAAACAAAATAAATGCATACGTAGCATATTCTTTGCACACAGCAGAGAGAGTGCCATTCCCTATTTCAACCTATTGGAGATTCTAACCCTTGAAAATATTTATAAATTAAGAATAGCAATCTTTGGTCACAAAATCATTACTGACAAGAGTTCCAAGTATTTTCACCCAATATGTTACACCTGTATCTGAAATACATACTTACAATACCAAGGTGTGCAAAAAAAATTTTTTGTATCGATCCAATGTAAGAACTAACTATGGCTTATCTACATTTAAATTTTCTTTATCTAAAATTTGGCAAACTATCCCTACTGAATTCAAAAGTTTATATCTTTCAGTTAAAAAAAATTCAAACTGTACCTTATCCGGTCCCAACTATAATGTCTTATTCTAAAATATTATTACAGTAATTGTTTCAACATGTTGCATATTCTACATTATATACTATATATAATTCTGACCTAGTCTTAGGTCTATATTACATGTAAACCCGACCTAATCTTAGCCTTATTTATTTTCCTTGTTAACTCGAAAGCTTAAGCTCCTTTAACCATGCACTGCACACCTTCATCTACATTATTATGTTTAAAATAACTAGTTGTTCCATTATTTAATGATACCTGAACCGATTGTATTATAATTAAATGAATACTGTAAAATAAAGAAAACTGAACTGAAACACTATATAAAAACATTATCGGCTCCACGATGACTCGAACCGAAACCCTACCCCGTCTATTAACCGAAACTAACTGTCACTACCCTTACCCCCTAGGGATTTGCTGTGAACAACGGCTTTTTTATAACTTTTATGCTGCATGCTGTTTCATTAGCAGGCGTTCATTTATTAGACACTCGGTTCCTGCTCTCTGTGAAGTATTTTTAGTGC
Source organism: Actinernus sp. WN-2022 (assembly GCA_030867875.1). Classification (NCBI taxonomy): domain Eukaryota; kingdom Metazoa; phylum Cnidaria; class Anthozoa; order Actiniaria; family Actinernidae; genus Actinernus; species Actinernus sp. WN-2022. Next base: position 27,533,842 of record JAOWCC010001501.1, read on the forward strand.
AGTGCAGTTTTAGAAAGATCGACAATCGATTGGAGGTGGAAAATAGCATTTACAAACAGGTTTTGCAAATAACTACCGATCTCGTGTGGCCTTTAAATAAATGAAGATTTTTTTGCCAACCAGTAAAATCACGTGATTGGGGTGCTTACCATTTACACCGAAAAACCAGAAATTCCAGGTTTGAAAATTAAATGGTACGCGTCATTTCATTCGGAAGGTTTAGGAAAACATGGACTACCTGTGGTTGGGGTAATCCACTTTTCCCGCTCTTTTCGTACTCGCCAGTGGACGCGCGTACCATTTCCCCCGCTCTTTTCGGTCTTTCCAGTGGACGTACGTACGTACCATTGCTATGTTTATTCTTTATTGCTGCTGCAGCGAGCGAGCAAGGCACCAGCACTAATTTGTGTAGTGGGGCCGATTGTTTGGCGAATTGCATTAGCGGTTATGCGCAAGGACATTACAAATCAATGCACGCGGACCATAATGCAATCTGAGCGTTTACTACAGCGAGTATAAATAAATTGTGATCGTCTTCGTTTGTATTTTTACCACAATTCCTTAAGCGTGTTCCTTACTGATTAGTCTGGTGTTTTGATGTGAAGTTTACTAATCCACAACATATGTTCTGTAACTTGATGATCATGCTAAGTTAACGAGTCGTTTAGTAAGTCGGACTCAGTGTGAGCGTATAGTTTGATAGTTTGACTATTTTCCAAAGAACAAGATCTCTCCGCTTATCAACATGATTAGCAGCAAATACTTTTCTCCTATTAAAGTGCCTTATTTTTTTATTTTAGATATCAATTCTGCATCAAGTGAATAGTAGAATGGTACAATATCTCTTGCTTTGAATGCTGTGCCGCTGAGTTAAGGAGGTTTGCTAATTACATGACGTCAGGGGAGGCACCAATTATTATTCAATTTTTTTGGTTACAAATTTTTTTTTTTTAAATATTATCAGTGTTATACCCATGGTTGAAATAAAATGATTTTAGAAATTTGTTTTCCTATATCAGTAGCAACGCCCATTCACAACCACTAAGATGCAGATACCTCCCCTGACGTCATGTAATTAGCATTTTGGATATTAAAACCTCCTTAACTCAGCGGCACAGCATTCAAGGTAAAATATATTTTACCATTCTACTATTCACTTGATGCAGAATTGATATCTAAAATAAAAATATATTGTTCATAGGCACTTTAACTTCGATAAAGTCACATCAATATAGTTACAATTTGAGAAGTGACAGCGGGGTTCAAAACACACAAAATTAATTAGCATATCGCAATTGCAAACAGATGGTTTGATGTAAATGATAAGCAGCCTAGCTAGTCTTGGAAGGAGGGGGACATTCGCTAGGCTTTTTGAACAAGATGTTAACTATGACATGCGAGAAGCATTCGCGAAGCCAATTTGAATTAATCTCGGTTCGTATTAACACTGCTCTAAAGGCCTGGGCAACGAGGACAATGTTTCTTGGATCAAAAAACAAGTGGGAAACAAGAAAAAAATGTTTTGCTGCCTGGCTGAGAAAGCCAAAAAACATTTCACAACGAACAAACCCTTGATCATGTCTTTGTGTTTCCAAAAAACATTTCTCAGTCTGCCCGTGTGCGCAACATAATTATGTAGCGCAGCCCTGGAATTTAGTCAAGATTGTTATTTTCGAGAGCAAACAGGAAACATTTTGTTGTGGAAACAAATCTTCTCGGATGCAAAAAAACGTTTTTCTCAATTTTCTACCTGATTTGGATCGGTAACTTACTACAATGCCTCTACTCTGGTTAAATATGCCATTATGAAGGATGTAATCCAAACATAATACAACTTTATTGTAGTAAAAACACATCCGCCCGATTTCGTTGTCAGTGGTCCCGGATCTTGACAAGCGAGATCGTAAGATACTTGGAATACTCTGAATTTCTAACGAGACCTGAAACAACCATGATCAAAGTCAGGATCCGCCTAATCCTCAGATCGAATTGGAATTTAGCATGATTTAGCGAGATACCAAAGATATACCAAACTCAACTCAGATATGGCGCCGCGGCTAATTTCCCTTTCGTAAACGGTCGATGCCATTCATAACAGTCGATGCCATTTTAGAGAACAGTCGATGCCATTTGTAACAGTCGATGCCATTTGTAACAGTCGACTGATGCCATTTTAGAGAACAGTCGATGCCATTTGTAACAGTCGACTGATGCCATTTTAGAGAACAGTCGATGCCATTTGTAACAGTCGATGCCATTTTACAGAACAGTCGATGCCATTTGTAACAGTCGATGCCATTTTACAGAACAGTCGATGCCATTTGTAACAGTCGATGCCATTTGTAACAGTCGACTGATGCCATTTTAGAGAACAGTCGATGCCATTTGTAACAGTCGACTGATGCCATTTTAGAGAACAGTCGATGCCATTTGTAACAGTCGATGCCATTTTACAGAACAGTCGATGCCATTTGTAACAGTCGATGCCATTTTACAGAACAGTCGATGCCATTTGTAACAGTCGATGCCATTTTACAGAACAGTCGATGCCATTTGTAACAGTCGATGCCATTTTACAGAACAGTCGATGCCATTTGTAACAGTCGATGCCATTTTACAGAACAGTCGATGCCATTTGTAACAGTCGATGCCATTTTACAGAACAGTCGATGCCATTTGTAACAGTCGATGCCATTTTACAGAACAGTCGATGCCATTTGTAACAGTCGATGCCATTTTACAGAACAGTCGATGCCATTTGTAACAGTCGACTGATGCCATTTTACAGAACAGTCGATGCCATTTTACAGAACAGTCGATGCCATTTTACAGAACAGTCGATGCCATTTGTATCTGTACCTGTTTATTTGATCGGTAACTGATTCGTAACAATACAATACAATACAATAGTAATAGGATAGGATAGGATAAAACTTTATTTATACACGGTGTGTCCTTCAGGAATAACTATATATAATAATGTAATGTATACTAACAATATAGTCAAAAGATAAAATAAAATATCCATAAGGATTTCCATAGAGTACTAATAATTCTAATGACACTAATAATACGCAAATAATACGATACTACTACTAGAAACTAAATTATATGATTAAACAACTAAAAATCCTGCTTTCCAAAGATGCCGTGTCTATCACGTGTCATAATTATGACATATCACCCTGAAAGCCATGGCAAATTATTTGAGACTTAAGTCTGTCAACGACGATGCCTGTCTTAGGTTATGGGGTATACTGTTTCACAGCACCCCTCCGCTATAACTAAAACTTCTTTTGTAATAGTCAGTGTGCGGGAGCGGTATGCCAGTTTATTTTCTGAATTTCTTAGACTATAATGTGTTATTTCATATCTATTAATAAATTTTGAGCTCAAATACTCCGGGGTTTCATTATGCAAAGCTTTATACACCAACATTGATTTATCTACTTTACGTTGATGATCAAGCTTTTTCCAATTTAGAGACCTAAATAACTCTTCGGCGCTAGCATCGTAACTCAAAAAAGTTACTATGCGCGCGGCACGGTTTTGAAGTTTTTGGAGCTTTTTAGAAAGGCCTTTGTTACAGTTTCCCCACACCACACTACAGTAATTAAAGTGCGGTTGAACTAAAGCATTGTAAACCATAAGAAGTATTTCGCGGGGGGCGTCGAAGTCCCTTATGCGTTTAATTGCACTTATTGCAGAGGCTATTTTTTTCGATATCATATCAATGTGATTCACCCAGTTCAGGTTTTGGTCTATCATCACACCAAGAGATTTTGAGACCGAAACCTGCTTAACAGGATTTTCATTTATTACGATATTTGGAATCTCAGAAATCCTTGATAACCTCTGTCTTGAGCCAATGAGTAAAAACTCTGTCTTTTTCATATTTAATGCGAGTTTATTGGCTGCAAGCCACACATGGACTTTGCTCAGATCTAAATTCAAATTATGTTCATTTATATCTTCAATGTCCTTAATGGCATAAGTTATACTAGTATCATCGGCATACATTCTAGGTTTGGAATGAGAAAGACAATTTGGCAAATCATTTATATATAATAAAAATAATAAGGGGCCCAAGATTGTTCCTTAATGATTTGTGTATGCTAATGAGAAAGCAAGATAAAAGTTATAAAAAAGCGGTCATCGGCAGCGAAACCCTCGTGGCGTAGTGGTGAGGGATTAGTGACGGTTAGGGTTTCGTTTAAAATCAGGGTAAGGGTTTGTTTCGATTCTTCCCAAACGCTAAATATTTTTTATATACATGTAGTTGAGGATGGCGTACTTGTGAGTATTTTCATTCTAAAAATTTCTAAGTGTCGCTTCAAGGGCAGAAATGGCATCGACTGTTACAAATGGCATCTAATGTTCTGTAAAATGGCATCTAATGTTCTGTAAAATGGCATCGACTGTTCTGAATGGCATCGACCGTTTACTAAAGGGAAATTTGCGGCGCCGCGTCCGGGATTCGAACCTGGACCACAGCGTTGAGAGGCGCTTAACCACTGCTCCACCTCGGCTTCCCACGAATAACCTTTCAGTGCATTTGATAATATCCATATAGAATTTGCGCTATATAAATATATACCTTTTTAGGGTCAGCTGGAGGACTAGTCACATTATTAAAGTTGTTTAATTAGTTTTATTTACCCATACAAACATTAAGCATCACAGTGCTTGTTACTAGAAGTGTTCCTTACCACAGGAAGTCCCTGCTCCTTCAACTTGAGGCACCTTAGTCTATCCATGATCTGGGCCACTTCTTCACGGGATCTGCGAAGCTCCTCTGTGTACCTGTCCACCAGGTTGATTGGGACCCCCCACCGACCAGCCTGGGGACCAATCACACACCATGTCCACGATTAAGTCTGTTTTTTAGTAGCGACACAGTAGCACAAGTAACATACGCAGCACACATCGGTCAAACGTCTGCGCGGTGGGCGGCAGCGCAAATTTCCTACGCAAAATGTACCTTAAAACATATTACAGTGAACTTCTACCCCAAAAAGTTAAGAAAAATACGTGAAAGTTAAGCTTTGTATTTTCACAGTCGACGGGAAATTGAACAAACTTCAAACTGTGAGTTTACCAAATGTTTTCGTAATTTACCAAAAAAGTTCTCAAGGTTTGAAAACGGATGTGTGAACAGTGACGCCGCCGGCTCGCTTTGAATTTGTTTTGGAATATGTTTTGGAATATATGGTTGTTGCAAGATTTTTGACGCATGCGCAGACGTTTGACCGCTGTGTGCATACGCAGTGCACGAAAATTACCGCTGAATGCGATGACTACAGACGCATTTATACAGGGTTAGCCTCGTTCTTAAGTTAAACATTCACAAATACCAGCAAGAAGTTGGTCTATTCACAACTCTGCGTATTGTTGTAGTTTCGCGTTTTGTAGCTTCTCGCTGGTATTTAGGAATGTTTATCTAAGAGTATAAATGCGTCTGCAGTCCTCGCATTCAGCGGTAATTTTCGAATAAAACTGGACAATTCGGTTTCGTAATACCTACGAAATGATATAAAGCAAACAAATTTTAAAACCTTAAAGTGGCACTAAGACGAAGATTTACCATTTCCATTTGGCACTTTTTTTAGTTTCAATGACGGGAAGTCTTATTTTTTGAACTGCGAGTATTGAATCTAAACGTCCGCCATTAATGGAGGCCGTTCCGAAGTGATGTCATACGCAAAACACGAAACCAGCGTGCCCGGGCGAAGATAAGCACAAGAAGAAGGAAAAGGAAGATTGAAGTAAAAATATGCCTCCAAGACGTTTTGGCGAGCATTGCGCGTATGACGTCACGACAGAAAACAAAAGGGTTCGCGGGAACGCACATCCAGTGGCGTAGCTGCCTTAAGGCAAAATGGCACGTGCCTACACAAAAGAAATCCAAGTTCATGACCCCCTAGATGGCTCCCTCACTTCACTCGGTTGCTCGTGCCTATACTAAAACGGGACCCTGGCTACGCCCCTGACATGCGTAATGGCGGACAGGATTTTACCGGTAAACTTCTAAAGTTTTATGGTTTGACTTGTTCATTTATGAATAGCTTTTTACTAATTTGGATATTTCAAACACTGATTGACATCGTATCGTAAAACGGCTTGGACTGGTAATAAACTCTACTTTATGAATATGCAAAAACATTGGTATGTCAAAATTTGATCGAGTGGCACTTTAAGCCTTTTTAAAACAGGTTAGGTTTGCTTAATTTGCAATAGGCCTTTTGCAGGAAACAATCGCGTGCTGAAATATCACTTCAATAACGAACGAATCGAGCTCGTTAATGCCATGGGAAAGACTTTAATGGGGGGCAAACAATCTTCATTTAGAAAGATCGACATTCGATTGGAGGTGGAAAATAGCATTTACAAACGAGTTTTGCTAATAACACTACCGATCCAACCTCGTTCCCAGGGTCTTCTCGGTCAGATCCAAGATGGCGGCTACTCAGTGAGAAGACCCTGGTAAAGGCTGGATCACGTGATCAAATACTCCCAGATTTTGGGAGTATTTTGTCACGTGATTTGGCGATCTAAGATGGCGGCCAAGCTAAATATGGGAATAGTTCATGACGTGTACAAACCATAGGTATCCCAATCCGGAGTGAGCGAGAAGCGATTAACGGTATTTCCACGCGGCGAACGATGCAGTGAAAACAGGTCTACTAAATGGCTCGAAATGGAGTTTACTTGGATAAAGAACCAGTGGAAAGGTATCACAAAGCTACCAGGATGTATCTAAGCTAGAAGAGAATCCTAAAAAGCCGTTCATTTTCCGTTTGCGTTGAAGCGAAGCGATCGATAGCACATGTTCAGGTTTAACGGCTTCCCCTGGCTTTCCCACTGATGAACCTTACCAGAAAACTACCCAGTAATGCACTTCATCTATTGCTCTATCTACACAATGTGTTTTAAGGTTATTTAAAATCGTTTTATTGATAAAATTTGAGCTATCTAAACTATATACAAGTTCATCTCTCTGGACTCTTGTGTCATAATCGAAGAGCCAATCAGAATACGAGACAGTTCAGCGTTTACTAGGGTCTTCTCACTGAGTAGCCGCCATCTTGGATCTGACCGAGAAGACCCTGGGAACGAGGTTGCTACCGATCTCGGGCCTTTAAATAAACGAAGTCATGTATTTGTTGCCCTCCAGTACAACCACGTGATTGTATACTACAATAGGTCCATTCACTGAGTTTGCTAAATTAAAAAAAGTATTTACTAAAACGGTTTAAGCTCTCGGAAAATTTACCAAATCTGTATTTGAACAATCTCGTCCCAAGAGCCTCCGTTCTTATCGTCCAGCGGAGCTTCATCTTTTGCCGCGGTGTGGCGAGATGGCAGTACCCCAAAACCATACTGAACTCTCTATTTTTGAAAGCTCACCACCGTTTTAATATTGAGCCAAACGCCCTCAAACTCAGTCAACTTACTGCTGTCCTCAACTCTAACTTGAATGAAAGAAATTTTTATTACCGTAATTTCAAAAAATCATGCATAATTAATGAGCATTTAGTCCAATCAGATGACGCAAATCAGTCACGTGCATACCCAGTAAACACTCGGGTGTTTATACGATTTTCACTAGTAAGAGTGTGGGGGTTTCAGGGGCGTAGCCAGCATTTTGCACCACTCATTACCAAATCCCCCCTCACCTCTCCAAACATATATATTTATTCAGGTACATCTCAGTTTTCAGTCATCAGTCCAACCGTTTCCAGTAAGACTGTCGCATTGTTCACTGACTCCCGGTAAATCACTTAGCTCATTATATAGGTGCGTTACTGTGACTCTACTTTTCAGTTGCGTTTTTTTTAACGAAAGGGGGGGCTGGACTCCCCCTCTGGCTACGCGCCCCTGGGTTTATACAAATATATACGGGTCAGGTCACGAGGTTTCAACCGTGATTCTTTATATTGACACCTCACTCTTACTAGTAAAGTCCGACAAAAACCTTTATAAAGACCCTCACTATTACTAGTGAAGTACGACAAAAACTCTCTCAATGAATCTGTATATAGGTCCATCACTCTTACTAGTAAAGTCCGACAAAAACCTTTATATAGACCCTCACTATTACTAGTGAAGTACGACAAAAACTCTCTCAATGAATCTGTATATAGGTCCATCACTCTTACTAGTAAAGTCCGACAAAAACCTTTATATAGACCCTCACTATTACTAGTGAAGTACGACAAAAACTCTCTCAATGAATCTGTATATAGGTCCCTCACTCTTACTAGTAAAGTCCAACAAAAACTCTCCCAATGAATCTTTGTATAGACCCCTCATTCATACAATGAGAATCGGTATAAAGACTCACGGTTGTTCTCCCAAACAAACGGTCACAAGTAGAACGACCCGATATCGAAGCTCAAACACGAAGGCTCCAAGGCTCAGTTATTCCTATGCGACCGGTCCACCATTATGGGACCCAAAGTTTTGCTTCGTATTCCAACTGCGCATGTCAGTGACGCACTTCCCATTTCATCAAAATGTATGAAAATTATCATCTTTCAGAAGTAAAGTTTTTGAAGCCGTGTAATAAACTCGTAGAAGTGTTTTATCAGGTCTAAAAACATTCGGGCTGTGCCCTCGTGTATCTAAACCTGATAAAACACTACTTCTCGTTTATGAAACAGTACGTTAAACATTTGAACACGAGTAACAGGGTCGAACATTCGTTAAACGAATGTTGTGTAGATAGTGAGAAAAATAGTGTCAAAGAGCGGTAAGTCTGTTAACGCTTCTCAAAACATTCTAGTCACCCCGGGTATAAGCCTCTCATCGATACAAGTCTCCTCACAAACTCCCCTTGTATAAGCCTGGGGCTTATAAGCGAAATATATACGGGGCAGTTTATAGGTCTTTCTGGTTTCCTAACGTTCTGGGTTGTCTGGGTTTCAGTACAAGTAGGTATAACCAACAATGAAAACACTGCACACAAGATTAATACAGTGAACCCATACGCGGAAATACTCACAGCATCGGAGTATGGGGATTCCGCCAGGTTGATTTGCTCGATACGTAGACGTCTCTCAATTAGTTCAGCTAACGAGTGCGAGGGCCGCTTCCTGGGCACTGGTACTTTGGGTACGTCTAAGGATTTCTCGGAATTTTTCTCTGTCTTTTCAAGAGGTTGCTTATTCCTGTTTTCGCCTGGGTCTCCCGTGGCGGCTGGTTTCACTGCAGCCGGAGGCCCTGGCTTTGGCTTGGGGTGTAGTCTAGGTTTGGTTTTCAAGGGAGGTTTGGGTTTGGACGCCTCTGTCGTATTAACAGGAGGGACTGCTGGCACGTTAACTGGTTCGGTAACCCAAGAACGGGGCTGCGTCTCTACATTCCTTGTATTCTGCTCCTCACCACTCACCTGCACCCCCAAGGCACTAGCTTCGGGACGTGGTGGAAGGGGTGGCGGTCTCGTAATAGGTTGCTCTATCTTTGATTGCATCACAGTCTCTTTCTGTGAATCGTCCTCAACGATTGGTTGTCTTGGTGGAACGGGATAGCTCAATGTTGCATTTGTTGGCTGGTGTCTAGGTTGGGGTTTCTCTATATCTGATCCCAAACCTCCCGCCAGAGAATCATCCTTCTGCAACAGCATGCGTGGTGGTGGTGGAGGGGGAAAACTCTCTTCATCTTCTGAACACCCCTCACACCCACCAAGGCTTTTCTGTTCATTGCTAGCACCATTCACGCTGTTCCTTGGGAATGGTGGCTGTGGTTCTGCTTCGGTCCTATTTTCCAGGTGCATGTCGTTCAAATTTTCCTCTACAGATTTTGGTTTTGGTAGAGTTGTTTTCCGTGGTGGGGGAGGTGGAGGGGGTTTTCTCGAGGAGAAAGTTGGTTTGTCACGTTTTGGAAGAGTGCTAGCATGGGTAGGAGGTTGATGACTAAGGTGGAAACCTAGGACAACAACAACGACAACAAAAATAAGACGTTGGACGAAACGATACCTGGTCCATAGATCCTTTTCCAATATGGCTGCTCTATTTTGCATAATGCTCCAAAAGACTTTCGATAGTAGGTGTAGTGAATGCCGTCTGTATTAACGCATGCTGGTGTTATAGTGGGTTTACACCATCACGTGACAGAAGCCATGTTGGATGGCACGAACAATGAAATTTATTTAATCATGGGAAAAAATAAATCTCTAAGGAATGAAATTATATTGTTCCTGCCATCCAGCATGGTCCCCGTCACGTGATAGTGCAAACCCTCTATTGCTTCAACGTCATTGACATTTAACACTGGGAAAATCACGAGGCTAGATAAACATAACAGGCTCAAACCATGTAAAACTCTATATTTAAATCTCAATACTATGGTACCATTTACGCTATCACACTCGACATTCACAGTATCGCTAATCTTGGCAGAGTCTTTAACGTGGTATCATTCAACTGTTGTTTATTACTCTCTACATTATTCTATTCAAACAAGGTTCACCATTTTGGACTAGCTGGGTCTATTTATACCCGCGATTCTAAGCATCCGGTGTCTTGTTTTGAAGATACACCAGTGCCCTGGTGTGCGCTTTCTGACCTGCGAGAAGGGGCACTGTCAACCCCAAAATGGTAAACATTGTGATGACAACCATAACTACTCAGATGAGAAGAGTATGCTTTTCAGGCATAGTGTAAAAATTTAAACAATTTTGATAAAGGATGGCAAAGATTCGACTGGATGAAATGTACTGCTTTTAAGATAAATTTAGAGCAACTGGAAATTAATTCACTGTGACCAAAATCAAGTTTCTTTGTCATCCTCTATATATCGAAAAAGTTTGAATGTTGTGTATTGTTATTCCGCTCATGAATTATTATTCATTTTGGGAACCGAAAGCTCAACAAGCGTAACAGTAGTGTAGTTGGTAAGGGAAAGGGCTAGAAATCTAGAGGCAGGTATTTTCTTTCGATGTCACTTCACTTCTTTACTGTTGACAAGTTAGTTTCCAAGTTATTATGGACCGGTCTTAGACAGTTCAAAGTCCCTAGTAGTTTGAATGTCAACATCTTCAGACTTGGAGTTGAACTCTTCATGAGTATTCGACGGGGGTTTCAAAGTATGGCACATGGTACAAACTGAGGCCTCTGATTGGTAGTTCTTCTCATGAATAATTAGTGAGTAGTAGAAAAGGCACACTGTATTTTCTCTTCTATCTCAGGGTGTTATTTGTGTAGTTTCTTGAGGGTTCAATTCGGTTGATAATGCCCCTTTAAAACCTCACCTACATGTACATGTACCTCTCGATGAGAGGAACATATTTGTTAATCACTCAGTTTGCCCCACCAACCTTTCGTCTTGCTTTCTTCCTGGCCATCTCGCCGTGACAGGACATTTTGTATTTCATTCATAAAATCCTTCTTGTTAAGAGGGCACGGCAGAGTGTTAGCATGATCTGTATTGTCTTGGGTCTGGAGTTCCTCATTTGCTCTTTCAAGTCTGTCTACTGTATCGGAACTACTGGAAGAACTGTGTACTGATGACCTGGACCGCAACTGGCAAACAGAAGGTAAATCATACATGGTTGAGAAGTAGCTTTATTTTGGACCAAATCGCAATACAGTAAACGTTTGAAATGTTTCGCGCAAAAAATCGTGTTTTATTAACCTGATGTGAGGGAGGTCGAGAATTCAAAACCTCAGGGGCTTAAAATAACAGAGTAGAAGGTGCTGTGAAACAATCTCGTTCTAGAACTGCAACTCATTAGATCTTCACGTCGTCTCGGATAAGTGGTGATGATGGTGTACATGTAATTGGTATTCTTGTGTTGTTGTTGTTAGTGTTGTTGTTGCTGTTTGTTTGTGTTGTGGTTTTGTTGCTGTGTTTGTAGTGTTATTGTTGCTGTGTTTGTGGTGTTGTTGTTGTTGCTGTGTTTGTATGTTTGTAGTGTTGTCGTTGCAGTGTTTGTTTGTATTTGTGGTAGTGTTGTTGCTGTGTTTGTGTGTTGTTATTGCTGTTGTGTTGTTGTTGTTGCTACTGTGTGTGGTGGTGGCTGTGTCGTTGGTGGTGTTGTGTTTCGTGATGGATGTTGATGTTCTTTGTGTTTGTTGTTGTTGGTTGTGGTGGTGGTGTGTTTTTATACCTGACTGACTTGCTGTATTCTATCGAACGGTAATCGTCTCTTTTCGGCAGGAGAGGGGTCAGGTGACGAGTCTGATCGTCCCACCATGTCATCTTCTGAACTTGTATTGGCTACGGCATCTACATTTAAGATAGCACGTCGATTAGTGTCTATCAGTTTTAAATTACGAGGAAACATTCTCAAAACAAAGCCATGTGCATTAACCTTATTCATCAAAGCTAGGCCAGTTGTCCCAGGAAGAGAAAAATCTACAGTCGATGGCGGAAAATAACGTTAATTTCCTTATGAAACAAAAGAACACAACAGCTACTCCAATTTTGCGATCTTTGGGACAAGTAGCCTCGCTCTGATACCATTGTTACCAGACTTCTTCCCGTGGGGATGGGATACGAATAAGGTACATTGGCCCACAGGTACGGCTACGACACAATGCACAAGTCTTGATCTTTCTCTATAATTGTCCTTTTTGTTTTCAGTTGTTTGCTGTTGCTTCTTCTGTAGCTTTATGTTTGCACGTGTTCTAAGGTAAGGCCCACGCACACATGCCACCCCACCCCTTCCCCCCAAAAAAACACTGCGACATTAAATCACTTCCGCGTTTTGGCCCAAAACGTCTTCACAAGTGGTGCACTACATTCGTGTGTCCCTTCTGAAGTTTCCACTGCCAATCTGTCAGTCTATAAATGTCCATGGCCACTCTTCAGAAACGATTTTTTCTTCAGAAATGAAATATGCTACAATGCACTTTTAAAACTAAACATGGCTTTGGTAGAGTAAGTTAAAATCAACTCATAGGATACATTATTTTGTACGTGTATAATATATTAATGGTCCTTTCGCAAGAATGCAGTCACACGGTTGTACCGGATGGCAAAATCTCAGTGACTTCATTCATGTAAAGGCACTTGTACGAGATCGGTGGTATATTATTAGCAAAACCTGTTTGTAAATTCTATTTTCCACCTCCAATCGATTGTCGACCTATCTAAAACAGCGTTTTGTAGTTTGTTTGCCATCCAGTAAAGCCTTTCCCATGGGATCGCGAGCACAATTCATTGGTTACTGAAGTGATATATCAGCACGTGACTGTTTCCTGCTAAAGGTCTAAGACTATTGTCACATGGTAATCACATGAGCGAGTTCCAACCTAAGTTTAAACCTCTAACTTCGAAAATTTTAACTGAATTTGAGTACAACCACAACGAAACCGCGAATCGTCTAATGAGGACAAAAGATGTAAGTTGATACTAACCTTGGCCAGTGGTATAGAACACAGAGCTAGGCTCATCCTTGTAGGGATGACCAATCGCCGTTGAAGTAAACGCATCAGATACTCTCTTGATACTGATTCTGGACCGTGAGATAGAACGAGGAGACTTGGGCAAGAACTTGTGTTTGTTAATTTTGGTCTGAATAGGGAAGAAAAAGAGTTATCGGTAGGCGAGAAAGTTACAACTTCGTTATGACCGCCTGAAAAACTATTGTTTTCAAGACTACCCTGGATAAATGGGGTCATCATTTCGTAACTGTACTGTACCATAATTCTGTAATTTGATTGGATCAGAAAGGTGAGAACAATAGGGAACCCTTTCAATGTCACAGCATGCCGTACAGTAACCGTGCCGAAAGTTATCGCCATAACTTGTCCACGCATACCACTCATACAAAATCCGCTCCCTAAACCTCTTCCACAATAAGGAAATCCGTATTCCTAGTAAATTTCCAGAATGTTTCCAATCCATAGTTTTAGTTTTGTAATGGACAAAAAGCTATGAAAATTTAAATTCCCACCTTCTTTCTAAAATATTTCCAAGGTATTTCCTTACTATGCCTGGAATGTTCATTCTAGAAACGAAGCAAAGTGGGATATTTTTCTCATTGTTTCTCAAATTTTGTAAGACTCGTATCTCAAAAAAAGATGATTTAGAGTGCATTCTTTTGGGTCATATTCCGGCTATTCCGAAATCAGACTACTAAAGCAATCTCGCAGCTTTTCATCTCCTGAGCTGTAGAAAGCAGTCACCAATTTTAGTACTTCATGTATGCATGAAAGTAATTAGTAATTTTTAGAAAATAGTAATTGAATTAATTAATAAAATTACTCGCTTCCTAGTTTCCTTAAAATATAAGTACTTATCAATTTTACCTGTAGTTTAATTAGCTTATAAATTATTGTAATAGTTAATAGATTTTATTGTAGATTAGATTAGATTAGTGACACGGCCAACTTGTAAATCATTTATACGATTGTAGCTATCGTGGATAAATAAAGATTGATTGATTCATTCTTTCATTTGGGAATTATTATTTTTGTTTTACAATAAAATCAACATTGTTTTATGGAGGTATTCTTTTTCGGAATAGCCGGAATATGTCCCAAAAGAACGTGTCCTAAGTATCATACACAATCTGAATCATTCTAGAAGTGTGATAAGTGTGGCATTGAGTCATGCTCAACATTAGCGATAATGACTTGTAAAAGTGCGAGAATATTGCAATATCGTATCCTAGAATGAACAAAGTATGGAAATAATCATTGTTTCCAGTGACGTTGTAACCAACCTTATGAGATGGTGAATCATCATCCTCGCTAACACGGTCCTTATTCTTCTCTTCGTAACTGAAATCATTGATACTTTTTAGGGTACAATACATGATTGACAGCAGGTACACCTGTGTGTGCAGTATCTCACTTCCCATAGAGGCTAGCAGAGTATCAAATCTTACTTTATAATACCCGCATAGAAGAGGTTCGGTCCGGTGTTTGGGGTATACTTAAGTATCCAAGGGTTTTTTAATTGAGTACATGTATACAATATTTTATATTGAAATACAAGTATCTAGTTTTTTAAATTTTGGGATTTTCTGATGTAAAGTATACAGTAAGATGTTGCAACATACAATTTGAATGTCACAATTTAGGGTACAGTGTATATAGGTATTTTTTTAAAGGTATTTGGGTATACAAGTACAACTACCTCTCCTGGCCGAGGCTGGCAGAATACCATAATTATTTCCTCATTAAGTGCCCTGCCTCGAATATGCACCCCACCCCCCAAAAATACATCTACATTAGAACGATATGTGTACATGTGTGTATACTATACATAAATTAATGCTTTGTTTGATTATTTCTTACAAAGTCAAAGAAACATAGTATGGATGATATACAATGTATTTAACAAATAAAGAAGCCTTAACCATGTTTTATACTATCATAAAACACGATGGGCATTTGAGAACATGAGAGAAATGTTAAAGCACAAGCCGAAGGCGCGTGCTTTCAACATTTCTAGAGTGTTCTCAAATGACCAGAGTGTTTTATCATAGTATAAAACATGGATTTAAGGCTTCTTTATCTGTTTTATAATATAGATTTACGCGCGCGATGAAAGGAAACCGCCAATTGAAAACTATATAACACGGCTAACCATGTTATATACTCTGATAAAACATGGCTTCTTAGCCAATCAGAGTGCGCGTACTATCGTATCTATATTATAAAAAACAATAGACATACAATAACCTGTTTGTGGCGTCGAAATATGCCCTGATATTTCGTCTGCGGACATTACATGTATCTGATCCGAGAAGAGAACAGTTCCCGAGAGCAAAGCTCGAGGGTAACTGTGAGCTTCGAGGATCAGATAATGTCCAAGGACAAATATCAGGGCATATATAGACGCCTTGATATATGATATTGTTGTTATCATCCTTCAAATATTTTCATTGACGTGCACTTATACGCTCACAGGGGGTGTACTTGTTGAATATAATTCCCACTCGCGGATAGAAAATATCGGGTCACACGACACATTCAACCAATCACGTGCAAGAGAAAATATTTGATGGGTTACAAAAAACAATACCGTCCAATACCCTAGAATTAACATTAACTTAAAATACCAGGAAAAAACTTAAAATACCAGGTAAAAACTTAAAAAACCAGGTAAAAGGTAAACTGATCAAAATTTGAGGGATGTAGCTGTGCTGGGAAGCATGCAATCATGTTTTCAGTTTTCCATACATTTGTCAGTAACTTTCATGTTATTACAGACAAATATTTTGATCAGTTCATCTTTTACCTGGTATCTTAAGTTTGCAGACAGTGAATGTTTCAGAATTCGATTTTACGGAAATTATTTGGCATCGGATTCCAATACAAACACTGTATTTCGTGCCATGTTTGCACCCCTTTCAAAATGTCGGAATTAACCACGAACTGGTCTATTACTGTCCTATTGATCTAACCCTTGCTAAGACAATATTATTGACTGATAGTATAAAATGCCAACAAAATCACTGTCAATCACAAGTCTTAACAATATCAGGGCCACATAAAATGCACCAAATCACACCACAGCTGCTACTAGACACATGTATTAACGGTTCTAGGATGTACAGTTCATTGAGTACAGTACCTCATGAGCCGTTGCAGGGCTTGTTCCACTGTGATATCATCGTCCCTAACCGACCTCATCAAGTTCATTCTATCCTCCTCACTCATAGTCATGTTACATGCTGCTATCTCAGATACTGGCCTTGCAGTCAACCTCTTCTTTGTACTCTTGCTGAAGAATCCACCTCTCTTGACCTTGTGCTTGCCAGGCGCTGCATCTTCTTCACTGCATGACCCACTCTAGGATAACAATAGCATCATAGCATTACATATCTGTCTACCATGCAGCCCATTCAATCATTTTTTAAGTAGGGGACTTATCTCAAAACGTAGGCAGCGGATAAATATATAAAAAAACGGCTTATTTTTGATTTTCAAATCATCTTCACATACCACAATATATAAAAAAAAGTAGTCGACTTTGTTTGATGAAATAGCCAACTTCCTTCCATCAGCCCTTAATTTCAATGACATACACGTATACATGTAGGAATTGGTGTCCTTGAAGAACTGGTGTATTTTGATGCAACTTTTACAATGTTTGCTAAAATG
Organism: Actinernus sp. WN-2022; assembly: GCA_030867875.1. NCBI lineage: Eukaryota > Metazoa > Cnidaria > Anthozoa > Actiniaria > Actinernidae > Actinernus > Actinernus sp. WN-2022. The sequence goes on from JAOWCC010001501.1 coordinate 27,550,899, forward strand.
GCTACAAATTAAACAATAAATATTTATAAACAATATATAAATACGTTATTTGTAATATACTCAACAAAATATCTGGATTCTGATTGGTCAATAACGAGTGCATAAAAAGTCAGAGTGCAGTATAATAATTATTTTATAAACAAAAAAATGCACGAAAACTGCTTGTGATTTACACGATTGTATGGGCACTGAGTGATAAATTATTTGGAAAGTTCTCAAATTGCACTTGCCTAAAGGCTCCTGCAATTATCAGAACTTTCAAAATATCGCCCAGTGCCCATAAATCATGTACTGTATAGCAGTCGTGTTCATGCAGTTCCCTCTATATATGCATTGCAAAATAATGCGAGTTTATTGGGTACAAATACCTTTTGTTCTTCCCTCTTCATTTTGTCTTTTTCACGATGCTCCTTTTCATAGCTGCAGTAGGAAAACGATAGCACAAATGTAATAGAGTGCATTTCGATTGAGTGTCGAAAGCAATCTGCTTTGGTTTTGTATTTGCTCAGTTTTCCTATTAACTGTGTAAAATGGTTTGTGATTATCAGCCAATCAAGTGCTAGAGCGGTTTTCAATTGAGTGTCGTAAAACCAAAACCAGTGAGCCAATCACGGGAGCAAGTAAAAACATCAATGACCCAATCACGAACTGAAGTGATTCACAACTGGTCTTTAACTTCAACCAATCACGAGGCAAAGTAAATGCAATCATGGATAACTAACCAATCAATTCAAATTAAAGCAATTACTTTTCAAAACTCAATTGAAATCCGCTCTAAACTAAAACCAAACGTGTTTTGGTCCATCACGCCATCCACGATTGCATTTACTACATTCCTCATGATTGGTTAAAGTAAAACTAATCATGAATTACTTCAGTTTGTGATTAGCTCATTGTGTTTTTACTTGCTTGTGATTGGTTCTGTAATTACTTTGGTTTTGGTCTTATAACACTTAACTGAAAACCACTCTAAAAGACTAATCACAGTCACATCCAATCTGTGTTTCCTATCTGTATGAAAGTCAAGAACTTGTTGATTAGAAATAACATTCAAAAACTCATTAATAATTCATGAAGCAAAAACAAAAGAAATGAACGTACATGTATAATGAATGGTTTCTAAATGTGATACAGATATGGTCCTCATAAACTTTAACTTCGATTTTTTCTGCAGCAATAAGTTGTATCACCAAAATAACTGAATTACATGACTATTTACATGTACATTTTTGAAGCCATTCAAAAAAACTTGCAGCAGTGTTTTATCAGATGCACAAAAACCTGGGCTGTACCCTTGTGTTTATAAATCTGATAAAGCACTGTTGTGAGTTTTATTAAACATTACATGAATTTCTAGAGTTTTCAATACTCTAACATTTGTGAGCTGAAAAGTTTCAATAGGAACTTGGCATACATGTGTGATATGCAGGAATAGGAACTCAGCAAGTTGCCAGTACATGTGTGATATGCAGGAATAGGAACTCAGCAAGTTGCCAGTACATGTGTGATATGCAGGGACAGCTGAAGCTTTGTACTCTGGTGAGTCTTAAGGTTCGTGAGCATGACAACAAGAATATTATTTTAATTGTCTGTCACAAAGAAAACTCATAAACTCTTTGCTGAGGTATCTAGGGGTTAACTGGGAGGATTTTGCTGGAGGAAATGATTTAAAAATCTAGTCTACATGTACATGTACAAGCAGTTTGATTTATTATACATTGTCAAGTTCATGTATATTTTTAGTCTCAACATGTTTTCATCAGCATGTTCCTTGTTTGCTATAAATGAATACAGCTTTGAGGTACATGATTACTCCTTCAAGAAACTGAATGAATGTCAAGAGTAAGAGATCTTGGTTTGGTGGATTTAATGAGTTTAAATAAAATATTAACCTTTACTTTGAGTCCAAATGTACAAAGGTTCAAATTTGCTTTGTCAGCCACTATACATGTAGATGAAGGCACCTTGGAAAATTAGAATCGGATTGGATGGATTTGGACCACAGATTGATCAGATCATGCATTATCACTCAGATAACTTTTCTATTTTTTCTGGTGTAAAGATATATACATTGTAAGTTATGGTCACCTATGTTCGCAATTGTGGACCTATTTTTAAATCATGAAGAAAGTCATGGACACTAAGTCTTTGTTTCATGACTGCACAGTTTGGGGTCTTGGTTGAGTGCCGTAAGATCAGGCAAAAAGCCATTGTTCACTGTCCAGCACTTACTGTAGTTTCTATTTGTGCATTCTTGATCTTATGTCACACACAATCCACTATGTACAAAATGTACTAGCCCAATGCTTCTAATATTATTACTGTTATTCAGTATATTACTGTACTCAGTCATGAAAAGAGCCAGGTTGCTTTTTGCCTTTTTAGCCAGTCAACAGGACATAGACAATCAAGGAATGGTGCAAAAAGAAAACTTGTTGCTTGGAATTATTCTAAATATTGAGCATTTATAGAAATACATGTACATGTAAATAATAAAAAAAATGGGGCTAGAGACAAATCACAAAATGAAGAATATATCACCAAATATTATGTAAAATCAACAGCAAATTTGTACATGTATGGTACCGACTATTGTAACACAAATTAGTTGGGAGAAAAGTGCCACAAATACATTTTAGTGGTGGGTTGGGCTGCAGGCTGGCATGGATGAAAAGGTAGCATTTTGTTATCACTTGCTATGTGTATGGTGTATGTGGTCGGCCTTCAGTCCATGCAAGATCAGCCTATAATACTGTGCAATTAAGAATATTCATTTATCCCACCTGTAACAGAAGTAGCCAACTTGAAGTCCCTGTAATTAAGTACTCTCCCCCCCCCCCCCCCCCTCCCAAAAAAAAACAATTTGCACACTCACTTTTCTAACTGTTCCACTGCTTCCTCTACGGTAAGATCCCCTTGTTTGACCATGACCATGAGTGTCATGCGGTCTTCTTCACCCATTGTCATTGTACTTGCTGGTAAGTCTCCACTCACAGACTTGCTGTCAGCAAATTTGTCCTCATGGCCAGGACTTTTTCTCTTACTGCTACGAAACCATGAAAATGAAAATGGCTGCTTGGACTTGAATGATGAAGTTTCTCTGTTACGAGGCTTCACTTCCTTGATGTTCACTACAATGTCATGTGAAACTATCATGAACATAGAGGGCTCAAAATTATGACCAATTGTATACAATATTTAATTTCTAAAATTCAGTTTGGTGCATAATATATATATAATTATTGCAGTGTCCCTTTCATTTTGTTTCTTTATCATAAAATACTGAGTTTAGAGAAAAACATATTGTACCTTCCACATGTTTTTAAATTAATTTAGCACAACCCATATGTGGTTTGAACGTTTTACAATAGGTGTGAAGCATACATGTACATTGTATAATTTAAATTAAGCTTTCAACTTTGTGCGCAGTACAAAATCCAAGCAGGTGATTGGCTAATGACAGTGCTTTATTGGTGACCACAGTATGCTGTTCGCTCAGTTGGAATATTAAAAGGTTAGAGACTTTATGTTTGTGTTTTATTGACAAATACAGGCACTTGCTGACTGTACAATGAACTCAAAATTCTTCATAGTACTGCATCTGGCCTTCAGTCTCATGCAGTATTCATTATTTTTTGTTCATCACACAGTCAGTACGTGCCTGTAATTTGTCAATAAAACAGGCATGCCAATACAAATGTATGTCTCAAACACTTAAAGTGCCTTTGAAGTGAAAAGATTGACCCTGTTTTTATTTTACATTATTAAATTTGAGTCTTCCCCCTCAGTCATTTTGTGCAATTAAAAATAAATTTGGAGAGCATGAACCTTATTTTTTTCGTGTTGAAGTTAGGCATAATTGTCAAGGTCATGCAGGCTGCAATTTATTTGCCATTAAATATTTGTTAATCAAGTGGTTAATCATGATGTCAAGTGGTTTGCTGGCACATTTATACATGTATTCACAAAAGTAAGAATATGGCCGACAGCAAGGCTTCTTTGAGAAAAAATATGACAGATGGCAGGCCCAGCTCAAGTAAGACATATTCAGAATGAGAATTAGACAAAAAAAGGACAGTCTGTATTTTTGTATCATTTACGAAGACGAATATAGATGTTCTGAAACCACACGACATCACACATTTATTAGCATATCTTCTTTAACTGACTTTGACACAGAACATTTTTTTTAACGCTCTCCAAATTTATTTTTAATTGCACAAAATTGGGCACTACCAAATTGAAAAGGACTGGGGCCGAGTTTGTAAAGTTAATGCAATTAACAAATAAACCTCGCCATAAGAAAGAGCACCTCAGAGTTAGTAAGAATACCAAGTTGGAGCATGATATGGTAAATAGAAACTGAATAGCAAGCTTTCAAAACACGCAAAAATAAGAGATTATTTTGTATGGATTGAAAGGACAAGCATCCCTCCAATCTATGCAATCGTCTCTTATTTTTACAATTTTTGAAAACCCACCACATTATAAATATCTGATGAAATGTCCCCAAATTTGGTAAACCTACTAATTTCAATGTGCCCTTTCTAATGTTGGAATTCATTTCTTAATTAGATTATAATTACATTAACTTTACAAATTTGGCCCACTCCTTTTTTCCAATTTGGTAGTGGCCAATGACTTATTAGGGCCAGAAGACTAAATTTAACAAAATCAGATAGGGGTTGATTGCTTTACTTCATAGGCTCTTTAAGTAGCTTACAAAAGAAACTCAATGTCAGATGTACATTCCTTCAAGCAGACTACGTATATGTGCATATTACATGACATTTTATGGATCACTGTTGCACTGTACCATGAAGCTCCTTGAGGGAGTCCAGACTCCTTGACAGCTTAGTGTTCCTCTCTACTGGCCGTCTTCTCTTCACCTTCTGGTCTGATGAGCTATCTACATGTACATCAAGATAGTCGGCAGGAATGCCCTAAAAAATAGCAAACCTTTACACATTATTTAAGCTCATTAATAATCCATGAAGCAAAAACAAAGGAAATCACCGACCAATAAGTGATCTTTAAATCTGATACAGATTTCGTCCTGATTTGCATAAACTTTGGCTTCGATTTTTTCGGCCAAATTAATCGTATCGCCAAAATAACTGAAAACATGACTCTCTACATCTAGACGTTTCATATTAAGTAAGATAAAAAACTTGTGTCCAATCTTTATCCGATTTACAAACTCTCGCTTTCAGCTCGAGTTTTTAAATCGGATAAAGATCGGCCACTCATTTTTTATCTATTACATAAACATGCATGCATGTGTGTTTTATATTATATGTATTAAATACTAGTTGTATTAATAACGTTTTATATCATGTTTATTTGCATAACTATTGGTTGACTGTCTGACAGTTGATGCATCACCGATGCGTGATGACCTTTCATCTCACCAGGGGTGAGACTCTAAAAGGTAAGTAAATATACAAGTCACGTACAATGTACATAATTATTTATTAATATTCATTTTAATTTAAGTAATAATACAAGATTAGTGACAGGCCCAAAGGATAAAAACAATAGACCATTTCGCATTCAAGAATTACTGCTGGATGCAATTATTTAAACTCATTCTGATGTAAAATATTCACAAATACGAACGAGAAGGTGCAGAAGTTCAAACTACAGCTTACAATACATAGAGTTGTGAATAACCCATCTTACCACTGGCATTTGTGAATATTTAACATCAGAATGAGACTAACATTGAGTAAATGCCTAGTCATTGCATCCAGTGGTAATTCTTGAATGCAAAACGGGTCTATTTGACTGACGACCAGTCCCTTCTTTTTTCATATAGTCATGTAGAAGGATTTATAATTATTATAATTATTGAAAAGGAAGTTTAGAAATTATAGCAAGTGGAGCTCAAGAACTCATAATCATTACCATAATTCCTTTTCTGATCATTTTCCTGGAATTTTCAGTACTGTACCTACCGTTGAATCCATGTACTGAGGTGTACTGTGACACTCTGTGCGCTTGTGTGCTTTAGTATCAGGTGGAGTAGTGCTGTTCCTGTGGAAAACTGAGGTGTCTGTGGCAGGGCTTCCTTTTGATGATGGCCTTGGCTGAGTATTATCTTTTTGCTTAAAACACAAGCACATACATGTATTTATAAATTAGGCTCTAATAGAGTACAAAACTTGTAAACCATGAAACAGGTACCTGTGAGTGTCAATAGGCCAACTACATGTACAATACCAGAACTCCTTGTACTGATTTAGTATTTTGTTCTTCTAATTGAAGGGCTGTGTGCAAAAAGGGCACAAGTGATTCTTGATCATGTTCTAAATTCTCCCTTATAAAACAAAGAAACTGAAGGAGAATTTAGAATGTGATCAAGAGTCACTTACACCCTTTTTGCACACAGCCCTTCAATTTACAATGTCGACTATTGTCATGGTATTCCCAGGGCATTCAAAACAAGCCAGCAGCTGCCAGAGCTCTGGCTGTAGCTTTGATGTACAGTCCCTGTCAAAAGTTTTTCAACCGTATACGGTACCGTATGTGCTTCGGTAAAACGAAGATTCGGTAACCACATGTGGTAGATTTCGTTCGGTAAACTCCATTCGTTTTAAGACCGAATTCGTTTTACTGAAAGTGGTAGAGTCACCGATTTCGTTTTACTGAAAGTGGTTCGGTCACCGATTGTGTTTTAACGAAAGTGGTTCGGTCACCGATTGTGTTTTAACGAAGGTGGTTCGGTCACCGATTGTGTTTTAACGAAAGTGGTTCAGTCACCGATTTCGTTTACCGAAAGTGGTTCAGTCACCGATTTCGCTTCACCAAACATTGCAGGTCAAGACAGTCTACAAATTGTTACTTGTACATGTAGTTCACTGCTTGCGACTAAAGTGATTTTTACAACGTTAAAACTGAAAATGCTGAAGTTTAGATCTCATTTTGTCTTCTTTGAAACGATATATCAAATTGTCGGCGAAGCATCAGGTCGGTGTCCTGGTGCGATCATCGAAAAACTTACAGTATTTGTTTTGATCGTGATTTGTACCGAGAAAGCCGCGAAGTGGCTTAGAGCATTTCTCTCCTTCCTATTTCTTCTTATAACCTCACTGATAAACTGTACTGAAAAAAAAGGAACTGCTGTGAATATATAACCTTAAACTTACGCCACAAACTAACAACCGCCGTTCGTTCATAATCTAGCGGCAAACTTTTAAAGCGGGCCCCGCCAGTAAGCAATAATCAACAAACGAACTTTAGCTTCCGTAGTTTAACATTTACGAGAGATTCCTGCGTTGTTCAAGGTTCCGACCAAAAGCATTGCAAATGTTTGCGGATTCTGGAAAGGCATGTTTTCGAAATTAAAATATCAAGATTGTGCAATTGCAATCAGTCACGCGTGAACCTGTCAGTCTGAGTTTTGACAGGTCCTATGTTTGATCGATCGAGGACCTGAGACCTGTTTGTTTCACATCTGACATCAGACCAATCGCTGCAGTCCGGTCTCACAGCAATTATAAACCGCAATAGAGTGGTAAAGTGTGACGTCACGAATTTGTAAATTTCTGAATTTTAACTTTTGGTCCATCGATATTGAAAGACCAACTCAAAAGAATGTTGCACACCAAAAACGAGGCAAATTGGTTAAAATGCGGCTGAGATATGAGCAGCTGAATACATAATTTTCTTTAACAAATCACTGTATGTTCAGCTCAGTTCTAAAAGTTTAGAACTGAGCTGAAAATACAGTGATTTGTTAAAGAAAATTATGTATTCAGCTGCTCATATCTCAGCCGCATTTTAACCAATTTGCCTCGTTTTTGGTGTGTAAAGTTATTTCACGGCGATCTTTCAGATTCAATGTTCAAATATTGTTAAAACGAAAATTTATGTTTTGTGACGTCATCGCTTTACCACTCTATGCCAATCACAAATTGACGAAGTGATGAAGTAAAAACGCTGAAATTGAAACTCAAGAAGATTCGGTGCGATCTCACGGCAAAATAACCAATAACGAATTAAAATATCCAAAATGTATTCACCTGGGTGTTTTTATTTAACAGAATGGACTCAAACCAGTTTTCGCATTAGGTGAAAACTGGTCAGACCGTAAATAAAATACAAAACTTTGAAAGCATTTGATTCAGTAGGAAGATATCAAGATAATTTTTGGTGTGATCTCAAAGCAAAACAAACACTGCTGTCAGAGCTCATTGATTATTCAAAAATGTCACACTTCTGTTCGAGCAATTTGAGCAAAATGACGGATCCCACGTTAAATAAAAAGAATTCCAGAATATTCTATTTGGTAGACGTTTATCACTTGCCAGTATTAAAAGTTGAGAAACTTTCCCGCATTATTTAACTCTGCATTCTGCAATAAGATCACATGTTCCGCGAAGTTCGCAACATTCTTGTTGTGTCAAAAACCAGACAATTAGTTTCCACGGCTGAAAGCACATGTAAGCACCGAAAAGCTCTTGAATCTGTTGAATTGAAAACATACAGCGTACGCAACGACTTTTAAAGAATCGTGAAGGGATTGAGGGATAGATTAAAGTATGAAAGTACAGAAGTCTGTAAAGTTTATCAGATGAATAAAAACGCCGAACTTTGCTACAACTAAACTAGAATTGATCACGTACGTAGCGCCATATTTACATAACATGATGACTATCCGAATTCATTTTACCGAAGGTGGTTGAATCACCGAATTTGTTTTACCGAAGGTGGTAGAGTCACCGATTTCGTTTTACTGAAAGTAGTTCGGTCACCGATTGTGTTTTAACGAAAGTGGTTCGGTCACCGATTGTGTTTTAACGAAAGTGGTTCGGTCACCGATTGTGTTTTAACGAAAGTGGTTCAGTTACCGATTTCGCTTCGCCACATTTCGCCACATTCATTTTACCGAAAGTGGTAAACACATGTGGCACATGTGCCACATGCTACCACATGTGGTTCGTACGGTGTGAAAAACTTTTGACAGGGACTGTACGTTGCCGTTTATTTTCTCTTTATCAACAGACATTCTCAAACTCATTAATAATTCATGAGCTATTCATCCAATGGAGGGACTGTATTTGGTCACATACATGGGGCTTGAAACCTGGACAAACCCTTGTTCAAAGCTTTGTCAGGTGGATTCATCTTGACATCCAATGAAATACCAGTTCCAAACACACTAGTGTTTGATCAGATTTCCAACTCTAGTGATCATTATTTCTTAGTCATCATATTCATGAGCCACTAACTACTTATATACTGATAAACTACAAGTAATTAGTGAAGAAGTAAAAAATGACAAAGAAGGAAAAAGTGTGCCTCCACTGTACTGGAGTTCTAACCTCAACCATTCTCCACTGCTTGTACTAACTCCTGACCACTACACTACTGAGTATGCTAGTTGAAATCATTGCCAGCAAAAAAAGAATAATAAGCCATCTATGGCATAATTATATACAACAGTCAAATAGTAAACAATATTGAAAAGAGGTGTAATATGTACATGTTCAGTTTAGCCATTCGCACGAGAAGTCACGAATTTCAAACCCTCACTGTTACTTAGTGTTTCATCAGCGGGTTTCATTTGTTTTCTCAATATTTGGAACCCCTGATAAAACACTCCAATTTGTGTTTGAAATAGTACATGTACATGAAACTTTTGCCTTTAATTTGGCCCCAAAAAAATTGTCAAAGATGCCTACATGTACTTTCCTACATGACTTGTATGTTCACGTCACAATGATGGAGTTTATTTTGGTTCAACCTACATTGTATGTGTACATCATTTTGTACAGTCATGTAGTTTATTTGAACTAAGCCTACAAGTACATGTAGGTTATTTGGCTTCAGCTTACATGCATATACATGTACATGTATGTAGTTCATTTGGGTGGGGGAATCGACTAAACAAAATCGAGTATTAGAGTTTGGCTTATTTTGTTAACCCATGTTGTTGTACAGTAACCAGGGCCACTTTGGCAACGAGAATTATACACATTGAAAAATGAAAATAAAGCATAATTTCCCAAAGCAAAATCCTAGCATATCCATGCGATTTTTTCCAATCGAAAGACATAATTCAGAACTAATTGACAAAATTTGCCTTTTACCGGATCACAGCTTGAACAAGTTGAAATGCTAAATATTATCTCGTAATTGACACTGATTGGCTCAAGTAACTGTAAAAATGTAAGTTGAAATGCTTTGTTTTCATTCTGCAATGTGATTGGTTGTCAAGTGGCCCCGGTTACTGTAGTTGCACTGTAAATTAAAGTTTCAATCAATCATCAAGTGCTACAAAAATGTACTGTCAGTACTTGCCAAAAATAATGTGAGAATCCCACAATGACATACCGTATTTACCCGTGTATAATACGCGATTGCGGGAAAAAATGGACAAATGCGCCGAGATCCGCAAATGCCGAAAGAAATATGTGTTGTGACACACCTTCATCTTTCAAAAATTGGATGGCCAAGACACGTGCGCTGAAGAAAACAGTTTAAGCCCTGCCAAAAACAGCAGGGGGAAATCGGAACTTCTAGAAATATTTTCATCCAGCCCACAGACAAGAAATCTAGAGCTAAAAATTCGCTTTTGAAATTAGTAAATGTTGGGCGTGATTAGAGCATGATCGAGTAAGGCGGTCAGTGAAAGGCCAAAAATACTGTTGGGGGAGAGAACTAGTTAATGGCTTTATCTAGAGAGGTGATCAGCCAGGAGGATAAGCAGCTTGTGTTTAACCACTGGACATACGAAGCCAGCAGACCAACAGGCGATAGAAAAGAAAAAGGATCGGGAAAAAGCAGTACATTGAGCACGCGAAGCACGTTCTAAAAAAAACGCAAACAGAAGCAGCTGATGACGACCCTGACTATGAATACTACCTTCTCAAAGTTACAAGCAATGGTGTGGTGGAGCTTGATGACGCAACAACAGATGATTACAGATGTACATTTCCAAGGGGTTGTATTGGGTTGATGGGAAACTTTTTCATAAGGGAGAATATTATTGACATGACGTATAAACTTGATCATAAGAAATTTGTACTTGCTGGTAATGTATATCATGTATGTGGAGACTTAAAGAAAAAGAGAAAATATTAATGGCATCTATAAGATCCCTTTGGATGTCAATGAAGAAATCATTGCTTTATTATGATGTACAGTTGTAATTTAGAAACTTCTACATAATGTTTTTTTTTATTTCTTGGCATTTAAGTAGTAATATAGTCAAAATTCCATGCCCGCAAAGGATTATGGGTATTCTATAAATAAGCTATTAATACCTAATAAATATTCAAAACTACTTTTAAAATGTTTCAGTTGTGATAACTACCTCATATCTTAGCAATAGTAGTAGTTTGGGTGTACTTAAAAATAATTCATGAAAAAGCCCTATGTTACACAAATGTACATGGTGATTGTGCTACAAGTCAAAATTTATAGATCTCAAATCTAAGACTTTTGAAGGGCTGTGTGCAACACGGGCATAAGTGTCTCCTGATCACATTCTAAATTCTCCTTCAAATTCTTTGTTTTCTAAGGGAGAATTTAGAACATGATCAGGAGTCACTCATACCCTTGTTGCAAAGTCAGCCCTTCATTTACAGTTTATCAACCTAACAAATATATACCGTAAACACTGGCAGATAAGCTGCACTTGCAGCAAGGCTTGCTAGCAGGTATTATCTTCACTTCCCTCCCCCTCCTCTTTCTCCCTTCTTCTCCCCTCCTCCCTTCTTCATCTTTTGTCCTTGACCCATTCTTCCCTCATTAAAATATATCACGGTTTCCCAAATAGAATGCCTGCATTGCAGGCTACAACAACCAAGGCTGTGGCCACTTATTATAAACTGCAGCCTGGGCTGCCACGGAGCTGACCATCAATACATTGTACAGTAGATGGCTTCTATTGAACAAGGGTTACAGTATTCTTTTTGGTTTTAATGCAAAACAACCCTTGAGATTTTTATCATGCAAACAAAAACTGTACCAAACTGCCACGCTGAGTTGCTGATCAGGAGCTTGCCATTTTCAAGTAATCCAAAACTACATGTACATTGTATATTAACTTATCCTTTTCCTTTTATACTCACTGCATGCTTATCTTCCTGATTGTCATGGTCCTTTAACAGTTCTCCCACCTGCCGCTGACGTATGTTCTCAAGTGCCTCTAGCACATCTTCTTCATAAGTGTAGAACTTGTCAGCATAGAGTGTGACCAGAGCTGAGAGATTCCCACTGGAACCATCCTACATGTACATTAAACCATTATCAGTACATACAATGTATAACATACATGTTTATTAAATAAACCAGCTACTCAATAAACTACAGGAGAAGCTCATCCATCCTACATGTAAATGATGGTAAAACTTACTAAGTTGGTGGTTCAGTGCCCATGCAGAGCTGAGTGTAGGGTCAGTGCTTGCAAGCTTGGTTGCCAGAATACCCTGACAACCAATCAGCCCAGAGCACTGGGTCCCAGGGGAGGAAGGGAAAAGCAGCAAGCCTGATCGCAACGAAGAGCAACAGTCACAAGCAATGCAAAACCACATGCAATAACAATAAACTAACAGTCCCCGATGACTGATTCCAACCCAGAGCTACTCCACCACAGGGACCCCAGTGTATGCTGGCTATTTAACCATGCCTACATTACTGTATACATTTAGTCTCGAAAATACAATCAACATGACCATGCAGACAAGTTTATCATGTGTATACATGCAGCTATTTTAATTAATGTTGTATGGAAGATACATGTAGGAAATAGGACATTAGGGTATTCCAGCCCAGACCAAAATGAATTATCGTTAAGAGTTATTTGGCCTGGACGACTTAGCTTATGGTTTATACTAACTAGTAGTTTCAAATTGAAAGTGACATACTGTCGAGCAAATATAGTAGCAATTGATTAGAATCTAAGCCATTGTATTAAGGCCATCATATACCCATCTAATCAGCATCTAATATTATAAGAGCACGATTTGAATAACTGGAAGTATTCATCAAAGCTGAACGCAGAGTAACAAATGGAGCATAGCCCAGTTCACAGTAAATTCCTACTTTTTGAAAGGGGTGCAAACATGGTGCAAAATACAGTGTTTGTATGGGAATCAATGGGAATCCGATGCCAAATAAAATCTGTAAAATCGAATTTATGAAATATTCTTCAGATACAAACTTAAGATACCAGGTAAAAGATTAACATATCGAAATTTGAGGGATGTAGCTGTGCTGGGAAGCGTGCAATTGTGTTTTCAGTTTTCCATACATTGTCTGTAAAAACGAGTCAAATCCTGCGTAAAAATTTACAGACGCATGGAAAACTGAAAACATGATTGCATGCTTCCCAGCACAGCTACATGTACATCCCTCAAATTTCGATATGGTGATCTTTTACCTGGTATCTTAAGTTTGTATCTGAAGAATATTCATAGATTCGATTTTACGGATTTTATTTGGCATCGGATTCCCATACAAACACTGTAATTTGCGCCATGTTTGCACCCCTTTCAAAATGTCGGAATTTACCGCGAACTGGTGCTCACTTTTGATTATCTCCTGATATTCTTTGTCATACTTTATAATCCAAACTAATTGGTTGTCATTTGCTGCTTTGTTTGCCTCAATGGGCTCCACCACAAGCAAAGGACGGTACACATGCATGTATTTCACTGAAATTGAATTGCACATCAACGTACCCTGCGAGCAGAGGTTTGTCATCTCTAATTTGCCTTTCCTATCGCCAAGAGAAACCTCTATGCGCCATGGTATCTGGATTTCCATTGGCCGAGAAAAACGAAACGGTAAACAATGTAGATTATTGTAGATTTCAGATTGTCCATTTCCTATTGTTAATGGCAAGAGAATGGCGAAGAAGAGAAAATAAATCTTCGAGGGTATAAATCAAAGCTTTCTTTTATTGAACGGTAATTTCAAGGTATTCTGAACAGTTCAGCAAAATAAGAAAGAAGACAAAGCCGGAGTTTGAAGCCCTTATAAATCGTCGGCAAACAAAAAACTGTGTGACGACATAAATAACGGCTGTGAAGGATAATGTGGGGTCTTGCAGAACCAGTGATCGCCAAAAAGCCATGCCCATAAATTTATTTAATTTTCAACCGAAAACTGTCAACCTGCACTTTGTACCCTGTGCTCACTAGCTACACGCTAGCTCATGTGCTCACTTTCTCATGTGACTTTCTCATGTGACGGACATACAGAAAAACAAACACACACACAAACAAACAGAAATCCACATACTTTCAAACTTGCAGCGATTATATGCAATTATTTATCCATTTTAGCCTGTCACAACAGCCATCCAACAAATAAAACATAGGACCCCTAAGGGCAACTTGCGGATGGTCAGTGAGCTATTTTGGCATACCATGTATACTAAAAATCATGTGACCGATGTCATCGTTACGTCATCACCACTAAGTGATTTGTGGGGACCCAATACCATGCCTCTCCAAGTTTGAACTGTCTGGCATTAGAATTTTTTATGGAATTCGCTGCCAGTACATCTAAGATGCACAGACTCTTTAAGCCATTTTAAATGTTTCAGTAGTAGTTAGTTTTTTATAGTTTTTATATATATTGTAATTAGATTAATTAGTCTTTTGTAGAAATAGTTATTTTACTATTGTAAGAGCATCGAGACTTATGTATGATGCTCCCAATACATATCATGCGCCCGATGACGTCATTGTTATGCCATCAATACTAGGTGATTGATAGGGAACCACTGCTATGTCTGTCCAGGTTTGAGGTAGCTGGCATTAGAATGAGGGAGATATGGGCATGTACATTTACTTTAAATCATGTGACTGATGATGTCATCATTACATCATCACCACTACGTGATCGATAGGGACCTACTACCATGTCTGTCCAGGTTTGAGCCAACTGACATTAGAAATGAGGGAGATATGGGCATATACTTACAATCATGTGACCAATGACATCATTGTTACATCATCACCACTAAGTGATTTGCAGGAACCCAATACCATGCCAGTCCAAGTTTGAACTGTCTGGCATTAGAAATGAGGGTGATATGGGCATGTACTTAAAATCATGTGACCAATGACATCATTGTTACATCATCACCACTAAGTGATTTGCAGGAACCCAATGTACCATGCCAGTCCAAGTTTGAACTGTCTGGCATTAGAAATGAGGGTGATATCGGCATGTACTTAAAATCATGTGACCAATGATGTCATTGTTACGTCATCACCACTAAGTGATTTGTAGGGACCCAACACCATGTCTGTCCAAGTTTGAACTGTCTGGCATTAGAAATGAGGGAGATATGGGCATGTACTTAATATCATGTGACTGATGATATCATCATTATGTCATCGCCACTAAGTGATTGATAGGGACCCACTACCATGTCTGTCCAGGGTTGACCCACCTGCCAGTAATACTAAGTGAGTATTATTAATATCAGTTAAGGAAATCGCATATCCACTCACAGCTAGCTAATCACAAACATCTGTCAATACACAATGTATATCTTTGGAATATCAAACGTCATTCGGAAAAGTCAACGATGTTAGGAAAGTCAACTGCATGCCGTCGATCCGCAGAAAAAAACTGTATAAATTATCTTGCATCCACCTAACCCCAATAACTCCCAGACAACATTAAAATTTAAATAGCTGCATGTATATTATATATGGGAGAGAGACTGGGATCGAGCAGACAATTTAACCCTGGGAGATATATTACAACAAATGAACTCTATTGGTGGACCATTGTGTTACCTTGTGTCTTCTGGTAGGGTTAAATTATCTGCTCTCCCAGGCTTGCCAGTGTGTTTAACAGCTTTCACTGCCCTACATGTAGTTTCAGCCTCACACATAAAAATTATAATAATGTCTTTGGCGGTAGATTTATCGTGCCCAGAGGAGGCTGATGGCTCGGGAAAACCTGATTTGGTTTGACTGATACACTAGATACATCATAAATTTATAACTTGTGAAGGCAGATACCGACTGGATGCCAATTTTTGAGGAAAAATTGTTCTCAACTGGAGCTATTTGAATAAGAGTTTACAGGTCTAGCTTCCAACCTTCTCTTTCTTTTTCTTTAGGAACAATAATTGATGATCATTTAAAGTGGAAAGCACATATTAATCATGTATCCCCAAAAATCTCAAAAAGCATAGGAGTAATAAGTAGACTTTGCTTTTTCCTACCAAAACATAGCTTAAAAACATTATACTACACTCTAATTTATCCCTACATTCAATATGGTAACATATTATCTGGGCCAGCACCTATCAAACAAACCTAGTAAAGAGAATACATATTTTGCAGAAAAGAGTGATACGAATTATCACCAAATCGACATACTCATCACATACAGAACCACTATTTAAGGAACAAGGCTTACGCCTTGCTATTTTTATGTATAAATTCAATAAAAATCAATTACCTGAAACATTCAATAATACTTTCATGCCTAACAAACATGTTCACCATCACAATACCAGACAATCACATAACTATCATTAACCTCAAAAAATACAAAACTAGTGCAATTCTCCATTTCTTATACTGGGCCGAATTTAGTTTGGAACAATCTTAGTAAGGTAGCGACTGAATGTAAATCCTTGAGCAGATAAAAAAAAAATGTAAAGAACATATTAATATTAGAGACTGGCAGCACCTAATTTTTTCCTCCATTTTTTAAATAATTATTTCATCACATATTATGTCACACGTTGACCATCATCATTTTAATACATCAATATTTTAAATCAACAATATTATTACAATGTAAATATTCTAGCTTTGTTTATCTTGTAACTAATATTTTAATAAGGGGTCTACAATAAATAAGCAATGTTATGCTTTCTAGTAGACTCCCCATTGCTACTATTGTAATTTCTAAATTATGATTATACATAACAATCTTGTGATGAAATAAATTTGATTGATTGATTGAAGGGAGTGAGGTAAAAATCACTGAAAATTGGCACATGCAGACACAGCTAAGGAACACAAGAACACACCCTGTATTATAGTTTTGTTGATTTTTACAAAATTTCAAGATTTACATTGTAAATGGAAGACTAAAAAATCCCATGGAAATGTTATTAAATATTATACAGATAATAAGCTTGGGCTACCTGTGGTTCTATGAATGATTTTGGGGTCAAATGTGGTTAGGGTTTTTTAAGTGTTTGGGTTACATGTAGGTTTTTAGAAGGTTTGTATGAAACGTTTGAGAAATTAATTATTGATGAACCATTGGAGGGGGTATTTTGCAATTACTCCCTCAATGGCACTCAATATTTTCTAAAATAATAATAATAACCGTGATTTTACCACGGTAGTATGTTCAACTGAGCTGCTTTTCAAGTAGTCATGACTAGCCTAAAAGCTATCTTAAATACATGTTATTAGACCTTAGTTAAAACCTAAGTTAAATACTAATACAAAATTTTTAAGTAATGCGTAGTTCCAGAAAATATCCATACTCCCCTCCCCTCTGGATCTTCCGGAATGGGCCCAAATTGTACCCCCCTCCCCTCCGTAATTTCCAGACTTTTGCCACATGGATCCCCACCCCTTTGGAAATTCCAGCTATGATTGTATATAAATAAAACAAACATGATTATGATACAATACTCATGCACAAGATACAAATAATAATTACTAGACAGTATATAAAGCAGTTTTAATCACGGAATATCTATTCTTAGTGCACGAGGCCTGGAATTACTAGGCAAAAATGATGGCGAAATCGATCGCAATGAATTATATTTTCAAATGTTTGATGTGGAAAGACAGACTTGTATGGCCAAATATTGTATTACACTTGGATAATAATTACCCAAGAGACTGCCAATTGCTTTTATTCCACTTAACTCTTTTGGGTCCGAGCCTGTAAATATCAGTCGTACAAGACTGATATGAGAAAAAAATATTGCATCACATCTAGACATGCTGGAAAGACGATGTTGCAATATTATGCGAAGGGATGTATGACTTCAAAGTCAGAGCTATAACAGGGATCGCTCGACTCTTTCACTATGGAGAAAAGCTCATTTGTTTTGGCGATTGTTTCGTTTCTTCGATTTTCACGAATTTCGAGGTGCTGAAAATCGGCTCAAAAAAACCTTCCCGTTCGCACTTGAAATCAAGAGCAAACACAAATTAACCACTCAGTTGTTACGGTACCTTGTTTAATCTTTCCAACCAGCAGGTTTGTTTTCACAAAACACACCAAGCGACGGTGAACCACGCCAATGTTTGCACTGCATTTCACTCGACCACAGTTTCCTGCTCCCACCTCCAATTGTATGCTGGGTAATGGTCAAAAATTTCACAAGGGGTCCCCCCCATCTGGGACTCCGGTAGTTTTTTTTTTATAAGTCTTTTACCCCTACAGCCAAGAGCGGTGATTTGGACTCAAGCCGTTGCTTTAAAGTGACAAAAACACATCCTAATAGGTTGAGCAGGGGTAAAAGACTGCCAACTGCAGGATTCCAAGGATTTCAGTGAAAAATGTTTTCCTGTGTCTGAAAGCACAAACACAACAGAAAAACCCTGTGAAATCCCCTCACAAGGCCTACTAAAAGCAAACCAAGTAATTTTCAGCCATCCTCAGTCTTAATGATGTCCTCAAGCTCTCTGACAGTGGCAGTTTTCTCCAAAATTAGAGCACATTTCATTGGAAACCCTACAGAAGTTGCAATACCTACCGTTGACCAGTTCGTAGAATTCACCCAAATGGCATTGTGGAGAAAGCTTGAGCTCTCGGCTTAAAAAGTCAGCAGTATTTAACTATCCCGGGCTAGGCAAACTTGAACTGAGGGGGGAGGGTTTAGTTAGCACTCAGGATTTCACCAATTGAGCTCACACGCGATCGGACCCGAAAGAGTTAATTCGGTGCAGAAATAAGTTTTTGCATGCAAAACGCTTGTCAGATTGAGTGAGAGAGAAAAACAAAATGGCCGCTTTCTTGTTTTGTCGTCCATCCAGCGATGTCTTGCTCCTCAGGAATCGCTTTGGCTTTAAGGAAAGGCACTTAAAATGGATTGTCTTGAAAGTACTCTCAAACAGATAAAAGATTTTGAGACAACTTATTTGAATTATACAGAAAAAACTGAATGAAAGACGTTAGTCACGCAGTTACGATTACATGGATTACCCTCTGGAAAATATAAGCCTTGGTGTAACCCCCTCCCCACTGGAAATTTGGGCAGATTGACCCCCCTACCCATCTGGAATTTCCAGTCCCTTCCATGGGAAGGGGAGGGAGGGGGGGGGGGGGGAATACCAATAGCCCACTTTTGATATATGCTTCACTTGTCATGCAAAAAGGTTCCAACATAAGCCTCCGGGTAAATTATTATTTTTCTTTTCTCTTTTCACAAATTACTGAGCATTATACCCGAAGCCTTGTAATGAAACCTTTGTGTGTGACAAGTGAAGCATATAAAGAAAGTGGGCTACATGTATTAATAGAATTGCTTAAAGGCAGCCTTAATAGAGTGTAACAAAGGAGAATCCTTTACATTTCTGGTTAATTGGATCAGCTACACAAATACATGTACAAATCGTAGCTAAAGCCCTTTTTTTTAGATATTCATTAGCTACATTGTATTCATGAATGTTGATGTTGCAGTTGAAATTGACCATTCAGTTCAATGTGACCACAATTAGTAAAAACAAACTAGTTCAATTTGATCATTGGTCATATTCAACTAGTTCAATTTGATCCGGTCAAACCAACCTAGGTCAAATTGACCCAGGTTTCGCCATCAATGATTCTAAAAAAAAATCACTCTCCCCTCCCTTACATCCATCCCTTCCCTCCTCTCTCTCCTCTCTCTCCCCTCCCATATACTTACACTTACCTTTCATTCAGATGTAATACCATGTACTGAACTCAGAGGGATTTGAACTCAGCAGCTCTGCCTTGACACACCCAGTTTGCCACTGACTTAACACACTGCACCATACAAGTGCTTGTTGATTTGGAAGCAACATATATTATTTAAGTAACTTAAACCAGAACCCAGATCCTCTTGGGTCAACAAGTCAACGCTTACATGAAGTAGTAACCCACATGGATTTTTTTTTGTTTGCTTCAAACAATCAATAATCATGTGAACTAATCCAAATCCTATCCCTACATTTAAAAAAACCCTAACCATCAACAATGTGTGCTCACTAATTTGTTTGAGTCAAATTAAACTAGTTTGTTTTGACCATGGTCAATTTAAACTAGTTTGTTTTGACCGGGTCAAATTGAACTACAATATTGTAGTTTGTTTTGACAGGGTCAAATTGAACTAGTTTGTTTTGACCCATAGTCAAATTGAACTGAATGGTCAATTTCAGCTAAAACATTGACGGCAACTCTTCCATTCATTCCTTAGAGAATAAAATCACAGCAGCCATGTTGGTTGGTATAAGGTATATTTCTTCAATACAAACCAACTGGCTGTCATGCAACCCACGTATTGACACATCCGACACTCAACCCTAAGGCTAAATCTACAAATTTGGAGTGAAAATAAATATTAAGGAAAATGAAATGGATATAATTCAAGTGGCTGTTGTGTTATTTAATCAATAGATTACGGCAAATATAATTTGCGAACTGAAACCCTAACTGCTACTAATCCACTATGTAGTATTTAATGCAATGACATTATAATTATTATGAATCACGTACACAAATGAACTGGGCGATTGTCATGTTTTAACTCGGTTTAACTTTCTTAATTTCCCATGGGAGAAACTTACCGGTCGGGTGTAAGGCGGCTCGAAGAGTTTTACTTTATCTTCCTTCAGTTTATCACGAAGAAGCATCTTGAGTTTAAGAGGAATAAGTTTCTCGCGAGCATGAATTTGGCTAGGTGGAGAACATGCATTGTCTCCTTCTAACACAAAATATACGGCGGTGCCGCTCTGTTTGACTCGAGCCACAGCACTGAGGATATCCACTCGGTCTCTAGTGTTCTCCACGCCAATTGCATCCAAGTCTTCCTCGCCTATCTCTTTACAAATATCCAGTTCATCGTATCCATTATCCAGGAACGCTTGAGTGTACCTGATAAGACCAAGAGAACGAAGCCAATCTTCCACCGTACTACTCATCTTTAATGCTCGTACATCGCGCGCGTAAATTAGTTTTCTTCATGATATAATGACTTCTCTGTGAATTGCCCTATTTCTCGTCACATGGTTTTCAGTTTAAGAGGAGATTTGGCCAATTTTTTTGACATTTTCTGTCCTTGTTTTGTCTCACGTCAGCCCAATTCGGCTGGATGCCCATGTTGTTTTAACTACCTAGTGACCTGGCCTGCTAGCGCCCAGTCTCAATAGGAGTCTTTGCGTGACTGATCCATGATGACGTCGAGCACTTTCGCAACCTCGTACTTAAACGTTTTAAACGTCCGGCCTTCGCAGCCTCATAGCCTCGCCCAGGAACTTCTTTCCGGGGCTGGTTTCCGGAGTGGTTATTATAGCCTGATACAATTGCAGGTTTAGCGTTTATAAAGGTAAAATCCCAGGGGGTCGAAAGTTGGGAACGAGGGTTAGGCGCGCAAAGACCCCTGGGAACGAGGTTAGGTTCAACATGGCGGACCGAACAGGCAAAGACGGCTTATCGAGCGAACGTGCCAAGTTAGCCGAGGAAAAGCCGTCCGAAGGTTCAAAACATTTGTACCAATAGCACAATCATTATATTGAAGCATATATAATTGCGAAAGATTGGAGCCTTTCGTAAGCGAAACTCACCGCTTTCAGTGCTTTGTCTACTGATGCAGGAACACAACGAGATGAAAAGACGACTCTCTCCTGGGCAGGGAAGAGGAAACTGGAGACGGTGGCTTTCAGTCCAAAAAATGCCAGGGGGACATCCGGCATAACGATCAAACTGGTAAGTGTGAAGTTTATTTCGAACCATGTAATCAGAAAATTACAATATAAGTCAAATGTGTTAATTATAAAGAAAAGCAAGAGAAAGAAAAGAGAAAAACAGGTTATCCGTTAAGGTGTTATGCCATGGCCATCGCCCGTTTTTTTTTGGGGGGGGGGGGGGGTGGGGGGGGGGGGTGCGACTTGCTCGGTGGTCATTCTGAAAATGACCCCTAAAAGGTATGCATTAATCAAAATTCATAAAGTGATTCCTTATGTGTATGCTGTAGAAGAACCTTAAAATACTAATTCTGAACCCCTAGCTAAAAGTGACTTGGGTTGCATATACGTAAGTAACTAGTGTGAACAGGACACCCTGAAAGGTATGGTTACAATAATTTTTACCCTTAAAAGGAGCACGGAGCACTCCCGTCAATTCAAGATAGGGAGACTTAAGTACATCGTAGAGTCGCTGGCACCTAGGGGACTCCCCCAGGTGCCAGCGACTCTATGATGTACTTAATTTTTACTTTCATTATTAAATTTTTATTGTGCTATAGTTGAGAAACTGTATAAATAAATAACATTATAATTGGAATGGATTGCAGTCATTCAAATGATACCTCAACAAACAGAGTATGGCCAAATCAGCTTATTCTGTAATAATTATTATACACACTGTTTACAAATAATCGTAATTATTAGAGTATTATTATTATGAGTATGTACCACATGAAGAAAAATTGAATGGAATAGTCTACATGTAGTAGTCTATTCTAACAATGTGTTTTTCTAAAATATCTTTGTTTTTGATCAATCACATGAATGACTACAGGCCCCTGGGTTAAAGAAGAAGAAAGTTGAGCCTGCCATACAGAAGAAAGCAGGAAGTGTCGCTGCAGTATTTGGAGATGATGAGGTACAGTGTACTGCAGCAGGCTAGCACAGAGCATGACAAAACTCAAAAAAGCATGCCTGGATTTAGTAGCCTGAAGAGCAACCTGTCAACAGGAATCACTAGTCCGACAAGCCAAACTACTAGCCTCGGGCTATCGGACAACACTTGTGTTGTGCCCTGTGGTAGGAAAAATGCCATTTTGCTGTTTTAGGGGAAAAGGTTGTCAAGTGACATTAAAATACCAACCTTAAATTTGGCTACTTTTGAATAACGAAATTGAAGAAAATTGCAGACTTTTTCAACAAAAGGTCTTTCTTCAGGGAGTACATACATTTATGCTTTCCTTTGCCATCTGGGAATCCATAAATTTATGCTTTCCTTAAAGTGTATATGAAACGAAAATTAAGTTGATCTTATTTGAAAGTCCTTTCGAAATGAGGAAGGATGACGTTTTCTGTTTGTGAATAACTCATCTCGTTCCAGAGATATTCAGGTTTTTGTAATATGTAAATTAGATTACCTGTGACGTCATGACCTTGACACAACCTGGAGACAAATCACAAAATAAAGAATAACTCTAAAAATAGTGGCTAAAAATATTTGATACTTTCCACATGTATGGTGCTAAGGAAAATAAACATCAATGTGCAAATCATGACGTTGCCATGGAAACACTCTCGGCCCCAGGCCACTTTCATGATAAAAATAAATTCCTTGATTTCTCCTTTGCAATATACAATTTACTGCTGTAGGTGCATCAGACAATTTCAAACAATGTAGGCATTGTAAATGTATATGCAATGTTTAAAGAAAGTTGTTTTGTAGAACAGAGTCGTAAATTACAATCAGATATTATTTTATTTTCAAGGTCAAATGAGCCTGGGGCCAAGAGTGTTTCCATGGCAACATCATGATTTGAACATTGATGTGTATTTTCCTTAGTACCATACATGTGGAAAGTATCAATTATTTTTAGCCACTATTTTCAGAGATATTCTTTATTTTGTGATTTGTCTCCAGGCTGTGTCACTGTCATGACGTCACAGGTAATCTAATTTACATATTACAAAAACCTGAATATCTCTGGAACAAGATGAGATATTCACAAACGAAAAACACCATCCTTCCTCATTTCAAAAGGACTTTCAAATAAGATCAACTTAATTTTCGTTTCATATACACTTTAATTTTATGCCTTCCTCAGTAATAGGTAAATTTCAAAAATCATTTAATTTGTTGCAATTTTCAACTTCTTAACTGAAAACATGCTTTTCAAAAATATCAAAATAGTAAGAATAAAGGGATCCAACTTGAAGAATATTGTGATCTGGAAGGACTTCTTGGTAAATGGCAAGATGGCACTTTTACCTGCTAGGCTCCTGTTTGCAGTAATACCTGGTGGTCTATGAAAATGAAAAACTATAGTTTAATAGTTATTGCTGTACTACATTTCAAATTAATTAGTTTCAAGGACAAAACTGGAACTTACAATGTACTGTGTTTGTGTCAATCCAATGATACCAAAAATAAGATATTGAAGACAAATATGTATGACAAGAGTTTGGACTGGCCAGCTAGCTATTTTAAAAAAATCTGTAAGTTGAAAGTGAGCATTCAACAGACTCTTATTACTATTCATTCTTTCATTTGTAAGGATTTCATTTAACTTACATGTACATTGTGAGACAAAAACCTAAATGGCAAATATTTCCATTTATCTAGTATATGTACATGTATGCCTTACAATTGAGTTACTAGGAGAAATACCTCATTTCAAATGAAAATCTTTGTTTGTCAATTTGTTTTATTGTAGATCAAGAACCTCTACTAACGTAACATTTTTTTGTGTGAATTCTGTTGTATCTTTAGAGTGATGAGGAAGAGGAAATGCCTCCTGAAGCTAAAATGAGAATGCGGAATATAGGAAGGTGGAGCAGTGATTTCAATACTATATACAGTACTTGTAGTATTTATAGTGTATAGTGACCGTTTCAGCTTTTTATCGATTTTCTGATTGATTGATTTGCAATAGCCCTTATGCATGATGATATCCTGCTTTTGTGATCACCACCAAGCCTCACTTTAGCACAACATTTCCTCTCAACACAAAAGTGAGGCTTGGTGGATGACAAAAACATGACATTGTCATGCATAAGACCTAGCTATTCTCAAACTGTCAAACTTTTCAAGAGCTGCATGAAGATTACGATGGGGGGGGGGGGGGGGGGTAGGGAACACTGTTGGGCATTGGAGGGGGAGGGGAAAAAGGACTGCAGGGCTGGATGGTTCAGAATGACTTCTTTAAAAACTTTAGGGGGAGGGGGTCAGTGAACTTTTGGGGATGAGTGGAGTACTGGTTCCATTTTTGATAGTGTTTTTATTAATGATTGTGAGGGGTGGTGTTACTGTGGTTAAATTTAACAATATATAAACCTGTATAAAAACCATTATTGTAATTAAATGGGCATAATGCTATTTGCCAGAAGTGTGAGCATTAAAGAACAGCCAGTGTGAAGGCAGAATTTTACAGTTGTTCAGAGCTCAGACAGAACTACAAGAAATGACTTTTTATGAGCACCGAAAGGCATACCAAAGTGCTCAACAAGAAAATTGCAACACGAATAATTCATTGGAGGTTTGATGTAACATACTCATACCAACACCATAAGGAGGCCATTACCAGGAGCATCTTCATGTATCTGCATTGTATTTCTGAAGTCGCGAAATCCAAGCTGATCTGTTTTTAGCATAAGGTATATTGGTGTGGTATTGACTGAATGGGCACCTGATTTGCATACTCAACACAGTTTGAGTTTTAGCAATTCATTGGCCCATGGTAACCATGACAATGTCATACTTTTGTGCTGGAATGATTATCTAAAAATAGACAGTTCAAATTTCATGACGTCACATGGCAAGTATGAAAGATGGATGGCCCTGGTAATGTGCTCCTGCATTGTTCGCATTAAAAAAAAAAACATTTTTTTTTCAGGGAGACTCCTACATCAGCTGGACCTAACTCATTTAACAAAGGAAAAAAGGGCTTCACGCATCATCGAAAAGTGTTCGAGAAAGAACTAAAAGAGCACAAACCATAGCTAATAGATGGCTACTATTATAAACTACGCAATTGGCCATCAGCATATTGCTAAATTATATTGATGTCAGCGATACAGTTTGAAGCACTTTTTTGAATAAAGTGATGTACAACGAGAACCAATCACATTGCAGAATGAAAACAAAGCAATCCAACTTACGGTTATTTGAGCCAATCAGTGTCGATTGCAAGAGAATAGCATTTCGACTTTCTCGAGCTTCGATGCGGTAAAAGGTAAACTTGGACTACCCGTAGTTCTCAAGTCTTTTGAATAACTAATTCACATGGATATGCCGCTAGGATTTAGACTTTGGAATGCTTTAGTTTAGTTTTGCAATGATACATTCATGTGGGAAACCTGCTACGTTCTGATTGGTTCGCTATTGTTTGAGTCGGAACTATAAATTTAATTTAAACTGAACACACAACAAACTGCAGCAGAACTCATATTTTGGTGTAAAATGTTGACATGCCCTCTGTCGTGATGTAACTTTGTCAGCAATAAAGTCAATTTTGTACGTCAATGTCGTGGTTGTTATTTTGCGCGATTTCCTTATTTCCACCTTGTATAAGCATTGCAGACCCAAGACCTATAGCACTTTATGAAATGAGAAATCCGAGACTGGAAGGAATTGGCGATTGCAAGATGACGTCACAGATTACGTGCCGTTTTCAATGGTCGGACTTTGAACCCCCAAGGTCTGATCTAACCTCGAGGTTCCCCAGCCATAGAAACTGATACTTATTAGTAGAAACCAACCAGTAGTTCAATCTTAAACAGAAGCAAGCTTTTTTTAACATTTTGACGACTTCGCAGCCATTGTTTTGCTTTTGAAAACCGTTTTTTTCGCTACTCGCAATCTATCACAGAATAGATAGTGAGTAGCTTAGCCAATCAGATTGCAGGGTTGGTGATAGAACGCTAGTTGGTTTCTACTAATAAGTATTATATAATAATCAGTCCGAAATGCATGTTTTGATTGGTCAAGAGCCGTGTATTATTAGAGGATACACATTTTGATGTCGCTGATCTATGCATATATAAGAGGAAAGGACAGATACATGGCAGAATGGTTTACATGTATATATTTGTTAAGTATATACCTTAAGGCTACTATTTATTGCGGCAACTAATTTTTGCAGTTTAAGCAATAAAGAAACGGTTATTGTTTTGTTGTAAATGTGGCACGTTTTGTTGTTTAATACTACCATTTGCAAGCTACCGTTTAAGCGTGAACCTTAGTTTTCCGCGTTCGTTTATATGATTTAGCGCGTAGCGCGAAGGAAAATCTAGCTGAAAAGTAGTACTCCTTAGGCTTAACTTGTCTTTACTCAGGACTGATATTTATTTGCCATTTTTTCCTTTGCAAAATCGCAAAATTAAAACACTCGCGAAATACGCAGTTTCCTCAATCGCAAAATTTAAGTGTCGCAATAAATAGTAGCCTTGTAACTTAGATTACCTTGTACTTTCGTATCATCAAACCTACATCCGACGAAATAGTATTTCCTGCATTTTGATGCAAAACTAGGTATTAAGGAAATATATAGGTAGTAACGAGAACGGCTTGCATAAGATTGACTTCGAGGTTGCTACACCGTCCCTACGCCTCATCTCCGAGCCTTTATAAATAGCTACAGATAAAGTTAAGCCAAAATATATGAAGTGGCATCAATGGCGAAGCATAGAGCTCGAGGAAGAAAAGAGAAAAGCTCTTGATCACGGGAGAAGATTGGAGGAATTCGTAACGAGACGGCATTGAAGCGATTTGATGGCAACTTTATATTATTATATACCATGCACCTCGAGGATTTGTGGTTTTCCGATGTGTGTTGCGGTCAGGAAGAGTTACAAATTGATGTGCTAGTTGGAGTGATTGCGGACGGACCATTTGAAAATTGATTTGGGGGGGGGGGGGGGGGGGCAAATAAATATTAAGAAGAGTCAATTAACTGTTAATATAGAGAAAACAAAAGCTATTGTTTTTAATAATAACGGAAAACGAATGAACAATTATTGTTTTTATTATAAAAATAACCAATTAGAAAATGTGCGAATGTACAAATATCTCGGACTTACTTTCAGCGCATTCGGCAACTTTAATGTGGCAGCACAAGAACTTAAAAAATCAGCACTGAAGGCAATGTTTAAACTAAAAAAAGAAATGGGATCCCACTTTAGATCTGATATTAAACTGACAATCAAACTCTTCGACACTTTGATAAAACCAATCTTGCTCTATGGAAGCGAAATCTGGGGGACCGATAGCAAAATATCTAACGAAAATGATCCGATAGAAATAGTGCATACAAAATTTTGCAAGTTACTATTAGGAACCAGCAGAACATCAGTCAATAATGGATGTAGAGCAGAGCTTGGTAGATATCCTTTGAGATGTGAATTAACATTCAGAAGTATTAACTATTGGACAAAATTGTTAACCAGGGACGAGCCAATGCTTACAAAAAATATGTATCTCGACAGTATGCAATCAAGCAACCCAGTTTTTTGGAGTTACAAAATTAAGCGAACCGTACAAAGCCTAGGCTATGGTGATATATGGATACTCCAAAATAATACTCCAGATTTTAGGGAATTTCTGAAGAATATAAAGCAACGCCTAAAAGACACAGAACTACAAATTTGGTTAAGTGATATATTTAATGACCAACGACAGAATCCAAACCAGAGTAACAAACTACGAGTTTATCGAACATTCAAAACGAAGTATGAATTCGAAAACTATTTGGATCTTGTCAGAAACATCAAACATAGAATTACGTTCACCAAATTAAGAATAAGCAATCATTGCCTTCAAATTGAAAAAGGAAGACACCTTAAACCTTATCTAAAACCAGAAGAACGAATTTGCCCAACATGCAAACAAGAAATGGAAGACGAAATTCACTTCCTGCTGAGATGCAAAACTTACCAGACAATCAGGCATGATTTCTTTTCCTCCTTAAAAACTCTAACGAAATTAGATAGCAGAAAAATGACAGAAAAAGAACTATTTTCGGTAATCATTGATCCCCCGAGACAAGTCACAACAATAGCAGCAAAATATGTCTATGATTGTATGGACATGCGATCCACCATAATTTCAGCACAAATAATGTAAGCTAATTTAATGATAACTAACTATATATATATTATATTTTTAAGATTACAGAACAATCTATCCGTCATTAACCAACTTTTTAAATTTGTTAGCAGTCATCTGATGTACCAATGTAGTACAAAGAGCTAATGAATAAAGTCTGTCTGTCTGTCTGTCTGTCTGTTGAGCACTTTTTCATTTTATATTTTTTTATTTGAGACTATGGAACAATGCAATATGATGTACTGCAATACAATATGATGCATGAATTAACAGTATAATTTTAAGTATCTATCTGGAAAGGAGTGTGAGGTAGATATTTCAAGAAGAATACATGTATATCAGGCATGTTTTCACAAAAGGAGCCTTAGAACCTAAGACCCCCTTTTGTGAAAACATGCCTGATATTGTGTGCCTTTAGCTTTAAAAGCCAATAACTCGTGTTTTTGTCTTTTTCTTGAAAGGTCAAATGACAGTTTAAGACTTTTCTGGCATTTCTATCCCATAATTGATCTCAAGGTATTTTATGTGGAGGTGAGGGGTGGGGAGGACCTAAATTTCAAAGTGGCGCCATTTCTCAAGCTTTTAATGGATTTCGATGCACTACACGGCAATACAACGTTTTTTCTTTTCCTGTAGATTAAGTTTAGTGGATGCAATTTCGCCGTATTTTGAGTAGAAATACCAGAAAATGGCGTTTTTTTTAACCTAATCCTAACCTCTAGCTCTCAAATAAAGAAATTATGGGATAATCTCACACAAGTAAATTATGGGATAGAAAGGCCAGAAAAGGCTTAAACTGTCATTTGACCTTTCAAGAAAAAGACAAAAAACGAGTTTAATACTGGCTTTTAAAGCTAAAGGCACACAAGATCAGGCATGTTTTCACAAAAGGCCTAGGGGGTCGCCTGATATATATGTTTTCTAAATCTAGAAACATTAAAATTGTGTAAAATGTTCTTGATGTAAAACCAAAATACTGAATGCCTTAAAAAAATATTGTGCAAGGTCCGACGCCATAAAAAAAAATTATTGCAGCAGTAGGAGTCCTAAAAATTTTTTCAAATGGTCCGTCCCTTACCTATTTCCACAAGCCGGGGTGTACGATCAAAGTGGCGCCGGCAGTTGAGACGGTCTGGGTTTAATATCAGAGCATGCAGTTTATAGACGCCCGCTAAACGTAACAATCTAAAGCAATACAATTCAAAGACTGAGATATAAAAAACATAGAGCCCCTAAGGGCAACTCGTGGATGGCCAGTGAACTATTTTGGTATATACTAAAAATTACGTGACCGATGACGTCATCACCACTAACTGATTGATAGCAACCTACTAAACCATAATCCATAAACCGTATAATCTCCGTAGATTAAGGCATTTTGTCCCTCTCTCCACTCTTCAGTTTGAATATTTACCGTTCACTTATTCATCCTTACATATCCTATGGTTTAGCAATCTGGGGTCAGGCAGCCCAAACATTAGCCTGCTATGCAGACGTATTTTTTCATTCTCATAAATTCGAAGAAAAAAGTAACGTCTGCTTACCCGAGCGCTTAATTAGTTTCCAATATGTACACCTCATTGTGTTATGGACCAATCAGATTTTACCTTCCATATTCTGGAAAGTGACGTAATGTTGCATTTAAAAGGCATTCAGACAGTACATTTGCCATTGACCAATCATAGGAGAGTGTTCACTGGCGCGCCAATTCACTAAAATTCTAACAATGGCTTTGATTGGGCAGGAAAATAAAACAACGTGCTGACGTCTGCTTGCATATTGGAAACTAATTAAGCGCTCGGGTAAGCAGACGTTACTTTTTTCTTCGAATTTATGAGAGTGAAAAAATACGTCTGCATAGCAGGCTACCCAAACATGCACACCTCAATAAAATCCTACTTCTACAAAAACGTGTGTCTTACGACTTATGTATTTTGCGACAAATCTTGAGAGAACATGCTATACCATTATTTTTAGCCTCTAATATCCTTCCAATTAATATGTTATACTAGAAGTAATCATAGATTATCAAAGTGCGTTCGACATATTTTTTGAAAGAGAAAGCACTGTGGTAACAGTCAGAAAAGCTGAAAAATTGCTGCAATGATGTGGACGGTGTACGTAATCATGATCAAAAGTGCTTGTTTTTTAACTAATGTGAAAATTTTGATGTCTTGACTTATATGTTAATATACAAGGGGATGCATCTGGGTATAAAACTGTAATTATCTTTGTGTAACATTAAATCATTGGATGCGATGCTTATGGGGCTATATGTATACATGTGTATATTATATGGTTATGGCATTGATTTGAGAATTAGTAGCACATTTTGCTGTGTGGTATACAGTGTAAAGCAATAATTGAAGTTAGTGTAGAACACAAATCAACCCAGGCTATAGCTACATACATTTATATACATACACGCATACATGAACTTTATTTGAGTGTCAATAGTATTTAGCTGTAAAGCTAATTGGGGACACTATATTACAGGATATATAAAATACAGTATATTACTCGGACCTTGTTTCTCTTCAGCCAGATCATCTTACTGTTCGTAGTTTCGGTATCTGTCTGTACAGCGAAAAGCAGAATCCAGTACAGCGAGCAAGCCAACAGAATTCACTCGGTTGTTTACAAATTATGGTGAGTTGATATGACTCAGTTCTCTGTTCAACTTCGCTGGTGTCGTAACAGACCATGTTTGATTTAAACCACCATGATGTACACGTTTAGTATTTAAAAAGCTTCTTCACAACTCACAGTCACACTGAAATTATTCACTCGGGTTCAGCATAAATAAATAACCCATAAATAATTATGGCCGAGTTGAATGTTCAAGGTCCTCCAGATGTACTACACAATTTCCTCAGGCTTTGCTCAATTGTACTTGCGAACCTTTGAAACATCATTGCATTTGCATTGTCGGAAAATAAGGCAAGTAACTAACCGATCGCGAAACAAAACAGAAACCATGATGGCATTCACAAAAATGGCCGCTCGCATCGTGTACGTGTAGTTACCAGTTCCCCGGCCGAGATAATTTATTCTAAAAAGTACAAACATTGAACACACATGAGGACACGAATCTAACCCAGATATGCCTGCCCATATGTAGCAATATTTAATCTGTGAATAAAATGTATTTTCTATATTATTTTGGTTTAAATTGTGTTAAAAGTTTTATTTAAACTTCAACATTTTATTTAAACTTTAATATTTTATTTAAACTTTAACATTTTATTTAAATTTTAAAATTTTATTTAATCTTTTTTATTTAAACTGTAAATTTTTCATTCAAACTTTCACTCATAATTTTCATTCAAACTTTTCGAAATATCATTCAATCTTCCTGGGGCGAGCGCGGTCAGAGCAGCCTCGTTTTCGATCTCACGAGACCCTATTTCAAAATGGCGGCCGACGATGTTGAAACTTTCTTGAAGGCTGTGTTAGAGAAGACAGAGGAAATAGGACTTCGTAAAGAGCACCGAGATGTTTCTGAGAACTTTCTAAGTGAGTTGCTGACACACGTTGATTTAGTAGGACAGACAGTGCAATTGTTGCATGAAATTGGAGATACAGTACTTCTTCATTGCCATATATGGACCCCGACGATTCGAAGAAGTGTAAAGATTTAGAGAACGTTTACTCCGAAATTGAAAAGGAGTTTATTGGTCTCTACAATAACGAATCCAGAACTACTCTTACTTGCGAGCTACCACTGTCGGTTGTGGACACAAAGCGTCCCGGTAGACCCGGATACTTTATCCCAAAAGAGAGTTTGGTAGAACTACGAGGGCTTAATTTCTCGTGGTGCATTTCTACTTCCGCCCTGCTGATATGGAGACGCTGATCGAAGTCTTTCATGTCTATTCAGACGTTTATAAAGACCAGCGGAAGAGCTTTCTTGCAGCATGCCTCGTGCTCTGTCACTGAGGGTTTCTGCCAAGCTTCTGTCGCTTCTGGCGCTAGCAGCAGTGCTAGCACTGTTAAAGTCGGTCTTGCCAGACGCAGACGTACCTGGTCCTGCATTAGAAAGAAGCTTTGAAGCTTCTTCTAGCAAGTTTGACACTTTTTCCTTTACTTCTTCACCATTTGTACGTTCTGGATAGTTCTGGATTCGTTATTGTAGAGACCAATAAACTCCTTTTCAATTTCGGAGTAAACGTTCTCTAAATCTTTACACTTCTTCGAATCGTCGGGGTCCATATATGCCCGGAGTATCCAATCGATAAAATCGATAACCAATACCAATCGATGAAAATCGATATCAATCGATATCAATTTATCGATTGATATTGGAAATCGATGAAAATCGATAAGTAGGGTTTGTGTGACTATCGATTTTATCGATTTCCAATATCAATCGATAATTTAACTTCATCGATTTTTCCGATTTCTGCATTGGAGGTGACCAAGCTGCCCGCGATCGTTGGTTACTTTCAATGAATTACCACGCTCCTCCCTTTTCTTTGTAGCTGTAAAGCGCTCCCCTATGGCCTCATGAGCTGGGGTAACACATATACAACCAAGTTATCAAAAATACGCACCTGCCAAAATAAATGCTTACGAAACATCTTTTTAGCTCATAGCAGAGAAAATGCAACGCCATATTTTAATATCCTTAGGCTTCTAAAACTTGATAATATCTTCAAATTAAGAATTGCAGCATTCACTTACAAAATTATTAATGAGAAAACACAAATGCCATCTGTCTTTTCTAATTACATTATACTTGCCAAAAAAAATCACTCCTATAATACAAGATTTGCCGCTAATCTAAATTTTAATAGACCAAAAACACGAACAAACTACGGAATGCATACATTTAAGTACATCTCATCGAAAATCTGGGAAACAATCGACTTTGAATTGAAATGTGCTTGCTCTGTTAGTATATTTAAAAACAAATATACAACTACTCTTTTAAAAAAACAAATATTATAATATGAATATATGAATATTCAGCTGTGCCTAAATGAATCTAGTATCTTTAATCGTAGGCAGTGTCCAACTCGGAAGCTACGCTACTTTGGTCACTGCGCACGATCTCAATATAGAATATGTACATTTCTTTATTTTCATATAAATGTATTGTTAATGTAATTGTAACTGTAGTCATTGTAAATAGTACAGAGTGCAGAATAAACTTGAACTTGAACTTGAACTTGAACCTATGGCCACTTCAAATGTGCACTCTTGGTAGCCTTTAACCGTACAATTTATAGATACTTCTGATAGTTTTGCTTGTGTAGCCATGACTTGACGAGTAACGTCCGTTCACTGCTCACTTTCGTCTCGTGAGAAAACAAAGCCGTCTAAATGGCTTGTCACGTATCAGGATATCGACGGGTTATAATTAAAAACGAAACTTGATTCTTATCGAACAGAATGAAAACAATCGATACTAATCGATTAATCGATTTTTATCGATTGGCACCTTTTTTGTGTGACTATCGATTTTCATCGATTGACCGATATCAATCGATATCAATTAGTTAATTATATCGATTGATATCGATTTATCGATTGGCTTTCCGATGATCGATTTTCATCGATTGGGTACTCCGGGATATATGGCAATGAAGAAGTATCTCCAATTTCATGCAACAATTGCACTGTCTGTACTACTAAATCAACGTGTGTCAGCAACTCACTTAGAAAGTTCTCAGAAACATCTCGGTGCTCTTTACGAAGTCCTATTTCCTCTGACTTCTCTAACACAGCCTTCAAGAAAGTTTCAACATCGTCGGCGGCCATTTTGAAATAGGGTCTCGTGAGATCGAAAACGAGGCTGCTCTGACCGCGCTCGCCCCAGGAGGATTGAATGATATTTCGAAAAGTTTGAATGGAAATTATGAGCGAGGTTTGAATGCACAATTTTACAGTTTAAATAAAATGTCAAAGTTTAAATAAAATTAAATATTAAAGTTTAAATAAAATGTTAAAGTTTAAATAAAATATTAAAGTTTAAATAAAATGTTGAAGTTTAAATAAAATTTTGAAGGTTTAAATAAAACTATTAACACAATTTAAACCAAAATAATATAGAAAATACATTTTATTCACAGATTAAATATTGCTACATATGGGCAGGCATACCCAGAGGAGACGGCTGAAATTCAGGCTAACACGAATCTCGATTTCTTTCGCCTGGGGAAGCACAGGTAGCCCATACATGACCACAGG
Organism: Actinernus sp. WN-2022; assembly: GCA_030867875.1. NCBI lineage: Eukaryota > Metazoa > Cnidaria > Anthozoa > Actiniaria > Actinernidae > Actinernus > Actinernus sp. WN-2022. Next base: position 27,586,074 of record JAOWCC010001501.1, read on the forward strand.
GAGTCCACTGCAAGATTAGTATGCGTTCTCCTTCGTCGAACGCAATTATAAAACACTTTCAGTCCTAATGTATGAAATTAACAATAACGCGGCTCCTCCTAACATAATAAATTTATTTCATCGTGTAAGCTCCATACATTCCTATAATACTAGATCATCAACAACAGGAAAAAATTATTTGAAATATTCAAGAACTAAACATCAAAGTGAATCCTTCTCTCGCATTGGTGTAAAAGTAAGGAATGGGATTCCTGATCACTTACGGCGAAAACAGTCTAAAACATTATTTAAGGCAAATATCCATAGAACTCTTGTACATGTTTTGAAACAGGAGGAGACCTATGTTGATGTCACGGTATTAATTGAAAAAGTTTCTAAAACGTCCTTAACGTCATGATCATTATAAAAACAAAAATAAAACAACAACAACAAAAAATCTTCCTATTTATTTATGTATTTGTACTTATTTATTCAAAGTTATTGTAAATTTGTTTAATTATTGTAAACTTTGAGTAATATGTATTTATAGATACTTGTTAATAACCTTGAAACTTGAACTTAAAATCACGTTACCGCTGACGTCATCGTTATGTCATCGCCACTAAGTGATTGATAGCAACCCACTACCATGGCTGTCCAGGTTTGAGCCAGCTGGCATTAGGAATGAGGGAGATATGGGCATGTACTTAAAATCACGAGACCTATGACGTCATCGTTACGACATCAGCACTAAGTGATTCACCACTAAGTGATTTGTGGGAACCCACTACCATGTCTGTCCAAGTTTGAACTGTGGCATATATTGGAAATTAGGGAAATATGGGCATGTACTTAAAAAACGTAATTGATGACGTCATCGTTACGTCATCGCCACTAAGTGATTGATAGCAATCCACTACCATGTCTGTCTAGGTTTGAACTGTCTGGCATTAGAAATGAAGGAGATATGAACATGTACTTAAAATCACGTGACCGATGACGTCATCGGTACGTCATCACCACTAAGTGATTGATAGGGACCCACTACCATGTCTGTCCAGGTTTGAAGTGTCTGGCATTAGATTGGCACCGTCAATACATCCGGCTTCTCCTGCATGACCAAATATTTTAATTCTTGGACGCGTACCATATATCTTCGGAATATCGAACACTATTCGGACAGCCAACGGAGAGTCCCCGATCTACACACCATAAAATGATGAATACATTAGCTACTGACCCACCCCAATAACTCGTGTTCTGCGCTTGCGCGCATCCACGAGTTAAAAATGATTATGCAGGGAGACTATAACTACTATGAAGTATCAAGGCCTTGATGAAGTATATACCAAAACGCCATCGGAGAGTCCCGATATACACAGAAAATCCCGAAGTACACACCATAAAACGATGAATAAATTAGCTAGGACTCACTAACATAATAACTCGTGTTCTGCGCTTGCGCGCATCCACGAGTTAAAAACGATCTAAAGCATTACACAGACTGAGAGAAATAGAAACCATCTGTTCAATTAATTCTGAGTATTCACTTGTCCCATATTTTAGTTTAAAGCTTTGGTTAGGGTACTCATTTTACGATTTTTCACCTTTAATAAATAAGTTCAGGGTTTCGATTTCTCCGCGGCTCACCCCTCCTAAATTTCTGGGAGTAATGACCTCTCATTGAGCTGATCTGAATCGGACACAATGCTACTGTTTGCGAAAGAAACCATTGCAGTGGTACATGTATTGTTAGAAAAAAAGAACTGAAGCACAGCATTCAGTTCAGCAAAACTAATAAAACATTTATTGACCAAGCTCGTTCGGTCCGGATGGAGGAATATTGCTCTCGTACGTTCTTTTTTGTGTGAGTATGGACCTCGCCCTTGGGGTGAGGTCCATACACACCGGCACAAAAAAAACTCGACCAATATCCCCCATCCGGACCGAACAAGCTTGCATTTGGTCAATAACCTCTATTATACGGGCGTCAGACAATTGGTAAGTATCGTTCTCCGTACCGACTATGCAACCCTAAGAAATACCGTGTTGACTACAAATGTAAGCTTTCTCGCTTTAACACCCTAAGCGATCAGTTCAGTATCCCCTAATAAAAGATACGACGAACATCCCCGCTCCCCCTCCCCCCCCCCCCCCCCCCCCCAATCTGACGGGACTATTAAAAATATGATTACCCTGAATGTCGCCCACTTGTGCCCAGTCATTTTGTTGCTGCGATATCACTTGAGCTTCTTATGAAGCCATAATATAAATCGAACGTGGAGCTTGTGACTCAGATCATGTCTTACACTCTTGTAAGCGATAAATTACATTCCAACCCAAGTAATGGAGGTGTAGAAATGACTCAAATCAATCCGATCACTCCAAATCAACCAGAACCCGTGTTACCGAGCAGTGTTCCAGTTATTGACTCGAGTGAACTAGCACATATCTCTCTTCATCAGGTGCGTGTAATATAATGGTTCTGACGATATGATATAACAACACTCGTTGTGTGAGTGCTTAGAGTGTGAGTGCTTAGAGTGAACACAATTTATTCTTTTGATCGAGAGAGTGAGAGTGAGAGAGTGACGAGCTGAAACGAGCTAATAAACCAGTTATATAAAAGATCGGAGCCAAAAGATGTTAGAAACTGGTATGACTTGAAACACGACAAGCAAGTAAACACTTCCATTTCTCATTGTCGTATTCATTTTTACGACTGTCCGATTGGCCTCAATGAGTTCGATTTTACAGCAAAGCACGATATAAATATTACCAATTCTTTACTACTGTAGTTGTTCAGTAATGTCTGTTATGAGGGTATTGTTTGCATAAAGTTCTGTTGATGTATATGTTTGGCCGTAGTTAAGTTGACAAGATAGCCATGTTTTGTTGCACTGCACTATAGCTTTGGGCAAAGTTTATCTAGCTGTTGTATTGTACAGCCGCACAAATATTACAGCATTTTCTTATTTTCTATTTGACGTTTATCTGGTTGAATTGGTCGCTTTCAAATGTTTTTACTCACTGTAGCTAAAACACTATACTCGATCAACTCCGCTTTATTTAACAAATAAAGAAGCCTTAGCCATGTTTTATACTATCATAAAACACGATGGGCATTTGAGAACATGAGAGAAATGTTAAAGCGCAAGCCGAAGGCGCGTGCTTTCAACATTTCCCGAGTGTTCTCAAATGGCCAGAGTGTTTTATGATAGTATAAAACATGGATTTAAGGCTTCTTTATCTGTTTTATAATATAGATTTACGCGCGCGATGAAAGGAAACCGCCAGTTGAAAACTATACAACACGGCTAACCATGTTATATACTCTGATAAAACATGGCTTCTTAGCCAATCAGAGCGCGCGTACTATCGTATCTATATTATAAAATTATATTGTATAGGCTATAGCTATATATTTATTTCATTCAAACTTCTTCAGTTTGGACTCAGGCTGTTTTACCCTTAAGGAAGAGATAATATTCAGAAGTTTGCCTTAAATATGGAAGTTGGTCGAACTTAAACAATTGTTAAATGATCGAGGCTGCATGATTATGCAAGGTATGCTAATTATGACATATTATGATATATATATCAGTTATGCATTTATGGTCCAGTAAATTGTAACAATTGGAGTATTGGTAGCTATATAGCATGCAGAAGGTCACATCGCTTAATTGAATACATGACCATTATTTCTTTATTTCTTCTCTATGTCTAGCAGTTCAAGAGTCACTTTCACACTAGTGCTCAAATCTATTTTTATGAACTATATAGTTTACAAATAAGTCCCATCTGGGCTAGTTATTATATCTACTAGCCATCAGGCTTATTTTATGACATATGTCATGTACTATATAATATACATTTAAAACTGAACATTTATTCAACACTGATTCAAAGTAGTATATTTTGTGTGCATGTACTCTGATGTACATGGTTCATCCATCAAATTGTTCAACATGTATAATTTCTGAATATGAATTATGTCAAGTAATATAAATTTCCAGCTTGTCTATTAAGAACACTCAAGCTCTTGCATTAAGGGGCCATCCATGCATGTATATATCACTTGATCCTTAAATGGACAGGTGTTTAATAATGAGGGGATATATGTTGACAATATAACAATAATATTGGACATTAAGAGGGAGGGGACATCCCGATTTTTTTTTGGGGGGGGGCATCCCTATGTGATAAATAGGTAAGTATGTTCAAACCCTGACTCTGACCCCAAAAAGGAGCTCCAACACCCTGATTGCCCTACTTTTTGTAAAAATAAATCCTGATTGCCCTGAACCCTGACAGCCCAAATTAGGTTCAAATCCTGATCCTGACTGCTTGCATTGCTCACCCTTAATAACCCGGACTGCCCGAATTACATGTAGGTCCAAACTCTGACCCACCCCCACCACACAAAATATATATATTATGTACATCATAAACAGGAGTAACCTCGGGGGGCATCTAATGGCTTTGATGTAATGAAATATTTGTTTGACTTTTAGGAATGAATTTATTGTACAATTTTATAATGAAGTTTAAGGGTCAGCACTTAACATTATATTATTGATGTTAAACAGGTCAGCCCATTACGTGGAGCATCCATCAGTCATATATTCGTGATGCAGCATTTTCCCAGACCTGGGTTATATTTAGATTTCATTTCTCACTGTTTGTATGTTGTCGATGTCTCAATCGTTTTTTTCTCTTGTTTGGTCAGCCAACATGGCTGCAAGATTATTAATAATTCAAATGCTTGTGATTCGGCTAGTGGATTGTAACCAAATTGGGAAACACATTCTAAAAATAACCTGGTCTGTAAAAATTCTGCATCATCAATATAGTATGGGAGAATGGGACACTCTTGTGTTAACTGACATTGTTTACTATTTGTCAACATATCCACTAAGTAATGGTAAACAAATAATAAGCAAAGTGTTTTAGGGACTGATCATTAATAGGCCTTTGCATGAAGTGGTCAACCAAGGCAAGTTTTACTGAAGCAAAGACGGTTTTTGAAATTATATCAAATTTTAACAGAGTTTATGTGAGGCTCGAAGGAATTAAGCCAATAATGCCCCAAACACTCCATCTCCCCCTTCTCCCTAAACGTTTTGTAAATTTACATGTCATTGCAGTGTGGTGAATATATTGCATTTAAATATACAATATAACTGTGTTGACTTTTCAATGATGCATCCCAAAATGCATGATATATATTGTATCTGCATGAGAGCATCTAAATTTTAAAATAATTCTGAAGTGAGCATGTCCCCTAAAAATCTCGCAATCTTTGCCCCTCAAAACTTCCTCCCCAATATATTAATCTTGGATAGAACCCAATTAATGTATCCTGAATGTCATATGTCAGCAAGCATTTGTAGCTTATATATACAGTGAAAAATGTGCCTGAAGCAGTGATTTCCAATCGAATGAGCCCTGTTCAGTTGTTGGAACGCACGCGCCTTGCCACAGTTAGCCCGAGTAAAAAGTAATGTGCTCTCTTGCTCAGTCCAAAGCTTTAGTTTATATTGAAATGATTATGCAACTGTTATTTAAACAGGAATAAGGAAGCAAAAGAAACATAATCGAGAGTAGCAAAATATTAAAGGGGCTATGCATTGGTACTGCGCATGTATCGAGTAATCGCCCCGTTGGTGGCTGTTAATTGGGTACAAACAGTTAAACTTCCCTCCCTCAATGCTTGATTGGAAGGATTTTCAATATTTTCCCTGGAGACTGTTTATATACACTGTTTGTTAGTCATTTTTGCATATTTGCTTTGATTTTAAGCATCCCACATGGCCGAGAGGTTCCTTAGTTCATATCAAAATCGCTGGAAATAGCTGTTTCCGGGCCGTAACGCGAATGTAAAAACTATAAAGTACCGTGACACTTTTCCCCCTATTTTCTATGTGTATAGAGCTCCGCTATAAAATTTGATCTACGCGGCATTTCTCCTGCGTGATTGAGCATGCTACATATTTGTTGTTAAAAGCCGCAACCAAATTACAAGCAAACGTACAGAGTGTGGTGCATTTTACTTAACCCGTGAAGCAAAATTTTATAGTCGGTATCTAATAGAATCGCATCGTCACAGCTGAATCACACTCGTGCGTTTTGCGAAAGCTGATGCTGATGGCTGAGAGAAGTGGTGATTCAGAGTGGAATCAACACTGTTGGCTACGCGCTATTTATAACTTAACAAATTATCAACACAAGTGCTAAATCATCAAGCAATTCGCCGGACTATGCGATTCAAGTAAAATCACACGCCTGACTCGGTAATACCACGGAAAATTGCACTCGAAAAGAAATCCCTTCGTAACTCGGGCGATATCGGTTTTCTTGTGCAATTCAATTTTCGTATGGTATTACATCCGATTCAGATGGCGAACTTTTCATGCGCCGAGTAAGCCATAACAATGCATGACAGGTCTACAACACGCTTGCGCATGCGTGAATTTTACCGGTAAATCACGCTCGCGCGCATCATATTTTCACTCGAAATTTGGACACAGAAAAGTACGAGCTTCGATTTTTAAGTCCTTTCAGGGACCAGTCCCAAATTTAATTGGCTTGATGACTAAACTAATAAAACTCTTAAAGTTCCTATACGACCAAAAACGATATTATCGATTCTACACATAGTGAATAGTTGAATGGTAGACATGTACAATATTTCTGTGTTTGAATGCCGTGCCGATGAGTTATAGAGGTTTTAATCTACAAAATGCTAGTTACATGACGTCATGGGTAGGCATTTGCCATTATTTCTTAGTGCTCGTGAATGAACGTATTTGCTGATATAGGAAAACAAATTTGTAAAATCATTTATTTAAAGACCCATTATGCTTTGCACGCCTCTGTTTTTGTTTTGATTTTCATGAAACCGAAGCGTCCATTGTTTTCGCCTCGCGTGCGATTCTCTTGCTGCCAATCGGCAATCCCTTTATGTAGGACGACACAAATTTTTACCAAAAATACAATAGAATACGATACAATACAATGCAATACAACAATAGAACGCAACACAATACAATACAATAGAATACAATTTGGTAGCAATTCGTGTCGTCCTACATGAAGGGATGGCCTGCCAATCGATCGAATGAAATTGTGTATTTTTCGACTCGCATAAAAGATGGCGAGTTTTTAAAGGGACTGTATCCGATGGTGATGGATTTCTACCGCTGACTCTTGCGCTGACTGGACATGCACAACATTTAGCAGACCTGCCCATAACAATAGATTTAGCTCATTAGCATGTGATTTGACGCATGAAAAGTTCGCTCTCTGAAACGGGCCTAATGAAACAATTGGATTAGGGTCTAATAGTGTATATTAATCAAATATCTATTTCAAGGGTTAACTAAATAATTACTCTAAGAAATGTTGAACTTGATTGCAGGCTCACAAGATACCTACTGCCCTCGAATTTATTCAGCAAAATCCTTTACCAAACATCTTTAGATTTGGGATGCTAAATGTTTCAGAAATATATATTTTGGCCAAACTATTTGACACCAGATTCTCAAACAAACACTCTATTTCCCGCCATGTTTGTCCTGATTACCCAGCAGTCTATATGGTCCCCAGAAAGTTGTCAAACGTCTTGTTGTTATCGATATATAGGCTGTATAATTATAAATGAAACTATTAATAGTACACTTTTGAGTACCAGCGTTAGTTAGATTCATAGTCATGCTACTACAGCCAAGACCCAACTCCAAAATGGCGAATATTGTTGTAATTATAGTAGAGAGACACATGAGTTGAATGCTACCACGTTAAAGAGTATGCCAAGAGTAGCGATACTCTGAAATTTAGGGGTGATAGCATAAAATGGTATTAAGTTATCTATATTTTAATAGTTAGGGTTTTATATGGGTTTGAGCCAGTTATGCTTAACTAGCCTAGTTTTCGTGATTTCCCGCCTGTATTTAAATGTCAATAACTCTCAATTAACTCAGTAGTACTTACATGTACTGTGGCATGCTTTAATACAGGCGGCATTCACTTCATCTACTATCCTAAGATTTTTGGCGTTATGCAAATAAGGGCAGCCATGTAGGTATAAAGTTCTATATTTAACGTCTAACCGACTGCTCTTCAAGGAGGCCGAGATGCACAACTTTACCCCCTTCTCTGACAGAGCTCCCGATTAAGGGAATTCAAAGCTATACACTTCAGGCTACTTGGATCAGAGAAAAGTCTGTACGGATGTGGAGGCCCACTGCAGGAATCGAACTCGGGACGGCATGCTCAATGCAGGGGCGGATTTAGGGGAAGGGTGGTCGAGGGTGCCGCGACCCCCCCCCCCCCCCCCCCTCCCCCCCCCCCCCTTTCGTTTGCTGGGATAGATGCCCCCGCACCCCCTAGCTAATCGCACCTATACCGCGCGAGGTTTGGCTTACGCCGCGGCCCCATGTTTCTGCATTTCCTGGATCCGCTCCTGCAATGTGCCGTGCACTAGCCATTGCGTCACACACACGCATTGGAATAGGCGAATCTTTGTTTACGTTTTTTCCTCATTAGCATACACCAAACTTCAAGCGCCGTATATACAAACAAACAGAGTCCATAAATCGAAAGAGATTATCACACCTGATAATCACCGAAAATTTGGGAGTGATATAATAAATATATTTTGAGGAATGAGCGTTCAAAAAGCTCAAAATTTGCAAAGAATGTATGGCTGTCAGCATCTCTTGTCCCCCAGCCCATTGTACAGTTTTGAAAAGACTATTTCTCCGTAAATAATTAAGATATCAATCTCAAATTTTTGGTGATTACTAAGTTGAAAATTCTCTTTTAACTGATGTACATGAAGTCTGTTTGTTTTTAGCTTGAAGTTTATTTTATGCTAATGAGGCAAAAATGTCAACAATGACGTCAGCAAGGAGTCACCTATAGGGCCTATATAGCTAGTATATATAGCTATAGGTATAACACGCAGCGGAATAGCATGTCGGCTTTTTAATGATGATTAATCTGGTTCTTCTGTAGGCCGCACGAGATGGAAGAGCTGATGTTGTTGAGCAGCGACTATTCAAATTTAGTCGACATCCTCATGGGCGAGTCAAAGCACTGAATAAACTAGATGAGGACAAAGTGTCGCCCCTACACTACGCAGTGCGATACGGACACAACAATGTGACCAAACTATTGGTTGATAATGGTGCAGGTCAGTGTCCATAGTTTAATAGACGAGCAGTAATACAGGGCCGGGTTGTTCAAAGCCCGATTAGTGCTAATCCAGGGTTAATTTCCATGACAACCAATAGGTTCTGTGCAGAGTTAATCCAGGATTAACACTAATCGGGCTTTGAACAACCCGGCCCAGAACTCGAAATAGAGAGACCAATACAGTTGCAAATGCAACAAAATTACCATCGCTTGCGACTAAAATATTTCCGGCAGTCGCAAATTTGGCGACGAGTTTTCACCTATTATAAACTAACTAAAATGTCCAACAGTAGTCGTGTGTTTATATATATGCTTCATTGAGATCGTATTTTTTTTTAGCAAAATCACGTACCGTTTACCTTCATTTCCCCCTTTTTTATTTCCCTTTAACAAAGTGACACGAACCTTCGCTCAGACGTCATTTTAGAGTGGTCTCCTTTTAAAATATGTCGTGGACACATTTTTTGTCGTAAGGCCGCTGGATTATGTTACTTTCTAGCGACTAAAATGTGCAAACTTTCGACCAAAATTTTCGTTACTAGTCGCAAAATAATTGTGACGTAACTTTTTAATTTCGAGGCCTGTAGTATTTTAGATTTGATAAAACACGTAATGCGAGCTTATTAAAAGGCTTCAAAAACGTTACTTCTGAAATATAAATTGTCAAAATGTTTGATGAAAAGCGAAGAATTAGGTACTTGTTTAAAGCTATGTCGTGCGTCACTGACATGCGCAGTTGGAATAGGGGGCATGTCGGTCGCGTAGGAATAACAAACAATAGCGTGACCAATCAGAGCGAAGCAGTTTTCCCACTGGAATATATAATGTCCCACAAACACAATCAGGAACTGGTTATTTTCAGAAAGGTTTTTAGCATTTCAGGGGTTTGGTGATGATATATGATTAGAATACCTGAAATGTAAACAAGATATACATTTATATTTTTCAATCGATGTATTATTTTGCGCCGTTTACTGGAAAATCCGGTAGCTTGTGGGACGTAGCAACAGTAACTATGGGTTGTAGAACTATCAATATTACTAGAAGTTTCTTATGGAAAGTGAAGTGCTGCGAGGGGATACATAGAGTTACTGTCTAGTGATATTAGTTCACGTGTGAGTTGGGCAAACTAAAAATCCCTGACTCTATATTGTTCCACTTTGTTTATTTTATTACCTTTGTTTCATTTTTTTATCGAAAATTATCAACTATTGTTCCACTGATCATATTCAAATTTGTCCAACGCACTTGCCATAATCTATAATAATTTATTACTCCTAGTTGATTAAAACTACAGAAGCTTGGAAATCATACTTTGCTCGTGCTGGGTTATTAGATAATGTGCATTTTGCGCAGAAAAAAAACACCACATCGATAACGGAAATATAGACGTGTAAATATTGATATTTTATTGAAATGTGTGAACAATCACAAACTACTTAACTGTTACATTAATTTGCTGTATGGCAGAATTCAATGGGAATGGAGAAAATACTGACCCCCAGTCTATGGACTCTCTAAATGTCAGTACCGGGAGTCCATGGAATTGAGGTCAATGTTTTCTCACCAACCAGATACAACCGTCCACATCAATAATAACAACAACTCAAAGTTAATAATATTTGTGTCCGAGTGATGCACTTTTTAACATGCCAATGCTACAAAACAATAACAATTTTATGTATACACTCATTACCAAAAATTACCTAGAAAAATGTAAAAGCTTAAAAGCAAGAGAAATTATATGGGGTAAACTTGATATTGATAGGGACGATTTTTCATTTGTTCTGCGACTTGTTTGCTACCATACTCGGAAGGGTTCGTTTGCTGTCCTGAAGGACGATTTGTACTGAAGTGTTAGTGAAATTTCACATTTTCGGGCAGCTAAAAATGGCGAAGGAATATCGCAATCCATATTTTTTTTGCCGTTTACATCGGAATGTCATGTAGATCCGACATGGTAAATGAAAAATAACTGTGAGCAAGTGATTGTGAATTAAACCGTTTTCTGATTTTGACAAAATATTTGGTAAAATCACTGATATAGCCTTCAAATATAACATAGATGTTTACAAAAGGTCATTTACCTCTGTCAGAGGAGTATGTTTTGTATAATAAATGAAGACCGAATTTACGTCACCAACTTGAATATAATATAAATAGAAACCTCTATAACTCGTATACGCAACACTCAAATCGAGAAATATTTTACTATTCACTTGATGTAGAATCGATATTAAAGATAAACATATTTGACCTGATATACACTTTAAAGGAGAACTGAATCCTAAATCAATCCGATGCATATAAAAACTTGTATTCAAGAAAAATAAGTTCTGCTATTTTATGTCTTTGCGGTGCACGTCTAAAATGAGGAAATACGAAAAGTAGCCGATTCTCCGCTGATAAAGCTACTTTGTGTGGCGGCTCAATTCATTGCTTTTTTCCCCATATCATACGTCGTGCTGCACTACACATATTTATTACTCGGGCTGCCTGTGGCAGCACCGAGTCTTAAAATGCAAGTCGTTTTTTTTTATTCCGTGTAGCAAAATTTCTGCGCATGCGTTAAAGGTCAAATTCACACCAATCAGATTGCACTGTGCTGGTCACGCAACAATCGCCAGGTTAATTTATTTACATAATTTAATACAGTAAAGCAAGATGGCGGAGAACCCGCGAGGAACTTTCTCTCTAATTTGGAGTCCCATCTCTCAAATGTAAGCCAGTTTAATGTTTTATTTAACTTCACTCGTGCGAAAGCCTTCCAACAGGCTCAGTATATTTCAACTGGCGCTATTGTCGGAGCCGAAGGACCGCATTTTTTACCCAGATGGCCAGTGATTTTGTATACGACACGTACGACGACCTGAAGCCAGTGAAGAAAGCTAAAATTCGAAGAAATAGATATTGGAATCTATAAGCCATCGGCTCGCTGTGCTGCATTTAAAACATCCGAGGAGAACATCTTATTTTGGGTGAAGGCACTTCAAGACCAATATTATGAGTCTCTTAAAAACTGTCAGAGATTTAAATTTACCGTAAGTTCGATCAGAGAGTATTGAGATCAAGTTATTTCGTTCCAGCGAGGATATTGACCTAGCGGAAACGGTACAAGCTGTCGAAGGATTTTACTTATAATCATCCACGTCTACTTAACAACAGGAATAGTTATGTGCCAAGGCATGGGCAAAGATTGAGTTTCCCAGATTACAGATGAAAGTAGAGAACTCAATGAATGAAGAAACAGGTCACGCGCGACATGCTTGAGAACATGAACATGTTCAACACTTTATGTTATACTAAGAAAACAAAACAAATTACAGAGCCTGCAAGTTCACAAGTCAATGAAAAACCCCAAGAGCCTGTAGTTTTGGATCAACATATCCTTGAAACTCCAAAAGCAACATACACAGGAGTCAAATTCAAACCGGAAGAGACGGAATTCTTTAGATTACTCAGTCACGAGGATTGTCAAGCCCGCAATAAGATAGCCTGCTTACAGGCTCTCGTTTTTTTTCGGAAATGTTAGTTTTCGGGTCGGGCTTGGGTTACCTGTGGGCCGAGCGAGGCCCGGAGCCGAGCGAGGCCGACAACATTTCCACCCAACCCGAAAACTAATATATCCGAAAAAACCTGAGAGCCTGTAAGCAGGCTAGCAATAAGAACTCTCTCGCTGCTTTAATGACCTTGATTTGTAACATGGAGGCTGACCTAACTGATATGCGTAATGAATTATTACTCTCGTCACATCCAAACGAAACTCAGTCATTTGGAAGACAAATTAGTGCAGCAAGATAATATATACAAGACCGAAATCAAGATGCTGTCATCGCGTATTATTGACCTAGAAGTTGAAAATGGCGAGTTGAAAGCGGATATAATAAAGCTGAGATCCGACTTTCAAACTTAAAAAAAAAATCAAGAAGACAAAAAAGAAGACAATGAAAGACCAAGGTCTCCAGTGTTCCGAGACTACCCAACCTACTGAAGCTTTAGCAACGAATCAGTTTGTTCAAGAGCCATCTTTCTTACATGACAACCCGATCCCTATTCATCAGAATACATTTTCTGTGCTAAATGACGAGAGTTTACAATCACCTGACCGACAACCCACTACTAAAGAAAGGGACCATGAAGTACGGTAGTACGGTTAATTCTCGGGTTCAAAACAATGAATATATGCCTTCTCAGATGCAGTGCGTTAAACGAATAAGTAGTGTTTAAATTAAAAGGTCAACATACGAGAAAAACAAAAATATTAAATTACATATATACTATAGGAGCAGAGAATGAAAGTCACCACGCTACCGGCCACTCCTAAAGACCGCTAAATTCAGTTAATAATTCTTCCCTTTGGTTATTACTAAGAGGATTTCAAATGAAAGTGTATTTCATCTTCAATCTCATGTGGGGAATCCCATATCCCCGAGTTTGGAATCGAGTCCGAGTTAGAGTTAGACTCGAGTTGGAATCCGAGTTAGTTTCCAAGTTGGAATTCGAGTTAGATTCGGCGTTTACAGTAGCAAAATTTGGAATTTTAGCCGGCTTTGATTGATAACGGTCTGAAAGGTTTGCCATTATCCCGGGGTCAGTATGCAGCCGATGAGTACGAGGGCGGTCATCAAAAGTCGAATTACAACAACTCAAACGTTAAATGCCATTCAAAAACTCATGAATAATTAATGAGCATTTTGTCCAATCAGATGAAGCAAATCAGTCACGTGCATGCCCCTTTATACCTGATAAAATCTAATCATTCTAAAAGGCCCGCGGAGGGATTTGAATTCTGTCCCAGAGGGAAACGGGGTTAATGATTGAGACAATGGAATTTCTATTGATGTTTCAGCTTTCTCACTGAATTGCTAATTAGGATGAACGTTTTATATAAAGAATATTAATGAACATGAAATTTTATATAAAGTTTCATCCTAATTAAGAATTCACTGATAAAGACCCAAAGATAGCAAAAAGTACACGGAACATAAGGTACCTAGATAAGAAATTGTGCACTAAATTTACTAATATCAGCAGACTACCGAGATACACAGATAATATTTTTAAAATGAAGTTATCCAACTACCATTACTTGTTTACCGAGCCACTGTTTAGTTCCAATTATTAAACCAAACTCAAAGCCGTAAAATAATATAAACGTGCATTAAACTTACAAACATCCTCTTCATATTTTGTGCCGGAGTCAAAAATTTAGAGTCTGCCGTCATGTCAGTCACATCGCTTTCCAAGTCTTGAACTTTATCAATGTCAACCACGACACCAAATCCTTCAAGTGCAGATTATTCTTGCCCTAGCTTGTTCCTTGCCACGCAATGCTTTCAGCATTGCGAAACGCCGGTTCAAACAACATAGTATGGTAATTTCTTCATGTCAATCCCTTGAGATGTTCGTAATTGCAGACGGTGATTACTCGAATATTTTGCATGGCGTTGTGAATACAAAGGTTCAATGGTTCATTAAGTAACCATTATGAGTTTTTGAAGCCGTTTAATAAACTCGCAGCACGTGTTTTATCAGGTCTAAAACTCTCGGGCTGCGCCCTCGAGTTTTAAACCTGATAAAACACTGCTGCTCGTTTATTAAACAGTACTTAAAGCAGAAAATCAAACTGAGTTTCGGTTTGAGCAATTTCGCTTTGAGCACTTTTGATTTGAGCATTTTCACTTTTGGCACTGCTAGCGTGGCCGAGAGCGGCCATCGCCCGAGGGCAGCCAAATCTTCCCCAGGACGCACTCATTTTGGAAAAGCACAGGTCAGTACCATCCTCAAGATGGGTTTTGGGCTTCCTGTGGCTAGAGTTTTATATGTATTTTGCCTTGTTTACCTTGTGAGTTAGAGGAGAACGACAATGGAGAGAGGGGAAGAAGAGAGTTAGTGCTCAAAGCGAAACCCGATAAGGCAAAATTAAAATTTGATAAAGCGAAAGTGATCAAATCAAAAGTGTTCAAAGCGAAAACTCTGCTTGATTTTCTGCCCTAAATGCAATTTGACTTTTGAGTTGTTGCAATTTGACTGTTGATGGCCGCTCTCGACCATCGTAGATGAGACGCTGATGAACTAAGATGCCCCCTATATAGAGGGTGGTAAAGGAACTAATATGTTTCTATATCATGAGTGTGATAAAGGGTATTTTTGAGAAGCGTGATTAGCTATTATTTTTTCGTTAATTGTGAAACGGCTGTTTATTTGCCAGTGAATCGTGATTTGTTTAATTTCCGAGACCCGTGAATTGCCTTTTATTGTGTTCGTGAATTGAGTAATTAATTTACCGTTAGTTGTGATTTCCGGCAAATGTAAATTTCATCTGTTTTTAAATAACGCTGATCCCGTAAGCGACGCAGACAACCTCGTTCGCAGGCTCTTTTCCTCGTGAAATGGCCATTTTGTTATCCAGTAATCGTGACTGAATGGGCATTTAATTTTCTGTTGTGTGAAACGTGATCAGACCCCCTTTGCACCCCCTCTCTCTCTATATATATACGATCATATAATTGTTTTGGAAGGACAATAGAGCATTCAAGAAGGCATAGGAGCCTCTCACACCTATAAACAGGTGACACACTGTGTCAAACAGCACTTATGATCAATCAATCAATCAATCAGTCGTTTATTTGTACCGAGAATTTAATACAAATATAAAAAAAGAAAATGAAAGATTCCGATAAGAAAGGTGCTGGGTACCTAACCAGAAACTAATCGAGCTAAGTAGCCAAACTATCAGTACTAAAGCCCGCCTAGCATGCGGCAGTAGCGGCCATATTTTCTATAAAGGTTCGGCGGGATTTAGCAAATGACCCTTTAAACTGGTACGCATGAATTAACAGAGCATTAACTAATATCATGATTGTGAATATAGGGATTCTACGCGAGTTTTGTGCTACGTACTTCTAGCTTCATAGACTGCTAGCAAGTCCCTTCTATGGTCAATGTATACTACATTGGTCAATAAAGTAATAACATCTTATACGGTTACGACGGTTGCTGCAGCTAACCAAGCACTGATGTGGCAGGATCAGTTTCCCCTATAGTGCTGAATAGAGCTGAGAGACAATCTGGTGCACAGGTATTTCTGACTTTACACATCATAATTGCTTTTTGCTTGGCTCTTCTTCCAATGAGCCTTTCCCAACCCCAAAAAAACGAGTTTAGATTGTGAGCAGGTATATTGTGTATTACAATCAGAAGAATAAGTCTCGCAGCTCTATTTTGCAATTTACCTCATTATCTTAGGAGCTCATCCACAAAATTACTTTTTCCCCGCTAAAAAAATGTGGAATAAGCATAATGCCACGTCCCTGGTTTCATTTAAAAAGACAAAAGAGAGGGCCGACTGTCGGTCATTCTCCTTAAACTGTGCAAAATTACAGGGAACATATTTCAATCTGATTTGGGTTAGTAATGTGCGTCTCATCGGCTATGATACAATACGAAAGAAATAGCACTTTACAATCTTAATGGGCCTTTTGCAGGAAATGTAGGAAACAGTGTGTTCTGATATATCACTTTAGTAACGAATGAATTGAGCTCCAAACAATCTTCAAATACGCAGTTTAGAAAGAGCGACAATCGATTGGAGATAGAAAATAGCATTTACAAACAGGTTTTGCTAATAATACTACCGATTTCGTACAAGTGCCTTTTAAAAATAAATTGTATTTTTGCCGTCTACTGCAAAAAGCCCATTCTGAATCAGTTCCAAAATAACTAGGGTAAATCATTAATAACTCGGAATCTAACTCGGATTCCAACTCGGATTCCAACTCGGGTTCCAACTCGGGTTCCAACTCAATCTAACTCGGGTTCCAACTCTAACTCGGACTCGATTCCAAACTCGGGGATATGGTACTCCCTCTCATGTGGCCCGAGTGAAAGCCCAGATGGGCTCTTGTTTCACTTAATGTGGAGTTGGCTAAGAAAACTTTTAGTTCCTTCAACTTCCCTGCACCCTTTCCTATTATTTAAGTGTATGTCTGTAAATTACCCAAATGTAAAGCAATGAGTGTGAAATAAAAAAAGAATAATGATAATGCATACCAAGGAAAAACAACCACACCTTCAGCATAAAGAAAGCATAATAGTGCGCAATTAGGAGTCGTTAGTCATCTATTCAAAGCCGAGAACAACATGACAAAACTTATTTATTCCCCGTATCGTACGTCACAAGATTACAGGAGTTGAGCCGTCTGTACTTAGCGGCGGTTGGGAGGAAGATTTGCAGATTTTCTTTCCTTTGACGCAAAACACGGTAAAATAAATTTTGGTATGAGTCTTTTAATGTTTACATCAACCAATTGAGCTAAAGTTAATTTAGGCTTCAGTTCTCCTTTAACACGCTTTCCTTAAAATTAATAGATGTCAACATTCAAGGTGAGGATGGTGCCACTCCTCTTCATTATGCTGCAAGATTTCGCGCCTCCAAGGCGAGACAGTCTATCAGCAGGCTGCCGTCGCTTACCGAAGACACCAATAATGATCCGAACGACGACAAAAATATTGGTAGTGCTCTGCAACTGGCTCTACTGCAGGTAGCGGGTAGCGATGAAACCTTACTAACAGACGAAGCTGTCGATGATGAAGACGAGTCTATAATCGACTACTTGTTGTCAAAGAAGGCAAACGTTAATTTCAGGGACAGTTATGGTCTGACGCCTCTACATTATGCCGCTAATAAGTGCAACGCAGTTGCAACAAGGGAACTTCTGCGCTGCGAAGAAATCAAAGTTGACGTAAGTTTTATAGCGGATTTTGGACTCCTGGTTCGATCGCAATATGTCAATGGTCTCTCACATCACTAACATGTAAAGCAGCATTTATACAACTTATAAACATCTGTCGCATTAGGAAATATCTTACTAGAGACATTACAGAAACACTAACTGATTCATGCCTTTGTAACTAGCTGCATCGAGCACTGTAATGGTTTCCTAATTCACAACTGTGTAAACTTCAGAGTTCAGAACGCCGCTACTGTAGGTTTGTTTACCGCATGCACCTAGATTCTGTCATATCACACCTCTGTTGTTAGACCGGCATTCATTTGGTTGCCAGTAAAGTTCTGCGTTGATTTTAAAGCTCTCTATGGACTTGTACCTACAATCGTGCTCAAAAGTGTTGGGACACTTAATATTGTTTTGGAGAATTTGCAACTTTTCAGACTTCATGTTATCCCCTTCTCCCTACATTATCTGGGGGAGGGGGAGATATTGTGACAACGTACTACTCGAATAATGTAGGTACAGTAATTGGTCATCACTACGTTAGAAGTAGTGTCCCAAAGACATTTGACCAGGATTGCCTGAAAAACGTCTTTGAGGTAAAATCGGCTGTAGAATTAAGAGAATTTTAACCACACTAGGTAAGCTCTTTTAAAGTTGGAATCTACATATCGTGTATTTTGTTTGAAGTCAATCGCTGCTGAATGACGTCGCAATGACGTCATGAAGATAATAACATTCCCAGCATTGAATGAAAATGACAGTAAAGTTACTTAAATGTTTTGAAAAAAGTCGTAAAAAATAATAACTTCGCAGAATTGAATGAAAATGAGAGTAAAGTACGTGAATGTTTTTTTTAACAAGATGACGTGAAAAGAAGATTTCTGCAGTATTGGAGGTTATATTCACCATTTACAACGGTTCACCACAAGGTTCATCTCTATTTGTGACGTCAGAATGACGCTAATTGCGCAAAACGTAGCATCACTGGAAAGAGCAGCCCAAATAGATTAAAGGGTTATGACGTACCACAGGTGAAATCCCTCAAGCTATAAACCGACAAAACTCCGTGCAAGAGCCGCTTAATCGGAATATTTGTGGTTTATTTCTAGTAAATAGGTTGATCGTTAAACAGACCAAGGTCAGAGCAACACATCGAAGTGTGAATAAAGTTTGAAGTAAACAAGCCATCTGGAGAGCCTTTGAGAACTTTAGTTTAGTAGCTGATCGCGATCGTTAACAGAGAAACGGCACTTTGCCGTAAAGGGAAACACATTGAAGTGTATACCGTGAATAAAGTTTGAAGTAAATATGGCAGCGAGGGAAAGGGAAACACATCGAATGCAATGAGTACTCTGTAGCAATTAAATAATAGAAGGTAAAGGTTAGGCTTTTGAATCAAAAATAGAAGAGGATCGGAAGAGTGACCAATAGAAATTAAATAATACAACTGATGTGGTGGGCTGTATCGAATCAAAAATAAAAGGCAAGGGGTACACCATAGTTATTCAAAAATCAATGGGGAGGGGTTGTCTATAGCAATAAAATAATAGAACAGCAGGGGTACCCTATAGTAATTAAATAATAGAAGGGGAGTGGTAGACTAGAGTGATTCAAAATCAATGGGGTGTGGCCTATAGTAATTAAATAATAGAACAGCAGGGGTATCCTATAGTAATTAAATAACAGAAGGGAGGTTTTGCCTATATCCCATTCGAAAAATGGCCGCCGCTAATTTGCATAATTTTGATATTCAATATTTTCTGAAGAATAAACTAGCCTATGTGAAAGAGCGATTTCGTGTTAGCAACATGTAGCACTTTGATAATGGAAGAATATATCCTTACAAAGCAATCAGCGTTTGAAACTCTCAAGAAACACGAAAACGAGGCTAGTCAGTCCTGACGTCCTGAATCTCATACAAAACTCTCTTATTTGGAACCTCGGTAACTTCGCAACACTTGGTGCTATGCTCCTTAAATTTTACAAATGTACTCATTTTTGTATGCTCTCTGAAGTGGCAGTGCTTATTTTAGTGCCAGCATTTCCTAACAACCAAAGCTTGGTGACACCATTTTTCGCAAGGCGTGACCTATAGTAGTTAAATAATAGAAGTTATAGGGTGGGCTAGTGAATCAAAAATAGAAGGGTAGGAGTGACCAATAGAAATTAAATTATTATTGAAGTCAGGGGGTGGGCTATATTGAATCAAAAATATAATGCGAGGGATAGACCATTGTAATTGAAAAATGTATGGCCTATAGTGATTACATAATAGAACAGCAGGAGTACCCTATTGTAATTACATAATAGAAGGGGGTATACTATAGGAATTCAAAAATCAATGGGGTGTGGCCTATAGTAATTAAATAGTAGAAAAGCCGAGGGGTACCCTATAGTAATTAAATAAAAGAAGAGGAGGGGTAGACTATAGTGATTCAAAATTCGAAGAAGACGGGTGGCCTATAGTAATTAATTACTTGAAGATAGCTAGAGTGTGGTCTAGTGAATGAAAAATAGAAGGGGAAAGTGGCCAATAATTAAATAATCGAAGTGGACAGGTAGACAATATTGAATAAAAAATAAAATGAGCGGGTAAACCATAGTAATTTCAAACTCAATGGGGTGTGGCCTATGATAATTAAATAATACAACAGGATGGATACCCTATAATAAAATCAAACAAGGGGAGGTTTACCCAAATTTATTTTCTCCAAAAGATATAATAATGGTCGCCGATGTTCGCATTGCGGTTCTATTTTTATTCAATGCTGCAAAGGTTATTATTTGCAACTTTTATCAACACATTTAAGTACTTTACTGTCATTTTCATTCAATGCTGCAAATGTTATTATCTTCATGACATCATTGTGACGTCATTAAGCAGCGATGGACTTCAAGCAGAATGCTGTCACGACTCACGAGATGTAGATTCCAACAATAAAAGAGCCTGCCACCCTTTGGCTAGCATTCACATATTTTTTTGATATCCTACAGTCGATTTCATCAAAGCAGCTTCTCAGACAATCGTGGTGAAATGTGTTGGGGCACTTAGTATTGTTTTGGAAAATTTGCGACTTTTCTATAATAGTAAAGTCGCCTGTTCAATGACCAGGAGCCCATAACTAGGAGTGTCCATATCTCCTATACAGTTGTTATGGCATTTTTTATAAGTTGGGCTATTTTTATATTATTTTCATCGCCAATTGGCTCACACCTTGGCGGAACAAAAGAAGCCTCATTAGCTACTTTTGCTATACTCAACAATAGTGGGAAACTGTTCTAAAAATAACCTAACTTGTGAAAATGCCGTAGCATAGAGGTAATATGGGAGATTCTCGCTCTTAGTTATGGGCTCTTGCAATGACCTAATATCCCAACATTATCTGGGGGAGGGAGATATTTTGTCAACGTACTACTCGATTATTGTAGGCAATCACTACGTTAGAATTAGTGTGTTCCAAAGATATTTGCCCAGGATTGTAGTTATATTTCCGATCTTATTACTGTCAAACCTAAATCTAACTATGACCTCTGATCGAACAATGAACTTCTCCAGCTACCTACAACTAAGACTAGCCTCCTTGGATGACAGAGCATTTATAGTAGCCGCATCCAAACTATGGAACTGTCTGCCTACTAGAATTAGAAGCATTTATACTTCGATTATTCCGTAAGGTATTAATTAATTCTTTTGTATACCAGTATTTTAAAATCACGACCATCTTGAATTTATTTAATATATTTATTTATCTATCTATTATCGATTTATGATATGTTCATATTTTTTATATTTAACTGTTTGTTTATATCATGACTATACACGACTTTCATAATGGCCGCCTCCTAATTTGCATAATTTGGAAGATAAATCTGTAGAGGGAAACCAATGCTACCACATGAAAGATCACATTAAAACTAGTAATTGTTTTGAGTTTTAGAGCAATGTGGAGAATTGCTGTTGAGCTACGAGCATTTCTAATGCAGAAAAATATGAAAGCGAGGCTAGAAAGGCCTCCGTCGTTTTTCTCATACAAATCTCTCTAATTTCAACTGGCTGTAACTTCATTGCTTTATAAACTACAGCACTCAACTTTCACAAGTTCACTAATGTCGACATGCTCTTTCACATGGCAATGTTCATATTTTCTATAAATGTGGATAAACAACCGAAACGGAAAATCACATATGCAAATTAGGAGGCGGCCATTATGAAAGTCGTGTATATATATTTGTTGTAAGACACTATTGAGACCTCGCAGTCTCGGAAGGTGGGCATGTCGCTGTCGGAGTTTCGTTTATTGCTTTATTTCTCTCTGTCGCTCTCGCAATTTGAGACAATTTCAGACGTTCGTCGTTATTTCATTTCCTTCATGTCGCTGTTTCAACGCCGTGTCGCTTGTCGGCATATCAAACAACGAGTGTCGATATAGAGGTCTGGGACCTAGGAACCGCCATTTTGAATGTCCTGGCAGCTCTTCCAAATATGGAATATGGAATTTTCCTAATATGGAAGAGGCCGCGGGAAGTTCAAAACGACACCTTTGCTCGCTATTTTATTGATATGAATTTACCCCTAACAGGGCCCCACTATTGTAAGGCGCATTTGAACATATTGATGCAATTTACGCGATAATAATAATTATTATTATTATGTTTTTTTTGTACTTTAGGAGCGAGATAGTGGTGGAGGGACAGCACTGCAGGCTGCTTGTAACGAAGGGGCTGTGGACGTGGTGCGGGCTCTGGTCGATGCCGGAGCTGACATCAGGGCAAAAGATTTCGAAAGCATGACTCCACTGCACTTTGCCTGTACAGAAGGACATTTGGATACTGTTAAATTGTTGACCGCTGCTGGGGAAAAGATAGGTGGTCAAGACGAAGTGAAGGCGATGATGGCAGACAAAAATCGAGACATGGAAGTTGCAATTCACGGTGCCTCAGATGGCGGTTATTTGGAGGTTGTTAAGTTGTGTATCGAGTGCGGTGCAAATGTCAGGGCGGCACGGAATAACCGAGCACAGCCTCTGCATTTGGCTGCTATCAGCGGCCAAGTGGAAATTGGTAAGTTGCTCATCGCTAAAGGCGCTAACATCGAAGCAAGGGACGGCAACCATGAAACGCCGCTACACAAAGCTGCAAGCTTTGCCAGAGTGCAGTTCCTGCAGTATTTATTAGCAAAGTAAGTTGAAGATCTCTTTGATTTTCTATTGCTCCCGTAATCATGCTAATGACCGGCCTTTGATCTCGAAATCTGTACATGGCAATCCTATAGAGCACCCGACGCTTAACTGAGCTTACCCAGCTGGCCACTACACCGACTCTTTAACGTTTCGTTTCCAAATGATAACCTTTGCCGGTTCCCCATTAAATAAAACTCATCAGTAAATATTTGAGAAACGGATTTAACTCGGAGTTTACTCGACGCCGGGGCAACCATGGGAACGTTGGTATTAGCAAGACAAACGAATCGCAGGGAATCGAATGCATTGGCAAGTTGGTTCAGATTGAAAATCTTAGGAAAATGTAAAGGCATTGTTGGAGGCCAAGACCGCACTGGAAATAATCGAACTATTTACAGACTTTGAATAACTTTGTAAAAAGTATGTAACATGTTTGTAAAATGTGAGCATTGTACAGATATTTTACAGACATGTGAAATGTTTGCAAACTATCCAGGGGCGGATCCAGAAAATATACAAAGAGGGGCCGCGGCGTAAGCCGAACCTCGCGCCGGGGGTTTGGGGGCATGTAACCCAGCCAACGAAATCCACCCATGCTATCTATGAACGTACAAATTAACATACATTTTTACGAAAATTTTACAGACAGTTTACATAGTTCTTCACAGTCTATAAATGGTTTGATTTTTCCAGCGAGGAACTCTGAGAAACCGTTGACAATTGAACTAAGCCAGGAGTGTTAAGCATGTTAAGTCAGGTTTATACCGAGATAACGATTTCATCTGTGAGTTGGCGAGTTGCCGCAGCTTCGGGAAATTATTTCCTCATGATCGGTGTAACTCTCGAAACGTCAGCTGTAATTCACTTCCGACGGGGGTTAGCGTAGTGTCCCCTTATCTACTATCAGTTGATAAAACCCGTGTATATAATTGAACTTTATTCCCTACCGACTAGTTTTTTTGCGGAAACTAGTCTTTTCTTGCAGTTGAGTCGCTGACTCTTATGAATGGCATAAGAAGATATTTGTCTTGAAACCCTCAGTGCACGTGTTATGGGTAACAACTGATCAAGCCTTAATTGTCACCTGATTAATGTATTCATTCATTGAGGTCGAGATGGCTTAGGCAGAAAAGTTAGAGCTTCAACTCAAAAATAGTGTACTTACCATCTCACTTGATCTGCCATGTTTCATTCCTTGATAGAAAAAAGAAACAAGTTGATTTATTTCTCTTCAACCTTCCATTTACTTTCATCAATCCTTAACTCGTGTGGCATGTCGTTCTCAGTATATCTTCAGTTGATTTTGATTGAACAGTGGCTAAACCAGAAAGTCAGTTCGTCACTTGCTGCAACTCTGTACGTTGACTAAGGTGAAGCGCGGCTAATATTAACTCGTAGATGCGCGTCAACTCGCTCGCTCACTCACTCATGCATTAATTCAAGGCTCATGCACGCACTCGTGCACTCACTCACTCACTCACTCAGGTGTTAGCACGGCCAAAAGAGCCAGGGAACAAGTTTGTTTGCAGTCAAAAATTCGTTATATGATATTAAGTTGCGTTTATCACGCGGTTGACAAAATGTTTCAGATGTTTATCGCAATCTGTTTCCTTGTATTCAGTTCGCTTATTTTATTATTCTGCTTATTTTAAGTATTTAGGTAGCATTCTTTGAAGTGATTTACAAATTGCGACGACGGACGGCACGGCGCTCGTGACATTTGTTTACATTCTCAAATGAAAACTCTCGGGTTTTCGAGGTCAAAACAAGAGCTAATTGAAGCACATAGAATGTGAAAGAACCACTGATCGATACTAGTTTAGTTAACTGAATCCTGGACTCAAAATGAAAATAATACATGTGTTTGATGTGTGTGTAGACCTCTAACTGACTTGATATTATGAAAATTAACTGATGCTCACTGTGAAATGTAATTTTTAGCTTTCCCTACATTTTTGAAAAGCTGAAAGGGAATTCTTAAATGTTAGAGATGGTGTGACCGCTTTATTTCATGTCTACAGAGGGGCAAACATAGAGAGTCGCGACAAAGACAACTTCACGCCTTTGCTATCCGCATCCTGTTCTGGGCATACGACAGTTATCACAGCTCTTATGGGACGTGGAGCAAACATGAAGGCAAAAGACATTCATGACAGAACGGCCATCTTCATGGCAGCTGAAGAGAACTGTGTGGACACCTTGAAGGTGCGAAGCTATAGAAAAACAAATGAATTTGCCGGAAATTACAGAGCTATGTAGCGTATAGCAGGGTAGCAACAGATCCCGCCTTATTAGCTTGGGTTGTGTTCAAGTTGAATCAAAAAGTGGATTTGAGCCTGTAACTTGGTTATATTACCGCTCTTCAGCACAACAATGAAATATCAATATCCTAACGATTAGTTGAGCCATACGCTTTTAACTAAAACATGTTCCTTGTATCAGTTGGAATAGCGCTTCTTTACATCGAAGTGAGGCGTTCAGGTCAAGACCGCTGAAACTGATTCGTAGACGCCACTGTAATATCAGCTGTTGCAGTGGTGAATATTTTGCATTTAATTATGACTGTAACTGTTATAATTTTTCAATATTGCTTCGCAAAATGCACGAGATTGTATCTCATAGCACCTAAATTTAAAACATTTTCCGAGGTAGCATACTCCAATTAACTCCCTCTCAAAGCCCGCGATCTTTGCCCACTTGAAACTTCCTCCTCAAACCAAACATCCTAAATAGAACCCTACTAATCCTTACTGCTTAAACTTTTATTCTAATTCATATTGATCGGATCTTATGCAGGAGCTTGTGAAGCATTCTTCAGCAAAGGGATTGATCAACGAAAGCAATTTTTACGAAGACACTCCTCTACATATGGCAGCCATGAAAGGTTTTGTCGTTGTGTCGGAGGTAAGCTATATAACTGTCATTTCGTCAACTTTAAATAGTTCGATAATATCCCCAAGTCATTATATAGCCTGCGTCGCATCCGAACTGAACCCTGACCAGGATTCAGTTCCGATGCGACACAGGCTACAAGTCATCAGTAGTTTATACAATCATGCAATTTATGGATTATTCATTCACAGATCCTGTTGGATAATGGCGCCAGGATTGACGCCCATAACGAGGAGGAGTTCACGCCCCTTCACCTTGCAGCTAAACACGGCAGAATGAGGTATAGTAAGCCTGCATGTACACCCTCTGTATCACACGGCAAAACACAATTTCAGTTAGTAAAGAAGGAATGCTTGTATAAATGATGTGCAATGGAAAGATAACTGAGAAGCTTCATATAGATTTGGAATTCTTTTTCCGAAGTACGATCGGCGTTTATTTCAGAAATAAGTCAGTAAAGCCTGAATTACCTTTATTTACACTCTGTATGCTCTAGATACTGATAGGGGAGTGAGGGGCGGGCAGCGAGGAACGAGGTAAAAGGGCGCGTGGGGGAGGGGGAAGCTATCCGAGGATGGGTATTGGTGATGATATAATTCTCATTAAGTAATGCTGCGGCTAAGAACGATAGTATTGAACGTTCTCGTAATTTCTTTGATTGATATTCGTAAATTCAATAGAAAACCATAAAAGTAATATATTTTCATAAGATAGTTTTGATCAAACTAAGTATGGTTTGATTTCAGAGAAAATTGTATGAGACGACAAACTCATCTTTTGTTTCCTCCCGTTCCTATTGGTTGTTTGGTGTTTTCTTTATATTTTCATAGCATATTGAAGCAAAATAGTATTTGAGGATGTGCTCATTGTCGCAGCCTATCGTCCTTTGCTTCGTTCATAGGCCAATCATTACTAGATGACAAATACATTGCAAAACTGCAAAAATGTTCTTGTTCAGGTTGTGGCCGGCATTTTTAAACTCAGGGCTCTTTGTAGTGAAGAGAGTCCTGTGAATGTAACTCGAACGAACGTCATACTTGAGTGATTCTAATAACCGCTTGGAGGTCCTCCAAATAGGAGCTTAATTTAATTTTAATTTAATTTATTTTTAATTTATTAGCTTCGCCACGACAATACATAACCAATAATGACAATATATGAAAATAACGAGTGAAGAAACAAATAGAAAAGTGGCAGGGTGACCGCAACAGCATAGCAATTACTGCGGGCCCAGAACTTAAAATAGTAAAATTTACAAATTCAAAGTAAGGAATAGATACATGTATATTACACACTGTGATTGGAAATAATTATAAATCTAAGAAAGACCTTGCCTTATAGGGGCACTGTCAATCAAATTGGACCTATGTCTTAAACTGATAACACCTGTTTAGTTAGAAGAGAAATACCATGTCAGTGTCCTGATATGCTTTTCAAACGTTTTCGATAGAAGATGGCAAGGATTAAAGTGGACTCTTACGAAACTGTCACGACTTACCGACGTTAAATAAGGTTGCTTTACTGACTTTATTTTACCTTCACTTTTCGTCTAGGACTGTTGAAGCATTAGTCAAGAGAGATCCGTCGATTGTGAATGACGAGGATGAGTTTTCCAACACTCCTCTTCACCTTGCTGCATTAGAAGGACACAACAAATGCGTTATGGCATTGTTGGAACATGGGGCTGCAGTGGATGCGAGGTGAGGGTTGAACATTAAACACTTAATGGCTGTCCTCTCGGGGAACATCGAGGATCTAGAGGAAACAAAACTCACTGTTTCCCGAAGGGACAGCCATTAAGTGATTTGTTATATAAACATTAGCCTGCGTTGCGGCTCTGGAGTATCAGAGCGCAGCGAGCGGAGATAAGGGGATTGGGGCGAGAGAATAAGAGAGCGGGAGGGGGTGGAGAAAAGAGGAAGAGGGAGCCTGCCGGCAAGCCATGGTTATTTTGGTATCAACCCACTAATTAAAATGCATAAAATTAGTAAGTCATTCGACCGACTCATCCAATCATCAGGCGGCGGAAGTGAAAACCATGTTTAATATCTGTCAAACTCACGCGTGGAATCTCAAGGAATCTCAACTCGAGCATAAAATTCAAAACAAAAAATATACGAAAAAACAAGTGAAGACAGGGCCTAAACCCAAACCTGTAAATGTCAACGACTTTTGCAGGATATGTAATGTATGTTTTAAGGTAGTGTTTGGGAATTCAAATATTTCCACGGCAGCCGAGCAACAATTTCTAGCTGGTGCCTGCAAAAGTATTAGTCTTTACTGATTCCGAAATCTGCTGCCCTATCAGAGCGAGTCTGTCGTTCCTGAGGAAGCAAGATTCGAAATGCAGTTGAGAACTACACCTTTGTTCGAGAAAGTTTGCAGGATAAAGATAACTAAGATAAAGAGAACTCGTTGCCGCTGAATATAAAGTCTCCACCAGATCAGAAAAGAACACTGCCGACCACAATAAACGCCGGAACGAAGTTCTGCCAAAAGAAGTGCTAAAAACCATCCACGCAGCGTTACGAAATCATCAAAGCAGCTCGTATTTTCGGAAGCACAAGTCTGTTCCTCGATCACACCGGTCCATGTTTCAACCGTGTGCGATTCGTCGACGACAATACAAGCAAGACGCTTGTGGAGTTCCGATGCAGGGTTCTTCAGCTCCTCGCGAAATTCGCTCTCATTGGCTTCTTCTGCAGAACTAAACACTACAGCAACCTGAAGTTGCACTTCTGTAGTTCCTCGTGTTTTGCTAACACTAGTGAATGTTTGGAATATCCTACTTTTTCCAAACCCAGTTGGGATTACAGCTAGAACATTTCTTCCAGACGAAAGATCTATAATTCTAATAGCCTTGCTCCTGTTCTTTATTTAAATTCATCGCTGAGGGAATTATCGGTATGTTTGTCGCCAAATTAATTGGTTTCTGCTCTTATCGCATGCCATGCATGAATAAAATTTAATGATTTCTGTCAATCACGCATTTTAGCCAATAGCAATACGCGGCCTTCTGAGGCCGAGAGTTTTCAAAATAACCATGGCTTGCCGGCAGGCTCTCTCTTCCTCTCCTCCCCACCCCCTCACCCCTCTCTTTTTTTCTCGCCCCAATCCCCCTTATCTCCACTCGCTGCGCTCCGATACTCCAGAGCCGCAACGCAGGCTATATAAACATAGGTTTGACTACCTGATACCAGGAAGGTTTGTTGTCTCCTCTTCGGGAAGCTGCTTTTCAACACAAACGCTGCCAGCATTTTAGTATCGATTTGTGCCTTTCTTGCACGTTTTTTAGCTACCAATTTATCTCTCGCGCGCTTGATAAAGATGTAAATTGTTTCTTTGGATCTGGTTCCATTTTGAATGCTTTCTTTCGACGAAAAATGGTCAGCTTATACTAATCGTTTTGCTTTAAACAAATATTCCCGCCTTTAGCAAGCCAGTAGCGCGCGACACTCTGTCACGATGTGATCACGTGGCGGGCTGCCCACACGGGATACATTGGATTTTGATGACTGCCACGTGACCCTGAATCAGATAATGAGAGCGGCGTGCGTTGTGTCTGGAAAACGTATGGCTATGTAACAATGGATCGTGTGCACGTGACGTCATCAAAATTCTAAAATTTAAACTAAAGGATCTATAACCCATTTAATATGATTTAGGTATCGGTATACTCAGTATTCTTTGAAAATTTTAAGTCGATACGGTGAATCGTTATTATGTTAGAGTATTTTGAATTTTGTGACAGTCCAGCTCAGCGCGTTTCCTAAATGTCATGGAAACCCATATATTCCTGCCAATTTAAAAATGTTAGACTTGATTTAACGTTAAAAGTGATATCTAAAGTGTTTTTAAGTGAATGCTAATCATATTGCTGGAAAAAAAAACAGCTTTATTTGTAGCGGAGTACGTTATCGGCCGCCATCTTGGTGATCAAAATGGTACAACAAACATGGCCGCCGCATACAAATTACGCTAAATTGTTTGAATATTATTTGTACAACAGCTCAGTTATGAAGTACTCTAATGCTTCAATGAATGCAACGTACTTTGGATTTGTGTAAGGCACTAAATACCTCAATATCAATACTTGTACTGCAGGAATTACAACTTGTGGACTCCGTTGGACTGTGCTGCCGCTAATGGCTATGTCAAGTGCGCGTCTATTCTGCTGGATTTCGACTCGCCCGTGGATCCCACAGACAGGACTAAGGTATGTCAACAACTGGTCTCCATCGACGATTAGTAAGAATATACGATCGTAATGCGGTTTGAAAGCTGAAAATAAAGTTAATATTATCGATACTGTTTCTGTACGACAAGTGTGGTATTAAAACACCGAGAAAGGAAATTAATCTCGAGGGGCGAAGTCCCGAGAGATGTATTGCTTTCGAGGTGTTTTGATACCACGGGCAAACACACATAACGGGTTTTTGATATATAACTTGTCGTACAGAGGCAGTATCGATAAATTATTAGGAAGTATTGTTTGCCTGGTATTCAGTATGATGTATATATTTATTGATGACGTGGCTTGTCATTATTAATTTATGTTCGTCATTTCAACAAACGTGTCTAGTAGTGTAGTGGGTATGACAGAGGACTAGAAGTCGAAAGCATTCAGGAGTGGAAGGTTCGAGACACATTACATACGCGATTGATTTTTATTTCAATTTTTTTCCATTTCTATTCATGTGAAGTCATACCTATGATGTAATATTTGTTACTTTGTTAAAATGCAAGTGTGTTGATCAGTGTGTTGATCAGTGTGTTGATCAGTGTGTTGATCGGTATTTGAACTATTAATAGGAATCTGCTAAGGCTTGGGAGATTACAAGTAATGAGAAAACTTTTGTATTATAGCTCGTCAGTTGTCCCGTAACTTGTATTCAAGAGACAACTCCACTCCACCTTTATCAGTAATGACAACGTAGTGGTTTGTATTATAGCTCGGGAGTTGTCCCGTAACTTGTATTCTAGAGACAACTCCACTCCACCTTTATCAGTAATGAAACGTAGTGGTTTGTATTATAGCTCGGGAGTTGTCCCGTAACTTGTATTCTAGAGACAACTCCACTCCACCTTTATCAGTAATGACAACGTAGTGGTTTGTATTATAGCTCGGGAATTGTCCCGTAACTTGTATTCTAGAGACAACTCCACTCCACCTTTATCATTATCAGTAATGACAACGTAGTGGTTTGTATTATAGCTCGGGAGTTGTCCCGTAACTTGTATTCTAGAGACAACTCCACTCCATTTTTATCAGTAATGTCGAGTAATGACAACGTAGTGGTTTGTATTATAGCTCGTGAGTTGTCCCGTAACTTGTATTCTACAGACAACTCCACTCCGCCTTTATCAGTAATGACAATGTAGTGGTTTGTATTATAGCTCGTGAGTTGTCCCGTAACTTGTATTCTACAGACAACTCCACTCCAAGTAGTTTGTATTATAGCTCGTGAGTTGTCCCGTAACAGGTAACTTGTATTCTACAGACCACTCCACTCCACCTAGCGTCACGGATGGATCATGTCGATGTTGTAGTTTTGCTGTTGTCCAGAAATGCAGATATCACTCTTACAGATCACACTGGTAGGAACTGCCTTGACATGGCTGTGGATCATGGACAGAAGTAAGTCAGGCGAAAACCAAAAACTAGTTACAGGTGCCAGTTTGTGTCCCTTTTTCCTATGCACGTTTGAAAGGGAGCCTCCGGCACTAAAAAGCAATGTTTGCTCTCAAATGCTCCTTGTGGATGATATGCCTGAAAATATTACTGTGTTTGTTTCTTGTAAATTGTACACTAGATGTTACTTACAGGCTGATGATTTTCCTGGCCATGAAACCCATGTGAATTTCCCGGTCGCCGCCATTTTGAATCTTGTGATTCACACTGTTGTCGCTATTGTCAGAAAACAATCGATCATATTTCGTGGGACATTCTACGGCATGTTTGT
This sequence comes from Actinernus sp. WN-2022, assembly GCA_030867875.1. Taxonomy (NCBI): domain Eukaryota; kingdom Metazoa; phylum Cnidaria; class Anthozoa; order Actiniaria; family Actinernidae; genus Actinernus; species Actinernus sp. WN-2022. Next base: position 27,618,021 of record JAOWCC010001501.1, read on the forward strand.
AGCCTTACCGTAACCGTACCGTAACCGTACCGTAACCGTGCTGTACCAGGTGCTGTACCGTATCTCTGTAGGGAAACCAGTTCAATGTCACGGCATGCCGTATAGAGCCGATTTCGTATGAGTGGGACAAACTACAGCACTGACTACTGCACGGTTACCATACGGCATTCCGTTACATTGAAATGGTTTCCCATTGTTTTTGTCCTGCTGATCCAATAAAATCACATAATTATAGCTATAGTACAGTACGGCTACAGCACGGTGACGGACATGCCGTAGTTTGTCTCACTCATACGAAATTAAACTGCGCCGTAGTCATTGCCGCAATAACTCATTTTGACTTTGTTGCGCGCGTAGTTAGAACTTTAAATAACAAAAGGCTGGTGAACCAGAACGAGTCTTAGCAGCTCGCGTCTATTGCTCTACTGATGCGTGCGCAACATCGTCAAAATGGCATATTTGTCCCACTCATGAATCTGCTCTAGCTCTTTTGTTGTGTAACAATAGTGGCCACCGTGTGACGTCATAAGATCCAAGATGGCGGTGCCAGTGAAATTCAAATGACTTTTATGGACAGGAAAATCAGTCTGTCAGTGGCATCTGAATTAGAATTTAAAGGGAAAAACCGCATCAATAGATTTAGGCATCCATAAGGAACATTAAAGAGCAAACATTGTTTTTCAGTGGAGTTTCCCTTTAAGCTAGTTTCTGTTTGAACTCCGTTCAGTGTACATACTTTTGAAGTTTGATTCAAATTTGTGCTAATGAAGTCTTTTTGAGGAATTGTCTGCTGGTCCAGCTGGCATTATATTGCATGTCAAGCGAAAAAAGAGCAACAGTTTAACTTGTGAGAAAAATGAATCCAAAGAATGATTCGCCTTTATGATATGTATTTTCCAGGGAAGTTGCATCGGCTATCGTCAGTGACAAAAACTGGATGGATGCAATGAAAAACAAAACTCTCGAGCAAGGAAAAGTGACAACTCCAATGAGAAAGCTGATTGAAAAATTACCTGGTAAGATTGAGTATTTTTAATTTCCCTAGTTTACTTCGTGGTCCTGAAGTTGAAAATACGAAAGAGAGGCCAGTCTACCCTCAGCTGAATGCGCGCACGAAATTCAACATAATAAAAGAGCTTCGTCTACTGAATATTACGGTCCTTAATCTTTCCACTCAACCAACGACAACTTTAACGTTTGCTTTGCGAGCTTCAAGACCGAGGACAGACTGGCCTCGATTTCATGTTTTCGACTCCAGGACCAAGCAGTGAACTGCGGAAGGTCTAAAAAGCTACATTTGGGCGACTAGCGACTAAAAACAGGAACTACTCACCCAAACCGATTTTGCATGTTCATGTTAAGGTGACACTTATGGGTTCTTGAGGCCATCAAAAAAAATTCTCCCACGTGATTGATGGAATGCATCATATTTGCTTGCCGCCAACTGAGCTCCCTCTTGTTGGGCTTAGCATTTAAATATTTAATCGTTTCATGTTTACACCTAATTTAGATAATTGATTAAATATTGTTTTGATAGACTTTGAAGTTGGATGTTGAACTGTCACGGTTACACCCAAATTATACCCGGACAAAAAAAAGTCGCGAACATGAAAAAGGGTTCATGTACCTTCCAGGTCACCATAGATATCAGAACGAGTTTAGCCCAGAAAAAAAACAAAGGATTGCCTCGCTTTGAATCCAAGATGGCCATTGGGTAAAAAGAGTAAATTGACAGCTACCTTTGAACAGTTCGTACGCGCTGTTATTGTGTTTATTGATTGGATGATTATTTGTTCCGTACAATAAAATACTTATAAAACACTCGACCTTCGGTCTCACCCAATATTGAAGTCTCGACTGATATATTTGCCATGCCGGTTGGTCTCGGATGAATCCAATAAGTGTATAATATACCCCCTGTGAGCGTGATGCGTGCAAAAAAATACACCATACATTCCAATTCGATCTGTGGATTAGCCGGGTCCTGACTTTGAACCACATCGCCGCAGTCGTAATACAAAACAAGAGCCCATCTGGGCTTTCACTCGGGCCACATGAGATTGAAGATGAAATACACTTTCATTTGAAATCCTCTTAGGATTCGCCAGTGAGAACGTCATAAAAACGTCTGGTCTATTAATTGCTTTTATGACATGACTATGATAACGCAGGATTTGAACAACAGAATACTGGAAATGCAAGTGTATAAATGCAATACAATGACATAATCAGACTTTGAATTTGATTGAAAATAGATCAAAAACTCGGGGAAATGTCCGGCTTAAACTGTATGAATAAATGTGAAACGAAACATAAATTTCATAGCAAGAAAAAAATTGGAATTCCTAATAAGAAAGCTCTTCTAAGTCCGCTTCTCAAATTCACAGACTGTTTTACAAAAACATTTGCGCTTATCGACACAAGAGTTCAGTTGACCTTTCAAATAATTTATTCTGAGGTACGCATACTCTAAATCACAGAGATGTTAAATAAAGCGATAATTAGAAGAAAAAAGTACATTAACAGACAAACTGAGAGGAAATTTATTCAAATCAAAAAGAGTTTACTTACAGGACTTACATAACTGAATCTTTCGTTTTGGATCTTTTGGTAGTGTTGTTGACAGCATCCCACCTTCGTGCACATATGCACTGAATCGGAATGAAAGTCGAAGCCTACCTCGAACTTAACTTTCAGCTAACCTGTTTCCTTTCATTCCACAATGAATAATAATCTCATAAAGTAAGCCCGTAGCTTTCAATAAATTTGCCAGTGTCTGAATAATAATAATAATAATGTTTATTCCAACAACAACACCATCATTGGTACATAGGAATTACAAAAACATGCATAATATCATCTAACTATTACAAGAACATTCATTAAATATAGTAGTGATATCATATATATATATTGTGCTGTGCTTTTTACAATAGACACATCCGTCATTGATAAGCAGTATAAAAATAAGTCGCGATGACTGAGTAGACTAAACGAACTGTTAACAACCAACATGTTACTGAAAAAAATATCCCTAAGATTCACTAATTTGCTATTGGTACAATTTGAAAAGTAATGCTGTTCATCACCTACTTCATTCATATTACAAATTGTACATATACGTAAATCGTAAGTGATATTTGCATATCGACCAGCTTCAACAGGAAACTTATGCGCGGAAATCCTAAATATTGTCACCGCCTGACGATGCTTTACATTTGAAATGCGAGATAAGTAATTTTCAAAGCCTATTCTCGATTTTACAAGATTAAAAGTACGCAGTTTACTACACTGTTGAACCTGGTCCTTCCACATATTATTGAAATGAATATCACATAATTCAGACTTAAGATATTTAACAAGAAGTTTGATGTTACCATTAAATGTAATAACAAGATTACTCAAAGGTTTTACATTGCACATTTCCAACAAATAATTGGTGAATTTAACGCCCTGAGAATTAGACTGAATATTTAAGCAAGTCACGAGTCACGGCAGAAGACAGTCTCAAGCTACAAAACTTGAATTTTGATCCTTTTCACAGTAACGTAATTTAACGTCTCAGATATTATATATATGCCCTACTTCAGCTAGCGCTGTGCATTTCAAGTACTTTTTCCTCTCTCTTTGCTGGCAGTTCATGCTTCTTGTTTGTGTAGTTGCCCCACTGAGCCGTAACTAGAAAACGAGCACAGCATTTCAGTTGGCATACACTGAAAACATCTGCTTAACTAAGATTTGTAAAAATCTTAGCGGATCATGTAAATATTCCGCTTGGCTCAATGAGGGTTTCTGCCGTCAAAGTTAATTTTTTGTTTCAGTTTTCCCCATATAGATCGATTTCACTTAGGTCACGTGAATCCTAAAAATCTTTATTGCTGATTCAAATAAAATCAAGGTGCGTTTTTCTGAAAGAGAACTAAAAATTACGTATTTTTGACAAGTTTTATCAATCTAGGATATTTCTCGCCCAAAATATAAGCGATCAAACGTGCGCCATGTTTACAGTAAAATGTATGGCGCCGCCATCTTGGTCAGTGTACCTCCAAGGTACACCAAGATGGCGGCCAGATTACCAAGTTTCATTAAAGTTCACAATTACCAAGAATTCTGACCTAAAATGTATCTATTTGCATAGATATTCACTTATTTGACATGTTGGTTTGTATTTAGAAGGTTTTTGGCTGAAAGTTGCACTAATTTGACTCCTCAAAATACGTGACTGGTGAGTGCGTGACTCAAATCGCTTCATCGATATCTCCGGAATAAAGTGAAAGAAACCGATGAAATTTGGTGTGAAGCCGTGCTTAGGTAAGCTCTAAACTGTATCAAAAGCACAACTTGGTAGAGTTCATAGTTTCGAAGTTAGCAATTTGATGACGTCACATGAAATCGATCTATTAGCAGACATGTATAATGTCTCGAGCTCTCAATAATTGCCCACGATGGAATAGATTTCTGACAATGACTCATGTCCAGACAGCGCTGATCGAATGTATTACGGCTCCTGGTTGTTCATGTATTTTTATGGTCAACAAGAGCGCCAGTTGAAATATCCTGAGCCTGTTGGAAGGCTTTCGCCCTCGCGGGCCGACCATTTTGATTTACTGTATTCAATTATGTAAATAAATTAACCTGGCGATTGTTCCGTGACCACCACAGTGCAATCTGATTGGTGTGAATTTGACCTTTAACGCATGCGCAGAACGCTTGCTACACTGAATTAAAAAAAAATAACGACTTGCATTTTAAGACTCGTTGCTGCCACAGGCAGCGCGAGTAATAAAAAAAAGTGGAAACTGAAAGGACAAACGCAGAGGAAGGAATAAAAGAACCAATCGGCAACTTTTCAGTTTACAATGGGTACAGGTATATGCTAGTCATGAAGTTGCGAGTATATTTTTTAATGTAGGGTTAGGATTTGGATTTGCGGTGATGTATTTCTAAAATTAGTGACTAGCTCTAAACACTCTAAATTAGTTAGCCACCCGTTGTTGACAGTTAGGATATTTTTTAATGTAGGGTTAGGAGTTGCATTAGTTCATATACCGCATAGGGAGAACGGAGAAGCATGTGTTGTTTAGTGATCTAGCCCTAAAAACTCATATTAGTGACTAGCTCTAAACACCATAAATTAGTTAGCCACCCGTTGATGACGGTTAGGGTATTTTTAAATGTAGGGTTAGGATTTGCATTAGTTCATATACCGCATAGGGAGAACGGAGAAGCATGTGTTGTTTAGTGATCTAGCCCTAAAAACTCATATTAATGACTAGCTCTAAACACCCTAAATTAGTTAGCCACCCGTTGTTGACGGTTAGGGTATTTCTAAATGAAGGGTTAAGATTTGCATTAGTTCATATACATAGTAAAACCTGTTTGTAAATGCTATTTTTCACCTCCAATCGATTGTCGATCTTTCTAAAACAGCGCTTTTAAAGATTTCTTGCCATCAAGCATCCATGGCAACGCCTTTCCCATGGAGATTACGACCTCGATTCATTCGTTAACGAAGTATTATATCAGCACGTGACTGTTAACTGCAAAAGGCCTATTAGCTCAAGCATGTTAAGGCCTGGTTCAGGGGTCAAATTTCGGGTAAAAACTGTTTTCCTTATTTCAGCACAGCCGAGTATGGTAAGTACGCCAAGTTTCTCACGATAATAGGTATCGCCATTCTTGACTACCTTGGTTTCTGTGTAGTAAAACGTGTCACGTGGTCTGTCACGTGACTTAGAACACGAAATCAGTAAATCAAAAACGCGGCTCCGAGTTTAAAACAGCTAGGATGATGAGTGGATATGTTTAGTTAAGGTTGAAGCCTTTTACCTAAATCAACTTAGAAAAGATGACTACAATGTTTCGTTAACGAGTAATTAAGGCGAACATATGCAAAATAGGTCACGTGACTTTTTGTACCCTTAATATCTCCTTATCTTTACATGATAGTCGTGTTTTCTAAGCGTGATCTGAAACACTGCAGGAGGAGTAATGTTTTAGCAGGGTTACTTTATATTCATATGTTATCGTCGCAGCCGCATTTCACTTAAACGATTTTATATAGTTATGACGTCATCGATCACGTGATACGACAACTATCCACTTAACAAATTTAAGGAAGTTGATATTAGTATTACGGTGTAATTAGTTTTTGTTTAAACTGTTATTTCTGTCAGAAAACATTTCTTAACGTACATCTATTTTCCGTTAAATGAACCAGGCCTTAACATGCTTGAGAGCGTTGTTTAGCGAACTTCATCAATTTTGTATAGCCTTGAAAGTGTAGACTGGGGGCCCCTCTTGAACAAAGACTTTTTATTTTCTTTCTCTAGACGTTGCCGAGATCGTGTTGAACAATTGTGTGACAGACAACGGCCTGCCTCTACACCACCCCGACTACAAAGTGTATATGAACTACGAGTACGTGGAAGATCTGTACTCTGATTGGTCGTTGACGAGTAGCAGTACCTTGGGTTCTGACAGTGGCAGCGTACACAGCCTCGCTTTGGAGAAGGAGCGGTCCGAGTATGGCTTTCAAATGATAGACGAAGGAAACATCGAGGTGGTTACTAAGCAGCTGGAGAAAAAAAGCAACCACCCTCTTATGATCATGGTATGTGGGGGGTGGGGTGCGTCGTTCCTATTGTGATATAGCTGGTGCCGTTGGCTGCGTGATAGTTTTTATTGTGATCATTATAGTAGTAGATCTAAACACTTGGTTTTCTTGTGCTTCCTGGAGACGGGGCAATGCGTTAGGGGTGCACTAGATATCACGCAGATGTACCGCGTTGTCTCAGCCATAATGATCCATTAGGGAAAGTAGGAAGTGTCTTTTATAAGACGCGAACTGACCCATTTATTAGAGAGTGTAATAGGTAAAACGTGAAAAGCGTTTCTTAACAGCTATTCATGTATGGCTTGACGTCTTATATAAGACGCAGGCAGCGTTTTGAACCATTTATACGAACGTGTTTGTGTCTTCAGAAAAAGCTCGTCGTAAATAGAAACTTTCCGAGAATCTGTTCTTAGATATATAAGACATGTAACAGTCACAAGAACAGCAGTTTTACGGTCAGTTCGGGTCTCGAGAGATACCATTCGTACGTAACACGAGTTGTTATGTTCCTCCGTATGAATGGTCCTGTTATGTCCTTATTAGGGAAAGAGCAGTTGGATTATGTTTCGTCTTTAGCACTCTTTACCTTCTGTGAAGTCTGTCGTATTTTTCATGTGTAGAGTACTGCAATCTAAGTCATAGGGTGTTAGCCATAGGGTGTTAGGATGTTAGCCATAGGGTGTTATCTTGTGTTTCTGTGCAGGACGGGAATTATTACAAGCTAATGAGGTAATAACCATCTGTGAAAGTTAAAGTAAAGGTGATGTTACACAATACGATTTTTAACGACGATTTTTCGTGCAACATTGTTGCGCGAAAAGTCAACATAGTGTAACATGGCGCGCTGGACGATTTTTAACGCAATCTTCGTTGCGATAACATGTTGCAAGTTTTGAATTACCTTCAAAAACCTGCAACATTGTTGCCCGAATTGTGTTGGAGTTGCTTCGTGTAACACCCTCGCCGTTGACTTTTCGCGCAACGTCGTCCCAGAAACCTCAGTGTTCGCTACGCCCACGGAAACGAGGCTACGTCAACAAACAAAGACTTCACTTGTCAGCCATGTTTCTAAACGAGGGTGTCGGAGTAGGAGCCTAGGTGCTAGCTAGATGTTGCGCTAAAAATCGTCCCGTGTAACATACCCGTTGCCGCAACAATGTTGCGCTAAAAGTTGTCTCGTGTAACATGCATTAAAAATCGTCGCGAAAAATCGTCGTTAAAAATCGTCTCGTGTAATATCACCTTAAGTAAGACACACCTTGTTCGCTTAATTCAGGTTGTGTTGTGTCAATGTACTTCTGGTACATTCATGAGTCTCGTTGATCTACATCTACATATATAGTTAACTTGCAATATCCTAGAAAGGACATTCCGCAAGTTTCAGTTCACAGTGCAAAATGAAATTGCGGAAAACAAAGAAAAAACATGAAGTGATGGTTCAGGCAAGAAGATAATTTACTAACAGCTGACTTAAAGCTGCTTGCCGAGTCTTTGCCGAGTACACGTTCATGAAATGGGGCGGTAAGTTGTCCCAGTCCACGATGGTCCAAGGCCAAAAACTAAATTTATATTCATGACATGATGATTGATTTGGGGTTGAATTTCACTGGATGAGAATACCTAGTGTTTAGCACAGATTTATGTTGATTGTTATTAGGTGAAGAGAAAGCGCGAGAAGCTCCTAAGTCACCCTCTGATCTCATTTCTACTGGATCGCAAGTGGCGCACGTACGGTCGTTACGTATATTACATCAAGTTGTTCATTTACTGCGTGCTGTTGTGCTTTCTCACTGGTTACTCCATCACAACAACCGAGTCCCTAGATAAGAAAACCGCAGGCACGTGTAGCGTGTTAACTTCAACTACCGAAAAACTGACCTACAAGCTATGGGTGACCTTTGGGTCTGTAGTGATCATCATACTGGCTGGTTGGCATATCCTGATGGAGGTGAGAACTCGACGATCCAGTTGAAATACTAACACAATAATAATAATAATAATAATAACTATTTATATAGCGCTGAATCCATTAATTGTCCTAAGCGCTTTACAAGAGTAAGTTAAAAAAATACATTATGGCTATACAATTACAACTATATAAAAATTACATAATACGCGGAATAAAATTCTAAAAATTCTAAAAATATATGCAGTCAATGCCAAAAAGGTTGTCCAGCAGAACATAATATAATACTATAATATCCATTGTTTTGGGCTATTGTCTAGACCAAGACAATAGGCCAAAACAATGGATATTAAAGTATTATATTATGTTCTGCTGGACAACCTTTTTGGCATTGACTGTATATATATATATACAGCCGTTTGCAAAAATTCTGACCCCCCTCACCATATATAAATATATATAAAAAATGTATCAAACATTATGGGATACCTCTTCCTATATTTTTTTCTGAAGCCCTTGATGATAGGCAACTTGAAAAAAATATCAGCAATGACATCCCATAATGTTAGATATATGTTTGATATATATTTATATATGGTAAGGGGGTCAGAATTTTTGCAAACGGCTGTATACTGTATATATATATATATATATATATATACAGTCGTTGCCGTTAATGTTGTCCTAGACATATCCACATATTGATTTATAGCCTTTGTTCAGTTCGCACCTTTTACATAAAGAACGGTAATCAGCCGTGAACGCGCCCTTTGTATTTGGTCACAAAGAGCCACGGTGGTCTAATGGTTAACACTCTTGCTTACCAGTTCGAAGCCCCGAATTCAAGTCTCAGAATCGACATTTTTGTTACTGCGAAGATTTTTTTCATTTCTTTTTTCCCTTTTTTTCTGACTGCATTCCCTTAAAAGCTTTTATTTCAAACGTGACAACAAGAACGAAGTTCTTTTTAACCTTTGAAATGCCTAGGACACCTATCATCCACATCTATTTTATTAAGGGATGTTCGAACATTTCTTTTGCAAAAGCTTCGACTGCCGCAGGGAATGTAGTATTTTGATCATCGACATCGTCCATGGCGTAGCTTCAAAAGTTTGTTATCGTTTGTCAAACATTCGTAAACCTTACGCCGAGTACACGGCTATAATCCCATGTGAGTTCTTTTCCCTCACAAAGAAAAAAGCTTCGTCAACTTATGCAAGCATTACTATGGGTTTCAAAGAGAATTCTGACTAATTTCTGGACTGCCGGATTTTTTCAAAACTGTCCTCTCCGTGTCTCGCGGCCGATGTTTTCGAAACTCGGAAAAAAGAATGAGGTCGCGCGCTCAGTCTGCCTAAGTTCAGAAAATCAGTACGAATGAAATTCATAACACTTGCTAAAATCGCTTCCTACTTCTAAACAAAGATATAATACTTTGAATCAGTGGGTATCTAGTATTTTCAAAACTGTTTCTGGTATATACATGTCAACCCGGCACAGTGTAAGAAAAACAAATTACGCTTATTCAGACCCACAACCATCAACAGAATCACTATACCGTTCTAAACGAAAATAGCGTAATTTGGGCGTACTCAGTCAGTGCTGGTATAATTATCTACTTCGAAAGTCTGGGAAAATTTGAGGTTCACGGCTGATTACCGTTCTTTATGTAAAAGGTGCGAACTGAACAAAGGCTATAAATCAATATGTGGATATGTCTAGGACAACATTAACGGCAACGACTGTATATATATATATATATATATATATATATATATACACTGAAACAAAAAAAACTCTGCAAAAGACTTACATATATCATATATATATATCCTTTATATTTCCATCAAACTTTCTTGACAGTTGTTGCTTTGGTAGACACAAAGAGACATAATAGGCTTAATTGTTTCCTTTCTGTTTGACGGTAACGAAGTAGCAAGTTCAACCGTGAAACTCTGCCATTTTGGCATGCAATGTTTTGATGACACATTTTCAATAGCAAAAGCGGTAGCCGGTCAGTCGCCTTTCTTTAGTTGCTCAATAATCTAAGGGCCGGTTTACATGACGCGTTTACTGCTCCCGAGGCAAGATGTGTCACGAGATGAAAATTAGTTGTTTATGTTTATGGTCTCTTGGTTGTTTTGTGTACGACTTTATCCCTCATAACATTACTGTACATTTTTTTACAGGGAATGATCTTAATCCAACTATAAAGAAATTTGATAAGAAATGTCGCCGCGGGATTAAACGTGTCATGTAAATAGGCCCTTAGTTTAGGACAACATTAGCATAACGCCCTTAAATGACGTCATTTCAAGGATATGTAATGCTTTTTAAAGCAATACTACGACCATAAATCGCCTAAAAATGGTTGAACAAGAGTTAAGACACTTTACTGCGCCCACATAAATGATTTCTGGCTAGGGCTTATAGGCACTTTAACTCGAGCTCCGAAGCCACTTCAAGAATTTAAAAAAAATGTCATAACTTTTAAGATTTTTGCCAAATTCTGCTCAAATCTTCACAAACAGCTGGTACACAATTTATAGACTGACAACTGATAATGTCAAAATTTGACCCGTTCAGACATACTAATGACGTTTGTGACGTAAGTCAACCCCACGTTTTTGACATTTCGAGCCGGCCGGCATTACTCGAAATCTAGGCGAACGATTTGTTTTCAAATAACTGGAAACTGTTCAAACTTATAACACACATACACGGTACGAATTTTATCGAAATCCCTTGGGCGGAATTGGCCAAAGTTTGGGCTCTGAATTTCTCACTTTACTAACGTTGTCAAAATTGAAAGGACCGTAGCTTTCTGTCAACGGAAGTGATTAGAATCCAAGCTGATTAAAAGTATTTGCCAAAGCTTAGTAAATAAAAGTGTGCTACCAAAAACAAAACAAAAGTTGTGAATATTTCTTTCGATCCAGTAGAAAAATTGCAAAATCTAAAAATTGCAGGTTATCAAAAAGCGTTTCTGAGCTATAAATCCAATCTTTCATAAGAGTAATACACCAAATCCTATCGCTGAGAAATATCTACAATTGGAGATATAATTTTTCAAAGAGGAGGACATCAGAGCCGAGGTTTTACATAGTGTACTATTTGTGAACATTTGAGCAGAATCAGGCAAAAATCTTAAAATTTATGACATTCTGTTTAAATTCGCAAAGTGGCTTCGGAGATTCAATCGAGACAACTTAAACGCTGCACCGTTTTTTAACGAGACAAGAGCCCACTGGGCTTTCACTCGGGCCACATGAGATTGAAGATGAAATACACTTTCATTTGAAATCCTTTTAGTAATAACCCAAGGGAAGAATTATTAGCTGAATTTAGCAGTCTTTAGGAGTGGCCGGTAGCGCGGTGACATGCATTCTCTGCTCCCCTAGTATATATATTTCTCGTGTATGCAAATTAAAGAAGTTGACCTCTACTTATTCATGTACCGCACGCTTACATGAGTGTCTCAAATATATGTTTATATTTGTCCCATATTATAAGTCGTATTCCTGTCCACCTATGATGGAGCTAACAAATGATATATTTCTCTACTGTTCATTCTACCCTGCGGCTCTTTATCGCAGCTCGCGTCCATATCAGGTATTTATTAACTGAAATGCCTGTTGGTTATATACCCTCATTCCCAAAACTGATCTGCTCATTATATTACAGAACTATAAAGGGAACTGTTGGAAGCCTTTAATTTCTCGAACCAAAACCTCGGCCGTGAGAGGATTCTTGTTTAAGTTGATATTACTTCGCTCATCATAAATTATTCTGTTCTCCGGGGTATTTCTGACAGCCAAAAACACGCTCAAAATTATTTTAGTGCATGTTGGCCTACAGATCACGGTGTTTGAGCTTGTATGTATTATGACCGAGAGGCATAAAACCTACGAAATGTACCTCAAACAAGAATACCGTCCGATGGCAAAATCTATCAGCGCCACGGAGATGCGCCACGAGGTCAACAAATCGACAAAGAAATGCATATCTATACACCCCATTCCAATATGGCGGATACACGGCCGGAGCGTTGGCGCGGGACACGAAAACGAGGGTAGTTAGGCGGAAGTCGATGTCAAAAAGGTCACGAGGCGGGAATTTCGCGCAAGTTTTGAAGCGAGTTTGTTTTTTCGAGAGGGTTGGAATAAGTAGATTTTATCCCCAGAGAGTTAGAAAATATGGTGGATATTCAGGCTATCGTTTTCACTGAAGAATATATCCCTCAGTGAAAATGATAGTCTGAATATCCGCCATATTTTCTAACTCTCTGGGGATAAAATCTACTTATTCCAACTCTCTCGGAAAAACAAACTCGCTTCAAAACTTGCGCGAAATTCCCGCCTCGTGACCTTTTTGACATCGACTTCCGCCTAACTACCCTCGTTTTCGTGTCCCGCCCCAACGCTCCGGCCGTGTATCCGCCATATTGGAATGGGGTGTATCTATATAAACACGCAATGATTTCAACCTCACCGTACCTTAATTCATGACCTGACAAGACACTATTCAGTTTCACTTTCACTCTCAGCTTTGCTCTTGAGTTTGAGTTCGGCTTTGTTAAAGACTTCTTATTCAGTTGTATGGTATTGTGCAGTATATTTGAGTATACCAATCCACAGAGATTCCAATAACAAAGCCGTGGCGAAAGAGAAGCTTAAACGAGAAATATTTTGTCCTCCTAGAAAAACACAACATATTGCCCTTTCTATCGAAGAAGCCTTGGTTTCAGCAGAAAGGAAAACGCTAAATTCCAATTCGATATGTGTGGATCTTTGAGTCCTTCAGGTGGTGTCGTGTCGTACATCTATATAAAATCACAGGCCATCTGGGTAAAAAACGCGGTCCTTCGGCTCCGACAAGAGCGCCAGTTGCAATATCCTGAGCCTGTTGGAAGGCTTTCGCACGAGTGAAGTTAAATAAAACATTAAACTGCTTACATTTGAGAGATGGGACTCCAAATTTGAGAGAGATTTGCTCGCGGATCCACCATTTTGATTTACTGTATTAAATTATGTAAATAAATTAACCTGGCGAGTGTTACGTGACCAGCACAGTGCGATCTGATTGGTGTGAATTTGACCTTTAACGCATGCGCTGAACGCGTGCTACACTAAAAAAAAAAAAAAAAAAAAAGACTTGCATTTTAAGACTCGGTGCTGCCACAGGCAGCCCGAGTAATAAAAACTAAAATACTCTCAAAATATCCTTCGTTCATTTCTATATTATTAACCCAGATGAGTTCAACAATTATTGTGGTAGTACTAATTTCCATAATTTAAAAAATCAAAAAAAGAAATTTAGGTTCAACACGGGCATTTTGGATGAGTTCAAAAGCCGCAATTTTCTTGCAATAACGATTCGGATATAATTTAAAGTCACAAAATAACTCATTTTCCTCTCGTGACACATTTTGCCTCCGGTCAGTAAACGCGTCATGTAAACCGGCCCTTAGATTATTGAGCAACTAAACTATTGAAAATGTGTGATCAAAACATTGCTTGCCAAAATGGCAGAGTTTCACGGTTGAACTTGCTACTTCGTTACCGTCAAACACAAAGGAAAACAAAGCCTATTATCTTTCTTTGTGTCTACCAAAGCAACAACTGTCAAGAAAGTTTGATGGAAATATAAAGGATATATTTTTGTTTTTTTGTTTCAGTGTATACATGTATATATATATATATATATACATATACAGCCCCTCACCATATATAAATATATATAAAAAATGTATCAAACATTATGGGATACCTCTTCCTATATTTTTTTCTGAAGCCCTTGATGATAGGCAACTTGAAAAAAATATCAGCAATGACATCCCATAATGTTAGATATATGTTTGATATATATTTATATATGGTAAGGGGGTCAGAATTTATGAAAATTGCTGTATATATTATATAATAAAATAATATATATATATATATATACATACATACAGACTATAGATTATATGCTGCTTAGAATAGGTATGTCTTGAGGTTCTTTTTAAAAAGTAAAATTGATGGCGACTTCCTAAGTTCCAGTGGTAAGTCGTTCCACAGTCTCGGTGCAGCTACAGAAAATGATCTATCACCATATGAATCCTTCTCATTCTCTGTAATGGGCCTTTTGCAGCTAACAGTCACATGCTGCTCACTATAATAACGAATGAATTGTGCTCGTGATCCAATGGGAAAGGCTTTACCCGGTGGTAAACTATCTTCAAAAAGGCAGTTTTAGAAAGATCGACAATCGATTGGAGGTGGAAAATAGCAAACAGGTTTACTAAAAACATTACTGATCTCGTATAGGTGCCTTTAAGTGCTGCTACGACGAAATTCAACCGTTTTCTTTTCTACTTTAATTTTTTGTGTCGAAAATATCCAAATCAGTGAAAAATATTACAAAGGACCAAATTAAACCAGGAGCCCGTTGCCAGGGGCGTGCATTTCCCAGATTAGGTCTGTCCAACAGCAGAACAGATGATGTAGTTATTTTTAGCTTTGTGTTTCCCGCGAAAGTAGACAAAGGATACCTGCACTAAACCAATCAAACGGCGAAACGTCACGTCTCATTATGCATTCACGCAGCTATTTTTCCTATGCAGAGAAGCGCGCATTGTCCGCAGCGCAAGCAACCATGGCAACCATTTTATTTCGCGGGAATCGAATAAATAGACACATCGTCTATTGTGCTGTGGGCGCTACCATCACATGGGTAATGGGCTCCTGGTAATGGGCTCCTGATTTTAAAAACTGAATTTTGCATAGAGTTTACCATCGAAATCACGTCCGCCATTACTGAAGTGTGTTCCAAATGCTTTCGACCGGCGGTTTGCAGTTAGCCTGCGTAGCAAGCGTTTCTGTGTAAACATGTACTGCACTTATAAGTTCGTGCGAACGTTTATGTGAAACGTAGACTCGCATGTTGTTGTGTTGAGAAAATGACGTCACGTCCGCTGGAAATTAGCTCTGTCACAGGAACGAGTACGGGTTTATATGGCGGGCATAAAATCTCAAGATTCGGGTCCCAATAAATAAGACTTCCCTTCGTGATAGCAAAAAACGGTTCGGGCAGGAAAAAATATAGCAGCTTTACTTTAGAAATACGCAAAAATATCACTATATCAAAATTTGATCGTAGTAGCACTTTAATTGAATTGAAGTCAGATATTTTTGGCCATCAAGTACAACCACGTGATTCCTACAGAAGGCCGGCACTGTTTGTACAAGTTTATTGTTATTCCAAATGTTTGAATCAACTTCTTTTTGTTATATTTTTTTAACCCGATGATGTTACAACTGATTTCGGTGAAAATATCGTCAAACTAAAGACATCTATATTTACACATAAGATAATGAACCACTCAATTAGTATCCCTTCTATATTTACTGAATTCCTCATCCCTGTATCACGTATCCATTCTCATAATACAAGATATCCATCCAAAAAAAAATACTTATATAGGCCTAGTATAAAAACAAATTATGTCAAATTCACTTTCAACTACTTAGCATCCGAATTATGGGAAAGCATCCCTCTTGACCTAATAGACCTATCAGCTAATTCTTTCAAAAAAACAATATAAAACTTATCTCTTGAATCATCAAACTGAATTCTCAACTATCACTGAATTCCTGATTTCCTCATTTTTATGGTAATTGATGTATGTTTTCTTCTTCGTCTCTATATAAGTTGTCAACATCATAGTATATAATAATTTTCACATCAAACCTTTTTCTTCCTAGCTGTAAATATGATCAATATGTGCATGCTAATTACTTTAAATTGTTTAGTCATATATCTCATTGTAATTTGTAACTGAGCTCAGCCTATTTTTACTTTCCTAATTACAGCAGCCAACTCGAAAGCCTTGCGATACTTTGGCTACTGCACACAGACATTGTATTATCCTTATTTTTTAAACTAATGACCTCATGCTACTCCTGTTATTTACGTTTTTCGAATCAGTGTGAAATACATTGTCTTGGTGTTACGTGCGTACGACAATCATTCGACATGCTTTGTAACCAGGCTCACGTGTTTATCATGGTTTTGCGGTACTGAATCAAACAATTTAGGTGCTATTTCATATTCCGAGTACTCAACAGACTTCGAGAATATGCGTTCTGATCAGAAGTGGCGGAAATTTGCACGGAATCAGCGTGTTAAATCAGTATGTCGAATACGTGTCTCAAACACTTGGAACATTTCCTGTGCATGTAACACTGAAATCGGTTTAGGCCAAGTAAAAAAAAAATTATTGTCCGGATTTCCCCCAAAAAAACGAGCGTTCTGCCCTTTTTATTTGTTATTTTCCCGCCATCGAATTCTCCGCAGTCAAAGGTGCTAAATAGGTCCCGTAAGATCAGTTGCCTATATCTATTACGGACCGGGCATACCATGATCTTATAATTTTCCGCGCACTGCATATCAAAACGCAGACAAAAACCATGATTTCACTTACGATTTTCCCAGTAATCCCCCGAGCAATCCTCAATGTTTATTTATTCGACTGGAGGCGGAAGCACGCCGGGACTATATCGATAAGCATGTGTTTTTTTTACTTGGCCTTAAGCCATCCCTACATTTTTCCGTTTCTCATCGTCCGACCGACCCGATTTTTTGCGTTTTGCAAAAAAAAAACAGAAGGGAGGAAGGTCATGCTCGACGGTAAGTCGCACATAACTCTTGGTACATTTGAAGTTATTCCATTTTTCAACCGTACTCGGACAACAACGTCGATATTTTTGTCGTCAATGTTGTTTTAACATGCCTTGTCAGTTCCAGACCTCCACGGCCATGATACTGAGTGACCACGCCTTACTAGTTTCAGACTCCGAACGTTTTTTTCCCTTCTTTTTTTTTATCGTCCGACCGACTGACCCAAAATTTGAAAACCCCACCGATGAGAAACGGAAAAAAGTAGTATTCTTTGTTAATTTATTTTAATTTACTAACCATATTCTCTTAGTTTACCCGCAAGCAGTTATTGTAATTCGCAATCGTAGATATGACAGTTTCGTTGCATTTTCTGCAGATCAAAAACTCATCTTTAAAGAAATTAACTTAGAAATGACTACACATGAGGCGAAAATGATCAATTCATTTGCAGCAGCATTTCTTAATTACTTGACCGGAATTATCATTATCGACTCTAATGAACTTAAACACGCGCCATTCATGATTGCATTCTTTCACGGCAGTTTACAGGCAAATACGGGCAATCCCTTTATGTAGGACGACACGAATTTTTACCAAAAATACAATAGAATACAACACAATACAATTCAATACAGCAATAGAACGCAACACAATACAATATAATAGAATACAATTTGGTAGCAATTCGTGTAGTCCTACATGAAGGGATGGCCCAAATACGACACTTTGCCAGACTTCCCCGCGAGCGAGTATCAACACACACAAACATTCTAAACGCTTTAAAATTCACTCGAATTCCATAAAAGTTCGTAGAAATCTTTCTATACTATCTTTGTACCAGCACAGAAAGTTTGGTTGCATGTAGAAAAGGAAGTATCAAAATTACCGTGTCTCAGTATTTGACCTAGATCTTTAGAAGACGAGGAAGGCATGGACTTCTAAGATGTATTAATCTTAAAGTGCATATGAGCCTTCGTGCAATTTTCATAGCTATGAACCTCAGGAAAGTTTTGAGTACCCCTGTGAAGAAATGTTTGGTTTACAGAGAATACTCTATCTTCTACGCTTGTTTGAAATCGTGGAAACGTGACCTTTCCTGACCCATGACCGCGTAAGTAAAAGCCTGGGTCAATACCTCGGTAGACGTCATTTAATTAATTCAACTTTGCAACAATTTGAATAAAAACCTACAATTTTCACTAATATGACTTTTTCCTTTACTAACAGCTCATAGACTGTGTATATTATCTAAAAATCGATGTTGTTGTGATAGAAAGGTGCCATGGAGAATAATGCATTAATGAGATGACGTCGACCGAGGTATCGACCCAGACTTTTACTTACGCGGTCATGGGTCAGGAAAGGTCACGTTTCCACGATTTCAAACAAATGTAGAAGATAGAGTATTCTCTGTAAACCAAACGTTTCTTCGCAGGAGTGCTCAAAACTTTTCTGAGATTCATAGCTATGAAAATTGCAAGAAGGCTCATATGCACTTTAAGTAAACTTATCAAACTCATTAATAATTCATGAGGCAAAAACAAAGGAAATCACCGACCGATAAGTGATCTTTAAATCTGATACAGATTTCGTCCTGATTTACATAAACTTTGGCTTCCATTTTCTCGGCCAAAATAAGTCGTATCGCCAAAATAACTGAAAACATGACTCTCTACATCTAGACGTTTGATAAGTAAGATAAAGAATGCGTGTCCGATCTTTATCCGATTTACAAACTCTCGCTTTCAGCTTAAAATATCAATGGCACTTTGAATTATTTATTTAAGTTCATAGCTTGGTTTCTTTAGAAAATAACAACCGGGAATAAGGCAGTTTTGATTGTATAAGCATGCCGAGAGATGTCTGTCGAACGACGTCGTCGAGTGAAATAAAAAATTCAGAGTTCGCAGTACATTGCATCAAGGGTAAGGAGACTGGCGTTACGATCTGACCTCGCTGTTGTTACCGTTTAGTTGTTTCAGCTCGTGTATAACTTCTTTCAATACTTTGGTTGGGAGAATCTCCTGGAGTGGACAGTGTACGTCAGTGCCATCGTCTACGTGGCCCCAGAGTTTGAAGGGTCGGATAGCATCGGATTCAGCAAGTGAGTGCATCGTTTTTTAGTCGGTAGGCCGGGGAGGGGGTAAAAATTAGAAATGATAGGCAACTAGTTCCTGTAAAAACTAGTTTTGGTCTGCGTCGGCGGGGAAGATAAACAATGGTATGTAATCAACTAAGGTCGATTGAGGTATGCAAACCGCCGTGGAAAGCGAGTAGCAGCTGACGTTTCGAGCGCTAGCCCTTCGTCAGAGCAAAAAAGAAGGAAGACTTCATATCTCTTTTTGGCATTTTTGCGCCAGGGGTTGGAAAGAATCAAACCAGTCCTTACGCGTGATGATGTCATGTTTTTGTGATCACCACCAAGCCTCATTTTTGTGTTGAGAGGAAATGTTGTGCCAAAGTGAGGCTTGGTGGTGATCACGTGACATCATTATAGACTATATCGCAACCCCGCCCTCGCAGTGCACTCTGGGAAGGATATCTCAGTTTTCCATTGTTGTTGTTGGGCGGCCATCTTGAATTTAACTATCCATCCCAGAGTGCACTGCGACCGCGGGGTTGCGATATAGTCTATGCATAATGCCTATTAGCTGTCAAGACCTTGCAATTTGTTAGGTGAAAGAACGATGCATTGACCAGTACGTTGTCGGTTCTTGCTATTCACAGATGTGCCAACTGGAATCAGAGTGTTGGAGCAGTGTCCATTTTCTCGGCCTGGATGTCTCTGCTGCTGTTCATCAGAAAGTTCCCTAAACTTGGTATCTACGTGGTGATGTTCACTGACATACTCTACACCTTCACCAAGTTCTCCCTCATCTTCGTTCTGTTCATCATTGCGTTTGCCCTGTCATTTTTTACGTTGTTCTCGGGAAAGGTTAGTGCTCTCCAGACTCACTGGTGAAACTACGGTAAAGCAGCCCACTTTAAACAGGAAGTTTCGGTATAAAAGGCTATGGCCAGGCCACTGACACCAGTTGTCACTCAGCCTTTGTGGAGTGAACATCTCTGTGATGCTCCGCTTGACTGCTTCCTACTGATTGCTTATTGCGCGAAATTCAAATCAAACACGAATGTTAAACTTCATAGTAAGGACTACAGAGTTCGTAAACAGTAACAAAATACCGCCTAAAGTATTTAATCAACAACTATATTTCCTCTTTACTTTTTGATGGCTTGTTTGATTTTAAATCCTCACATTTTCCCATTTTAACAGGAGAGGCTGATTACCCTATGTTCTTCTCTGTTTTGTATTTTGAGTTCGCCATGCGTGAAAAGAAGCGGGGCTTTATCCTTTTGTATCGGAACTTCTTGTTTAAATCAACGAGGACCCACACTATATACACCTCTTTCAAAAAAGGTTGTGCCGGTCAAGCGGTTCTTAAACATCGATTGGCTAGCTTCATGCTGTTTATTTTGTTTGGCTTATTTTTAATTTAGTCTCGGCAATTTAATATTATAACAGGAGAAAACTGAAAGCTTGCCTTACACTTGCTTTACTGTTCTGAATTTGAATTTCAAATGTTGAATCCCAAAGGGCGAGTAAGGGGTAGGAGCATTCCCTTTTATCGTAAAGGTCATTGTGTAAGAATCGTGTGGAAACAAAGAACTATACTACATATCGGAATGAGAGACAAGACAAAGGTGGAGGAGGTGTATTTCTCGCAATTAAATCTGATATAGTTTCCATAGAACACAAGGAGTTCTTTGTAGATTCCTGTGACGAACTTGTTTGGGCCTCAGTTAAATTAACTAGGGCAAAGGAACTTTATTTATGCTCATTTTATAAACCACCAAGTGCTCCCGCTTCCCGCGTCTAGCTGAAGTAACGTCGCGGTTGTTCCAGAAATTTCGTCACGGCTGCCCCACATGGTCATCTCAGGGGACTTCAATCTTGGTGATATCGATTGGTCTGTAGATCCTCCAGCCCCTTCAAATCTCCAAACTGCTACTGACTCGGATATCCTGTTAAACTACATTGATGACTGTGCTCTCATACAATCAGTCACAGAACCTACACGTCCAGCTTCTGGCAAAACCCTTGATCTGGTATTATCATCAGCGCCTTCATTAGTGTCAAATGTGCAAATTCACCCTGGCATAAGTGATCATGATGTAGTCATCTTCTATGTCAATGCTAGACCTACACGCTTTCCAAAACCCCCACACAGAGTTCTCCTGCATGAGCGCATGGATCTAGATGGTCTCAAAGATGAAGTGAACAATATTACCAACTTGTTTTTTCTCAACAGACCCAGATTCCCGCACGGTAAACGAAAATTGGAAACTCTTTAAGGCCGGTTTGGAAAGCGCAATCGACACCTTCATCCCTTCCAAAATGACTAAGTCTAAATCAAATCTACCATGGCTTACTAGATCTATCAAGCGCCAAATGAGAAAACGTGACAAGCTGCACTCTTTGGCCAACCATTCAAACAATCCATCAACCACTGCTGCACCGAAAACAGCGAAATAAAGTCGTGAAGTTGCTTCGGACATCGCACACTAATTATCTGTGCAATGAAATTGGAGAAAGCTTATCTTCGGATCCAAAACGCTTTTGGGGCTATGTCAAACAATGTAGGTCTGAAAACACCGATATTCCCACCCTTCGTAGTGGAAATTACCTCTACATCACCAACAAGGACAAAGCCCAAGCACTAAACGATCATTTCAAGTCTGTCTTCATGCAGGATGACGGAAAAGTACCTAAAGCCAGCCTACCACCATATCCATGCATCCCTCCCCTATTATTTGACGAGGCAGGAGTGAGGAAACAGCTATCAAACCTAAATGCTTCTAAAGCAAGTGGACCATACAAAGCTGATAAGTAAGCTGTCATCCTATGGAATTCAAGGTCTTACGTTAAAATGCATAAAAGGCTTCCTCTCAAACCGAACACAAGTTGTCTCAGTCAGTGGCCAGTACTCTTTACCATGCGAAGTACTATCCGGGGTACCACAAGACTCAGTTTTGGGACCTACCCTCTTTTTGCTGTACATCAATGATATCATTGAGGGTATAAGCTTTTTGCAGACGACACTGTAATCTATCGTCAAATTAAGTCACCAGAGGACCATAAAACCTTCAAGACGACCTCAACAAACTAGTGGAATGGTCTACACGTTGGCAAATGGAGTTCAATCACAAGAAGTGCTACTACTTTCCTATCACAAATAAGCGTGCTCCACTGTGCTTGCAATACTATATGGAGGGAATTGCCCTGGAGAAAGTCTCCTCCCAAGACTATCTTGGTGTGAGACAGACCTCTGACCTCAGTTGGAGAGAACATACTGAAAAGGTGTCAAGTAAAGGTAACAAAACACTGGGAATTATACGGCGCACTCTGAAAGTCTGTACCCCTGAAGTAAAAGAGAAGGCCTATCAAACACTGGTTAGGCCCCAATTGGAGTATGCCTCCAGTACTTGGAATCCCCATACGGACAGAGATGTACAAAAAATCGAGCAAGTCCAAAAGAGAGCTGCACGCTTTGCGAGATCTGATTACAGTCGGTCAACAAACTCTCAAGACCTAGTTTATGACCTCGTGATTGGTTCAAATAAAACCAATCGTGAATTACTTCAGTTCATAATTGGTTCATTGATGTTTTACTTGCTCACTGGTTTTGGTTTTATGACACTCGTGATTGGTTCAAATAAAACCAATCGTGAATTACTTCAGTTCATAATTGGTTCATTGATGTTTTGCTTGCTCACTGGTTTTGGTTTTATAACACTCGTGATTGGTTCAAATAAAACCAATCGTGAATTACTTCAGTTCATAATTGGTTCATTGATGTTTTACTTGCTCACTGGTTTTGGTTTTATGACCGCTCTAACCACAGACTTTAGCCATTGTTTGCATGAATACAGTGCGCGAAATGTGTTGACCCCTGATAGTCATTTCATAGAATATAAGTAACAGCATTAGACCAAACGTCTTCCTCGGTACAGATCCCAAAAGAAGCATTCACGGATTCCCTGTTTCACCCTAAATTTAATGATTAATCATTAATTACACATGTATACTCAGGGAGGGGTGGGTAGGTAGTTTTTCAGAAACCGTGATTGACCCGCCTTGACATGTACAGAGCATTGGATCCAACATCTTCCCCAGTTATTTTTTCATTTATTAAAGGGATACCCGAGTACAAAACACTTCTGGTCTCAAAATGATGTTTGCACTGTCCTGAAAACTCAATAAATAGAGAATAATACATGGATATCTCACGAGTGAGCGCAGCCGCCGCGAACGAGTGAGATATCGAGTTGAACACGAGAAGATAAATTCCATATCTCCAATCGTCCATGTATTATTTTATTCATTTTATAAACAATACTTGGACCTGGGCCCGGTTGTTCGAAGCAAGGGTAAGCGCGTGACGTGGACATCGCTGATTGGCTGAGAGGTGATATCCACACACGTAAAATTGTATGTTTACGTGTGTTCAGATACGATATTTCTCAGTGCTGGAAATCCTTGTAAAACACTGTAGTTTATGGAATAAAAACGATTGCTTTTGCAATGCAAGCATGTAGGAATTTGTTGAAAGTGTATTGTGCAATAGTTTTGATGACGTCAGTTACATGTTGTAGTCGAGATCACATATAATCCTCTCCGCTCGGTCGTTTTCTGATATAATTCTCTAATTCTTGTTTTTTACACTTGTATTCTTCAAATTGCTTTGATAGAGTAGTTTTTTTCCAGATGTTCTTGCAGAATGCTTGAGTAACTCAGTTTTGCTTGGAGAACTAAATGACGTCATCAAAACATTGCGCAATACACTTTCAAAAAATTCATACACGCTTGCATTGCAAAATAAATCGTTTTTATTGCGATTTCAGTTTTCAGTACAGTCCAAATATCATTTTGAGACCATAAGTGTTTGTACTAGGGTATCCCTTTAAGGTTTATGTTTCTATTTCTTTTATTTCAGGATGAGTTTAACAGTGCGGGGCGCTCTCTTGTCAAGACTGGTGTAATGATGATCGGAGAGTTTGAGTTTGACAGTCTTTTTGATTCCAAAGTGCCAGTGATATCCTGGGTATTATTTGTCATCTTCTTGATTGTCATGACGCTCATCCTGATGAATTTGCTTGTAAGTTCTTAGGTATTCTTTGTGACGTTATGCTATTGTATAATGGAAAACCCATCGTGGAACGAAATTATTTGGGGAACGCGATATAGAAGGACTTTTATTTTGATGATATGTAGGCTTACTGTCTTTATATCGCAAAGCTAAGACAGTGTGGTTCCAGGAGAAGTTCGGCGTAGAACGATAGATTTGAAAGCAGTGGATCAGTAACCGATATTTTTGCGGTTTGTCAACATTCAACTGAGGACGTAAACAAATCTCTGGCAGTGATCACCCTCAGTGGATAATATATACGTATTGTTTTTATTTCAAGTGTCTCCAGTTAGCAATACCATGCTATCATGATCCTCATCCTCTTCATTACTGTCATCCTCATCATTACTATCATCCTCATCGTCATTAACCTCATATTCCTCATCATGCTCATCTTCCACCTCCTCCTTGTCATCATTATCGTCGTCCTCATCCTCCTTGTCATCCCCGTCATCCTCGTCCTCGTCATCCTCTTCGTCGTCGTCCTCATTATCCTCCTCCTCGTCGTCGTCCTTGTCATACTCCTTCTCTTCGTCATCCTCTTCGTCGTCGTCCTCATTATCCTCCTCGTCGTCGTCCTCGTCCTTGTCATACTCCTTCTCTTCGTCATCCTCCTCGTCGTCATCGTCCTTGTCATACTCCTTCTCTTCGTCATCCTCTTCGTCGTCGTCCTCATTATCCTCCTCTTCGTCGTCGTCCTCATTATCCTCCTCGTCGTCGTCGTCCTTGTCATACTCCTTCTCTTCGTCATCCTCTTCGTCGTCGTCCTCATTATCCTCCTCCTCGTCGTCCTCGTCCTTGTCATACTCCTTCTCTTCGTCATCCTCCTCGTCGTCGTCCTCCTCCTCCTCGTCGTCGTCGTCTTCTTCGTCGTCCTCCTCTTCGTGATCCTCCTCGTTATCCTCCTATTTCTTGTCCTCCTCCTCGTTCTCGTCCTTGTCCTCCTCGTTCTCGTCCTTGTCATCCTCGTTCTCGTCCTTGTCATCCTCATCCTCATCCTTCTCCTCGTCATCCTCCTCGAGTTCCGTCTTCCTCCTCGTTATCCTTCTCCTCGTTACCTACTCCTCCTCTTCCTCCTCCTCCTCCTCATTATCATCATTATCTTCATCATAAAACTCATAATAAGAATATAATCAGCACAAGTACACGCTGATGTAGTAAGGACGGTGCTTCCTGGAGCTTCTACAGCTCTTGTTCCATTGGCCTTCGTCAGATATTTAGGTTTTGAGTTAGAGATGTATTTCCATTATTCTGGCGAGTCTGTTATTGACTAATTTCTCTCTGTTAGATTGGTCTCGCCGTAGACGACATCAAAGGCGTACAAGACCAGGCAGTGCTCAAACGGCAAGCCATGTTGGTAAGGACATACATCTGTTTCTGCGTGTCTTGTTTTTAAAAAATGGTTTCCACGCATTTCTTAGTCTTCAAGACACTGTACGTAATCTATGCCTCTACCTTATGTGTTCTCCTGTAGTGGTACCACATGCACAGTGTGTTGTGATAACCTTGATATTCCCATGAACAGGTCGACTTGGCACTAGACGTCGAAAAGGCCATGCCAAGAAGACTCCGCAAACATCTCGCAATACCATCAGTAGAAACTTTCCAACCAAACCAACACAGAGGGATTTTCTGGTACTTCAACCAACCAGCAATCAGACCTCAAGAGATGAAAGAAGCCCTAGAACTGGAAAAGGTAACTTCGTTTCACCATTGTCAATGATTTCACAAGCGCGGCGCTGTGGTAAAATTGTTGATGGAGCAGCGACGCCCCGTTTCATGACGAAACCCTTTCCTTGCTTACAAACCAATTGCACCAGTTGCTCTTGAAGGAAACATATAATTTATGAGTTTAAATTCAATAAAAACAGCAAAAGTGATTCACTTACTTGAGGGGGGATGAAAAAAATGTCTCGAAAATTAGAGAATATTATTAGATTGCGGGAACATGTTTGACTTTATCTTCGATTGACAAAAACAATAGCTCACGAGTGAGGCAGGTTGCTATTTCATCTATGAGTACTAATTATCGAGTTCTTATTAATTCAGAGAAATAAAATTTCAAAAGAAGAATTAATGTTATCTTCACACTTTTTCGGTTCCTGCTGGTACGTTTACTCTGCGACTATTGTAACCGGGGCCATTGAGACAACGAGAACCAATCACAGAGCCGCTTAGACAACGAGAACCAATCACATTCCAGAACGAAAACAAAGCATTCCAACTTCGGTTATTTAACCCAATCAGTGTCGGGTACACTGCAATATATAGCATCTCAACTTGCTCGAGTTTGGAATGCGGTGTTTTCGTGATGCAATGAGTGTGGTTCTCATTGTCAACAACAGCGTCTTATTTCGTACCACAATAAGTAATATATAGATAGTTGATTAAAACTAAAATAGGGGCACAGGTTATCTGAAATAACTTACGTTACGCTAGTAAGATAGCACATATATAAATTACTTAAAAATAGGAATAGGTCGATAAGGTTTAGCATAATTCGATCACATATAGAAGCATTCAAATATACAGATACACAATTATACAATTATACAAAACTAAATGCACACAAGTACACACAGGACCAATACAAGAACAAGGCAATGCACGAGGGAAAAAAGGTTTGGCTAATAAGTGGTGATTATAGTTGTTTAATTTTGCATTTAAAGGCTGATTTGCTTAGATTCTTAGGGCAATCTTCAATAGCTTTCAAGGTCTGAGGACCTTGGAACCGGACACTGAACTCCCCATGGTTTGTTCTTACAGATGGGATATGAAAGATGTTTCTCGAAGCTAGTCTGGTATTGTAATAGACCATTTCAAGGTCGCCATTAACACTACGATATCTACTTCAACAAGAGGCTGTACCAGCCTTTACTCGGGCCATATGGACTTTCAACAAGAAATAGTTGGTATTCTTTGCAGGTTTGATTAAAAAAGTATTTTACACTTACAATTGTTTTAGCCTTTGGGAGAATAAAAACATATTTTGAATTCTTTTTATAAGAGTTACATATATAAATTATTTTTAAGAAGAATTGTGATTCTGTCTCCAGAGAAGCCATATAATAAAAATATTATATTAGTTATGTAAAAATAATCCTATTTTAGAGTGCCTGGGATGATAACTGCCATGGAAACAGAAAGCAAATTGCAGCCATGTTTATAACAGTAGCTACATATGTTTCAGACAATATACATGTAGCAACACAAGACCAGTTATAATATAGTGAACACGAATGGTTAATTCTGACCTGCTCTGCTGAGACTTACAACTCTTTATCAAACAAGTTTGATTTCACATGGTTTTCAGGGAAGAATAGGCAAATCCTTGCTGATGTCATTGTTTACATTTTTGCCTCATTAGCGTAAATTAAACTTCAAGCTACAAACAAACAGAGTACATCAGTTGAAAGAGAATTTTAAACTTAGTAATCACCGAAAATGTAAGATTGATATGTTAAATATTTACAGATAAATTGACTTTTCAAAACTGTAAAATGGGCTGGGGGGCAAAAGTTGCTGTCAGCCATACATTCTTTGTAAATTTTGCTATTTTTAAATACTTTTCCTCAAAATAAATTTATTTTACCATTCTAAAATTTTCGGTGATTATCAAGTGTGTCAATCTCTTTCGATTTATCGACTCTGTTTGTTTATATGTACGTTGCTTGAAGTTTGATGTATGCTAATAAGGAAAAAACGTAAATGAGGATTTGCCTATACAAGAGGCCAAGTAAAACCTCAACAACAAGTCTTTAAAATAACACATGCAATGTTCCTTTG
The DNA here is from genome assembly GCA_030867875.1 of Actinernus sp. WN-2022. Lineage (NCBI taxonomy): Eukaryota > Metazoa > Cnidaria > Anthozoa > Actiniaria > Actinernidae > Actinernus > Actinernus sp. WN-2022. The sequence goes on from JAOWCC010001501.1 coordinate 27,646,180, forward strand.
AACTTCCTTCCAGTGATTTAGCATTCAGTTTTGCACTGTATCAGCAGCTTTGCATATTTACTGGCAGCTACTACACCAGGGATCATCCCCCATGTACCCTGGGGATTTGCACAATAATACCCAATCAAACTCGTTGTATCATATCCCCTAGCTGGTATGGGGCACAGCAATTAGTAAAAATTCATACAAGGTTCCTGATCTATGAACCAAAGTGAGCTTTTCCCCCTCACCGATGGGCAACAAACAATTAATTCTGACAGGTTCCCATGGATCCACCCCAGGGGGAAGCTGCTAATACATGCATTATTTATCCATCCATTTAGTACAACAACATAATAATTTAAGGCAGCAGTCATGATTATGTATGTAATCTACTAGATTTAGCCTGTATATTAATATATAAAATGTACATGGCAACAAGGGAACTAGTACTACTACTACTAACAGAGGAGAATGTCAATGTATTTAGCATCATGGTATTGCTAATTGGGGACAAACTCATCAGTTTACGCTATGTATACAACTATATCCACTACACTTGAGGGTGGTCACTACCAGAGATTTGGTTGCATTCTCAGTGTCGGCCTACAATTTAACATTCTGATCCAAGAAGACATGAAGGTCTAACCATTTGCAGATGTCAGAGCAAAGGCAGTACCAGTTCTCCCACTTATTTGAAGGTCCCACCAGGATTTGAACCCACCACCTCCTGCACAATAGACTGACACTTAACCACTGAGCTTACTGGAATGCAGTTAAAGCAAACTGGAGGCTACCATCTTTCTGTTATAGGCCCAAACTTAGTTCAGATAAAATTAATCCAATTGTAATGAAATTATAAATACATATAGATGATGTAACTTTGAAATTTAGAATAAATTATTAGTTCTCAAATAAATTATAGACTACATGAGTCCATTTCAGAAATAAACATGCGATTTCCACTCGGTTTTTGGATTATTGGAGTCATCTGTCTTCACACCAAATAATTAATTGTAGTTGTAGATCTTCCCGCTTGTTTAGAAGTGGATCCGTATTCCTATTTTACCGAAAGAACTGATAAATTGGGCCAATTTCTGGAGCCCATTTTCTAGTCTATTAGAAGCCATTTAAACTTTAAGGTATGGCAAAAGGTTCACGAGGTCACTTGGGGAAAAAAATCGTGTAGCGTCAATATTTACGCTACAAAGACATACTATATATCAATTTAAAGCTCAAAGATTGAAGAATAAATATGAATGTTTAAATTTACTATTTTAAAAAATCTCTCAATGATGTATTTTTTTATTTAAAAAGCGACCTCTCACACTATCGTAACTTCAAATCCGGAAATGTTTAATGAATGACAACTAAATTCTTTGTTTTCGAATCTCGGGTAAATTGTCCCAAAAAGTGTGTCAGCGATTTTTCATACGTTGCGTATTACAAGAATTATCCGTAGGTAAAGTTGGAGTAAGTTTTTTCATGCTAGCAAAACGCAAACTACATAATAATTACGAAATGAAGCAAAATTTTGCAAAACGCTGGCACACTTTTGCAGAAATTGTGTTTTTTTGGCTCTCGCGAAAATTTGGATTTAATCGAACAAAACGTTCTCGAGTTTTGATACGCCAAAGTTGTATTTTTTGCATTAAAACACACACGGAGAAACAAGGGATTTTAGTTTTCTGACCATTTCACGGTTGAGTAAAAAGCCCCGCCTCCAAAGATAATCTTATTATATTCAGCCAATTGAAATACAGTATTAGGCTGACAGGCGGGACAGGCGGAGTTGTGAATGATCTGCTGTGACAGCTTTCGCGGTAATCTTCAAGGAGGTTCATTTTACACTCGAGACTGGTCACAGAGGTCGTAAAGCTCGTGGGAAAAACACAAGGTCAAATAAATATGAAGGCCAACCGCAAGTTACTGTAAATGACTGCTAAAGGAGATAAACAGTTCTGGGTAAGTCGAACACAAGTTATATTCATTCAAACGGCGCAACTTCTTGCTAAACATCATAAACAAACCGCAGGCTTCATATTGCATATTATTTTTATACTCTGGAGCGGTAAAGATCATGCTGAATCTACCTTCTCTTGACTGCCTTATAATTGATAAACATATCTGACTCCTTTTCTAGGTATCAGGGCGATCACTTCGCAGAGAATTTGGTTGCAAGCATAGAAAACCGTAAAAACCGGCAAACAGCAGCTTGATCTAATGCCCGACTCAATTACAGTCAAGGAATTCGAAGTTCGCGGGTGAACTTCATCACTGCTAGTCCGAAGCTTCCTAGAAGTGATGCTTTTTGGCCCGGGCTCATTCGTTTCAGTCAACAGATCTTCTTCGCTTGGCCATTGTTTTTGTTTGAACCACGAGCCTTTATCGCTCGACGCCAAACTTGCCTTCTTAGTCGGCCTAAATTTACCTGTTTTCAACTTCTTCTTTTTCTTCGAAGATACCCAAGAATAGCCTCTATTAAGTTTCGACGACATAATTTTAGATAGAATGCAATTCAAGAAAAACAAACGAAAACGAAGCGTAGCGTACTATAAAGACGATTGTTGTTTTAGTTTGTTCGCGTGCCGCTGTCACGTAGATGTCAGCATCTGTCAATCATGTTTCGGGCGTCATTTTTCGCGGGAAATTAAAACATGGTTTTTCGGGGCGTTAAAAAGGAATTTTAGTTTGGATTTTTTTGCTATAATACAGCTAAGACCTAAAGCATTTTAAATATGCGAAAACAATTTTTTTGGGAAGTTTTGCCTGTGAACCTTTTGCCATACCTTAAGAGGAAACAAGATCTAGCTTGTATAGATATATAATGGCCACTTACATGTAAGTATACTCTCTCAGTTCTGGACCAAATTTAGTTTATTTTATAAACTTCATCTTGCAATAATGATAAATACACTACTCTATACATAATATCATATCTATGAAGTATGTCAGTTTAAAAAAAACATGAAATACACTGGGAGTAATTGCAAAATACCCCCTCCTCATTTCTCAACTTTTTCATACAAACCTTCTAAAAACCTAACCCTGAAATAATAAAAAACCTAACCATTTAGACCCAAAATCATTCATAGAACGAGTCTAAATACACTGACCTGAACCAAAGTGGAGAATGTGGGGGTATTGATCTGCAACTAAGCCGGAACAGGTTTTTACCAGTGTCAATAACACGCCACAGATACATGTAAATATGCGATTTCCACATCACTCATCAGAGTCATTTATAGTTCGTTTGAAAAAATCTTCATTTCGGATTACTTATTCAGTTTATACTCACTCACTGCATTCTAGATTTTCGTTCCCGAAGTTATAAACATTTAAATACATGTGCATATAATATTTTAAAAGGCCCCTGTCAGTCAGAGAACTGAGAAATCGGGTCATTTCTACTGTAGTCTATACTTTCGAGAGGTTATATATAATAACAATAAATAACAACACAACGACAGTCAATTGGTATAAAGGTTGTCATGTTCAGATTAGCGGCTACTTACATTTACAAGCTGTTGTCTTTATATATAGTCAGTGTTGATCGCATGCAGAGCACTGTCACGTCTCACGTCTCACGAGTGTGTCTTAAAGCATGTCGCATAATATGTGATAAATTCCCGGCCAAAGCCCGTGAAACACCTCTCAGCTTTAGAAAAGACAAAAATCTTGGTATTGCACTTGAAGGAACCTTTGGTTTACACAAAAAAACAGCTGATATTAAAGGTTTTGCCAAGTCAAAACTCTCACTCGCCGCCATCTTGAAAAACCTGGACAACATTTCCAGCATTGCGCCAGCACTGTTCACTGGGACAACATTGCGCCAGCACTGTTCACAGTACTGGCGCAATCTGATTGGTCGACGGCGCCAACCAGCGACACAAATAAAAAATAAAAAATAAACACTTGCGATTTTTACTCGGGCCAGGCCTTCAGCGATAGCACCGGTACTACTACAAAGAGCACCTCAAAACTAGTCAAAATCCCAAATTTTATAGTTATATCTTGTATGTGAGCAAAGATACAGTCCCACAAAGTAAGACAATTTTACAGACATTTGTATGCGGGGGTTCAAATTGTTTCACCCCCTCATACAGACGTCTGTAAAAATAGCGCACTTTACTTGACTATATATTGGCTTCTAGGTGACGTATAACTCTCAAATTTGGGATTTTTACTAATTTTCAGGAGCTGTTTTCAGTAGCACTGGTGCTATCGCCGCTAATTGATGTGGATATCGTAGTGGTAATGGCAACCTTGAAATGGTCTATTGTGTACATTTCTCACATACATGTACTTAAAGACATTATTAAGAGATGTGGGAAGCTTTTGAGAAAAATAATCATACATGAAAGCACTGTGAAAGAAAATTAGGTCAGTCAGGTTCAATATAAGTCAAGATTGTCTAAGTGGTACCGGTTACGGTAGTCGCACATTGATGTTGCCTTTCAGTTCTATTCGTTGTTTTCACTGATTTCTTTTATTTTCTAATTATTCTTGCTCTGCAGTCGCCAATGCAAAAACTTGAAGAACAAAACGAGGAGCTGATGAATGGCATGAGATCGATGAAGATGCGCATGAAAGACCTCCAACTCCAGCAGGAGCAGCTGCAAGCCATGCTCAAGGCCGTGGTGAAAAAGCTCGAAGCCACAGTGGATGACGATGCTGATGAAGAGGAAGCTATGTTTATCAACTCCTTGTTCAAGTAAAACCCCAGTAATCTTCACTGGAACAAAGGCTTTTACAATTGGAAGAACTTTTACCAATGAAAATGAAAGGACTGGTTCAAGAGTCGGGGAACGAGGTTGACTAACCAATAGATGAAATTCGCTGTCTTGGGCTCCAGTTTTCTAAGTTCAGTATATTTTTGCCCATGATTTTGTGAAGAAACAGAATTTCAAAATACCATAATTTTTGACATTCATAACAAGACATAAATGCCTGCTGTTAGAGCTTCAATTGGTAGAATATGACCGAAAACATAACATTTAGAAAATACTAAGAATAATATTGCAAATAATTTTGAGGAAGTAATGTCTCTGTATTTACGAGCCTCTCATATGTTTCTCAGTACACGTTATTACACGTCTAAACACTTGAAACGGCTCGATCAGTGCGATACTAAATAGTGTTTCTATCTAACATCTGCGTTTGCAATTGGGTTTGAAGTGTTTAATTTGGTTGTTTGTTTGGCACAATTGCAAACGTGGTCGAACTATACTATAAGATAAAACAGAACGTGTTTCACATTGATGATAAGCTCCAAGCTCCAAGGTTTGAAAGCAATTAAGTGAATACTTCAGCCTCGTTTGGGGAACTAATAGAATAAACCTAGCTAGTGCGACGTGGAAAAAGTGAAGTTCAGAATACAGTGAGTTCCTTTAAATCATAGCAGCGTTTCGGTCGACCGGACCCAGTGGCAAACGCATGGGATAAATTAGTACATCTAAAACTGAAAATAACACTTGTTTTCTTCAACTGATGGGCCCATATGATCCAAAAATGTTTTACTCATACATTTTTCAATCCTACCTGATATATTGTTTTGTTAGAAAAATGTCTGAAAAGCACATTTTTAGATTACCCATGATGCAATCGATATTGGGGGGGTGGGGGGGGGGGGTGTCAGAATTTTTGCACGCAGCTGTATATATATTGTTTGGGCAACCTTTCCTAAATTGGCTATATAGACAGCTTTTTTAAAAACGTATTTGTAGGGGGAAAACCTACGCGGCAAGACTGACCGAAAGTGAATATATGGGTACCGGTAAGAATGACTAATTATTTAAAACACCCTCCATATGGATGGTAGAGTGTCTCAGAATCAATTGAAGAATTGGCTTGTGCTGTACGGTCAAGACATGGCTGTTTTAGATATTTACTGATCGATACCCATGCTAAGACCTCCATATGGATGGTAGAGTTCATCAGAATCAACACTGAAGAAGTGGCTTGTGCTGTACGGTCAAGACATGGCTGTTTTAGATATTTACTGATCGATACCCATGCTAAGACCTCCATATGGATGGTAGAGTTAATCAGAATCAACATTGAAGATGTGGCTTGTGCTGTACGGTCAAGACATGGCTGTTTTAGATATTTACTGATCGATACCCATGCTAAGACCTCCATATGGATGGTAGAGTTCATCAGAATCAACATTGAAGATGTGGCTTGTGCTGTACGGTCAAGACATGGCTGTTTTAGATATTTACTGATCGATACCCATGCTAAGACCTTCATATGGATGGTAGAGTTAATCAGAATCAACATTGAAGATGTGGCTTGTGCTGTACGGTCAAGACATGGCTGTTTTAGATATTTAGTGATCGATACCCATGCTAAGACCTCCATATGGATGGTAGAGTTAATCAGAATCAACATTGAAGAAGTGGCTTGTGCTGTACGGTCAAGACATGGCTGTTTTAGATATTTACTGATCGATACCCATGCTAAGACCTCCATATGGATGGTAGAGTTAATCAGAATCAACATTGAAGAAGTGGCTTGTGCTGTACGGTCAAGACATGGCTGTTTAGATATTTACTGATCGATACCCATGCTAAGACCTCCATATGGATGGTAGAGTTAATCAGAATCAACATTGAAGAAGTGGCTTGTGCTGTACGGTCAAGACATGGCTGTTTAGATATTTACTGATCGATACCCATGCTAAGACCTCCATATGGATGGTAGAGTTAATCAGAATCAACACTGAAGAAGTGGCTTGTGCTGTACGGTCAAGACATGGCTGTTTTAGATATTTACTGATCGATACCCATGCTAAGACCTCCATATGGATGGTAGAGTTAATCAGAATCAACACTGAAGAAGTGGCTTGTACTGTACGGTCAAGACATGGCTGTTTAGATATTTACTGATCGATACCCATGCTAAGACCTCCATATGGATGGTAGAGTTAATCAGAATCAACATTGAAGAAGTGGCTTGTGGTGTACGGTCAAGACATGGCTGTTTTAGATATTTACTGATCGATACCCATGCTAAGACCTCCATATGGATGGTAGAGTTAATCAGAATCAACATTGAAGAAGTGGCTTGTGGTGTACGGTCAAGACATGGCTGTTTTAGATATTTACTGATCGATACCCATGCTAAGACCTCCATATGGATGGTAGAGTTAATCAGAATCAACATTGAAGAAGTGGCTTGTGCTGTACGGTCAAGACATGGCTGTTTTAGATATTTAGTGATCGATACCCATGCTAAGACCTCCATATGGATGGTAGAGTTAATCAGAATCAACATTGAAGATGTGGCTTGTGCTGTACGGTCAAGACATGGCTGTTTTAGATATTTACTGATCGATACCCATGCTAAGACCTCCATATGGATGGTAGAGTTAATCAGAATCAACATTGAAGAAGTGGCTTGTGCTGTACGGTCAAGACATGGCTGTTTTAGATATTTAGTGATCGATACCCATGCTAAGACCTCCATATGGATGGTAGAGTTAATCAGAATCAACATTGAAGATGTGGTTTGTGCTGTACGGTCAAGACATGGCTGTTTTAGATATTTACTGATCGATACCCATGCTAAGACCTCCATATGGATGGTAGAGTTAATCAGAATCAACATTGAAGATGTGGCTTGTGCTGTACGGTCAAGACATGGCTGTTTTAGATATTTACTGATCGATACCCATGCTAAGACCTCCATATGGATGGTAGAGTTAATCAGAATCAACATTGAAGATGTGGTTTGTGCTGTACGGTCAAGACATGGCTGTTTTAGATATTTAGTGATCGATACCCATGCTAAGACCTCCATATGGATGGTAGAGTTAATCAGAATCAACATTGAAGATGTGGCTTGTACTGTACGGTCAAGACATGGCTGTTTTAGATATTTAGTGATCGATACCCATGCTAAGACCTCCATATGGATGGTAGAGTTAATCAGAATCAACATTGAAGATGTGGCTTGTGCTGTACGGTCAAGACATGGCTGTTTTAGATATTTAGTGATCGATACCCATGCTAAGACCTCCATATGGATGGTAGAGTTCATCAGAATCAACATTGAAGATGTGGCTTGTACTGTACGGTCAAGACATGGCTGTTTTAGATATTTAGTGATCGATACCCATGCTAAGACCTCCATATGGATGGTAGAGTTAATCAGAATCAACATTGAAGATGTGGCTTGTGCTGTACGGTCAAGACATGGCTGTTTTAGATATTTAGTGATCGATACCCATGCTAAGACCTCCATATGGATGGTAGAGTTCATCAGAATCAACATTGAAGAAGTGGCTTGTACTGTACGGTCAAGACATGGCTGTTTAGATATTTAGTTATTGCTACCCGGTACCCGTGATCCCTTTCGGTCTTGCGTAGATTTAAGGCTTTTTATCCGACGTGTATTGAAATCACTGTATATCTAAACGAAACAACGTGAATGAGTAGTTGAAGTGCTATTTCTTGATGAACTATGTCAAACACGAATTGGAGTCTTTCATCAGGGGTTCCAAATATTGAGAAAGCAAATGAAACCCGAGAGGCGTAGCCTCGAGGGTTTTATTGTTTTCGAAATATTTGGAATCCCCTGATGAAAGACGAACAATGAGTGTTTGACATGTCTTCTCATGCGAATGCAAAACCGACAATTTACATACGTTTCTTTTCAAACTTCATTAGCAAGTATTGTTTACCATTTGACGACTGTTGTATCTAATTATTCAATAGATGGCTTATTATTCTTTTTTGATGGCAGTGATTTCAACTAGCGTACTAGTAGAGTAGTGGACTAGAGTTGGTGGACAAGAGTTAGTACAAGCAGTCGGAAGGGCCGTGGTTCGAACTCCAGTAGAGACAGACTTTTTCTTTCTATGTCATTCTTTATTTCTTTACTTCTTCGCTCCTTACTTGTAGTTTATCAGTATGTAATTAGTTAGTGGTTCATGAATATGATGATTAAGAAATATTGATCACTAGGGTTGGAAACATGATCAAACACAAGGGTTTCACCCGGTATCAAGACCCATGCATGTGACCAAATACAGTTCCTCCATTGGATCACTATCTCATGAATTATTAATGAGTTTGAGAAGATTAGTTCTTAATTAAGAATACGTGTATTATATGACAACGTTCTCGAAGTCAGTGAGATGCAGTGTCTTAAAAAGGTTAAAAGAAGGAAACGGCAGGTCCGATTCTTTCCAAGTGCACTGTTTATAATAGCGTTTCGTTTATACCACCCGGCATCCTGTATTAGAGGTTAAATCCCCGGTCAAACGGTGTCAACACTGACCGGTATAACATTTGCTGAAACCGTTTGAAATGGCCTTTAAACGAAGCGAACTCTCTCCAACGTGCAAGCTTGAAATGTCTTTCAATACCTTTCAACATTGTTTTCAGGCCATTTCAAATTGTTTCAAGATCAGCTTCAACTAATGTTTTAGAACAACAACAATTTACAACAACAACAATTTGTTGTACCCTTTGAATAATTCAACAGTTATGTGTTTAAAAGTTTAAAATAAATATAATTAGGGTACTGGCTTCCAGAAATAACCTTAAGGGGCTAAAAATGCCAGGAAGCATTCAAGCATTCAAGCCATATAAGATACCCATGTACAATCATGATGTATTGATTATTTGTAGAAATTACATTTCACAGAAGCATTCAAGCCATATAAGATACCCATGTACAATCATGATGTATTGATTTCGAGTTCATTGTAGATTGTATATGAAGGTATAAAGCATATAGTAATAATGGTTCATACGTATTGTAAATTACTCAACGTCTGCACATATGTGATTAAAGCTCTGGATGTTATTAGTTTGATCTAAAGTGATTACTAGACAGTGCTAGGTCGCAAGTCTACCCATGACAGGACCAAGCAGGGGTGTTGCATGCTAACTTTCTAGCCGATTTCAATGAATCTGCCGGATTGAGGATCAATCACGGTTTTTGGGAAACGCTCACCCACCAGCTTATTCACCCACCCCGAATACCCCGCCCAATGTTATATAAGTTTATCTAATATTGCTGCCGGCCTCAGTACTTATCTAATAATGATATGGTACAGGTCAAATGCTTGCACTCGAAATGACCACGAGGGATCCAAAAGCAACGTAATCAAGGTTTCTGGGGAACTATCCACCCACCCCTCCTTTGGTATACATGTGTAATTAACTGTTGAATTTAGGGTGATCGAAATGGGAGACACTGTCGTTGGAATCTAGTAAGCACAAAATTGCATGGATTATGCAAAATACATATATTTGACTGAAATCATATATTGACATATACAATCCTTTCCACGTTTAGCAGGCGTTCTATCCGACATGGTGGTATGTATATATCTGCATCACTCACTATCACTACTGCCATCATATCACTATTTCCATCACTGAACAGTACCATGATCATCATTATCGAGATCACTTGCACTATTGACATCACTATCGCTAGCAGAATCAGTCAAATTTCTCCTATCACCATGTCATCGACCTCGTCACTTAATTGTGTCAATTTCTGAGCTTTTATCAGTGGTGGAGCTACGGACGCACTGATTGGCTAAATCGAAATACATAGGAAAACCATTCCTTGCTTCAGCATTGTTTTTGGACAATGATCAAGTACGGAAACCTTCATATATACTTCATGGTAGTCTTTCGTTCCATATAGTCTCCCTGCATAATACTGTAAAACAGTAGATGAAATGATTATGCAGGGAGACTATCTCGAACGAAACACTACCATGAAGTGTTTACCATTTTAGCTGACCCTCTATCATACACCGTACAAAAAAAAGATGGCGGCATGTACTTTTACCCACAATCCTCTGCGCACGAAAATCTTTAAATCCGTCACAAAATCGCGGTAAAGCGTTTTTAAACCTTAAATACAAGCCAGTGTAAGAACTGAACTGCCAATACACTGTCATTGTAGAGAATAGAGGATTTCTACGTGTTTTTTTAAGAGTGTTAGGTTCGCAAGGGATTGTGGTCCAATATACGGCCGCCATCGTTTTCGGTATGGTGGATCGATTCTTTCTCTCCTCATGGTCACTCTTTAGTATTTACCTTGACAATGTTCAATTTATGAGACTGTTCTCCCAAAACAAAGTGGGAGACAAAGTATGAAAGAAAGACAAATGTGAAAATCGGCATTGTCATGCACGAGAAACTGAATCGTAAACTTGGGTCAGGGAATTTCAAACAAACAAAACGTGACCCTCCCCCTGAATTCATGACATTAACAAATTATGACACTCACTAAACTAGCGCCAAAAAAATCGTGACTGTCCACAAATCTAGTAATCTTATCTATAACTAGGATACCGACACGGTATGAGTGCTGCCTATTTTTAGGTATTTGGCATAAATTGCACTAGTGTGTTATCATGAACTGAATATAACTTTTCTGGCATGGTCGTGGCACAGTGTTGACATTTGCAAATATCTGCACTTTTTCATACCCAAAGTTCTGTAGCTCCTTCGAGCCTGCTAGCAAGTGAGGCAACAGCCACTTGAAGAGCTTTGCTGATGGTGACGCGTTTCATGCGCGTGGCGTTGTCTCAAAAAGTTATCAGACAAAAAAGTTTCAATAATTATTTTGTAACCAGAGTTTCACGCTTTTTGCGATCTTCTGTCTAGTGTCTCGACCAATAACATAGCAGGATACCAGGCATACTGATGTTGGATTGTCAATGTTATCAAAATGTTTTGCATGCTACTATCTTAATGGTTGAGACACTTATGGCACTGAGACAGATTGAAAAAAAAAACATTCACCAACATAGCTATAACAACGAACAAAGGACACACAATCAATTAGCAGCACAACTTCATCTGTAATTCAACAATATCAATCAAGGGTAAAAACATTTTCTACTCAACGACTTATTTATCACTTGTTAAACATCTTAGATTTGGAACAAGATCAACATGATAGAGTGGTTTTCATTAACCCGTGAAACAAAGTGTACTAGTTAAAGAGTATAATAGTCAATAAGACACAAAAGGGAATAGAGGATAATAAAGTATAATACGCTAAAGTTTGTTTCGCGGTTAGTGGAAACCATCCTAACAAGACCAAAAGTTGAAACTGATGGTTCTATTAATTGACTATAACAATACAGTTTTTGTTTCTGAAGGGTTTTGCCATCCTTGTGATACACAAAACAAAATAAAAGATTATTCAAACTGTTGATAATTGTGCTAGCGTGTTGATAATTGTGCTAGCGTGTACTTTTGTTGTCTTCTAGGTGTTCCTCTACACCTGAAGAGTAAATCAATAAATCTCTTATTAACAATTTGCAAACATGGAAAGGGTGGACATTATGTAATATGCGAGGGTCTATCTATTAGAGTAAAATTACCACCCAGGACATATAGGCAAATTAATTTAATTTAATTTAATTTAATGGCTTGGCCAAATTCACTAAAGAAGCCCACCACTTTAATGATATCAAATTTAGAGGAATTCTTTGGGGATAAAGTGAATATTTGGACAATTCCTCAGGGGTTGAAGTCAATTCTTCAGGGTAACACTACTTTCCACCATGGAATTCTTCAGGTGTTTTTAATTTCAGAGGAATTCTCAACAGGGGGGTATGCATATTAAGTGCAATAGCCCAATAAGCCGAATACACATAATTACTCGGGCTGCCTGTGGCAGCACCGAGTCTAAATTTGGAAGCCGTTTTTTTTTTCGTGTAGCAAAATTTCTGCGCATGCGTTAAAGGTCAAATTCACACCAATCAGATTGCACTGTGCTGGTCACGCAACAATCGGCAGGTTAATTTATTTACATAATTGAATACAGTAAATCGAGATGGTGGAGACCCGCGAGGAACTTTCTCTCTAATTTGGAGTCCCATCTCTCAAATGTACCCACTTTAATGTTTTATTTAACTTCACCGTGCGAAAGCCTTCCAACAGGCTCAGGATACTTGTTATTTATTTATGCTGAACCCGAGTGAATGTGCGATCGAAAAATATGCTTGGCTTGCTCGCTGCATTGAATTGTGCTGTTCGGTTTGCCGATACCAAAACTGCAAATGGTCAAGATGCTATAAATCATACCTGAAGGCTGAAGAGAAATACATGGATATGAATATTTCAGTGTGAGTTGTGAAGAAGCTTTTTATTTACATATAAATGATATGGCAGTTTTCAACAGCGACACGAAGAAATATATATCTACGGCTTAGAAACGATCGAGGCTGAAATGATATGAACCGACTGGAGTGCAAAGACTGTACGAAAAGTTAGATAAAACCTTTCTTTGATGGCAAAACAACCTCATGAACTCAAATACGATAGCCTTGTGAGCAATCGACGTACATATGAAGCTATAGAAATTTATATTATCGACTACGTGAAAGTATGCAAACATCGAACTGCTATGAAACCGCTTGTCAGTATTCGCACTTTCGTGCAAGCGAACTTTTCTACTTTCGACACACGGTCGCTAAACTGTACGAAATCTCCAAGAATAAATCCCTAATGTCCAAACCAACGGGAAAAACTGAAAGAGGAAATCCTTGTGAGCAATCAACGTACATATGAAGCTATATAAGTTATCATCGACTATATGAGAGTCAAACATCGAGCTGCTATGAAACCGCTTGTGACAGTTTGTTTACGCACTTTCGTGACAAGCGAACGTTTCTACTTTCGACACACGGTCGCTAAACTGTACGAAATCTCCAAGGATATATCCCCAATGTCCAAACTAAAGGGAAAAACTGAAAGGGGAAATCATTGTGTCCAATCGACGTACATATGAGGCTCCAGAAGTAATTATTGAATACATGAGAACCCATAGAGAAAACCGATAATAATTAATGAACACGGTATTAGTTTCACGGACATTTGTGGCTTAACTGAACTCGCGCTACAGCATAGCTTGAAATACTGTACGAAAACTCCCGTTTAAAAATTTCCTGATGCCGAAAGGACCGTAGCATCTTAAACAAGATATCCTTCTGACCAATCGACATACATATTTAGCTGTGAAAGTATGTTTCCATTCCATAACAGCCGATAGTGCAAACTAGTATTAACTGCCACTAGTAAATTAACCTAATTGCGTACTTCCGCGAGTACTGAACTTTCTAGCGTCAAATGCATGTGTTACGTTTCCAAACTTTAGGACAAGACATCTTCCATAGAATGTTCTATTTTTTTTTACAGCTGAGAACTGTATTATTAAACATAAGAAATAAAACAATGGTGCCATTTGAAGAATTATATCATGTCAAAAGTGCATAACGAAGAAATATATATCTACGGACGCGAGCAGCTCGATCGTTTCACTTTGGTCAAATTCGGACTGTTTAGTACGACTGGAACCTGCAGTACAGTATAACAGAACAGCAGACTAAATTGTAAACGTGTGTTGCATGAATAAGTAGTGTTTACAGTAAAGGTCACTACTTTAATTTATATACGAGGAAACAAAAATATTAAATTACATACATGTATATATACTAGGGGAGCAGAGAATGAAAGTCACCGCGCTACCGGCCACTCCTAAAGACTGCTAATATTCAGCTAATAATTCTTCCCTTTGGTTATTACTCGGGCCAGGCCTTCGGCCGGCACGAGTCAGAAAATGCAAGCCGTTTATTACTCGGGCTGCCTGTGGGCAGGCCCGAGTCTTAAAATGCAAGCCGTTTATTATTACTCGGGCCAGGCCTTCGGCCGGCACGAGTCTTAAAATGCAAGCCGTTTATTATTTTTTGTGTCGCTGATTTGCCTCGGCAACCAATCAGATTGTTGCACTGGTCACGTGACACATTGCGCTATGCGTTCGCGTCAATCGATCTCTTTCTTTGCGATACACAGGAGCGAAATACAATCTCAGCTTAAGTGTTTCTAAACACGTTTAGATATAAAAGGTATCGAATTATAATCTCAGGGTAGATTTCGTCAGGCGCGCTCAGATAACAAAGGTCAAAGCTCTCAGACAAGGCGAGACAAGGAGATATCGATTTCTATGAGTCATTGTCAGAAATCTATTCCCGGCCGTAAAATTAGGCAATACCACCGTCTGCCAATGGGTAACTGAACTGTCAGGTCAACTACACAGCTTAGAGAGTCTTTCTACTAGATTGAGAGACATTAATATACTGTTACATGTCTGTTAATATGGGGAAAACTGAAGAAACTCTCATTGCATTGAGTTTGATAACTAGCCTGAAATACAGCCGCCTTCTCAGTTAGTTCCAGGGTCCTTGAATTTTCAAATGGCTCAACTCGTCGCGAGCGCAAGTGAACTTGTGAAATTATCGCCATCACGCCGCGTATACAGTCAAGTCTGTTTGTCTCGGAAAGTATTTATTGTAGTTTATATCTCTTCCCTAATTGCACTGATGAAGGACTCGAAACCCTAAACGTCCCAGCAGCTTGTGTTACAGCTGATAAACGGAGGAAATGGCTCTACTGAAACAAAATCAAAGCGGACGAGTTTCGTGTTGTTTAGCTTTGCGGCCGAAGTCCATCATTGTCTGTGGTTCGGCGGGGAAGAAGAGTGTTCGTTGGGATTACTTTCAACAAAGTACACTGTATTTCAACTACCAATCTCGTACAAGTGCCTTTAATTTTTAATGATTTTCACGAAGTGGTCCTTTTTTGGCAGAATTTATTTTAGAAACAGTTGGCCTCATACCTAAAAGTGACAGCCCGAGTAAACGCCCAGCGGGCGTCTTGTTATTATTATTATTTTTTGTGTCGCTGATTTGCCTCGGCAACCAATCAGATTGTTGCACTGGTCACGTGACACATTGCGCTATGCGTTCGCGTCAATCGATCTCTTTCTTTGCGATACACAGGAGCGAAATACAATCTCAGCTTAAGTGTTTCTAAACACGTTTAGATATAAAAGGTATCGAATTATAATCTCAGGGTAGATTTCGTCAGGCGCGCTCAGATAACAAAGGTCAAAGCTCTCAGACAAGGCGAGACAAGGAGATATCGATTTCTATGAGTCATTGTCAGAAATCTATTCCCGGCCGTAAAATTAGGCAATACCACCGTCTGCCAATGGGTAACTGAACTGTCAGGTCAACTACACAGCTTAGAGAGTCTTTCTACTAGATTGAGAGACATTAATATACTGTTACATGTCTGTTAATATGGGGAAAACTGAAGAAACCCTCATTGCATTGAGTTTGATAACTAGCCTGAAATACAGCCGCCTTCTCAGTTAGTTCCAGGGTCCTTGAATTTTCAAATGGCTCAACTCGTCGCGAGCGCAAGTGAACTTGTGAAATTATCGCCATCACGCCGCGTATACAGTCAAGTCTGTTTGTCTCGGAAAGTATTTATTGTAGTTTATATCTCTTCCCTAATTGCACTGATGAAGGACTCGAAACCCTAAACGTCCCAGCAGCTTGTGTTACAGCTGATAAACGGAGGAAATGGCTCTACTGAAACAAAATCAAAGCGGACGAGTTTCGTGTTGTTTAGCTTTGCGGCCGAAGTCCATCATTGTCTGTGGTTCGGCGGGGAAGAAGAGTGTTCGTTGGGATTACTTTCAACAAAGTACACTGTATTTCAACTCTGGTAAGTTTGGAGCGATTGAAAAATAAGGATGATTTTCAAAACCGGTGGCTTAAAGTCATCTGCATATGACATAAATATACATGGTAGCCGAATCTAATACTTCGGCGAACGGGAAGCAAAGTAGCCTGCTTGCCGGGTCTTCTGTAATTTTTTTTTCAGAATTCTCTAAAGATTGTCCACACACTTTCAGCGGACTCTGCTGACAGTTTCACGACAAAGGATAGAAATCGGAATTATCTACGGGCCAAGATTGTGTGCCAGACCTCAATTAAATTAAAACTCGACTTAACGAACGGGATTTTATTCAAGACTTGTCACTGTGTTGTCAAGACTCAAATTATAGACTTACTCATTCAAAATTTACGGGATCGTGTTTCGGTATCGTTGCAAGACTTACGAGGATTCTATAGTCTGTTATTGTGCTTTTCGTTCTTTTATTTTAATTATCGCTCTGTTTTAAAGTCTGTGTGTCTGTGATGTCGAGTACATTTCAAACTACCAAGCGTGGTTGTGAAAAGTTCCACTCGTACAGGAATACACTGGCTTCCTGCCGAGGTCAAATCATATTCGAAGCATCCGGGGAAAATGCATGGGTTCGATTGTGTTTTTAATCCGCTAGAAATAATGAAATTCGTTACCCAAAGCGCATGTCTACTTCTTTCATGAAACAAATAAACAACGAAAGCATTTTACTTCGACAAGCTACTAGAAGTTGGATTTGTCACTGGAAACCGTATAAACTGAACAGGATAAGACTTTGGAAATCGAAACATAGCCTGGTACAGACACATTTTTTCACTCATAAATTCGAACTGCATTCATGAGTGAAAAAAACCCTCTCAGTTTGTCTGTTATTTGCTTTTTGTTCTAATTATCGCTCTATTTAATATGTGTCTGTGATGCCTGGTACATTTCAAGCTACCAAGAGTATTTGTTTGCTTGTGCTTTCGTAAATCCAATTTGAATCTAAAGTCCTAAACGAATATTACTGGCTTCCTGCCGAGGTCAAATCATATTCGAAGCACCGGGGAAATTCATGGGTTTGATTGTGTTTTTAATCCGGTAGAAATTATGAAATTTGTTACCCAAAGCACGTGTACTTCTTTCATGAAACAAATAAACAATCAATTGCAAGAGCATTTAATTTCTTCAACAAGCTACTAGTTCGACAAGTCCCGAAGCTATGCTCGGCAAGTCAGCATTTATTCAAGATCGTGAAGTATAATTTGAAATCATGTGGACTTCGGATGTTTTGGTATCTGCTCTTATTTTATGGAACTCGTTACCACTGGAAATGAGGTATATTGATTCCTCGGGTTGTTTCTCTTAGTTCTTTTAATTATAGTGTTAAATTAAATAATGAACAATTATACACTCGTGTTCACTGGTGTACTGTGGAGTTAGAACAGATTAACAATAGTATTTGCATCCGAGCATTTTGAGCTACCTGTGTTATCCTAGGGTAACCTAGCTTACTTGCAGTCACTCGTGTTCTACTTGTGTTCACTCGTTTTTAACTCGTGGTTGGTGTTACCCTCATTAAATAAAGTTAATTTTCAATGCACACAATATTTTATTAAACATTAGGGACTGGTCAAAAATTAGCAGGGGAGGTGCAAAGGGGGTGGGGTGGAGATAAAAAAGTCTAAAAATGTATAGTATGTATTAGTATGAAATTTGTTGACCCTTTCTCCCCTATAACCAATCCTTTTTCAGTTGCCCAATATTTATGACCATCCAGTTTTGGGGATTCAAAACAATATGATCCTCCCCCTTTCACAACCCCTTCCCCTGCTAATTTCTGACCAGTCCCTTCAGCGACCACCCTTATGCAACCTGGTTTTAATTATTAGTAAAACTTTGCAATTAGAAGCTCCTGTAAGTGACCGTGACCACCTTTGGAGGTTGAGAATTGTAAGAAGGTGGAAAATAGCATTTACAAACAGGTTTTGCTAATAACACTACCAATCTCGTACAAGTGCCTTTAATTTTTAATGATTTTCACGAAGTGGTCCTTTTTTGGCAGAATTTATTTTAGAAACAGTTGGCCTCATACCTAAAAGTGACAGCCCGAGTAAACGCCCAGCGGGCGTCTTGTTATTATTATTATTATTTTTTGTGTCGCTGTTTGGCGCCAGTAACCAATCAGATTACACAGGAGCGAAATACAATCTCAGCTTAAGTGTTTCTAAACACGTTTAGATATAAAAGGTATCGAATTATAATCTCAGGGTAGATTTCGTCAGGCGCGCTCAGATAACAAAGGTCAAAGCTCTCAGACAAGGCGAGACAAGGAGATATCGATTTCTATGAGTCATTGTCAGAAATCTATTCCCGGCCGTAAAATTAGGCAATACCACCGTCTGCCAATGGGTAACTGAACTGTCAGGTCAACTACACAGCTTAGAGAGTCTTTCTACTAGATTGAGAGACATTAATATACTGTTACATGTCTGTTAATATGGGGAAAACTGAAGAAACCCTCATTGCATTGAGTTTGATAACTAGCCTGAAATACAGCCGCCTTATCAGTTAGTTCCAGGGTCCTTGAATTTTCAAATGGCTCAACTCGTCGCGAGCGCAAGTGAACTTGTGAAATTATCGCCATCACGCCGCGTATACAGTCAAGTCTGTTTGTCTCGGAAAGTATTTATTGTAGTTTATATCTCTTCCCTAATTGCACTGATGAAGGACTCGAAACCCTAAACGTCCCAGCAGCTTGTGTTACAGCTGATAAACGGAGGAAATGGCTCTACTGAAACAAAATCAAAGCGGACGAGTTTCGTGTTGTTTAGCTTTGCGGCCGAAGTCCATCATTGTCTGTGGTTCGGCGGGGA
This sequence comes from Actinernus sp. WN-2022, assembly GCA_030867875.1. Taxonomy (NCBI): domain Eukaryota; kingdom Metazoa; phylum Cnidaria; class Anthozoa; order Actiniaria; family Actinernidae; genus Actinernus; species Actinernus sp. WN-2022. The sequence continues at coordinate 27,665,555 of JAOWCC010001501.1, forward strand.
AGAAGAGTGTTCGTTGGGATTACTTTCAACAAAGTACACTGTATTTCAACTACCAATCTCGTACAAGTGCCTTTAATTTTTAATGATTTTCACGAAGTGGTCCTTTTTTGGCAGAATTTATTTTAGAAACAGTTGGCCTCATACCTAAAAGTGACAGCCCGAGTAAACGCCCAGCGGGCGTCTTGTTACTAAGAGGATTTCAAATGAAAGTGTATTTCATCTTCAATCTCATGTGGCCCGAGTGAAAGCCCAGATGGGCTCTTGTTATCACTACAAATCGCTTGTGTTAGGATTTTTTAGTCACTGGAACACTAAATGTATCCTGAATATCACATTTCAGCAAACGTTAGTAGCTTATAGTGCAAAATGTGCCGGGACCAGCGATTTCCAGACTTTTAATTCCATCTATTCTTATTCCGGAATACGGTCAATCGAACGCGCCCCTAGACTCTAGAGTAGTATTATACCCTTGCATATTTGAACCACTTTTAGGTTACCGAATTTGTGCAAAAACTGCATACAGCTCCTTAAACTCGTGCTACATGTAGGTAAAAATGTAGGAATTTGATGCTTTCTACTGCCTTACTTCATGTTCAAAACAATTATTTAAATGCCCTCCACTTACATTTTCTACAGATGGTCTTGTGAATGGGCTATCTGACATGAAAGCAAAGTTATAAATTCGTAAAGCTGAGCCTCACAAGTCACAGTAAAAATGTAGGAATTTGTTGCTTTCTACCGCATTATATCATGTTCAACACAATTTAAATGCTTTCCACTTACATTTTCTACGGATGGTCTTGTGAATGGGCTATCTGAAATGAAAGCAACACAAGTTATAGAAGCAAAATCGGCGATACAAAATACTCAGCTAACACGTGAGATTTGTCACAGTCAAACAAACATGTAGAAACTTGTGCTTTCTACTTACATTAGGTATATTTTTTCTTGTAAATGGTCTATCTGTAATCAAAATAAGAAGGAATAAGAACGCCAGCAGGAAATTATTGAGGGAACGTGGCCAATTTCAAGCTTGACTACCTTTGAAATTGAAGCTCGTGGAATGGACGAAGCATTCAAAAAGTTGAAAACGGCCCAAACAATGATTGGTCATACGCGACAACAATGTTGTCAAAAGTAACCAATTATGTGTAACCGAATACCGGAAGCGTTGCATAGAAATTTATGCCTGAAGACAAAAACAGAACTGAAGATCAAACGGGGAACTGAGTGATTCTGCTTGACATGCAATCAAGACGGCAAAACTAAAGATCGAACGGGCTTTATCGACTTGAAATCAACGTGAATAAATGTGTAGACAGAAACAGAACTGAAGCCGCTTGACATGCGTGCAATCAAGACGCCAAGACTGAAGATCGAACTTGAACTATTATTATGTCTCTGTACGTTTATCATAGCACACTTACATGTAATTATGTTTATTCATAGCCCAGATTCACTGTCTGAACGATTTATCCGCTGCAACAACAACTCATCCAGTGTTTTGTGATAGCTCAGTGTATGTAGGTTTACTGATATGAAATTATAAACAACTATGACAGTAGACCTGCGTTTTGTACCAGCCGGGTACTGACACAGGTCACAGGTCACAGGTCACAGGTCACAGGTCACAGGTCACAGGTCACAGGTCACAGGTCACAGGTCACAGGTCACAGGTCACTTGGCGATTTTTGTATTTTCCAATAATCTATTTTTCCTTCCACTCCATTTCCACTCCATTCCTGTAAATACATGCAATATCCGTGAGCAGCCTGGAAACGATGTTACGTCATTTTCGCGATTCCCGCGATTACAAACAGGGCGGCAGATGGAGCAGATGAGGTATAACTTGAGGTACAACTTTAAGGGCGTAGGGAGGGTTAGATATTTGTTAAATAAGATAAAAGCAGTAGTCAATGCTGGGAGTGGAGAGGAAGGGTAGTGAAATCTCCCTCCCTAGTTTTTTCGAATTTTTCTCCCTCCTCCCTAGTGAGTTTTAAACATTTCTCCCTGGAGCATAAATGTAGATCCCATGTAGATTTTCAGTTCAAAATTAATCACAATATTCTGGCTACAAATACTTACCTTTTTACAGTAAAAATTAAAGAAAATGACACATGCCAAACATGCCATGAAGAGAGACACACTTTTGAGCATATGTTTGTTGAATGTACGAAAGCCAAGTTTTTCTCGAATAAATTGAAAGAATGGTGGTGCAAATACACATCGCAATCAATATCTCCCAGCGCAGCTCAAATTCTATATGGATATACTGAATTGGTAAAGCACCGCTCCCTATTAAAGGGGCTATGTCATGGTACTGCGCATGTATCGAGTAATCGCTTGGTTGGTGGCTAATTGGATACAAACAGTTAAACTTCCCTCCCTCAATGCTTTGTTACACTATAAAATGTAACCGTTTAAATAATTTAGGAAAGGATTGGTGATTAAAATAAGGGTTTTTAAATAAACAGCTAAACATGTAAGCATGAAACATTATGGTAAGGGCATCTTCAACTTCATGAAGAGCTTATAATTAGTTCTTGTAGTTGAGTATAGCTTTGTTTGCTCTGTCGCGCCCAAATGTCGCGATTAACGAGTCATAAAAGTAGTAACGAACACATAGTATTTAGTTAAGGGGTCGATATACATAAGCAGATATAATCTTCGGGAAATAAAATGAGTTGTCCCTTCCTTCGAGTATAATTAATCGAACACCCATCAAAGTAGAGTAAACATAATGTCTTTCAACCTCATTAACTCTACGGGAAACTCTCGTTCTGTTTGCTTTTCTAAGGAAATGTATGTTATTGTGTTTACTAATCAGTACTTATGTACAGGCAACTTGTGTTAGCTTGGAGTAAAGTATAGTGTCATGTTTATATGATCATTAGATATGGGTACAAAATAGGCGGTCCCTAGTTTCGCCAAGGATAGGCCCCGCCTCGTACTATCTGATACAGTATTTACTAAGTTAAAATTGGACTTTGTTCTAAAGTCACCTCTTCCTAATATTTTCGGTTAAGACTTAACTTTCTCTACGATAGAATGAGTATCAATGGTTAAGCAAATCCTACGTTAAGTTTCTTTGCAAACTTTGTCTGCTAAATATTTTATATTCTTGTTTTGTCAATCTTTTCACTGTTTACTCTCAGCAACCAGTTGCCTTACATCAGAATACATTAAGAGAGGATAGCCAATAAAAGACAAGCTTTAGATTGATAGCTGTCTGTCCATAAGATTGACAAGAGCTAGCCGATAAAAGGCGAGCCCACATTGTAAAACAAGAGTTGGCGCGGAGTTCTCCGCGAGTACGAATAAAGCGAAGTTCAACCCAACTCAAGTCTCGTCTGCTCTTAATGGAGTAACGATCCCGGTCCCCGGAAAGGGGGAAACTAAAGAGAGTTTCCCCCTTCGAAACAGCTTGATTGAAAGGATTTTCAATATTTTTCCTGGAGACTGTTTATATACACTGTTTGTTAGTCATTTTTGCACTTTTGCTTTAATTTTAAGCATGCCACATGGCCGAGAGGTTCGTTAGTTCATATAAAAATCGGTGGAATAGCTGTTTCTGGCCCGGAACGCGAATGTAAAGTATATTACCGTGACACAGCCCCTTTAATCCATGTGAAATTTTACATGTACCATGCTTTCATACGAAACACGTCGTATTCCCTAGAAGGTTTCCTTGTTCTCTTAGAAGAAAAGAAACACACAGAAAACGAAAACTCGGTAACCAAAAGAAAAGTAGAAAAAGTTAACAGAAAATGTTCCCCTTTAAATAGCTGGTTTCGTAGACCGAAATAGAATCTGATAGCACAAGTTTATAACTGATTGTATTTATTATTATTATTATTTTTTCTTGCTTTGTAATTGTATTGTAATTATTGTATTGTAATATTGCATTGTAATGAAACTGTCAATAATAATAATAAAAATATGGGGAAAAAAATAAATGTAGATCCCAATTTCTTCCTCCTCCCTAGCTTTACTGAACATTTCTCCCGCCTCCCTAGACCGTTCCTCTGCACTCTCCTGGTACTTCTACTACTGGGGTCATTAATTAGCAAAGGATGACGATGGATCGTACTTTAACAGGCTCTTTGTTATCTTTACTTCATGGAGCATTAAAAAGAAAAGCCATAACATTAACATTTATTACAGTTGAAAACAGAAGGACGTATTCATCGCCATATGAAATGTTTCTGTTTATAGCAGAACTGAGAGAAAGGATTCCCTTTTATTGAAATGACAACTTTGCTCGGAAAACCTTAACATTTAGTATAGTTGAAGACTTTAAGTACCAGGAGCAACTGAGACATATATCATAGCAATATTCTATTATTTATTATTAGTACTATAAAAGCAATCAATGCGTTGGACAATTTACAAGCGCGATTGCGAATTTACAAGCGCGATCGAGAGTATATTCAGTATCCTTAGGACATTGAATACCCTTTTTATATTTAACAAATATCTAACCCTCCCTACGCCCTTAAAGTTGTACCTCAAGTTGTACCTGCCGCCATGTTTGTGAACACGAGGATCGCGAAAATGACGTAACCTCGTTTCCAGGCTGCTCACGGATATTGTATTTATAGGAATGGAGTGGAAGGAAAAATAGATTATTGGAAAATATAAAAATCGTTAAGTGACCTGGACCTGCCGACCTGTGACCTGGACCTGTGACCTGGACCTGTGACCTGGACCTGGACCTGGACCTGGACCTGTGACCTGGACCTGGACCTGTGACCTGTGACCTGCGTTTTGTACCAGCCGTCAGTACCTTTCTTGTAAATGTTTTGACAGTACGACATTTCGCTTTACTAGCCGCTGAAAGATCAGTCTGCAAAGGAGCCAACAACAGCACCGGCACACGCTAAATAGGCTTGAATTTCATGAGTTGTTCGTGACGGTGATCCACAGCCAAGCAAACGAGCAGACACGGTAGTTATATTCCTTGAAAAGAACTGTTGTTCGCATTCGGCTTCTGAGAATTGCAACTAATTTGTGCATCGTGAAACGGCTATCTGCTACGTCATCAGTATGGAATTTTCTGCCTCACTTCCCAGACGTCTCTTTCGCGAGTGGCTAGAAATATAGAGGCTAGACTTAAAAATATGGATGTAGAATCGGTTCAAATAGCTTCGTATATATTCTGTTCTTAGCTTTTATCAAGAAATAACAAATATTTTGGAAGAACTCATTTATTTTTAGGCTGAACTAGTGAGCTCGTGTAAAATGCCGACAAAAGTTGTTGCTTATTTAATTTGTACATTTACGCTGTAATTGGTCTAGCCTGCGTACAGCATCCCCTACTTGAGGGAGAACGGCGATTTCATCGTTTCCGTTTCTCCCCATGTAGGGTCTGCGACTCAGAGCCCAAAACCGTGTCCGTGACGTCACTTCCAAATTTTTGGTAATTAGCTATTTATGCATAACGAAGTCAAAACGAGATGGCGATTGAAATGAGATTTCCAAGTGTAAAGTCCGTCGGAGAGGAACTTTCTCTCAAATTTGGAATCCCATCTCTCAAATTTGGAATCCCATCTATCAAATGTGAACAGCTTAATACTTTATGTAACTTTATTCGTGGGAAAGATGTGTTCATGAGCCTTCCAACAGGCTCAGGAAGGTCACTGATATTTTCAACTGGCGGCCTCTTCAAACCAACTCGCGGCCAGGTTCGGGCTTTTTGAAGAAAAATGCATTTGTCATTGAAGTTACACCGCTTGTTGCCCTCATGAAGGATTACACGGAGGTCTTTATTAACAATGTTGTTTGGAGGTTGGGGAAAATTGTTTTTACATAGGAGTATAACAGGGATCGAAGTAATGAAGCATTTGTTTAGTTCTGCTATGTTTCTCTGTTTCTCACCCTCTCCCTGCCAAGAATATAGTGTTTAGTACCGAGCTTAACTATAAATTGCATTTATTAATCTCTGTTCAGACAATTAAAATCCCTGCTCAAATATTCACCTTAAATCCATGACTATGTAAGCGCTTCACTTGATCCTTCATGAGGGCAACAAGCGGTGTAACCACAGGAAACCCAAGCTCTGTTTGTGTTTTAAATTATAAGGGTTTGTATGAGATTTTGAACGAGTATTTGGTTGTATACCGTTAGGCCAGAAATACTGAAATAAAATCAATGAAAACTTACCTGAAGTCTTTATCTATTCTTCATTGGGTTCTGTATGCAATTTCAGCGAATTCTGTTGAATTTTTACCCCTCGCCCTCTCCAACTAAGAAAGATGGCAAGGACGGACGCAACCGCCATTTCTCGACTCCAATCACTCGAAAATCGCGCTCGAATTTTCATCCAAAATCAATGCCAACCGCAACTAGACCTCAAATAATAGCACAACAGTATCTATTCCAAGAGCCTCGTGCCATTTAATTGAAGTAATCCCCATTTCTCGAGCCTAAATCGAACACAATGTCAAAGAAACTCGCCCGTTGGGGTTCGTGACTGGGAGAAGTTGGACACGCTTAGCAACGGCTAGCTGCCAAAAGTTCACGGGCTCAGAACGTAGGTATATATCTTATTTTGAACACACCTTCATGTAAGTTGGCTCTGTGGTACAGTGGTTTAGAGCGCGCGCTTTCGATTCAACGACCGGGGGTCGAGTCTTCACCAGGCGCTAAAAAAATATTTTTTTGACTTCTTTTTCTCCTTTCTCAGTTTTATTTAATCTTTTCCTCTATTTTAAACAATTAGAGCCGCCTTCTACATGAAAAACATTGTTGTCTATTGCTCTCAAGCCCCAATCGTGCACGCTCATGACCCCGATTTTCAGTAGTGCGATGATGAGAAAGATATAACAAATTCCCTCGTTACCTCGTAATTACATTATTTTAAAAATCTTGTGAAAATATTGAACACAACAGTTTAAATAAATTAAGGTACGGTACTTTACATGCGATCATTCGAACCCGGATTTGAATCAACAGAAAGCCCGTTAAAATTAACTGGTACATCAATTTGCTTATAAACTTAATTAACCAGGCTCGAATCGAAGAATAAAAGGAAACAGATATCCCAGTCTTTCTCTTCTACGCAGCGAGCTTTCCTTCTAGCTCTTATGATCTCTTGAACGTCGATAACATGTTTATAAAGTAACCAGAAAAGTAACTTCACAGTATCATGGGTTTTTAATAGTTGAGGCAATGGGCTCCTGGACCCTGGTTGGGGCTTGAGAGCAATAGACAACAATGTTTTTCATGTAGAAGGCGGCTCTAATTGTTTAAAATAGAGGAAAAGATTAAATAAAACTGAGAAAGGAGAAAAAGAAGTAAAAAAAAATTTTTTTAGCGCCTGGTGAAGACTCGAACCCGGTCGTTGAATCGAAAGCGCGCGCTCTAAACCACTGTACCACAGAGCCAACTTACATGAAGGCGTTTTCAAAATAAGATATATACCTACGTTCTGAGCCCGTGAACTTTTGGCAGCTAGCCGTTGCTAAGCGTGTCCAACTTCTCCCAGTCACGAACCCCAACGGGCGAGTTTCTTTGACATTGTGTTCGATTTAGGCTCGAGAAATGGGGATTACTTCAATTAAATTACAGGAGGCTCTTGGAACAGATACTGTTGTGCTATTATTGGAGGCTTAGTTGCGGTCAGCATTGATTTTGGATGAAAATGCGACCGTGATGTTCGAGTGATTGGGATCGAGGATTGAGGGAAAGGGAAAGTCAAGTTAAGAACTGCACAACACAACACATATTTACCTTCAAAGCTGTATAGATGACTTTTCAACAACTGTAGAGTCCAAAATAAAGTACATACAGTAAAGATGCGTCAGAGGTCATTTATTGCGCACCCAGGGTAGCCTCGAGTGGAAGTGGATACTGTCGATAATCCCACTGTGGTACCCCGCTTCGGTAGAATTTATGCTAGTGCCTAGGTCTCTGTCCGCGTGTTGGCAGTTGGCTGTCCGGCACTTTGGCGAGTCACGGGTATTTCGACTCGTTCTGGCGAGATTTTGTCGGACTCAACAGTGGCTTGTATCTCGGCAAATACAGATATCTTCGTTTGGTTGGCACAGATAGACTGGAAATTTATCACTGCGTATGCTGATGGTGATAAAATGTAAAACCGATGCGATTTTAGTGAAAAAAATCGACCCAAACGTGAGTGGCTTTGAACCCGAGATTTGAAGTTCGTCTCCTACCATATGCATCCATTTCTTCTTTTAATAGTATGTAGAGTAAGGAATGTAAAATTCGCTTAAACTACGTACAAGACACATATTATAGACACCAGGCAACTTTTATTCATTTTATTACAGTATATATATCGAAAAGCCAGATTAAAAAAATCCCATACAAACCCTTATAAAATTAAATGTACATAAACAGAGCTTGGGCTTCCTGTGGTTATTCTCGATCACCAATCGATAGTCGATATTCTCGACTATAGCGATCGTCATTTTCGATCACCAATCGTTTTTTCGACCATAGCGATCGTTATTCACGATCACCAATCGATAGTCGATATTCTCGACTATAGCGATCGTCATTCTCGATCACCAATCGTTTTTCGACCATAGCGATCGTCATTCTCGATCACCAATCGGTTTTTTCGACCATAGCGATCGTCATTCTCGATCACCAATCGTCTTTTCGACCATAGCGATCGTCATTCTCAAACACCAATCGGTTTTTTCGACCATAGCGATCGTCATTCTTGATCACCAATCGTGAACTCGTACCACTTTTGAATGATATGGCTTCCCATAACGATGGAGTACATACCACACTCCGGACCTACCAGAAGCTCGATGGAGGAACTTTTCTAGCCTGCAGCAAAGCCCCATTCGCACGACACAATGCCACAGAACCGGAGCCAGCTGCAGGATCTCGACCATTGGTAGACACAGAATTCGTGCGCTGGAGATGGAACCGAAATGTTTGGAATGGGAACCGCAAGCTGCTGCCCTTCCAGATCGAGGAGATCCCAACCAACCGATAAGTGTCTCTGCTATCGACCCGCGACCGCAACTCCAAGCTGGCAGAAGAAGCTCTACTGCTGCAGCAAAACAACTGGAGGGCCAACATTGCACGCCTCCAGGTGTTGGGTTTCCAGAATTTGCCATCCTCTTCGGCCAGGTCGTTCGACAGTACACTTCTAGCAGTATCTGTCTCTCTCGCTACCGACCAAACCTCTCTCCACCCTGGATGGCCAACAAGAAAGCCGATGCTATGCTGGGCTCCAAAAGGTCTGGGAAAGATCCTATCCAACCCCCGAACCACCACACACTATCCTTCGACGACAACCAGCCGACGTCCATTCTATATCTGCGAAGAGGAGTATGCTCCGCTGTCCTTTGTCCTCGAGGGATTCGATACCCCATTTGGTCCCCACGGATGTCGTAGAGCCAAGCTAGCCAACTTCCGTGCACCAAAAGCAGTCGGAGAGCAGTTCCAAGCCATGCTCGATGCCGAAAAGGAAGCCACTCGCCTAGCCCTAGAAGTGCAGGCAGCCAACGAAGCTATACGACAACACGACAACACACAACGGATGCGCGTGCTTCTCGAAACAAAGCACAAATATTGCGAGAAACTAGAAATCCTCCCACCAGAAAGCGAGTTCCGAGTGGAAGCTATTGGCCAGTACACGTACCGCGGCGTACAGAAGTACGCATTCGGGATCCAAGGGCACTTGTATGCTTCCAATGCCTTCGCCGAAGCCCAGCTCCAAGCCAACCCAACCCTACTCGAGAAGCCTATACTGCTTCGAACACTACAACTCGGCAAGACCAAGACCAAGAACAAAGGTATGCGGCTTGCCCTAGAACGAGCTCCCTCGCTGCACACACGAGCAACATAGGCATATGCTATCTCCTCGACCATCTGTTCCACAACGTCGTCGGGTACCACTTCTCTTCGACACAAAACACGAGCCTCGTGCATGCAGCAGAATAGAAGCATGGACTGCTCCCATCGTACAGCATCCGGCGAACGTTCAACTGCTTTCTGCATCCATTTTCGGTTTCTTTCCAAGGCTTCCGGTTGGAAACACGGCAGCTGTTTGGACAACGAATCGACATCCATCGTACGACTGCAACCTTTGTAGGATATACTTGTGGATAGGTATCTCCAATACGCACCCACAAACTAGAAGAAGCCTGCCCAACACACCGCCACATCCGGAGTTGGCTATTGCCTCGACGATGCCAAGAGCAACAAAGTTATCGCAACAAACACATCCCTATATCCACACCATAGACAAACGCAGACAAATGCAACCCATAGCAGGGCACACAAGCATGCGGAAACAACAATAATGCTTGGCCACGAAGTAGTCTTTGGAAACAACAACAATGCTTGGCCACAAAGTAGACTTGGAAGAATGTTGGACTACGCTGCTACCTTGGAGACATTCGAACCACACCAAACAAAAAGAAGGACAGACTTGCCACCATATCTATATGCCGTTGCGTAGCAACAAACAAACAAAGACTACTAGCCAAGACTAGCCAGACGTTGGAATGCTGGACTATCTGGCCAAGGCAACACAAGACCATCCTCGTTGCACAAGGAAGGAGTCTCGTCGTCGTCGTCTCGCACAGGATACAACGGCTGAAGAGCAAGAGCATTGCACAGAGCTTTGCCCACACTTTCTACTCCAACATCCTCCAACCCCACACCACACAGCACACCTCTTGTTTCGTTTTGTGGCGAGGCAAGGTATTCCTCCAAGGACGTCGTGGTTGCACCCGAAGACACCGCCACAGCCATAGCGTCCTTCCAGGCCTGTACTGGATAGAACAATGGCCACTTTCCCCAAGAACCACACACTCGTAGCATAGCCACACGAACTTTCTCGATATCCATGTCTATGGGTATATACCTATGGGTATATACGATATCTATGGGTATATACCTAGTAGGAGAAATCTCCAATACGTACAAACTAGAAAATATACTCATGCTCGGAGCATCGCTTTGGAAGAATTTTGGAACAACAACAATGCTTGGCTACGAAGTAGTCTTTGGAAGAATTGTGGAACGACAGCAATGCTCAGCTACGAAGTAGTCTTTAGAAGAATTGTGGAACGACAACAATGCTTGGCTACGAAGTAGTCTTTGGAAGAATTGTGGAACGACAGCAATGCTCGGCTACGAAGTAGTCTTTCGAAGAATTGTGGAACGACAACAATGCTCGGCTACGAAGTAGTCTTTGGAAGAATTGTGGAACGACAACAATGCTCGACTACGAAGTAGTCTTTGGAAGAATTTTGGAACAACAACAATGCTTGGCTACGAAGTAGTCTTTGGAAGAATTTTGGAACAACTGCAATGCTCGGCTACGAAGTAGTCTTTGGAAGAATTTTGGAACAACAACGATGCTCAGCTACGAAGTAGTCTTTGGAAGAATTGTGGAACGACAGCAATGCTCGGCTACGAAGTAGTCTTTGGAAGAATTGTGGAACGACAGCAATGCTCGGCTACGAAGTAGTCTTTGGAAGAATTGTGGAACGACAGCAATGCTCGGCTACGAAGTAGTCTTTGGAAGAATTTTGGAACGACAACAATGCTTGGCCACGAAGTAGTCTTTGGAAGAATTTTGGAACAACAACAATGTTTGGCCACGAAGTAGTCTTTGGAAGAATTGTGGAACGGCAACAATGCTTGGCCACGATGATTGGCCAGCAAAGCGACTAGCAAAACCGCTAGCAAACGACTAGCAAAACAGCTAGCAAACGACTAGCAAATTCTAGCAAACAACTAGCAAAACAACTAGCTGCAGCCAGCTAACAACTAGCAAATTCTAGCAAACAACTAGCAAACAACTAGCAAAACAACTAGCTGCAGCTAGCAAACAACTACCAAAACAACTAGCAAACAACTAGCAAAACAGCTAGCATTTCCACAGAAATTCCACAGGACTTCCACAGGTTCTCCACAGAATGCGTGTAGTTGTTCGTACATACACAGGCCCTCCACAGCAAACAACTGGCATTTCCACAGGAATATCTCTAGTCCATCCAGAGGGTTTCGAAAAACGTTTTTTCTGTCCAAAAAATACAGAGAATTCGACAACAGTTGGGCATTTGTCTGCGTTTGTCTATTCTATTGTGCACCGTGTCTTCTTTGGGATTCCTTGGTTGTCCATGGTGGCCTTGGACTGGTCCTTGCTTGTGTGTTTGTTCTTCGAAATGGTGGATTGCATTTGTTTTGCGTTTGTCGATGGTGGTCTATGGTGGCCTTGGACTGGTCCTTGCTTGTGTGTTTGTTCTTCGAACTGGTGGATTGCGTTTGTCGATGGCGGTCTATGGTGGTCTGTGTGCTTGTATGTTTCTGCGTTTGTCGATGGTGTTCCATGGTGGTCTGAGTGCTTGTATGTTTCTGCTTTGGTTTGCATTTGTTTTTGCTTTTGTCAATGGTGGTCTATGGTGGCCTGTGTGCTTCTATGTTTCTGCTTTGGATTGCTTTTGTTTTGCGTTTGGCCATGGTGGTCTTGGACTGGTCATTGCTTGTATGTTTCTGCTTTGGATTGCATTGTTGTTGTTCCAAAATTCTTCCAAAGACTACTTCGTGGCCAAGCATTGTTGCCGTTCCACAATTCTTCCAAAGACTACTTCGTGGCCAAGCATTGTTGTCGTTCCACAATTCTTGCAAAGACTACTTCGTGGCCAAGCATTGTTGTCGTTCCACAATTCTTGCAAAGACTACTTCGTGGCCGAGCATTGCTGTCGTTCCACAATTCTTGCAAAGACTACTTGTAGCCGAGCATTGCTGTCGTTCCACAATTCTTCCAAAGACTACTTCGTAGCCGAGCATTGCTGTCGTTCCACAATTCTTCCAAAGACTACTTCGTAGCCGAGCATTGCTGTCGTTCCACAATTCTTCCAAAGACTACTTCGTAGCCGAGCATTGCTGTTGTTCCAAAATTCTTCCAAAGACTACTTCGTGGCTAAGCATTGCTGTTGTTCCAAAATTCTTCCAAAGACTACTTCGTAGCCAAGCATTGTTGTTGTTCCGAAATTCTTCCAAAGACTACTTCGTGGCCAAGCATTGTTGTCGTTCCAAAATTCTTCCAACGACTACTTCGAAGCCGAGCATTGCTGTCGTTCCACAATTCTTCCAAAGACTACTTCGTAGCCGAGCATTGCTGTCGTTCCACAATTCTTCCAAAGACTACTTCGTAGCCGAGCATTGCTGTCGTTCCACAATTCTTCCAAAGACTACTTCGTAGCCGAGGATTGCTGTCGTTCCACAATTCTTCCAAAGACTACTTCGTAACCGAGCATTGTTGTTGTTCCAAAATTCTTCCAAAGACTACTTCGTAGCCGAGACTTGCTGTTGTTCCAAAATTCTTACAAAGACTACTTCGTAGCCAAGCATTGTTGTTGTTCCAAAATTCTTCCAAAGACTACTTCGTAGCCGAGCATTGTTGTCGTTCCAAAATTCTTCCAAAGACTACTTCGTAGCAGAGCATTGTTGTCGTTCCACAAGTCTTCCAAAGACTACTTCGTAGCCGAGCATTGCTGTCGTTCCACAATTCTTCCAAAGACTACTTCGTAGCCAATCATTGTTGTTATTCCAAAATTCTTCCAAAGCAATGCTCCGAGCATGGGTATATTTTCTAGTTTGTACGTATTGGAGATTTCTCCTACTAGGTATATACCCATAGTATACCCCGCACCATGGATATCGAGAAAGTTCGTGTGGCTATGCTACGAGTGTGTGGTTCTTGGGGAAAGTGGCCATTGTTCTATCCAGTACAGGCCTGGAAGGACGCTATGGCTGTGGCGGTGTCTTTGGGTGCAACCACGACGTCCTTGGAGGAATACCTTGCCTCGCCACAAAACGAAACAAGAGGTGTGCTGTGTGGTGTGGGGTTGGAGGATGTTGGAGTAGAAAGTGTGGGCAAAGCTCTGTGCAATGCTCTTGCTCTTCAGCCGTTGTATCCTGTGCGAGACGACGACGACGAGACTCCTTCCTTGTGCAACGAGGATGGTCTTGTGTTGCCTTGGCCAGATAGTCCAGATAGTCCAGATAGTCCAGAGTTTGTTTGTTTGTTGCTACGCAACGGCATATAGATATCGTCTGTCCTTATTTTTGTTTGGTGTGGTTCGAATGTCTCCAAGGTAGCAGCGCAGTCCAAAATTCTTCCAAGTCTACTTCGTGGCCAAGCATTGTTGTTGTTTCCAAAAACTACTTCGTGGCCAAACATTGTTGTTGTTTCCACATGCTTGTGTGCCCTGCTATGGGTTGCATTTGTCTGCGTTTGTCTATGGTGTGGATATAGGGATGTGAATGTTGCGACAAGTTTGTTGCTCTTGGCATCGTCGAGGCAATAGCCAACTCCGGATGTGGCGGTGTGTTGGGCAGGCTTCTTCTAGTTTGTGGGTGCGTATTGGAGATACATATCCACAAGTATATCCTACAAAGGTTGCAGTCGTACGATGGATGTAGATTCGTTGTCCAAACAGCTGCCATGTTTCCAACCGGAAGCCTTGGAAAGAAACCGAAAATGGATGCAGAAAGCAGTTGAACGTTCGCCGGATGCTGTACGATGGGAGCAGTCCATGCTTCTATTCTGCTGCATGCACGAGGCTCGGGTTTTGTGTCGAAGAGAAGTGGTACCCGACGACGTTGTGGAACAGATGGTCGAGAAGATAGCATATGCCTATGTTGCTCGTGTGTGCAGATATAGGGAGCTCGTTCTAGGGCAAGCCGCATAGCTTTGTTCTTGGTCTTGGTCGTGCCGAGTTGTAGTGTTCGAAGCAGTATAGGCTTCTCGAGTAGGGTTGGGTTGGCTTGGAGCTGGGCTTCGGCGAAGGCATTGGAAGCATACAAGTGCCCTTGGATCTCGAATGCATACTTCTGTACGCCGCGGTAGGTGTACTGGCCAATAGCTTCCACTCGGAACTCGCTTTCTGGTGGGAGGATTTCTAGTTTCTCGCAATCTTTGTGCTTTGGTTCGAGAAGCACGCGCATCCGTTGTGTTGTCGTGTTGTCGTAGAGCTTCGTTGGCTGCCTGCACTTCTAGGGCTAGGCGAGTGGCTTCCTTTTCGGCATCGAGCATGGCTTGGAACTGCTCTCCGACTGCTTTTGGTGCACGGAAGTTGGCTAGCTTGGCTCTACGACATCCGTGGGGACCAAATGGGGTATCGAATCCCTCGAGGACAAAGGACAGCGGAGCATACTCCTCTTCGCAGATATAGAATGGACGTCGGCTGGTTGTCGTCGAAGGATAGTGTGTGGTGGTTCGGGGGTTGGATAGGAACTTTCCCAGGCCTTTTGGAGCCCAGCATAGCATCGGCTTTCTTGTTGGCCATCCTGGGTGGAGAGAGGTTTGGTCGGTAGCGAGAGAGACAGATACTGCTAGAAGTGTGCTGTCGAACGACCTGGCCGAAGAGGATGGCAAATTCTGGAAACCCAACACCTGGAGGCGTGCTGGGGGGAAGGGTTGGCTTTGGTCTGTCCACAGATCGAGGAGCTTGCTCGAACTCTTCTTGGTTCGGAAGTTGTGGCTGGCTGACTCGAGGGCCTCCCGACAACGTTGTACTCTCTCTTCGAGGATCTTCTTCCGAGCATCGACCTCTTCCAGCTTTCTATGGGCTTCTTCGCGCCTGTCCTGGATCTCCTGTCTATGTGCGTCTTTTGTCTTCTGGGCTTCTTCCCTTCGTTGTGCAATGTTGGCCCTCCAGTTGTTTTCCTGGAGCAGTAGAGCTTCTTCTGCCAGCTTGGAGATGCGGTCGCGGGTCGATAGCAGACACACTTCTCGGTTGGTTGGGATCTCCTCGATCTGGAAGGGCAGCAGCTTGCGGTTCCCATTCCAAACCTTTCGGTTCCATCTCCAGCGCACGAATTCTGTGTCTACCAGTGGTCGGGATCCTGCAGCTGCCTCCGGGTCTGTGGCATTGTGTCGTGCGAATGGGGCTTTGCTGCAGGCTAGAAAAGTTCCTCCATCGAGCTTCTGGTAGGCTCGGAGTGTGGTATGTACTCCATCGTCGTCTTGGTCGAGAACCACTGCATGGATTGGTAGCCCTACGAAGCCAAAGGCAGACACCCATAGTGGCAAGTAGCTGTCTTCGAGGACTTCGAAAGCTTGGTCCTCGTATGTTTTGTACACCCCACAGAGGCGACCAGTTCCTGTATGCCCCCAGTAGATTGCATATAGGGTCTTGGTTTGCTTCGACAGCAGAATGGTGTTGCAATGTAGGGTCGAGGGTAGAGCCATCCACTGCGCTTCCAATGGTTGTATCCAGAAGAGTGGTTCTTGTCCGTTTTGGTGGCGCGATAGGTCGAGCACATGGACCACAACCCTTCGAGCGGCTTCCAAGTTGGCTTCCTCCGGTAGCAAACCATTCATAGAGACTTCGATGCGGCAGATTCCACGGGCTCGTATCTCGGGGTTGGAGAATGTCTCCCCGAGCCGCTTGTCGGGACACTTGCAGTAGTTGGCAACGTTGTTTCCCATACCCTCTTGTACACCTGCGCACTCCAGTTGGTATACACACTTGTTGTAGAACTTGCCCCTCCATGTAGACCCACATTCTGGGTTGCACAGGAGGAAAGACAGGCAGTGCTTGCCGACACTATCCTCGTTTGGTAGGATCCTGTCTGGAATGTCCTCCTCGTACATGTCCGGTGGAAGAAAGTCGCGGTTTTGCACGAGGTGGTCCAACAGAGCCTGTCTGTCTAGGCACCCAGAGAAGTCCTGTGTAGCATCCAAGGCGTACAGACCCACGCCATTCAAACGTAGGCTTTGTAGAAGTTTGGGTAGCTTGCCAAAGAGTTCTTCCAACTGGATGTCGGCGACGTCTATTTTTGCCACCACAATGGCGGCTGGTGTTGGACTACTTGCGTTCTTTCTCTTGTAGACTTGCACATCGACCAGAATGCCGCGACATACATCCGGGACATTTTTACGGGCAAGATCGCTAAGTTCAAAAGCTATGCAACGAGTCTTAACGCAAACAATAGAGTAAATGGCCTAGAACTCTTGAAGGGGGCTACGGATTCGCTTATTTTTCGGAAAACAAAAGTTGGTAGTAGGACAAAATCCACGGGTTTTTGTAGAAGAGATGTCAATTAAGAATTTGCGACTAAGAATAAATTCTTATTTTTAATGTTTTTTGAGTGGACCATGGAATTTGAGGTCGATTTTCTCATCAAAGAATGACGTTATTACACCAAAATCCACGGGAAACGTTAGTTTGGTATCGTGGGAACTAGTAGCCGTTTTTTCGTTGAAATATGATGGCTTTTAGTTCTATCGAAATCAACATTTCTAAAACACATTTTGCAAACAGAAATTCGCTTGCGAAATTTGAATTTTAAATATTCCCGCGAGACCTCTGTTAACTTCTAAGCTCCTCCTCCATGAACAATAGCACACATACACCTAATTAAGCATTGAAATTGAGCTTGCAGACACAATGCAAGAAGGAAAGCGGGAAGCATTAGAAGTTTTGGTCGTAAACAATTTGGAAACAAAAGCATTACCAGACAAAGGGCCGGAAACCCTTAGAACTTTAGGTTGTAAACAAGAAAACAAGTGTGTCCCACGAGTTGTATCGCACGAGCCTTTGTAAGTCTTGAAACTATATGATTCAAAAGAACAAGGTAGGAAAATCCAAGCGCATCAAAATCAAATAAAGAAACGGATTTTTAAGGTCTTTAGCTGTAAAACAAGACGTTTCTGATGTTTCTGTCTGCCCTAGAAGTCAAACTCTAAAAAAAAGAAAAAGCCGTCTTCACTCCGCGGTAGCCAGTCGGTAGCGGCACTGTTTGGAGTTAAAACCAAAACGTTCAGTAAAGTGAATATGACAAACTCGGAGAACAGCGTGAAAAGCGATAGCGCATCAAAATAAAATGAAGAAACGGACTTTTTTAAATCTTCATCTTTGAAATGAGACGTTTCTGGTGTTTCTGTCTGCGCTAGAAGTCAAACTCCTAAAAATGTAACGTCCTCCCGTCTTCACTCCGAACCGGCTAAGTGTGAAGCCAGAGCGGCAAAATGTTTGTAGGTAAACATGACAAACTCGGAGAACAGCGTGAAAAGCGATAGCGCATCAAAATCAAATGAAGAAACGGACTTTTTAAATCTTCAACTTTGAAATGAGACGTTCCTGGTGTTTCTGTCTGTGCCAGTAGTGAAACTCCTAAAAATGAAACCTCCCGTCTTCACTCCGAACCGGCTAAGAGCGGAACTGTAGAATTCAAGCTAACTCGGTAATTAAAAGTGAACACGACAACCTCGATCAGAGAAGAACGTGAAAGGCAATAGCGGATTAAAACCAAATAATCTTTATCTTTAAAATAAGACGTTTCTCGTGTTTTTGTCTGCCATAGAAGCCAAACTCTTCACTCCGAACTGGCTAAGAGCCGCACTTGTTTGAGTTCAAACTAACACGGTAACTTCTTGGCCACACCGGAGAGTGAACGACACCACACCGGAGAGTGAACGACAGTGATTGACATGTGCTTAATGTGATGTGGGAGTATGGTATTCCCACACCGATTAGTTAGTAGCCAATCATAGTCGTGTTATTGAATAATAATTAGTATTACTCATAATTATGCAGACCTCAGTTAAACATCACAGCCGTAAGTACATGTCGCCGAAAACAATAGCATTCTGGGCGATGAGCACATGTCCATCGTGGTCTAGGATCTTCCGAATTGTGTTTCGGTATATGGATTGTCCTTTGCCCTCGTAGGGACAGGTGGATACAATACGTACATGTAGCGCTGTTGGAAGCCCTGCAGACGCCACATGCGCTCGGATGTTGGCTAGGAAAGCTTTCGATACTGCTCCAACGTGGGTTCGAGATATCTGGGTTTCGGAGAGCAGACCCCATAGGTATAGGTCGTCGACAAAGATGTCGGAGACTGCTTGCAGCTCGGTGCGAAGCTCGACCAGGCGGCCAGCTGGAAGGTAGTCCACCTCTGCGATATCGCTGGCTAGGTTGCCCTCGAAGAGATTCTGCAGAAGGACGTGTCGGTCCGTTCGTTCTCGAACGGCTCGGAGGCCCATGTCTTTTGCGGATGCATACTTTTGTGCCATTGTTGTTGGTCGTAGTAGAAACTCGTAGAAACTCGTGTTTCCTATACCCTATGTTTTTCTTTGTCCAAATGGAAGTGGTTGTAGTAGAAACTCGTGTTTTCAATACCCTATGTTTTTTCTTTGTCCAAATGGAAATCTGGATATATTCCGACTCCTCAGGGGTGTTAAGGCATGGGTCTCCAATATGGCCGCCACAAATCAAGAGGGGGTGGTCTATCTCATTGTGCTTGTGAGATATATTCTTGACACTTTGACATATTTGATAAAGTCACAACCTTAACACATTTTTGTGACAGTTTCCATGGAAACGTGTAATGTGACCTTTGAACTTTAATTTTAAGGAAAATTGGGAAAAGGCTCCTGGAGGTCGGTAAAAGTTGTTGATATAATATATATTTTCATGCCAATGAATCAATGTTAGGGCACGCTTCGATGCTCCAATTTGAAAAGTTGGTTATCATTGGAATGTCTGTTAATTCGGTGGAAATTTGAGGATATCAAATTTAACAATTGCCTTAAATTGCCTTCCCCTTAAAATAACCAACTTTTCAAATTGGAGCAGGAACGTGTGCACTAACCTTGATTCACTTGCATGAAAATATCCACTATATTAACAACTTTTACCGACCTCCAGGAGGCTTTTCCCAATTTTCCTTAAAATTAGAGTTCAAAGGTCACATAACACGTTTCCATGGAAACTTCCACAACAAGGTATCAAGGTTGTGACTTTATGGAATCTGTAAAAGTGCAAAGACTATATCTAGCAAGCACGAAGAGATAGACCACCCCCTCTTCATTTGCGGCGGCCATATTGAAATAGTTTTAGACCCATGCCTTAATGCCCCTGAGTCCCATTCGAGGAGCCAGTGGGCAGCACAAAAAAAATCTCCTATTGGTACCGATACAAGCATTGGTCTATATAGCTAGTGGCATCCATCGGAACCAGGTAGTCGAAAATAATTAGTTGAAATAGGTAGTTGAAACGTGTGGTAGTTTGGGGACGGATTTTATGGCGCCTGTTCCCCGGGGAGGGGCCATCATTTTGTTGTCGACAAAAATACCAGGGGGTGCGCCAGAACCGCCATTTTGTATACTACTAGCCGTGTGCACAATCACCAGCGAATGGAGATAAATTATGCAGCCAACAGGTAACTTAATTTGGAAATTCTTTAAAATTCATTGGAGACCAAAGCTAATGCCATGGCTGGAAAATTAACAACTTTGCAAAGTTTTGAGCAGATACGATATTTTAGATTCAGACTGTACAGACAAAGTTACGAGCTAACAATTTATGGTTTACAAATTTTACAGACAAATCACTCGCGAGTGCCCACCACATACATTTCTCTGTATTTTTGTTTGCAAATTTATATTTAAACTTTGTAAGAAAAAATATAGCACCTTAAAATTCGGCATTCTTACTTATTTTGGTGTGCTCTTTCAAGCCATTATATATATATTTTTTGCATTTGTCGAGTTTTCAAATTATCTACAGGATACCCATTCCCCACGATAACTCCGAAAGCAATTTTAAAACTTTATTTGCGTTCATAAAATAAAACAAAGCATTGTAGATGTACATGAGTCTTCGCTTCAAAAACGTCTTCGCTTTAAAAATTAGAATCCATAAATTCAAGTAAACTATGGTTGAATTGTAGTTCCTTCTCGCTATGTTCACTGGCGGGGAGTGGGTGTTTAACAGTAATTTGTAGTTCAGACAAACTCCCCCTTGCGTTTCATTGTACTTGTCTCGTGGTCTTCTGTACAAACATTTATCCAGCGCTGTCATTTCTCACTGCATTCCCTGTGAAGGTTTTGGAACGGAAAAGCTCCATCGAAAATTAAAAGGCCAAGAAAACCTCTATAATTATATACATCTCTGAGCGAGAGATATCTTTGACTTTGAGCGATTTATGAAGGTTTTTTCCACATCCAGAGTCACTCTTACATCTCCCCCAGCAACCTTTTCGCTTCATGTTTCTTCACTTTGTCCGCAAATCAATCTAACCGTGCTTTGCGCGTCGGAGAGAAAATCTATTTATAGATACCGTGCGGTTCCCTATTGAAGACCAGAATGATTTTTTGTTTAATCGTATCTACCTCGGAGACATTTCTGGATGATCAATATGGACGGGAAGACCCGTGTTTTGACATTTGCGAGTTGATGTTACGGACGTGATGACGACAAAATGCGGAAAAAGGGAAAATTTGACTTCCGGTTGCCGTCCGTGCAGACTCATGAACGTCTGGTTAGGCTTGGATAAATTCTGCTCGTAAATTGGTGAATTCTGCCTGCCGGCAATGCTAAAAAAAATCGCATTTTCTGCTCAAAATTCTGCTCAAACCCTAACATTCTGCTCGAAATTCTGCTCGCAGCTTTTAATAAAAACTCAAAGTCAATAAGGTTGGTTACCCATTTTTATTGTACAATTACAAATAACATTAATCAAAGGCACTGTGAGAGTGTGCGAACTAATTTGTGCGACTTCCAACAAACAAAAATCTCGTTACTCGTATTAATATATGCAATATTGCAATTTAACAGTTTCTGTTCACACCTGAATATCCAATTAAATGCAGTATAATCCAGGACCGGCCGTGATAGTGTATTAAACACACACATAATTATCTTGTACTTAGAGCCTAGAGGTAATAGAGGCTAACAGTAGTCATGATGTCGTCACATTGTTCCTTCTTATCGGAGCCTAACAGCGGAACAGCCTATCGGTCATTATACTGAAGCATTATAGATGTTTCGATATAGTCCTCGAGAGCTAGGTAGACCTTGCCTGTCGCCAAATGAACATTGCAGTAGCGAAAAGACACGTTCTGCTGCGGCTGAAGAAGGCTGGCACAAAGTTATACGTCTTGCCATGTTTGCCCAGCTTGGTAGGTCGTTCTCATGTCTCATCCACCATTCCACTGCATATATATATAATATATAGTACTTCCATCGGCTGCTGCAAGATATCTGGGTAGCTCCGCTACCAAATCGTCTACATTTGCTTTCTCCACAAAAGGAAAGTTCCTCATTTATTGAACATTAGCAGCAGTTGGCCGAAGATCATTCACTCTTCCTGGGTGGCACAGTCGAGCAACTTTGAAGCACGCTAAGTTGTTTGATAAAATTCGGTCTGTAGCAAACTTAGAGGTGAAATAATCGAACCCTGGCTGCACACACCCCAAGGCGTATGCATTCAGCTGTTGGGCCAGAGCCGGATTACCTTGAGCTTGAGCAATGTCAGCAGATATTCGTCTGACATTTGGCATGTTCTGTAGCCTTACAAATTCCTGGAGCTGTATGATGGTATCGTAAGCTTTCACGTCTAAGAAAGTGTCCCCTTCCAAGTTGTAAGTTGCCTTTACAAATGGCTCTCCAGCATCAACAGTGGCAGCTAACTGCAGCTTTAAATGAACCTCATCCACACCTCCAATGATACCAAGTAGCTTCTCTCTCGTGGCTGGTGCCAGGTCATTGGTTTCCAGCAGAAATGGCAGGATGTCTGGGTAACAGAGGAACAGATCGTTCTTCAGAACTTCCCATTTACTCCACCATCTTGTATTTGAGCATGTCTTTGGGTTCTTTCCAGTGCGGGCTTTCCAAAGTAGTCTTGCTCTGGGAGAATGAGAAAACAAAGAGATCCAATTGTTGGCGAATCTTGTAAGGAGTGGCGTGACAAACTTCTCGCCTACATGGTCTAGTGTATGGGAAAAGCATCCAATATCCAGGATTTGAGGATACATTACAGCAACAGTTCTCATAGCAGCTTCGTTTACAGATGCTCTGTCACGCATAGTTGCAAGGACCAGTTCAGAAGGCACACCATATTCTCTGGCTAACACATTCAGCAACTCCCTTGCCAGCTCCTCTCCTTTCAGTGATTTCTGCAAGAGCTCCAATCTAACTAAGGGTTGTTCAATCTTCCAATCTTTGATAAATCTAAAAACTATAACAAGTGCTTCGCCTGATCGTGTTGTGCCATCAAATATCAAGGAGAGCTCGCGTCCTGTAATTTCCTCCTTGGTTCGTTTCTTTTCTTCGTCTACTACAACAGGAATTAACTGTGCCATATTTGTGCAATTTGTCAATCTCAGAGAATTCTCTTCAAGGAGCGGACGAAATATGTCCAATATATTTAAAGCCACTCCAGCCTTTAAGAAAGTAGTGAGCACTTTGATACGGTAAACTCTGCAGTTCATTTTCTCCGACTTCGTGCCGTTCCGTGTCCCTAGAGAGCAGCATTTCGGGCAGGTCACGATCTCTCTTCTTCTTATCCTGTAACCGTTTCACACCTGCTACGTGCTTCTTGCTTTTGATGTGCGTAACCACGGTAGAACGTTTTACACACAATGTCTCACGACAAGCTTCACAAAACAACGCATTATTATATATTTTGAGGTTTTCGCCAGGGAACTCTGCTAACCTTTCTCTTGGTGAAACGTTCTTGGGAGCGCACGTGGTTTTTGGCGCCTGCTTTCTGTGAGAAACACTAGGATTGTTAACTTTTACTTCTCTCTTCCGTCCGAGAACAGACTTATCCGGGGCTCTGAGTGTATCCAAAATTGTTCGACCTGTTGAAGAAGTGCTAGTGCTGCTAGTTGCTGTTGTGCTTTCTGTAACTACTAAAGTGTGAGTTGTAGTTGTGGCCGTTGTTGTTGTTGAGGTCAAGTCAACCGAATCTGGCTCTGCCATATTGGAATTGATTTGTGATGCCGCTGGCTATATGGGTTGCAGAATGCAGGCTCCCATTATATTACCGCTGACTGTACGTTTCTATGATGTGGGCGCATTCTAGTAAGTACAATGAGTCGCTTTTTACTTAAAAAAATATAATTACGGTGGGACTTTCAGACCGCTAATTTTCCCGAATTTTGCTCGAATTTCGGCTCGGAGGGCAGTTTTCTGCCGGCAGAATGTTCACTGCCCGAAGTGGCCAATTCTGCTCGAAATTCTGCCGGCACAATTTATCCAAGCCTACGTCTGGTGCTTATATTATGCTCTCCATGAGAGCATAATGTTGGAGAGCATAATGTCAAATCAAATCTGTCAAATCTATCAAATCTGTCAAATCTGTCAAATCAAATCTGTCAAATCTGTTATATTGTCGCCCACTTGTTACCCTGGATGCCAGAGGCTCGAAGCGAGACATCTTAATTAGTCGAGCGAAGCGAGACCTCTTAACGCTGACGTCGAGCGTAGCGAGTCGCGAAGCTTTCCAACCTCTGATCCAGGGTACCCACTTGTTCCCAGTCCTTTTGTTGCTGCGATATCACTTGAGCTTCTTGTGAAGCCATAATAATCGAACGTGGAGCTTGTCAAGAGACTCAGATCATGTCTTACACTCTTGTAGGCGATAACTTACATTCCAACCGAAGTAATGGAGGTGTAGAAATGACTCAATTCAATCCGATCACTCCAAATCAACCAGAACCCGTGGTGCCGAGCAGTGTTCCAGTTATTGACTCGAGTGAGCTAGCACATATCTCTCTTCATCAGGTGCGTGCAATATAATGGTTCTGACGATATAAGAACACTCGTTGTTTTCTCGCTGGCTAATGCATGAGTGTGAGTGCTTAGAGTGAACACAATTTATTCTTTCGATCGAGAGAGTGAGAGAGAGTGAGGAGCTAATAAACCAGTTATATAAAAAGATGTTAGAAGGTCTTAGAAACTGGTATGACTTGAAACACGACAAGCAAATAAATACTTCCATTTCTCCTTAATTGTCGTATTCATTTTTACGACTGCCCGATTGGCCTCAATGAGTTCGATTTTACAGCAAAGCACGATATAAATATTATCAATTCTTACTACTGCAGCTGTAGTTGTTTTATAGTGCCTGTTATGAGGGTATTGTTTGCCGCATAAAGTTATGTTGATGTATGTTTGACGGTAGTGCAAAGCACCAAATGACATCACGTGTGTTGAGTATAGTGATACACCAGCACAAGAGGAAGACCTTTCCCAATAATTCTAAGTCTCAAGTCGTTGTCACGCATGGCATAAGTTACCTCAAAATCGATCACTAAAAGCGAGCCAAAAATATATAAACCAGCACATATTGTTTAATTCGCTGTCAAATTTAACGAAATGTTCGTATGTTAATATTAAAATGTAATAACATCTTTAGGATCAAACACATTTGTATATTGACGTTAGTGTGACGTCATAACGAACGACTTCTTTTAAGGTCAAATTGTGCGTTACCTATACGTTTGAAATAAAGCATGTTATCACAACAACATAAATGTGTGTTTTTGATTGCCGCAATTTTAAAGTCTCTACGATAAATATTTGCTGAGGTATTAAGAACTGAAGTTTCCTGTGACGTCACATTTTCTGACGTCATGGGTCTGACATCAGTCATGCTTTCTAAATTGAAGAAACATAAAAAAGACCATATTGCGGCGATTCAGTGTACACTTAAGTACAGTTCCTCTTTAAAACCCGAAAAATACTCGAATAGCTATTTTTAAAAGACATTTTCAAAAATATATGACGTCATAATGACGTTTCCTCTTTTTCACTGTGAATTTTAAAGTATTTCCTCTCAAAAATTGAAAATTCTAAAAACATACGGTTGTGGGTACCGATTTACTCTTTTGATTGCTAGATTGTCGTAAACAAATATTTTAAACTCTAAAAGATGAATGAAGAAGTTATTTTGTAAATGGTTCTGTATTGAATATTTCCCGCCAAATTTTAGCGGGAAAATTGCCAAAATTCAAAATTTCATAACTTTTCTCCCTCTTAACCAATCGAACTCGGGTTTTCGGTTTCTTTGTTGTCGACATGATGGGAAATCGAAAATATAAAATTTACTGATGTTAAAGGTAATTGAAAACATCGAGAAACCTATTATAAATGGATATATGACGTAGCTGTGACGTCATCAAAATGTCTACGGTAGTTCAAAGCATTGGATTTCGTTTAGGTCATCGGTCTTCATCCTCCCACAAAAAAAACAATCTTCTATAGACCCTATGCATAAGTCCTGGTAACTAGCATGTCAACGAGGCCAGTAGGTCCTCTGGAATGTTGAAATTGAAGCGCCCGGGGAGATTGTGAAATGCACTGAAGGAATGTTCAGTGAAACAATGCCGTTAATTTGCTATGCGCCTGGCTGGTTGTACTATAGAGAAACATTTTTCAACTGAACAATCATGTTCAACACGTTTCACACTTCCTGCTAGCATTTCAACTTCAACATTCCAGAGGACCTACTGGCCTCTTTTTCGTGTTGTGACCGCGCGAGTTATGCATAGTGTGTATGTTGGAAACTTTTGAAAATATAGCAAAGTGATAGATTTTAGGGGCATTTGTGCCAAGCGTGTGTCCCACTGTCCCGGGACAACGGGACAACCACTTTGATGAAATAATTCTAAGTCTGAAGTCGTTGTCCCACTGTCCCAGGACAAACATTCTTTATGCATACTAATGAGTATAGCTGAGAGACCGGGACAACGGGACAACCACTTTGACGAAATAATTCAAAGTCTCAAGTCGTTGTCCCACTGTCCCGGGACAACGGGACAAGGCTCTGCCATATTGGAATTGATTTGTGATGCCGCTGGCTATATGGGTTGCAGAATGCAGGCTCCCATTATATTACAGCTGACTGTACGTTTGTATGATGTGGGCGCATTCTAGTAAGTACAATGAGTCGCGGATGCTAGTCGCGGACTTTATCTGGAATCATGAGATACGATTTTTTTTAATTAAAAAAAAAATTACGGTGGGACTCTCAGATCGCTAATTTTCCCGAATTTTGCTCGAATTTCTGCTCGGAGGGCAGTTTTCTGCCGGCAGAATGCTCACTGCCCGAAGTGGCCAATTCTGCTCGAAATTCTGCCGGCAGAATTTATCCAAGCCTACGTCTGGTGCTTATATTATGCTCTCCATGAGAGCATAATGTTGGAGAGCATAATGTTCATGAGTCACGGACGGCAACCGGAAGTCAAATCTGTTATATTGTCGCCCACTTGTTCCCAGTCCTTTTGTTGCTGCGATATCACTTGAGCTTCTTGTGAAGCCATAATAATCGAACGTGGAGCTTGTCAAAAGACTCAGATCATGTCTTACACTCTTGTAGGCGATAACTTACATTCCAACCGAAGTAATGGAGGACTCGAGTGAGCTAGCACATATCTCTCTTCATCAGGTGCGTGCAATATAATGGTTCTGACGATATAAGAACACTCGTTGTTTTCTCGCTGGCTAATGCATGAGAGTCCAGTATTTACGTAACAGAAGGATAAAGGCAATAGAACTAACCCAGAATGTGACATGAGAAGATAACACGATGTTATTTTCTGCTCATTTCTGTCGATTTTAAAATTATCCTGTCTTCTTGCGATGGGTAGTTTGATTCTTGCGATGAATAGTGTATCTAGCTGACGTAGTTTTGTTTCTTTTCGAGCAATGGAGAAAAAGATATAAATCATTAAGTCAGTACCAACCAAAAATCAAAAAATACCGCCGGTCGCATTTTAAAAGCTTATATTTTTATTAAATACTCGGCGATGGAGCTGTAGTAGTTTGCGATGAACAGATGACACCAATTTATACTTGTTCTGACATATTTTATAGTCACCATTGCTTTGAACCGGTAGTTATAAAGAGACACAGTTCGTTTAAAGACTGAGCAGACGGAAAATGTGCTTGAGCGATGCATATTTTGGAAAGGGAATGTTGTCATTACTGTCGGTTTTAAATCATCCTGCCTTGTTACGATGGGTAATATTACTCTTGCGATGGATAGTACATTCAGTTAGGTACTAGCTGACGTAGTTTTCTTTTTTTTCTTTTCGAGCAATGATGGAGCTGACGATAAAGTGAATTAATGACAGTTCACCGTCATATATGTTGTAGTTTTTAATTTGGGGTTAAATATTAACTTTTCCCTTATAACAATGGAAAATATGAAGGCTGACTTGAGCGCATAGTGCTCTACCCAAACGGTTTGTGATGGTGCTCTCGATGCTTGCGATGGGGTCTGCAGGTATAAACGCATTCGCTCCGCGAGTTTCAAACGCGTTGAAATATCCTTACAAAGTTATTCAACTTTGAACACATCAATGTCTACCGCAGATTCATTTCCGGCGCGTTGCAAATTCAATTGTCGTTTTTTGCTAAAAACTATTCCTTCAACTCCCAAGAAAGAGCCGTTGAATGAATTTGTATTGAAGCTGACGATAAAGTGAATTAATGAGAATTCACCGTCATATGTTGTAGTTTATTTTTGGGTTAAATATTAACTTTTTCCTTCTAACAATGGAAAATATTAAGGCTGACTTGAGCGCATAGTGCTCTACCCAAACGGTTTGCGATGGTACTCTCGATGCTTGCGGTGGGGTATGCAGGTATAAAGGCATTCGCTCCGCGAGTTTCAAACGCATTGAAAGTCTTCTTACAAAGTTATTCAACTTTGAACACATCTATGTCTTCCGCAGATACATTTCCGATTCGATGCGAATTCAATTGTCGTTTTTTGCTAAAAACTATTCCTTCAACTCCCAAGAAAGAGCCGTTGAATGAATTTTGGTGAAGCTGACGATAAAGTGAATTAATGAGAGTGCACCGTCATATATGTTGTAGTTTATTTTTGGGTTAAATATTAACTTTGTCCTTGTAACAATGGAAAATATTAAGGCTGACTCAGAGCGCATAGTGCTCTACCCAAATGGTTTGCGACGGTGCTCTCGATGCTTGCGATGGGGTCTGCAGGTATAAAGGCATTCGCTCCGCGAGTTTCAAAAGGTGATTGAAATTCTACTTTCAAAGTTATTCAACTTAGAACACACCTAATATGTACAACCTCAGATTCTTGTTCTGTCTCTTGCACAATATATATTAAATTGGTGATTATTTTTGGTAGTGAATATTTTTTACGACGAATTGTTGGCTGCGAAGCATTTACGCGAAGCATTTACGACGAATTTTTGATAGAAAAGATGTCTTAGCAGTGAAAATTTTAGACGAGTTTTTGGCAGCGAAGTTTATTAGATCGGTGCGGATATGAAAATCCTTTTAAGGAGGTGAGGTGGAGGTGAGGTGGCATATGGAGGAAAGTAGTCTAGTACTTGTGAAAATGATTCCGAAGTAGTAGTTAGTTCTTAATGTATATTAGGTTTGCGAACGAAAAGTCAAAGAGAGGAAAATAAATCCTGCGAATCGAAAGTCAGTGCATGGAACCGAATATTGCCCAAACGATTTGCAAGATATTTAAAACGCAACAATCATCTATGAAATTTCAAAGATGAATTACTGTGATGGTTTCATTTCCAATTGGTGTACAATTTTAAATTTTATACCTCCAACATAGAAGGTTGGGACTGATTGCTTTGAGCGAAAATTCTTTTTAGTAGTCGAAGACTTATTCCATGTGAGATAAGAAGACAAATCAGAATCTCAGAGTGATTGTATCCATGCTTACTGAGTCGCAATTCGATGCATGAGTGACGTATCCGTGTCCTTAAATCAGGTTCACTGCTTAGTGATGGATAGGACTTAATAAGATACGGTATCACGTACACGGCTGCCGGCATCTGAGCTTGCTAGAAAGCAATGGAGAAAAGATATAAATGATTAAGTGTACCAACCAAAAAGCGAAAAGTACCGCCGGTCGCATTTTAAAAGCTGATATTTTTGTTAAAAACTCTACGATGGAGCTGTCGTAGTTTGCAATGAACAGACGACACCAATTTATACTTCAGTGTTCTGGCATATTTCATAATCACCATTCCCTTTTTGCCGGTAGTTGTAAAGAGACAAAATTCGTTTATATATAGACACTATATAGAGCAGGCAGGAAGTGGGCTAGCCTGCGTCGCATCCGAACTGAAATCGGGTTCAGTTCGGTCCAGTTCGGATGCGACGCAGGCTAGAAGTGGGCTTCAGAGCAGTTCTATTTTATCACTGAGCCGATTCGGGAATTCACACATCACGGTTCATGCACTCCGGTTTTGCGATAGACAGACTGAAACTTGCGCTGTGACAAACAGTTAATTATGTCCAATTCTATCGATTAGTCTGGGCCGTTTGAAATTTGAAGCGATGCAAGGACTACCTGGCCATCGCCGGTCACAGTTGTTTAGTGACATAATTTAAAAAAATCAAGTTGCGATAAGGGCGATGTATATTGCGATGGATACAGCACCTTATATTTTATTACATTTGCTAAGACCAGCAGTATTGAAACAATTTCATATCCATTATAGCGTAGCAAACATTATAAACAACATGGATTTCGTGACACGAAATTCATATAAATTAAAGAACTAGATCGCTTATCTCATATTAGCCTGATTTCAAGGGTATTTTTTAGTTGCTAGATTAGAAAACATTCGATTCCTTCAAAACAACCATTTTTCTTCAATCTCCAACTGTGAAAACATGCTTAAATATAAGACAAGAGCCCATCTGGGCTTTCACTCGGGCCACATGAGATTGAAGATGAAATACACTTTCATTTGAAATCCTCTAGTAATAACCGAAGGGAATAATTATTAGCTGAATTTAGCAGTCTTTAGGAGTGGCCGGTAGCGCGGTGACATTCATTCTCTGCTCCCCTAGTATATATATGTAATTTAATATTTTTGTTTTTCTCGTGTATGTAAATTAAAGAAGTTGACCTCTACTTATTCATGTTACGCACTCTAATAGCGGAGTGCGGTAATTACGTCACAAGACTCAGACAAACAAACCGCTTTTCTTGTATCAACTTACAAGAATTGACTAGCACTTCAATTCGTCCTCTGTCTATTCTACCAGAAATGACTGCTTTCCTGGACCATATTTTGAAAGAGAACCTGATGATTATACTGTCGAACAGCTTAAACTTTGACTGAAATACAGAGGATTGAAACAAAGCGACAAACGTCGATCTTGTCAAGCGAGTTTTGCATCTTCGCTGGCCAACCAACGAGACATGCTTACTATATAGAGTGTCAAGTCCTATTTAAACTGTATCCCAAACTCATTTTTTCCCGTGCAATATCGTTGTAAAAAGTTACAAAGGTCAGGTTTTCCTGTATTAAGGCAAAAACAAAAGAATGTAGCCGCGTGCCGAGTGCAATCATCGGCGAATGGAGATAGGAAATTCTTCAATAAAACTCATCGGAGACCAAAGCTGTTATGGCTGGAAGAGCATATACATTAAAACTATGAACTGATAGCATCCTAAAATTCGGCAATTTTGCTTATGTTGGTGTGCTCTTTCAAACCATTATATTATTGTTTGCATTTATCGAGTTTTCAAATTTAATACCTGCAGCTCCGAATGAAATTAAGTTCATTTGTGCTCAGAAAATAAATCAAAGCATTGTAGATGTACTGTAGACGAGGCTTTGCTTCCAAAATTTATTTAGAATCCACTGATAAATTCAAGTAAACTTAATGGTTGAACAGTAGTTCCTTCTCATTGTTTCAGTGGTGGATACATAGTCAGGGTTTCAGTAATTTATAGCCACTTACGTTTCATTGCCAGACCTAGTCTCGTTGTTCTGTGCTTTTAAGGTCTCTTGTACAAACATTTATCCAACGCTGACATTTCTCACTGAATTTGCTGTAAAGGTTTTGGAACAGAAAAGCTCCTCCTGTGAGTGATCAAAAAGGCCGAGAAAAGATGAGAAACCTCCACTAGCGGTGTACCGATCGATGCTTCATTCTCCGAGACATATCTCTTTGAGCGCCGGATTTATGAGGGTTTTTCACATCTAGAGTCACTCTTACATCTCCCCCAGCAACAATGCTTGGTAGTCACCATTACTGATATGACTGGGAATCTTACTGAAGCAGCTGAAGGCATGGATTCTTTTTTTTATCGAAAAAAATACGAATTCGGTCCTAATTTAGTCTGCTGTTCTGCAGGTTCAGAGTACTAATAGATGAGTGTCTCAAATGTATGTTTATATTTGTCCCATATTATAAGTTGTATCCTGTCCACCTATGATGGAGCTATCACTATATGTCTCTACTGTTCTTTCTACCCTGCGGCTCTTTGATCGCGTCCACATCGGTATTTGTTCGACTAAAGATTATTAACTGAAATGCCCGTTCTGTTTATCTCTATTTAAAAGCTTTTACCCTCCTTCCCAAAACTGCAGTCTGCTCATTATATTACAGAACTATAAAGGGAACTGTTGGAAGCCTTTAATTTCTCGAACCAAAACCTCGGCCGTGAGAGGAGTCTTGTTTACCGTGAGAGTTGAATAACTGCTTCGGTCATCATAAATTATTCTGTGCTGAGTGTTTATTACCTACGAAACGTACCTCAAACAAGAGCGCCAGTTGAAATATCCTGAGCCTGTTGGAAGGCTTTCGCACGAGTGAAGTTAAATAAAACATTAAACTGCTTACATTTGAGAGATGGGACTCCAAATTTGAGAGAAAATTCCTCGCGCCGTCGTCCATCATCTTGATTTACTGTATTAAATTATGTAAATAAATTAACCTGGCGATTGTTGCGTGACCAGCGCAGTGCAATCTGATTGGTGTGAACTTGACCTTTAACGCATGCGCAGAAATTTTGCTGCACGGAATAAAAATAATAATAATAACGGCTTGCATTTTAAGACTCGGTGCTTAGGCAGCCCGAGTAACTAGTATACCTAACAGGTAGTGAATGCTGCTCCGCTCATGCAGTTAAGGAAGTGTATTAGAAGAGAACCTACAGTAGCACTTTGGCAGGAAAACTGAATAGATTACTGGGTGATAAAAATGCCAAGGTGTTAGATGAATATATTTTGTAGTTTTGGGGCTATCGTGCGACTGAATCCTGTTTGAGCTGTGGCGTGTAACTCAAAAGTTGTCGCGATTTATTTTCATTTTGTCCCGACGTATCAACGATCTCCCGGTAAATTCCCTGAACCTACCAATTCTTGACATTTTCTTAAGATTCCCGGCGCAACAAACTGATGTTCTCCCGGGTGAAGTTTAAACACCGGAAATCTACTGTAATTGAGAATGTAATTGTAAATGCTAATTGTATTTTGAACCGGCTGCTTGACTTTATCGAAGCCAATAGAAGAAAATTATTTGCTGCTCACCATCTTGATAACAGGAGAGATCTTGCTCTTTGGAAACTGATCATGATAGTTCACACAGAGTTAGAAAGAGTTCGCCTACACGTCTACACTTCATGATTACACAATGATTGCATACACAGAAATGCATTAAAGAACGGTTGAACGTAGTTAGCTCAAACAATGCAGATTCCACCTCGTGTAATGTCACGTGCCGATCAGATCCGTGCAAAGCAGTGTGGTTAAAAAAGACAATAGAAGTGATGCATTGTGGTAAAAAAAAGAAATCGAGATTTGGACCCGCTTACAGATTAGCAGCAATTATAGCTATATTTATTTCATTCAACTTCTTCAGTTTGGACTTGGGCTGTTTTACTGGTAAGGAATATATAATATTCAGAAGTTTGCCTTAAATATGGAAGTTGATCGAACGTTTCTTTTCAACAATTGTTAAATCTTGTGAATGATCGAGGCTGCATACATGATTATGCAAGGTATGCTAATGTGTATATCAGTTATGCATTTATGGTAGCGCCACGTCACTTAATTGAATATGTGACCATTATTTCTTTATTTCTTTATGTCTAGCAGTTTTATTTTCATAGTTCTAGAGTCACTTTCACACTAGTGCTCAAATATATTTTTTATGAACTATATATATAGTTTACATATAAGTCCCATCTGGGCTATAGTTATTATATCTACTAGCCATCAAGCTTATTTTATGACACGTCATGTACTTTATAATATACATTTAAAACTGCACATTTATTCAAAGTAGTATATTTTGTGTGCATGTAATGTGCATGGTTAATCCATCAAACTGTTCAACATGTATAATTTCTGAATATGAATTATGTCAAGTAATATAAATTTCCAGCTTGTTTTTTAAGAACACCCAGGCTCTTGCATTAAGGGGCCATCCATGTAATATCACTTGATCCTTAATGAACAGGTGTTTATATAATAATAAGGGGATGTTGACAATAAAACAATAACAGGGACGTGGCATCCCGGTGGGGGGATACCTATGTGATAAATAGGTAGGTATGTTCAAACCCTGACCCTGTTTGACTCCAAAAATGAGCTCCAACACCCTGATTGCTCTACTTTTTGTAAAACTGAATCCTGATTGCCCTGAACCCTGACAGCTCAAATTAGGCTCCCATCCTGATCCTGACTGCTTGCATGCTCACCATTAATAACCCTGACTGCCCAAATTAGGTCCAAACTCTGGCCCACCCCCACCACACAATATATAAATATTACATCATAAACAGGAGTAACTCCAGGGGACATCTAATGGCCTTGATGTAAGGACATATTTGTTTGACTTTTAGGAATGAATTTATTGTACAATTTTATAATGAAGTTTAAGGGAGAGAGGGTCAGCACTTAACATTATATTGATGTTAAACAGGTCAGCCCATTACACGGAGCATCCATCAGTCATATATTCGTGATGCAGCATTTTCCCAGACCTGGGTTATATTTAGATTTCATTTCTCACTGTTTGTATGTTGTTAACATTTAAAGATGTCTCAATCGTTATTTTCTCTTGTTTGGTCAGCCAGCATGGCTGTAAGATTATTAATCATTCAAACGCTTGTGATTGGCTAGTGGAACCGAATTGGGAAACACATTCTAAAAATAACTTGGTCTGTAAAAACGCTTCATCGTATATATAGTATGGGAGATGGACACTCTTGTGTTAAGACATTGTTTTCTATTTGTCAACATATCCACTAAGTAATGGTAAACAAATAATAAGCAAAGTGTTTTAGGGACTGATCATTAATAGGCCTTTGCATGAAGTGGTTAACCAAGGCAAGTTTTGGGTTCATAACGTTTTGCTAAATGTACATGTAATTGCAGTGTGGTGAATATTTTGCATTTAAATATACAATATAACTATGTTAACATTTCAATGATGCCATCCCAAAATGCATGATATATATTGTATCTGAGAGCATCTAAATTTTAAAATAATTCTGAAGGAGCATGTCCCCTAAAAATCTCGCAATCTTTGCCCCCTCGAAACTTCCTCCCCAATATATTAATCTTAGATAGAACCCAGTTAATGTATCCCGAATATCATATGTCAGCAAGCATTTGTAGCTTACAGTGCAAAATGTGCCTGAAGCAGTGATTTCCAATCGAACGAGCCCTGTTCAGTTGTTGTAACGCACGCGCCTTGCCACAGCCCGAATAAAAAGTAATGTGCTCTCTTGCTCGGTCCAAAGCTTTAGTTTATATTGAAATGATTATGCAACTGTTATTGAAACAGGAATAAGGAAGCAAAAGAAACATAATCGAGAGTAGCAAAACATTAAAGGGGCTATGCATTGGTACTGCGCATGTATCGAGTAATCGCCCGTTGGTGGCTGTTAATTGGATACAAACAGTTAAACTTCCCTCCCTCAATGCTTGATTGAAAGGATTTTCAATATTTTCCCTGGAGAGTGTTTATAATTCACTGTTTGTTAGTCGTTTTTGCATATTTACTTTGATTTTAAGTAATATCCCACATGGCCGAGAGGTTCCTTAGTTCATATCAAAATCGCTGGAAATAGCTGTTTCCGGGTGAGTTACCTTTTTTCTTTTTCCCTATTTTCTATGTGTATAGAGCTGCGCTATAAAATTTGATCTACGCGGCATTTCTCCTGCGTAATTGAGCATGCTACATATTTGTTGTTAAAAGCCGCAACCAAATTACAAGCAAACATACAGAGTGTGGTGCATTTTATTTAACCCGTGAAGCAAAATTTTATAGTCAGTATCTAATAGAATCGCATTGTCACACCTGAATCACACTCGTGCGTTTTGCGAAAGCAGACGCTGATGGCTGAGAGAAGTGGTGATTCAGAGTGGAATCAACACTGTAGGCTACGCGCTATTTATAACTTAACAAAATATCAATAAAAGTACTAAATCAGCAAGCAATTCACCGGACTATGCGATTCAAGTAAAATCACATGCCTGATTCGGTAATACCACGGAAAATTGCACTCGAAAAAAATCCCTTCTTAACTCGGGCGATATCGGTTTTCTTGTGTAATTTTTCGTATGGTATAGCGATGTTTCGTGTGTCGTCATCCATTGTCATTAATGTGCCAACCAGAGATCCATTGGTTCCTAACACAAAGCGGGCGTTACAAATCATGGTTGGCACATTAGCATAACAATTGAAATGTTTATCAACACGAAACATCGCTATTACATCCGATTCAGATGGCGAACTGTTCATGCGCCGAGTAAGCCATAACAATGCATGACAGGTCTACAACAGAAAAGATAAATGGTTGAAATAAAATAGAAATAGAACAAGGATTATTATGAAATTACGTTATGTGCCAGTAAGATTTAAACATTGATAATGTAGTTGATTGTATAACTTCAGAGTCTAAAGAGTTCCAGTCTAATAGAGCATGGTAGGTAAACTTCTGTTGTCCCCAATTCCTACGTGCGAATGGTAAATGTAGATTGTGCTGACGGCGTGTATTATATGTATGAAAGTCGTGATTCTTCTTTAATTTAAAGTTGAAGTCCACCATGCTATGTAAGCATTTGAAGATAGTAATACAGCGATGATAGCGCCGTCGTAGGTACAGTGGTTTCCAGTTTAATAGTTCGAGTACTTGAGATGCAGAAGAGCTTGAGGGAAAGTCGAGCATAAGTCGAGCAGCATTATTCTGAAGAACTTGAAGGTGATCCATGAGGACTGTATTATTCTTATCTCCCCAGATGATATCGGCATTGTCAAGTAAGAGAAGGACAAGAGATTTATAGAGAGTTAGCCGCGCATGCAAGGGCAGCAAATGCTTTACCCGGCGGATGATGCCAAGACGTTGATTGACTTTATTACTGACTCTATCCTCGTGTTCTGACCAACTCATGTTCTGACTGACTGTCACTCCTAAATATTTAAAAGAGTCAGTTCGGTCAAGAGCAGAGCCATTTCTGGTCAGTGAAACCTCTCTGAAATCCTTGAGCTTGCGTGCGCTGCCATAAATTACAAACTTGCATTTAGATGTATTCAGTGTCAAGAGATTGCTGTTAAACCATTGACATATGGACAGAAGATCAGCGTTCAATTTATCTTTAAGTTCCTGGGCATTAGTCGAAGAGCAGTAAATTACTGTATCGTCAGCGTAGAGGGACACCTCGCAGTAATTAACACACGAGGGTAAGTTATTTACATAAACAAGAAATAGTAGTGGTCCTAAGACGCTTCCTTGAGGAACTCCGACAGGCACTTTCTTGGGAGAGGAAGAGAGATTTGCCAAGTTGGTGATTTGGCTTCTGTTAGATAGATAGGACTTGAACCAGTTCACACTTGTGTCAGAAAAGCCAGCTGTTACTAGTTTATTGAAGAGAATAGTATGGTCAACTATAAATGGTTCCTCTCCTGACGTCACGTAATTAGCATTTTGTAGATTAAAACCTCTATAACTCATCGGCACAGCTCTCAAACCCAGAAATATTGTACCATTCAACTATTCGCTATGTGTAGAATCGAGGGATATTATTAATATCGTTTTTGGTCGTATAGGCACTTTAACTCTGGCGATTTTCTCCTTAACCCCCGGTTTATTTCGTGATGCGTCGAGTTTTTAAAGGGACTGTATCCGATGGTGATGGATCTCTATATTAGCTGTCCGGGCCGGGCATGGTTATTTTCAGAGATATTCATATGAAGTGAAGAATTTCGCGCACATGTGGGATGGTGAAAATCAAAGCAAATATATGCAGAAATGACTAACAAACTGTGTAAATATATTGTCTCCAAGGAAAATATTGAAAATACCTTCAATTAAGAATTGAGGGATGGGAGTTTAACTGTTTGTAGCCAATTAACAGCCACCAATCGAGCGACGACTCCATACATGCGCAGTACAATGACATAGCCCCTTTAAAAAGAAACCACTTGGGAGCATTTAGAGCTGCTTCCGCGATATCTACCGCTGACTCTTGCGCTGACTGGACACGCGCAACATTTAGCAGACCTGCCCATAACAATAGATTTAGCTCATTAGCATGGGATTTGACGCATGAAACGTTCGCTCTCTGAAACGGGCCTAATGAAACAATTGGATTAGGGTCTAATAGTGTATATTAATCAAATATCTATTTCAAGGGTTAAGTAAATAATTACTCTAAGAAATGTTGAACTTGATTGCAGGCTCACAAGATACCTACTGCCCTCGAATTTATTCAGCAAAATCCTTTACCACACCTTTAGATTTGGGATGCTAAATGTTTCAGAAATATATATTTTGGCCAAAATATTTGACACCAGATTCTCAAACAAACACTCTATTTCCCGCCATGTTTGTCCTGATTACCCAGCAGTCTATATGGTCCCCAGAAAGTTGTCAAACGTCTTGTTGTTATCGATATATAGGCTGTATAATTATAAATGAAACTATTAATAGTACATTTTTGAGTACCAGCGTTAGTTAGATTCATAGTCATGCTACTACAGACCCAACTCCAAAATGGAGAATATTGTTGTAATAGTAGAGACAGCAGTATATAACAGACATGAGTTGAATGCTACCACGTTAAAGAGTATGCCAAGAGTAGCGATACCCTGAAATTTAGTGTTGATAGCATAAAATGGTATTAAGTTATCTAGATTTTAATAGTTAGGGTTTTATATGGGTTTGAGCCAGTTATGCTTAACTAGCCTAGTTTTCGTGATTTCCCGCCTGTATTTAAATGTCAATAACTCTCAATTAACTCAGTAGTACTTACATGTACTGTGGCATGCTTTAATACAGGCGGCATTCACTTCATCTACTATCCTAAGTTTTTTGGCGTTATGCAAATAAGGGCAGTCATGTAGGTAAAGTAAAGTTCTATATTTAACGTCTAACCGACTGTTCTTCCAGGAGGGTGACGGTGCACAACGTTACTCCCTTCTCTGACAGAGCTCCCCATTAAGGGAATTCAAAGCTATACAATCTACTCGGATCATAGAAGAGTCGGTACAGATGTGGAGGCCCACTGCAGGAATCGAACTCGGGACCGCATGCTCAATGCAGGGAGGGTCTTTATACTAACTTCACTAGTTAGAGTGAAGGATTTATATGAAGATTCACGGTTGAGACCTCTTCATTATAGACCTTCCCACTCTTACTAGTCAAAATTGTATAAAGACCCTAGTGTTTACCGGGTATAAAGGTTGCTCATGTAACAAATGCTGTACGGCATGGCTGTTTTAAATGTCGCTCTCCGTTCTTACTTTCTGTTTAATTTGTGTTTACTATTCTTCAATATCGGGAAATAGATGGTCCAAAAAAGGTCAAAGAGTGGCCAAATTCTTCCTATTCAAAAGTGCGAACCCATTGGCTGTCACCTTCGTGTTCTTGAAATAACGTCACAGGAAAACTCTCGCCAGGTCTCCTTTGACGCGGTTATTTTCTGACCGGAAATGAAATTTCACATTTCCGGGCAGCTAAAAAAATGGCTAAGGAATATCGCAATCCATATTTTTTGCCGTTTACATCGGAATATCATGTAGATCCGACATGGTAAAAGAAAATTAACTGTGATCAAGTGATAGTCTTTTGCTAATGATAAAACAATTTGACAATTGTTTTATCATTGCGTTCGACGAAGGAGAACGCATCCTAATCTTGCAGTGGACTCCCTGTGGTCATGTGTGGGCTACCTGTGTTTTCCCAGGCGAATTCGTGTATGTCCGTCCGCGTCCGTCCGTCCTCATGTATGTTTGAACCTTTCAGAATAAATTATCTCGGCCGGGGAACTGGTAACTACACGATGCTTGGATCAAATGAAAACCGCCATGTAAACGTCGAGTATAAAGTTTATTATTTTCCCAATCCAATGCAATAATGTTTAAAAAGTTCTCAAGTACGATTTATCAAAGCCTGAGGAAAGTGTGTGCTACTTCTGGAGCATTGGCAAAGTCTGATGTCCGAACTATATCAAGTAAACCATGGTCTGTTTTGTCGGCGCGGTAACAACCGTGTGAATTCTGTTGGCTTGCTCGCTGTATTGGATTCTGCTTTTCGCTGTACATACAGGTACCAAAACTACAAACAGTAAGATATGACCTGGCTGAAGAGAAATCTAGGTCTGAGTTTTCTAGATACCCGTAATCGCCGTATCCTGTGTGAGTTGCGACACTGTGTACATCTTGGTTTATATACGTATACAAATTAATACTGAGTTAATCTATAGCTTTGATATGGCAAGGAACTGGAATATCAACACAGTACAAGGTGAGGGAAATTTAATGTACTGAGTTCATTGCTGTGTTTCCTAATCAATTAATATACACTAAATTTCTAACGAGACCTGAAACAAGGCTGATCTAAGCTAGGATCCGGCTAAACCAACATTGACCAAACATTATTCTGCAACTAACAATGGCACTCAATATTTTGCAGCCAACCTTGTTCTCGCTTGAAAAATAACGTGAATGATCTAAAGGAACTGCATGGGGTGTTGTTTATACACAATGCATATATACTTAATTTATGTTTTAAAATGGAGTGTACTTAGTATTGTGAATGCTAGGAACTGGAATGCAGTTTATACACATCTGAATAGCCGTAGCTAGCTATATTATAGGGTTGATTCGTGTTCTACGCTAACTCCAATTATTGCTTTACACTGTATTGGTGGGTTGCACTGGCGGCCATGTTGGTTGGTAGGAACAAAAGAAACCACATTTGCTTCTTTTGTTCCTACCAACCAAGATGGCCGCTATGCTTTTGTGATTGTATTCCCTTAGGAATGATTGCAACCCAAGAATACCACACAGCAAAATGTGCTACGAATGCTCAAACGAATGCTCAAATGAATGCCATAACCATATAAAACACATATCATTTGTTACATGTTACACAAAGATAATTACAGTTTTATACCCAGATGCATCCCCTTGTATATTAACTTATAAGTCAAGACATCAAAATTTTCACATGAATTAAAACAAGTATTTTTGATCAGGATTATTTGCACAGTCCATATCATTGCTGCAATCTTTCAGCCTTTTGAGTTAATTACCACAGTCCTTTCTCTAACCAAAAAATAGTCGAACGCACTTTGATAATCTAAGATTACTTCTAGTTATCAATATGATCGATTCTACATCAAGTGAATAGTTGAATAGTAGAATATTTCTTGATTTGAGTGTTGATATGCTAATGTTGACGTAAATTTGACGTAAATTCGGGAAT
This sequence comes from Actinernus sp. WN-2022, assembly GCA_030867875.1. Taxonomy (NCBI): domain Eukaryota; kingdom Metazoa; phylum Cnidaria; class Anthozoa; order Actiniaria; family Actinernidae; genus Actinernus; species Actinernus sp. WN-2022. The sequence goes on from JAOWCC010001501.1 coordinate 27,706,823, forward strand.
TCACTTTCTTTGCTTTTTCCTTTGCGAATTAAACCGTTTTCTGATTTTGACAAAATAGTTGGTAAAATCACTGATATGGCCTTCAAATATAACATAGATGTTTACAAAAGGTCATTTACCTCTACCAGAGGAGTATGTTTTGTATAATAAATGAAGACCGAATTTACGTCACCGACTTGAATATATTATAAATAGAAACCTCTATAACTCGTATACGCAACACTCAAATCGAGAAATATTGTACTATTCAACTATTCACTTCATGTAGAATCGATATTAGTGAAAAAATGTGTGACCTGATATACACTTTAAAGGAGAACTGAATCCTAAATCAATCCGTTGACTATACAAACTTGTATTCAAGAAAAATAAGTTCTGCTATTTTATTTCTTTGCGGTGCACCTCTAAAAAGAGGAAATACGTTTTGAAGGTCGAAATATAGCCGATTCTCCGCTGATAAAGCTAGTTTGTGTGGCGGCTCAATTCATTGCTTTTTTCCCCGTATCGTACGTCATGCTACACTACACATATTTATTTCACTTAATGGCGAGTTGGCTTAGAAAACTTTTCGTTCCTTCAACTTCCCTGCACCCTTTCCTATTATATATTTTCCTCTTTTTTCCCCTTATATAATATATTTTATAACTATTAAGTGTATGTCTGTAAATTACCCAAATCTAAAGCAATGAGTGTGAAATAATAAAAGAATAATAATAATGCATACCAAGGAAAAACAACCACACCTTCAGCATAAAGAAAGCACAATAGTGCGCAATTAGGAGTCGTTAGTCATCTATTCAAAGCCGAGAACAACATGACAAAACCAATTTATTCCCCGTATCGTACGTCACAAGATCACATTACAGGATTTGAGCCGTCTGTACTTAGCGGCGGTTGGGAGGAAGATTTGCAGATTTTCTTTCCTTTGACGCAAAACACAGTAAAATTAATTTTGGTATGAGTCTTTTATTGTTTACATCAACTCATTGAGCTAAAGTTGATATAGGCTTCAGTTCTCCTTTAACACACTTTCCTTAAAATTAATAGATGTCAACATTCAAGGTGAGGATGGTGCCTCTCCTCTTCATTATGCTGCAAGATTTCGCGCCTCCAAAGCGAGACAGTCTATCAGCAGGCTGCCGTCGCTTACCGAAGACACCAATAATGACCCGAACGACGACAAAACAATTGGTAGTGCTCTGCAACTGGCTCTACTGCAGGTAGCGGGTAGCGATGAAACCTTACTAACAGACGAAGCTGTCGATGATGAAGACGAGTCTGTAATCGACTACTTGTTGTCAAAGAAGGCAAACGTTAATTTCAGGGACAGTTATGGTCTGACGCCTCTACATTATGCCGCTAATAAGAGCAACGCAGTTGCAACAAGGGAACTTCTGCGCTGCGAAGAAATCAAAGTTGACGTAAGTTTTATAGCGGATTTTGGGCTCCTGGTTCGATCGCAATATGTCAATAGTCTCGCACATCACTAACATGTAAAGCACAGGCAGCCCAAGCTCTGTATTTGCACTGTGTGACTATTATTTCACAAAATTCTCAGATAAAGAAATTAAACTTACCTTAAGAGTTTGTTGTTGTCCTGTTGTTTCTCTGGGGTCTAGAAATGGCGGTTATGGGGCATTTCTCTCACTTTGGGTTTTTCTCTCTTCTCTGTCTAAAAGAAAGGAAAGGCTGCACACTCAAATTCAAACCACGAGGCACTTGAGGCCGATTTTTCGCACGAAAACCCATCCGATAGGCGTAATTTCCTCCGTCAGGTGAAAGGTAGGTAGTTTTTCTTACCCCAGAAGTTTTCAGACTTGAGAAATCATTATCCTAACTCTTCCAAATGAACTCATTTCTTTGAAAAAGCTCTCTCATTCTTCGTCAGAAACTACGTGTTTGCTGCTATTCGGTCATGACCGTGGCAAACTCGGCTTTGTAGCCTGGTCTGCTGACAAAATTCCTCTTTCCGGCAGAGGGACAGTCAATAAATTGCCAGATACGTTACTCTCTCCCCACGGGGTCTAACGTGCCGCCTATTGTACCGATCGAGTAGACAATCGTGTGGCAACAATTTCAAACAAGTTGACAAAGCTTGACGTCGGCTAGTTCCCAAAGATCACGGGCTCAGAACTTATACATTATATACCTAATTTTGAAACTTGTCTAAAAGTGAATCGGCTCTATGGTAAAGTGGTTTAGAGCGCGCGCCTCGAATCCAACGATTCGGAGTTCGATTCCACACAAGCCTGTAACATTTAAAAAAAATTCTTTTTCTTCTTTCTCAGTTTTATTTTATCTTTTCCTCTATTTTAAGCTATTTAATAGAGCCGCCTTCCACACTAAAACTTTGTTTGAGTTTATAATTAAGCAAATTGATGTATTAGTTAATTTTCACGGGTTTTTATTGATTCAAATGATCGCATGCAAAGTATGTTAATCTATTAAAACTGTAGTGTTCGATACTTTCACAGGATTTTATATCATTGCACTATAATAATATAAATAAATATCGAGGTCATGACCGTGTTGTAGCTTGAGAGCCAATGCAAAACAAAGTTTTAGTGTGGAAGGCGGCTCTATTAAATAGCTTAAAATAGAGGAAAAGATAAAATAAAACTGAGAAAGGAGAAAAAAGAATTTTTAAAAAATGTTTCTGGCTTGTGTGGAATCGAACTCCGAATCGTTGGATTCGAGGCGCGCGCTCTAAACCACTTTACCATAGAGTCGATTCACTTGTAGACAAGTTTCAAAATAAGGTATATAATGTATAAGTTCTGAGCCCGTGATCTTTGGGAACTAGCCGACGTCAAGCGTTGTCAACTTGTTTGAAATTGTAGCCACGCGATTGGCTACTCAGTACAATAGGCGGCATGTTAGACCCCGTGGGGAGAGAGTAACGTATCTGGCAATTTATTGACTGTCCCTCTGCCGGAAAGAGGAATTTTGCCACGGTCATGACCGAATAGCAGCAAACACGTAGTTTCTGACGAAGAATGAGAGGGCTTTTTCAAAGAAATGAGTTCATTTGGAAGAGTTAGGATAATGATTTCTCAAGTCTGTAAACTTCTGGGATAAGAAAAACTATATACCTTTCACCTGACGGAGGAAATTACGCCTATCGGATGGATTTTCGTGCGAAAAATCGGCCTCAAGTGCCTCGTGGTTTGAATTTGAGTGTGCAGCCTTTCCTTTCTTTTAGACAGAGAAGAGAATTAAACAGCCCAAAGTGAGAGAAATGTACGGTGGCCCATTAAGGGACATGTACGAATTTATTTATTTTTACTTGAAACCCAGGTGTATTTTTTTGGAATCCTGGAATCCCGGAATCCCAGAATCCCAGAATCCCAGAATCCTGGAATCCCAGAATCCCGAAATCCCAGAATCCCAGAATCCCAGAATCCCAGAATCCCGAAATCCCAGAATCCCGAAATCCCAGAATCCCGAAATCCCAGAATCCCAGAATCCCAGAATCTCCGCTGGTGACAAGGTAGGTACTTCGTGTAACGTACCACATATAGTATTGGGGGAGGGGTGGTCCTACTATACTATATACCTACTATAATACCACATATACATGTAGTATACCACATACATGTATAGAGTATACTATATACCAGTATAGTTATACTGTACACTATACACCCCACTATACAGTAGTATACATCACTATACATCACTATACAGGCCTATACAGGCCTATACACCACCGCCATAACGAGCCAGACGCTCTTAGCAACCAATGTTTGACTTGGCACCCGGCCCGGAGAGATCGCAGAACTGAGTTCTGCGATCTCTGCGGGGTCCTAGTCAACTCTCTACATTCCCATCAATTAAACGCAGCTTGAGTTATATCTAATCCCTTTAACTATGACAGCCTTCGACGGCCACTAACTTAAGTTGAAATCAATCTTATTTTGGTTAACTTGCCGGAGTCGCTAGAAAAAAATGAGTCCTATATCCCTGAAGCGCTCAGGCAGACCTTCCCGCTAGATGAACCAACTGGGGATATAGAACTCTAGCTTGAAATAAGTCTTACTGGATTCTCTCCTTTCTAATGTAAATATAAGCATAACAACTCAGTAATAGTTAGTTTTTTTTTTAATGGTGTTCCGGTTCCCACTGTCACGTTTCCCTGTCTTGTTTAGCTTTAGTAGGCTGTCCAACTCCGGTCTATTATGTTCGTCGCTTGAACCCTGTTGCACCCTCAAGTGTAATAATTACCCTCAAGTGTAATAATTACCCTCAAGTGTAATAAAACCCTCAAGTGTAATAAGGATTTACCCTCAAGTGCAATAAAACCCTCAAGTGTAATAAAGATTTACCCTCAAGTGTAATAAGGGACGGACCATTAGAAAAGTTATGGAGGGGTGAGGGGATTCTCAAGCTGCATGAATATTTTTTACTCCAGTTTGCTGTGCATTTTTTTTTCGGCTAAGATCTCATGCACGTGTTTTTTTTTGGGGGAAAATATTTTATGTACTAATCTATTCAATTTATAATATTAAATTATTCCAAATTTAGCTATCTTTGTACTTAACAATTCTTGTCCTAAGGAAACTTTAAGAGCCATGCCCCTGTGAAAATCTTTTTTTTTTATCAGGGCTAGCGTACATATAGTGCTGTATATGGCTGTATAGGCCTGTATAGGGCTTTATAGGCCTGTATAGGGCTGTATGGACTGTATAGGGTTATATACAGTGCTGTATAGGGATGCATAGTGCTGTATAGTGTTGTATAGGGCTGTATAGGGCTGTATAGTGGTGTATAGGGCTGTATAGGGCTTTATAGGCCTGTATAGGCCTGTATAGGGGTGTATAGGGCCGTATAGGGTTGTATAAGCCTGTATAGGGCTGTATAGGGCTGTATAGGCCTGTATAGGGGTGTATCGGTGGTGTATAGGCCTGTATAGTGGTGTATAGGCCTGTATAGGCCTGTATAGGCCTGTATAGTGATGTATAGTGATGTATACTACTGTATAGTGAGGTGTATAGTGTACAGTATACCTATACTGGTATATAGTATACTCTATATGTGGTATACTATATGTGGTATTATAGTAGGTATATAGTATAGTAGGACCACCCCTCCCCCAATACTATATGTGGTACGTTACACGAAGTACCTTATAACCAGCGGAGATTCTGGGATTCTGGGATTTCGGGATTCTTGGATTTCGGGATTCTGGGATTTCGGGATTTCGGGATTCTGGGATTCTGGGATTCTGGGATTCTGGGATTCTGGGATTCTGGGATTCTTGGATTTCGGGATTCTGGGATTCTGGGATTCTGAAAAAAAAACCTGGGTTTCAAGTAAAAAAAAAAAATTCGTACATGTCCCTTATGGGCCACCGTAGAAATGCCCCATAACCGCCATTTCTAGACCCCAGAGAAACAACAGGACAACAACAAACTCTTAAAGTGCCCCTACGATCAAATTTTGACATATCAATTTTTTCTCATATTCGTAAAGTATAGTGGCTATATTATTACCAGTTCAAACCGTTTTTCGATACGACGACGGGAAGTCTTATTTTTTTGGACTCCGAATCTTGAATTTTACGTCCGCCATTACGCGAACCCGTTCCTGTGGGCGAGGAACGCCCGGTCACTTTTTTAGCGTACGTGACGTCATACACTTAAGGTTATCGTATACCTTCAGGATACTGTTCCAGATAAAATTAAGTAGCGTCTCGAATATTCGTCGTATTTAGATAAATTATACCTCATTTTAAAGCTTATAAAATTGGCTACAACAATATACCTAAGGTTTGTAATTTTGATTTTTAAATAAACCTCTTTTCCGAACAAGCGAGTTGGTTTCCAAGAGCTCCAACTCCACGGCAATTTAATGAATTTAAGATCTGTTTGCTTTTCTGGACTCCCACAGACCTTGTTTACGAAACGGTAACGGCGATTGTGGAAATTTGAAGCCGTTCTGAAGATATTTCGGTCTTCGTGAAACTGCTAACGCCGCGCAATCCAAGTATAGATGCGGGAATCGCTCTCAGCGCCTCTCTTTTAAAAATTAAAAAAATCGCCGACACATTTTTTAGCTGATATAATTGCGAACAATCTGTGAAAATTTGAAGTAATTCGCACAAATTCGCGTCGAGTTGGAGCTTTTTCAAACTATGTTTAGGACGAAAATAGAAAGTCAAGAAAACGCTCAGTGAAAAGTTTTAGACGTTCTGGCGCCCGCCTCTTTCACAGCAATCAAACACCAGTGACTGGGAAATCTTCCCACAACAACACGTGTGGCTACTTTTCCCATACAAACCTTCACGCGAACTAACATATGTAGCAAGAAAGTGTACCATTTTCCCGCTTTGAAAAGCAAACAAAACGTTTTGAATAGAAATAATCCTTCAAGTTTGTGCATTGTACAGAACTGTAGCAATTTAGCGAACCACAAAGCTGGCATTTCGCTACATTCAAGCCTTCTAGTTGAGTACCAAGAATACGGTTTGTAATTATCTTCAAGCCTCATGCAAGGATGGTTTGTGTACGTTTTGAGGACAGAAGCTTCTCCATAATTGTTTGTATCACATGGAATAGCCGGTAAGACCGTACCAGAGTCCAGTATAACAGTTCAGAATAAGGCCAAAACAGCCGAACCAACTGACAGAATGTACTACTCAGACCACAGATTTCCCGGATATTTGAAATTACAGTAAATGTATGGAGTTTTAGTTCGAATGGCCGTTTGCTCTAAAATAAAATTCAGTAAATCGTCAAAATAGTCTTACCTGTCTCTTGTGTGTTCCTTTCAGTTTCTGTGAAGTTTCAAGCCATTCCGTTCAATATTGAGTGAGTTACAGGAATTTTTCTACCCTTAGTATAATTATTGGGAAGGTAGCAAACTCGAGGCCGATCAGCCGCCGATCAGCTGCAGAAAATCGCCTCGAATTCCCACATAAATCCCGTACATCGCCAAAATTCCTTCAAATAACGGTTGCCCAAACACAGGTCCTTCACCACACTCAGCTTCCCTTTCACTGGTTTACTTTAACGGGAGAAAAATGCCACGTAGTTTGCAGTTTTCGGGTTTCGCGAATGTTCTTGTCCATCTGACCGACAACGAGGCGACAAACAGTAGACCGTCCCCTACCACGTCAATTCGATCTTGCTAGCAACGAGGCTACAAAAAGTAGACCGTCCCTACCCAGTGAATTTGACACTCCGTTGTGCCATTGTTTCATCTACCAATCGGAGTCGATGTAAAAAAACGGTTTGTTACCCAAAAGTTCACGGGCTCAGACCTAATACATATATACGTTATTTTGAAAATATTCTTTCGATAATCGGTTCTATGGTGTAGTGGTTTACATTTTGGGCTTTTGATCCAACGACCGGAGTTCGAGTCTACGCCGGGCACTAAAATTTTTTTTTTTACTTCTTTTTCTCCTTTCTCAGTTTTATTTTTATCCTTTTCCTCTATTTTAAGCTATTAGAGGCGCCTTCTACGCTACTATAAAATCGAGGTCGTGACCGTGTTGGGTTGAGAGCCAATTGTTGGGTTGAGAGCCAATACACAACAATGTTTTATTTATTTTAGCGTAGAAGGCGCCTGCTATTAACAGGGCCTCACTATTGTAAGGCGCATTTGAACATATTGATGCAATTTACGCGATATAAATTATTATTATTATTATAATTATTATTATTATGTTTTTTGTACTTTAGGAGCGAGACATTGGTGGAGGGACAGCACTGCAGGCTGCTTGTAACGAAGGGGCTGTGGACGTGGTGCGTGCCCTGATCGATGTTGGAGCTGACATCAGGGCAAAAGATTTCGAAAGCATGAGTCCACTGCACTTTGCCTGTACAGAAGGACATTTGGATACTGTTAAATTGTTGACCGCTGCTGGGGAAAAGATAGGTGGTCAAGACGAAGTGAAGGCGATGATGGCAGACACAAATCGAGACATGGGAGTTGCAATTCACGGTGCCACAGATGGCGGCTATTTGGAGGTTGTTAAGTTGTGTATTGAGTGCGGTGCAAATGTCAGGGCGGCACGGAATAACCGAGCACAGCCTCTGCATTTGGCTGCTATCAGCGGCCAAGTGGAAATTGGTAAGTTGCTCATCGCTAAAGGCGCTAACATCGAAGCAAGGGACGGCAACCATGAAACGCCGCTACACAGAGCTGCAAGCTTTGCCAGAGTGCAGTTCCTGCAGTATTTATTAGCAAAGTAAGTTGAAGATCTCTTTGATTTTGTATTGCTTCTGTAATCATGCCAATGACCGGCCTGTGATCTCGAAATCTGTACATGGCAATCCTATAGAGCACCCGACGCTTAACTGAGCTTACTCAGCTGGCCAATACACCGTCTCTTTAACTATCGTCTCCTAATAATAACCTTTGCCGATTCCCTATTAAATAAAACTCATCAGTAAATATTTGAGAAACGGATTTAATTTTACTCGACGCCGGGGGAACCATGGGAACGTTGGTATTAGCAAGACAAACGAATCGCAGGGGTCGAGTGCATTGGCAAGTTGGTTCAGATTGAAAATCTTAGGAAAATGTAAAGGCATTGTTGGAGGCCAAGACACTGGAAATAATCTAACTATTTACAGACTTTGAATAACTATGTAAAAAGTCTGTAACATGTTTGTAAAATGTGAGCATTGTACAGATATTTTATAGACATGTGAAATGTTTGCAAACTATCCAGGGGCGGATCCAGGAAATATACAAAGAGGGGCCGCGGCGTAAGCCGAACCTCGCGCCGGGAGTTTGGGGGCATGACAAGACAAGACAAGACAAGACATATTTTATTAGAGTGCCAAGCAACAGACTGTACATAGGCATGCTTCTCCAATATTCTATACAAGGATGGTTTGCCTAACTTTAAAACATTCATAGATGTATTTTGCTATTTCTGGCTTATGTTTTTTTGGTGCGATTAAATCTTTATAGTTTGTTATTTTTTTGTTTATATCTTGAAAAAGAGAGTTTCTCAGATCAGAATATAATTGACATTTAGATAAAAAATGTTCTTCATTTTCCATAATTTGACAATGTGGGCATATTCTCAATTCAGGACTCACATAAACTCTGTTATAACGGCCTCTTTCAATTTGTAAAATATGGTCGCTTATTCTTAACTTAGTTAGTGCTCTGCGATGATCTATGTTTTTAACTTCCAATAAATAATCTTCGAGTTTATATTCTGTTTTGAACTCACGAAATGTTCTTAATTTGTTTCCTCCCACTGATCTGGATTCATCATCGAAGATGCTTGATCTCCAGTCTTGAGTTTCAATATCCTCTAGTCTTTGTTTGGTATATTTATAAAACCGCTTGATCTCGTTTTCATCAATAACGGCATCTTGTTGGGATTCCCAGCAATAGCCAAAGCCATTCTGAAATAATATAGCTTTAATTTGCATTGCCCAGTTCTTCGAATTTGTGTGACTTAGCATATCTAAGTAGGCTTGCTTTGCGATTCTATTTTCGTCTAATGTTAGAAGGCGGGCCCAGAATGATAATGCCTTAGATTTTACTTCAATAATGATGGGGAAACGGCCTAATTCTGCACGGCAAGCTTTGTTCACCGCTCTTTTGCTTACGCCTAGGATTTGTTTACAGAACTTTGTGTGAACTTGTTCTATTGGGTCACGTGATTCATTATATTTAACAGTATCAAGACCCCAAATTTCAGAGCCATATGTGAGAATGGGTTTTATTAGGGTATCGAATAGATGTAAGGTAAGTGACAGGTCTCTTCTAAATGAGATTCCCATGTTCTTGCGGAGTGTATCCCAGGGCATGTATCCCAGCCAACGAAAGGCACCCCCCCCCCCCCCCCCCAAAAAAAAAAAATCCGCCCCTGCTATCTATGAACGTACAAATAAACATACATTTTTACTAACATTTTACAGACAGTTTACATAGTTCTTCACAGTCTATAAATGGCTTGATTTTTCCAGCGAGGAACTCTGAGAAACCGTTGACAATTGAACTAAGCCAGGAGTGTTAGCATGCACATGCTTGCAAATACTCGAATTTGTTAAGTCAGGTTTATACCGAGCACTACAGCTTACCAATTTACATCACATTCTTTACATTTACTAGTGCTACGCGGCAAACATGATTTCATATCATAACTACATATACATATATAATCGCCGTGACCCCATAAAATGCACCAATACCCACGATTGCTCTCATCTGACTTGATAGCTCAGTTGGTAGAGCGCCAGACATGCAACCTGGAGGTCGTTGGGTTCGAGTCCCACTTGGGTCAGAGATTTTTTTTCTTTCCCTCGACTAGGGCGTGCACACTTAGCACTACAGCTTACCACTTTACATCACATTCTTTACATTTACTAGTGCTACGCGGCAAACATGATTTCATTTCATATCATAACTACATATAAATAGTTAAAGGTCATGCGTATATGGTTTTAAGTATCCCACATGGAAGAAGCGGGTTTGAGAAATAAGAGAAGAACGTGCAGATTGAAAGTATGTGATCCCACATGGATTACGTTGAAGGTTATGATGAAGCCAGGTCAGTTTGGATTCAACTTTTTCACCCGGGAGCGCAGGGCTAGTCGTGCCAGAGGGCAGCAAGAGTTGATGCTTTTCACCCTCTCATGTCCAGCCTGCATTGTCTTCTAATTTTCCCTTATTACGATGCAAGGAAAAATTAAAAATAAGGATTGTTCTTGTAGGAAATTTAGAAATTTCCCTCTTGAAGACAATGCATATTTCTAAATTTCCCTTGCATTTGTAATGAGCCGGGGAATTTAGAGATTAAATGTGCGTGAACAAACAAAGGAATCCGAGGCGATCATGGTATTACTTTAGTTGATTTTGATTGAACACTGGCTAACCCAGAAAGTCAGTTCGTCACTTGCTGCAACTCTGTACGTTGACGAAGGTGAAGCGCGGCTATAATATTAACTCGTGGATGCGTGTCAACTCGCTCGCTCGCTCACTCACTCACTCAGGTGTTAGCACGGCCAAAAGAGCCAGGGAACAAGTTTGTTTGCAGTCAAAAATTCGATATCCGATATTAAGTTGCGTTTATCACGCTGTTGACCGACGGCACGGCGCTCGTGACATTTGTTTACATTATCAAAACAAGAGCTAATTGAAGCACATAGAATGTGAAAGAACCACTGATCGATACTAGCTTAGTTAACTGAATCCTGGACTCAAAATGAAAATAATACATGTATTTGATGTATGTGTAGACCCCGGGGGGGGGGGGGGGGGGGGGGGGGGAGGGGGGACTCCGATATAAAAGGGGTAGGGATGCTCGTCGGACATTTTCGATTTGACCCCTAAGAGGTACTAAAATGGGCGTGGCTCAAGCTTATTTTGACCCCTAAAAGATAATAAAAATGTAAATTGATAACAGCTTTTTTGTTCAATTGACACCCGACCCCTAAAAGGTACCGCTTTACATAGAAATGTCTGTGTTTGATGGTGGATACCCTAAGTGGTACCAAACTCCTGATTTTGACCCCTAAAAGGTACGACGAGCATCCATGTACCCCTCACATAAGGGAGTCCCCCCCCGGGGTGTAGACCTGTAACTGATTTGATATTATGAAAATTAACTGGTGCTCACTGTCAAATGTAATTTTTAGCTTTCCCTACATTTTTGAAAAGCTGAAAGGGACTGAATTCTTAAATATTAGAGATGGTGTGACCGCTTTATTTTATGTCTACAGAGGAGCAAACATAGAGAGTCGCGACAAAAACAACTTCACGCCTTTGCTATCCGCATCCTATTCTGGGCATACGGCAGTTATCACAGCTCTTATGGGACGTGGAGCAAACATGAAGGCAAAAGACATTCATGACAGAACAGCCATCTTCATGGCAGCTAAAGAGAACTGTGTGGACACCTTGAAGGTGCGAAGCTATAGAAAAACAAATGAATTGTCTGCGAAATATTTGCCGGAAATTACAGAGCTATGCAGCGTATAGTAGGGTAGCAACAAATCCCGCCTTATTAGCTTGGGTTGTGTTCAAGTTGTATCAAAAAGTGAATACACGGAGCTAATGCAACGAAAAAAAGTACCGTTTATTTCTTAGAAATGTCATCCAAAAGTTTTTTACCCGGGTATTTTATAGGTTTACAACCTAAAGAGTCTCGAGAAAGATATCTAACGAAGCTGAAGTACGTAGATGGACAGGTCCGAGGGCAGTGTGGAAAGACGATCTGGAGACTTGGCCTAGCGTTACCTACATATGTCGGAATGTATCTGCTGTTTAAGGAAAGCCCGTATACACAGGACCAGCTCATGAACTATAAAAGACTTCAGTGCTACCAGAACTTTGCAAATGACTAGGTCAGGGAAGTCTTGAGCAAATAATTTGGCGACAAACGTCTGATGATAGCGAAGGTAAGTATGTGCGTGACGATCGTCACGTCGTTGTTTACTCGATCGAGTGAACGTGAAATCTGATCGACGTTCAAACGAAATAAGAACATTATCTCTTCTGCAGGTTAACCATTCACAAAGAATGTCGGCAAAGCCGCTTACTCCATGGACTGTCTGTGAGATCTCGGGAAAGATATTGCATTGGCAGCTCACTGTAACTGTATGGCTGGCCTTGGGTATGCGTACGAGTTGTAGTTCATCAGAGTGATCCCAGAATCCTTTGAGTGAGTCACGTCGTTTGGCCCCACGAAGCTTCTCTTTAGTTGGGCTTTTGAAGCTGACTGAAGCTTTCCCCAAGGCCAAATTATTTGCTCAAGACTTCTCTAACCCAGCCATTTGCAAAGTTATAGTATAGCACTGCAGATACATTCCGACATGTATTGTCGGGTAACACTTAAGGCCAAGTCTCCAGATTCCACACTGCCCTCGGAATCTCGTGTGGTCCTGTCCAATCTACGTACTTCAGCTTCGTTAGATATCTTTCTCGAGACTCTTAAGGTTGTAAACCTTTAAAATAGCCGGGCAAAAAACTTTTAGATGACATTTTTTTTCACTGCATGAGCTCGGTGTATTCACTGTGTTTGACTGTTGTTTTGATTGTGGTTGACCTCCAGTTCGGCCTTGACAACAGTAACCAATGACGCTGTAACCGGTCTATAGAACCCTAATCTTTCTTTATTTCACACTCGTTACTTTACATTTGGGTAGTTTACAGACATACACTTAATAATTATGATAATAGATATGGGGGGAAGGGGGAAGAAGAAAATATATAATAGGAAAGGGTGCAGGGAAGTTGAAGGAACTAAAAGTTTTCTAAGTCAACTCCCCATTAAGTGAAATAAATATGTGTGGTGTGATCTGCCTTTGCCTATAAATCCAAGTAATCATAGTCATATAGTAAATAAATATATTTTTTAAATTGAAAAGAAGTTAAGGACTGTTTTGTATGGTAAAAAAAATACAATAACAACTAAGAAATGTACATTAAGCTGTATCATCTGATTAATCATAATTTCATCACAAGTAAAGTGAAGTGAAAGGAGGTGAAAATTTACACGTAGGCCATTAAACAGTTATTTTTTATGCGACTTTAAAATTTTGAGCGTTTGAGATCTCTTGTGCTAGTTGGTAAATTATTCCAGAGTTTAATACCAGTTGATTTAATAGAACATTTTCCATAATTTGTTGAGGCTGGTAAGACAAAGAGGTTCTTTGAAGCATGTCTAGTATTATAGTTATGTATGTTGGAGGCTGGTTTTGCATAATTTTGAAAGGCTTGAGGTAACTGATTATTAATATAATCATGCATAAATAGAGCAATATGTAGGTAATTAATTTCTGATATTTGTAGAATGCCAAGGTACTTAAAAACCCTACTAATCCTTACTGCTTAAACTGTTTTATTCTAATTCATATTGATCGGATCTCATGCAGGAGCTTGTGAAGCATTCTTCAGCAAAGGGATTAATCAATGAAAGCAATTTTGACGAAGACACTCCTCTACATATGGCAGCCATGAAAGGTTTTGTCGTTGTGTTGGAGGTATGCTATATAACTGTCATTTCGTCAACTTTAAATAGTTCGATAATATCCCCAAGTCATCAGCCTGGGTTCAGTTCGGATGCGACGCAGGCTACAAGTCAACAGTAGTTTATACAATCATGGAATTTATGGATTATTCATTCACAGATCCTGTTGGATAATGGGGCCAGGATTGATGCCCATAACGAGGAGAAGTTCACGCCCCTTCACCTTGCCGCTAAACACGGCAGAATGAGGTATAGTAAGCCTGCATGTATACCCGCTGTATCACATGGCAAAACACACTTTCAGTTAGTAAAGTCGGAATGCTTGTATAAATGATGTGCTATGGAAAGATAACTGAGAAGCTTCATAGAAAAGCAGATCTACCTTGGAGTTCTTTTTCCGAAGTACGATCGGCGTTTATTTCAGAAGCAAGTCATTAAAGCCTGGATTACCTTTATATACGCTCTGTATGCTCTAGGTACTGATAGGGGAGTGAGGGGCAGCGAGGAACGAGGTAAAAGGGCGCGTGGGGGAGGGGGAAAGCTATCCGAGGATGGGTATACACGACTTTCATAATGGCCGCCTCCTAATTTGCATAATTTGGAAGATAAATCTGTAGAGGGAAACCAATGCTACCACATGAAAGATCACATTTAAACTAGTAATAGTTTTGAGTTTTAGAGCAATGTGGAGAGTTGCTTTTGAGCTACGAGCATTTCTAATGTAGAAAAACATGAAAGCGAGGCTAAAAAGGCGTCCGTTGTTTTTCTCATACAAATTTCTCTAATTTCAACTGGCTGTAACTTCATTGCTTTTTAAGCTACAGCACTCAACTTTCACAAGTTCACTAATGTCGACATGCTCTTTCACATGGCAATGTTCATATTTTCTATAAATGTGGATAAACAACCGAAACGGAAAATCACATATGCAAATTAGGAGGCGGCCATTATGAAAGTCGTGTATGGGTGATGATATAATTCTCATTAAGTAATGCTGCGGCTTAGAACGATAGCATTGAATGGCAAAGCAATGTAAAAAGTCCGTTAATTTTCTATCATTCTTTCTCGTAATTTGATACTCGTACATTCAATAGAAAACCATAAACGTAATATATTTTCATTAGATAACTTTTGAAGTTTGAATTTAGTTTTGATCAAACTAAGTATGGTTTGATTTCAGAGAAAATGGTATGAGACGAAAGTTCTCACATTTGTGATTCAAACTGATATTTCGTTACCCGGTCCCCGTTCCTATTGGCTGGATGGTGTTTTCTGTATATTTTCATAGAATATTGAAGCAAAATAGTATATGAGGATGTGTTCATTGCCGCAGCCTATCGTCCTTTGCTTCGTTCAAGGCCAATCATTACTAAATGACAAATACATTGCAAAACTGCAAAAATGTTCTTGTTGAAGTTGTGGCCGGCATTTTTAAACTCAGGGCTCTTTGTAGTGAAGAGAGTCCCATGAATGTAACTCGAACGAACGTCATACTTGAGTGATTCTAATAACCTCTTGGAGGTCTTTCAAATAGGACCTTGCCTTATAGGGGCACTGTCAATCAAATTGAACCTATGTTTTAAAACATAACACCTTTAGTTAGAAGAGAATACCATGTGAATGTCCTGATATGCTTTTCAAACGTTTTCGATAGAAGATGGCAAGGATTAATGTGGACTAAATAAGGTTGCTTTACTTACTTTATCGTACCTTTACTTTTCGTCTAGGACTGTTGAAGCATTAGTCAAGAGAGATCCGTCGATTGTGAATGACGAGGATGAGCTTTCCAACACCTCCCTTCACCTTGCTGCATCAGAAGGACACAACAAATGCGTTATGGCATTGCTGGACCACGGGGCTGCAGTGGATGCGAGGTGAGGGTTGAACATTAAACATGTACACTTAATGGCTGGCCCCGAGGGAACCAGTGAGTTTTGTTTACTCGAAATCCTCGATATTCTCCTAGACGGAGTCGAGGGGAAACAAAACTCACTGATTCCCGAAGGGATAGTCATTAAGTGATTTGTTATATAGACATAAGTTTTACTATCTGATACCAGCGAGGTTTGTCGTCTTCTTATCGGGAAGCTGCTTTTCAACTCAAAACGCTGCCAGCATTTTAGTATCGTTTTGTGTCTTTCTTGCATCCTTTTTTAGCTACCAATGCCTCACTCTCGCGCTTGATAAAGATGTAAATTGTTTCTTTGGATCTGGTTCCATTTTGAATGCTTTCTGTCGACGAAAAATGGTCAGCTTTTGATGAAGATCTAGTCGTTTTGCTAAACAAATAATTCCCGCCTTTAGCTAGCCAGTAGCGCGCGCGACACTCTGTCACGATGTGATCACGTGGCGGGTGACTGCCACGTGACCCTGAATCAGCCAATGAGAGTATGCGTTGTGTCTGGAAAACTTATGGCTACACTTAATTAAATGACTGTCATCGATCCTCGATGTTCCCCCTCGACATCAAGGATCGAGGGGAAACAAAATTCACTGACTCCCAGGTCAAAAAATTAAACTGACAAACTACATACAGTGTACGTATGGTTTTCGAATTTCATTCAACATTCATCTCGACGGTCTCAAGACGCGGCCAAGCTGTTGTTTCTCTAGGGAGTTAAAAGAAATTGAGGCATGTTATGTGATACGTTCTCGTCCAATCGATAAAGGCGTTTGACTTGAGGAGTATAAGAACACAAACTGTAAATTGCACCTAATCTCATTTTAGTTGTATTTCTTTTCAAAATTTAGATGAAAATCGAGGACCAATGAAAAAGACAAAAGGGACATGCAGGCGGTGTGCCTGAGGGACATCGGTATAATCCCTGATTTTTAAATCATGATTAAAGTACCGCGCATTTTGTTTCACGACCGCGCAGTTTGGGGTTTGGGTCGAGTGACGTAGGATCAGGCAAGAAGCCATTGTTCACTTCCTGATCTTGCGTCACATAAATTATACACGATGTACTAAACCAATGCTTGTAATTAGTGTACTTTCACTCGGTCATGAAAAGAGCCCGGTCGCTTTTCACTTTTTTTTTTAGCAAACTTCAACAGTTTTTTTTGCAGAATTGCTCTAAAACTATGAGAATTTGTATAAAGAAATAATAAATAAAATGTCTATGAAGTGAAACAATCGACTCCGTTCTTATTTTATTTTATTAAATTTTAGTCTTTCCTTTACTCATTTTGTGCAATTAAAAATAAATTCGGGCAGCGCAGACATGATTTTTCCGTGTCGAAGTCATGCATAATTGTCAAAATCATGCAACAATTTTTATTCCATTTATGTTATGCTAATTATATGTACATGCGTAAGGTCAAGTGGTTTGCACATCTATGTTCGTCTTCGTAAATAATACATACTGTAGAGTGCGTTTTTTTTGTCTAATTCTCATTCTAAATATGTCTTACACGAGGGGCCTTGCCATCTGTCATACTTTTTCTTAAAAAAGCCTCGCCGTTGGCTATATTTTTACTTTTGTGAATATAAATGTGCAGACCACTTGACGTCATGCATGTGATTAGCATATCTTTAACGGCATAAAAATTAAGGTTTTCGGCGTCGTGGCGGTGTTGGGTCAGCCAACGCAAATTGTTCGCAAGTCTG
This sequence comes from Actinernus sp. WN-2022, assembly GCA_030867875.1. Lineage (NCBI taxonomy): Eukaryota > Metazoa > Cnidaria > Anthozoa > Actiniaria > Actinernidae > Actinernus > Actinernus sp. WN-2022. The sequence continues at coordinate 27,724,375 of JAOWCC010001501.1, forward strand.
CTTTTGTTATACAAACATTTTGGAGCTGAAGATTCACATAGACTTATTCTCAAGACTTGGTGGAATAATGTACACATCCTGTCGCAACAGCAAAAGTAATCATAAGAAAAAGAAAAAAAACGTCTACATCAAGATGCATATTTTAACGAAACTTGCATCAACGTGCGTGCGGTCGTTTGGCCATCCTTCACAACATGGGCGTAGGGAGGTCCTGAAAATTGGGGAGGGGGGCAAAATGATGAATCCTGGAATATTTTCATTGATTTGGGGGGGGGGGGGATGATGAATTATGGGAGACATTTTCATTAATTACGTCTGTCAATCTTTCTTCTGGGACTGGGCTTGCGTCCCCCTTCCCCCAGGCGCCTCCTCCCTACGCCAAACGCTTCACAAGTTGAGCACAATTAAGTCAGCTTCCTGGTTGCGTTGACATGTAATTCCGTTTGACTAGAGCTTGCTAGCTAAAGGGCCACTTTCAATTGAATCGAACCTTCAAGTTTAATTTTATTTCTTTAAAACAAAACTACAAAAATAACACCCTGAGATCGAAGGGAAATAACATGTGAATGTCCTGATTTGCTTTCCAAACTTTTTCGATTGAGGTGGGAACGATTAAAGTGAATTACAAAAGCTTATTTTAGAAACTGGTCTGATATTGTTTTACAAATCATTTCAAGTTGCTCTAGATTTCTCTTAAAAGCAGTATTTTTCATCCAGTCGAATCTTTGTCATCCTTAATCAAAATCGTCTCAAATTTTCTCCAATACACCTGAAAAACATACTCTGCTAGTCTAAGTAGTTATTTTCGTCTTTCGTCGTAAGAAAGTTTATCATTTGGGGGTTGAGAATGCCATTAAAAGCGTTACTTTATCCTCGAGTTTGTTTGATGTCCTTATAGCCACGTCCTGCTCTATATTTGCTTAGACACTGTATTTTAGGAGAGATGCATTCAATGAATGCAACGTACTTTGGATTTGTGTAAGGCACTAAATATCTCAATATCGATACTTGTGCTACAGGAATCACAAGCTGTGGACTCCGTTGGACTGTGCTGCCTATAATGGCCATGTCAAGTGCGCGTCTATTCTGCTGGATTCCCACTCGCCCGTGGATCCCACTGACAGGACTAGGGTATGTCAACAACTGGTCTATATCGAATATTAGTAAGAACATACGCCCGTAATGCGGTTTGAAAGCTGAAAATAAAGTTAATGTTATCGATACTGTTTCTGTACGACAAGTTATATCAAAAACGAGTGTGGTATCAAAACACCGAGAAAGGAAATTAATCTCGAGGGGCGAAGTCCCGAGATATGTATTGCTTTCGAGGTGTTTTGATACCACGGGCAAACACACATAACGGGGTTTTGATATATAACTTGTCGTACAGAGACAGTATCGATAAATCATTAGGAAGTATTGTTTGTCTGGTATTATGCTGCGTATAATTATTGATCACAAGGCTTGTCATCGTTATTTTCTGTTCATCATTTCAACAAACGTGTCTAGTAGTGTAGTGGATAGGACAGAGGACTAGGAGTCGAAAGCATTCAGGAGTGGAAGGTTCGAGACACATTACATACGCGATTGATTTCTATTTCCACTTCTATTCATGTGAAGTCATACCTATGATGTAATATTTGTTACTTTGTTAAAATGCAAGTATGTTGATCAGTGTTTGAACTATAGGAATGTGCTAAGGCTTGGGAGATTACAAGTAATGAGAAAACTGCAGCAGGTTAATTTTCAGTCGAAAATGCTAATTGCTATGTGCCTGAACCGGTGCGATCTTGATCTAGTGTTTCATTTGGTGTACCAAGATAATAACCAAAATGGATGACCTGATTGGCTGAGAAATATATTTACAAAACAGCAAAATATAAATATACCTACTTATTGAACGTTTTATGAGGTAATGGAATTAAATCATCTCTAAAGAAATATAGTTATTAGTAATGATCGATAATGACAACGTAGTGGTTTGTATTATAGCTCGGGAGTTGTTCCGTAACTTGTATTCTACAGACAACTCCACTCCACCTTTATCAGTAATGACAACGTAGTGTTTTGTATTATAGCTCGGGAGTTGTCCCGTAACAGGTAACTTGTATTCTACAGACCACTCCACTCCACCTAGCGTCACAGATGGGTCATGTCGATGTTGTAGTTTTGCTGTTGTCCAGAAATGCAGATATCACTCTTACAGATCACACTGGTAGGAACTGCCTTGATATGGCTGTGGATCACGGACAAAAGTAAGTCAGATGGAAACCAAAAACTACTTACAGGTGCCAGTTTTTGTCCTTTTTTCCTAGGCACGTTTTAAAGGGAGCCTCCACTGAAAACAATGTTTGCTCTCAAATGCTCCTTGTGAATACCTAAATATATTACTGTGTTTGTTTGGTGTAAATTGTACACTAGATGTCACTTACAGACCGATTTTCCTGGCCATGAAACCCATGTGAATTTCCCGGTCGCCGCCATTTTGAATGTTGTGATTCACACGGTTGCCGCCGTATTGTCAGAAAATAATCGATCGGATTCCGTATGAATGGGACAAACTACGGCATGTTCGTAGCCTTACCGTAACCGAACTGTAACCGTGCTACCTATCTCTGTAGGGAAACCGTTTCAATGTCACGGCATGCCGTATAGAGCCAATGAGTGGGACAAACTACAGCACTGACTACAGCACGGTTACCGCACGGCATGCCGTGACGTTGAAATGGTTTCCCATAGTTTTTGTCCTGCTGATCCAATCAAATCACAGGATTACAGTACAGCACGGTGACAGCACGGTGACGGAAATGCCGTAGTTTGTCCCACTCATACGAAATCTGCTCTAGTAACTGTGCCGTAGTCATTGCCGCAATAACCCATTTTGACGATGTTGCGCGCGTATCTAGAACTTTAAATAACAAAAGGCTGGTGAACCAGAACGAGTCTTAGCAGCTCGCGTCTATTGCTCTACTGATGCGTGCGCAACATCGTCAAAATGGCATATTTGTCCCACTATTGAAATCTGCTCTAGCTCTTTTGTTGTGTAACAATAGTGGCCACCGTGTGACGTCATAAGATCCAAGATGGCGGCGCCAGGGAAATTCAAATGACTTTTATGGACAGGAAAATCAGTCTGTCAGTGGCATCTGAATTAGAATATAAAGGGAAAAAATCGCGTCCATAGATTTAGGCATCCATAAGAAACATCAAAGAGCAAACATTGTTTTTCAGTGGAGTTTCCCTTTTAGCTAATTTCTGTTTGAACTCCGTTCAGTGTACATACTTTTGAAGTTTGATTCAAATTTGTGCTAATGAAGTCTTTTTGAGGAATTGTCTGTTGGTCCAGCAAGCAATATATTGCATCTCAAGCGAAAAAAGAGCCACAGTTTAACTTGTGAGAAAATGAATCCAAAGAATGATTCGCCTTTATGATATGTGTTTTCCAGAGAAGTAGCAACGGCTATCGTCAGTGACAAAAACTGGATGGATGCAATGAAAAACAAAACTGTCGAGCTAGGAAAAGTGACAACTCCAATGAGAAAGCTGATTGAAAAATTACCTGGTAAGATTCAGTATCCTTTTTCCCCAGTTTACTTCGTGGTCCTGAAGTTGAAAACACGAAAGAGACGCCAGTCTACCCTCAGCTGAATGCGCGCGCGAAATTCAACATAATAAAAGAGCATCGTCTACTGAATATTACGGTCCTTAATCTTTCCACTCAACCAACGAAAACTTTAATGTTTCCTTTGCGAGCTTCAAGAGCGAGGACCGACTGGCCTCGATTTTATGTTTTCGACTCCAGGACCAAGCGGTGACCTGGGGAAGGTCTATAAAACTACATTTGGGCGACTAGCGACTAAAAACAGGAACTGCTCACCCTAACCGATTTCAGTTACATGTTCATGTTAGAGCGGATTTCAATTGAGTGTCGGAAGTGTTTTGGTTTGGCGTTTACTAAGCTCTCCTATTGGCTGAGAAAGTAAACCAACCAATCAGATTCCAAAATAAAACCAAACGCAAATTGGTTTTGGTTTGGCTTTGGTTTGTCATTGGCTCACAGGGAAGCCATTTATGCGTTACTTGTGATTACTCGCTCCTGTGATTGGCTGGCTGTGGGTAATTTGCGTTTTCTCCCATGTGATTGGTGGAATGCATCATATTTGCTCGCCGCCAACTGAGCTCCCTCTTGTTGGGCTTGAAGTCTCGACTGATATATTTGCCAAGCCGGTTGGTCTCGGATGAATCCAATAAGTGTATAATGTACCCCCTGTGAGCGTGACGCGTGCAAAAAACACACACGATAAATTCCAATTCGATCTGTGGATTAGCCGGGTCCTGGCTTTGAACCACATCGCGGCAAACGTTGTGCTCCGCTGGCCGAAATAACGAAGGCTCTAGTTTCAAATACAAGTTTCCGAGGTCTTACGTTTTTTAGTAAATCATATTATAACTTAGTAAACTCACAGTGAATTACAAATTAAGAAACCTTCGACCTGTTGAAGTCTTTGGCTTAGCTTTTAAGTAGTTTTCTTGTTTATCGCGAAACATTTCACGTAAATACGCGTACGTGCTAAAAATCAGAAACATGGGCGATTGCCTCTGTTTTCTTTTAGTTTCGGCGGGAAACTGGGGTGGACGCGTGCGCGACCGTCTCGCCAAAAGCGCATTCGCGTGACGTTTTGCTGCGGTGTGATTTTGAACAGTACCTATGGTTGTTTCAAGTCTCGTTAGAATTTCAGAGTTTTTAAAAGGACTCCCGTAAAAGAAAACATTTACTTTGCGGTGTTGAATTGTGAACTGATATTTGTTCGAGGACGTTATCTGTCCCTCGAAACTCACATTTTCTCGAGTGCTTCCGCGTGAGACGATTCGGAAACTGTTTCCATCTCGGTACAGATAATATAATCGGACAAATATTAGTTCACATTTCAATGCCACAAGTCGTTTATTGTTTCCATTCTCTTACCCTAACTCTCGCCCTAAAATAGACGTGGAAATGAGTGACTGGTGACCGAGTGTGTTTTCGCGCGATAACGACGCTGATGCGAGGATTCGAAGCATTTCCCATCGAACAAAACCGTAAAATTGCGAATAGTACTTGATGTGCTAGTCGTAATACAAAATAGAAATCCCAAAAAGTGGAAACAGAAAAGACAAACGCAGAGGAAGGAAAAAAAGAACCAATCGGCAATTTGTCAGTCTACCATCCCTGTTAAGCTCCACTTACCAAGGGCAAGGCGAAGTCGAGGCGAAGTCCTCGTTATCGCGCGAAAACACTCTCAGTCCCTGGCCAGTTCGCTCCGTGAATATGCAAGTTGGCTATTATTGTGTTAATTAGCGTTGTTTAGCGAACTTCATCAATTTTCTATAGCCTTGAAAGTGTAGACTGGGGGCCCCTCTTGAACAAATACTTTTTATTTTATTTCTCTAGACGTTGCGGAGATCGTGTTGAACAAGTGTGTGACAAACAACGGCCTGCCTCTACACCACCCTGACTACAAAGTGTATATGAACTACGAGTACGTGGAAGATCTGTACTCTGATTGGTCGTTGACGAGTGGCAGTACCTTGGGTTCTGACAGTGGCAGCGTGCACAGCCTCGCTTTGGAGAAGGAGCGGTCCAAGTATGGCTTTCAAACGATAGACGAAGGAAACATCGAGGAGGTTACTAAGCAGCTGGAGAAAAAAGAAAACCACCCTCTTATGATCATGGTATGTGGGGGGTGAGGTGCGTCGTTCCTATTGTGATATAGCTGGTGTGTTGGCTGCGTGATAGCTTAAGTCCTTATTGTGATCATTATAGTTTACTGCCGGTGTTATGAACTAAACACTTGGTTTTCTTGTGCTGCATGGAGACGAGGCAATGCGTTAGGGCTGCACTAGATACCACGCATATATACCGCATTGTCTCAACCATAATGATCCATTAGGGAAAATAGGAAGTGTCTTTTATAAGACGCGAACTGACCCATTTATTAGAGTGTGTAATAGGTAAAACGTGAAAAACGTTTCTTAACAGCTATTTATGTATGGCTTGACGTCTTATATAAGACGCAGGCAACGTTTTGAGCCATTTATACGAACGTGTTTGTGTCTTCAGTAAAAGCTCGTCGTAAATAGAAACTTTCCGAGAATCTGTTCTTAGATATATAAGACATGTAACAGTCACAAGAACAGCAGTTTTACGGTCAGTTCGGGTCTCAAGAGATACACATCGTACGTAACACGAGTTGTTATGTTCCTCCGTATGAATGGTCCTGTTATGTCTTTATTAGGGAAAGAGCAGTTGGATCATGTTTCGTCTTTCGCACTCTTTACCTTCTGTAAAGTCTGTCGTATTTTTCACGTGTAGATACTGCAGTCTATGTCATAGGGTGTTAGCCATAGGGTGTTAGCGTGTTAGCCATAGGATGCATGTTAGCCATAGGGTGTTAGCCATAGGATGCATGTTAGCCATAGGGTGTTAGCTTGTGTTTCTGTGCAGGACGGGAATTATGACAAGCTAGTGAGGTAATGACCATCTGTGAAAGTTAAAGTAAGTAAGACACGCCGTGTTCGCCTAATTCAGGTTGTGTTGTGTCAATGTGCTTCTGGTACATTCATCAGTCTCGTTGATCTACATCTACATCTGTAGTATATAGTTAACTTGCAATATCCTGGAAAGGACATTCCGCAAGTTTCAGTGCACAGTGCAAAATGAAATTGCGGAAAACAAAGAAAAAACATGAAGCGGTGGTTCAGGCAAGAAGATAATTTACTAACAGCTGACTTAAAGCTGCTTGCCGAGTCCACGTTCATGAAATGGGGCGGTAAGTTGTTCCTGTCAACGATGGTCCTAGGCCAAAAACTAAATTTATATTCATGACATGATGATTGATTTCGGGATGAATTTCACTGGATGAGAATACCTAGTTTTTAGCACAGATTTATGTTAATTGTCATTAGGTGAAGAGAAAGCGCGAGAAGCTCCTAAGTCACCCTCTGATCTCATTTCTACTGGATCGCAAGTGGCGCACGTACGGTCGTTACGTATATTACATCAAGTTGTTGATTTACTGCGTGCTGTTGTTCTTTCTCACTGGTTACTCCATCATAACAACCGAGTCCCTAGTAGATAAGAAAACCGCAGGCACGTGTAGCGTGCCAACTTCAACTACCGAAAAACTGACCTACAAGCTATGGGTGACCTTTGGGTCTGTAGTGATCACCATACTGGCTGGTTGGCATATACTGATGGAGGTGAGAACTCAACGATCCAGTTGAAATACTAACATAGACCCTATGCATAAGTCCTGGTAACTAGCATGTCAACGAGGCCGGTGGGTCCTCTGGAATGTTGAAATTGAAGCGCCCGGGGAGATTGTGAAATGCACTGAACGAATGTCCAGTGAAACAATGCCGTTAATTTGCTAATTTGTTAATTTATCACGAACGACTGAGCATTATGCACGGAGCCTCGTATTGATTCCTTTGTACGTAGGAAGTGAGGCATATATATCTCGGAAATGGGCTATTGCGCTTGTGATCCCATGGGAAAGGCTTTACTCGATAGCAAACAATCAGACGCATGTACGCAGGGTTAGCCTCATTCTGAAGTTAAACATTCATAAATACCAGCGACGCTAACCCTGCGTACATGCGTCTGTATTCATTGCATTCAGCGGTAATTTTCGAATACGAAACTAGACTATTGTCTCAGTATTTTACCTTGATCTTCAGAACACTTTGAATTATTTATTTCAGTTTATAGCTTAGTTTCTTTAGGAAATAACAACCGGGAATAAGGCAGATAAGGCAGTTTTTTATTTTATAAGCATGCCGAGAGATGTCTGTCGAACGACGTCGTCGAGTGAAATAAACAATTCAGAGTTCGCAGTACATTGAATCAAGGCTAAGGAGGCTGGCGTTACTATCTGACCTCGCTGTTGTTACCGTTGTTTCAGCTCATGTATAACTCCTTTCAATACTTTGCTTGGGATAATCTCCTGGAGTGGACAGTGTACGTCAGTGCCATCGTCTACGTGTCCTCAGAGTTTGAAGGGTCGGATAGCAACGGATACAGAAAGTGAGTGCACGGATTTTTAGTCGGGAGGCCGGGGAGGGGTGAAAATTAGGAAGACTTCATATCTCTTTTTTGGCATTTTTTTCGCGAGGGTTTGGAAAGAATCAAACCAGTCCTTACGCGTGATGATGTCATGTGTTTGTGATCCCCACCAAGCCTTGTGTTGAGAGGAAATGTTGTGCCAAAGCGAGGCTTGGTGGTGATGACAAAAGCAATCATCATAGACTATATCGCAACTCCACCGTCGCAGTGCACTCTGGGAAGGATATCTCGGTTTTCCATTGTTGTTGTTGGGCGGCCATCTTGAATTTAACAATGGCAACTGAGATATCCATCTCATAGTGCACTGCGACGGCGATATAGTCTATGTATAATTAACAATTAGACCCGCAGCCCGAATGGGCTACGAGCCAATAGCCCATGAGGCGCAGCCGAATGGGCTATTGGCTCGTAGCCCATGAGGGCGAGAGGTCTAATTGTTTTAGTATAAACTAACTAGTCGGACAGTAGAAAATAATAGAAAGAAACAAATTGAAGTTGAAAAAATATTTTTATTTCGTGAAAATGCGTGCGGTTTTTCTCTACCATGGGCTATCACAAATAGACCTATAGTAGGGTAGCCAATCAGAACGCAAGATTTGTAGTAGTCCACTAGTTGGTTTATACTAATGCCTATTAGCTATCAAGACCTTGCAATTTTATTGGGCGAAAGAACGACGCATTGACCTTTACGTTGTTGGTTCTTGTCATTCACAGATGTGCCAACAATCAGAGTGTTGGAGCAGTGTCCATTTTCTCGGCCTGGATGTCTCTGCTGCTGTTCATCAGAAAGTTCCCTAAACTTGGTATCTACGTGGTGATGTTCACTGACATACTCTACACCTTCACCAAGTTCTTCCTCATCTTCGTTCTGTTCATCATTGCATTTGCCCTATCATTTTTTACGTTGTTCTCGGGTAAAACTAAGGTAAAGCAGCCCACTTTCAACACGAAGTTCCAGTATAAAAGGGCCACTGATACCTCTAGTTGTCACTCAGCCTTTGTGGAGTGAACATCTCTGTGATGCTCCGCTTATATATATACAGTCGTTGCCGTTAATGTTGTCCTAGACATATCCACATATTGATTTATAGCCTTTGTTCAGTTCGCACCTTTGTCATAAAGAACGGTAATCAGCAGTGAACGCGCCCTTTGTATTTGGTCACAAAGAGCCACGGTGGGTGGTCTAATGGTTAACGCTCTTGCTTACCAGTTCGAAGCCCCGAGTTCAAGTCTCAGTATCGGCATCGTATTTTTTTTTCCTTGTCTTTTTGTTTTGTTTACATGTTTCTTTTTGCAGTTTCTTTTTTTATATTGGATAAGAACGGACGATGTAGCTAAAATAATACTTTCAACCTGAAACGGTCTCAACTTTTCCCAGACTTTCAAAGTAGATAGTTATACCAGCACTGACTGAGTACGCCCAAATTACGCTATTTTCGTTTAGAACGGTGTAGCGATTCTGTTGATGGTTGTGGGTTTGAAAAAGCGTAATTTGTTTTTCTTACACTGTGCAGGGCTTACATGTATATGTTGTGGTTCAAATATTACCTCTGGTACAAATATATTTGAACCAGTACAAATATATTTGAACCAGTACAATTTTTTTGAACCAGTACAATTTTTTTGAACCAGTACCATTTTTTTGAACTGGTTCATTTTTTCAAGATTCTAAAAAGAAAAAAAAAATCCACCCACCCCTCCACTGACTGAGTACGCCCAAATTACGCTATTTTCGTTTAGAACGGTGTAGCGATTCTGTTGATGGTTGTGGGTTTGAAAAAGCGTAATTTGTTTTTCTTACACTGTGCAGGGCTTACATGTATATGTTGTGGTTCAAATATTACCTCTGGTACAAATATATTTGAACCAGTACAAATATATTTGAACCAGTACAATTTTTTTGAACCAGTACAATTTTTTTGAACCATTACCATTTTTTTGAACTGGTTCATTTTTTCAAGATTCTAAAAAGAAAAAAAAAATCCACCCACCCCTCCACTGACTGAGTACGCCCAAATTACGCTATTTTCGTTTAGAACGGTGTAGCGATTCTGTTGATGGTTGTGGGTTTGAAAAAGCGTAATTTGTTTTTCTTACACTGTGCAGGGCTTACATGTATATGTTGTGGTTCAAATATTACCTCTTATATTTGTACAATTTTTTTGAACCAGTACCATTTTTTTGAACTGGTTCATTTTTTCAAGATTCTAAAAAGAAAAAGAAAATCCACCCACCCCTCCACTGACTGAGTACGCCCAAATTACGCTATTTTCGTTTAGAACGGTGTAGCGATTCTGTTGATGGTTGTGGGTTTGAAAAAGCGTAATTTGTTTTTCTTACACTGTGCAGGGCTTACATGTATATGTTGTGGTTCAAATATTACCTCTGGTACAAATATATTTGAACCAGTACAATTTTTTTGAACCAGTACAAATTTTTTGAACCAGTACCATTTTTTTGAACTGGTTCATTTTTTCAAGATTCTAAAAAGAAAAAAAAAATCCACCCACCCCTCCCCTACAAAATGTTTTTTGTCAACCCTCTCTTCCCTCTAATTTCTACCCTCCCTTCCCCAGTCCCATCCTCCTTTTCCCGTGTCCCCCCTGAGACACGTTACTATACCGCTTACCTTGACGGTCACCCATCCACTTACTAACCTCGCCCGGTCGGGCTTAACTTGGGACAGCATTACGAGGTGATAGTCCAGTCGATTAACGCACTGCGCCACAGAAGCGCTTGTTGATTTTTACACCACCGTTTATTCTATAGGTGACTAATCGTCGAACACAGTCCCTCTACTTATGCTAATTTGTTTCCAGTCTCTTAATTTTATTCACACATGCGCACTGCTAACAAAATCGGACTTGGAAATAAAATTACATGGACGACAACACGGTCTGTATAATATTTAACAGCATTTGTATGGTATTTTTTAGTTTTCCATGTACAACGTAAATCTTGAATAAAACTCGACAAAAACCTATACAGTGTCTTCTTGTGTTCCTTAACTATGTCTGTGCCATGTTACAGCGAATTTCAGCTTGGGCTACTTGTGGGGAAATTATGCTGGAAATTTTAAACTAACTAAAACCCTACCCTGAACCATAAAAAAACCCTAACCGGTCAGTAAACAAGATCTTACCCACCTAGAGCTAGGGTTCTCAAGAAAAACTCGCAAACTCAACCTCCCTCTACGCCCGTGTGAAATCGTTTGCCGAAACTGAACAAACTGTGTCAACCGAGCCGACTTTTACAGAATAATCACAGCTGCGGCTGAGCTAAAAAAAAGCATTTTCTGAAGCGGCTGAGCTAAAAAAAATGATTTTCTGAACTTAGGCAGACTGAGCGAGCGACGTCATTTTTTCTCTCGAGATTTCGAAAACATCGGCCGCGAGACACGGAGCGGACAGTTTTGAAAATATCCGGTAGTCCAGAAATTGTCCAGAATTTTCTTTGAAACCCATAGTAATGCTTGCATAAGTTGACGAAGCTTTTTTCTTTGTGAAGGAAAAGAACTCACATGGAATTAAAGCCGTGTACTCGGCGTAAGGTTTATGAGTGTTTGACAAACGATAACAAACTTTTGAAGCTACGCCATGGACGATGTCGATGATCAAAATACTACATTCCCTGCGGCAAGCGCTCTCCCCTTACTAAATCTCTTAGATATTCAAACTGTAGAAAATGTTTATCGCCTTCATGCCATAAAGTTTGTTCATTTGTGGCATAAAGGTCTCCTTCCAAGCTTGTTTAATGATTTTTTTCAATATGCCAGTGGCAAACACACATACAACACAAGATACTCAACCCAAAAGAATTTATACAAATTACGTGTCCGAACTAATACTGGCAAACAAATGCTTTCATATCAGGCAATTGATCTCTGGCAGGATATTCCTAGCCACCTAAAAGACCTTAGTGTTTTTGTCTTCGCAAAAAAAATAAAACACTATCTACTGTCAGAACAACATATTAAGTAAAAAAAAAAAAAAACATTCTAGATAAATAACCTATTGTAAATATTAAAATTGTCCAGTAGTCTCAAATATCATGAAAATCTTTAGCTATTCTCGTTTTACTATAAACCTTCATTCCTTATTTGTCCTTTTTCTCTGTTTGTAAAATACTTTCAAAGGCTGGGGGCTAACTCGAAAACCTCACGGTTCACTTAGCTCCCAGGCTCAAACTTCTCAAACTCAAAATATTGCCTAACAATTTTATCTACCTTTATATGTTTGTCCACTTCTGTATATTTTTAGTATTTCCCATTTGAGTAAATAAAGATTGTATTGTATTGTATTGGCAGTCGAAGCTTTTGCAAAAGAAATGTTCGAACATCCCTTAATAAAATATATGTGGATGATAGGTGTCCTCGGCATTTCAAATTTTAAATAAAAGCTTTTAAGGAATTCAGTCAGAAAAAAAGGGGAAAAAGAAATGAAAAAATCTTCGCAGTAACAAAAATGCCAATACTGAGACTTGAACTCGGGGCTTTCGAACTGGTAAGCAAGAGGAGTTAACCATTAGACCACCGTGGCTCTTTGTTACCAAATACAAAGGGCGCGTTCTCGGATGATTACCGTTCTTTATGTAAAAGGTGCGAACTGAACAAAGGCTATAAATCCATATGTGCATATGTCCAGGACAACATTAACGGCAACGACTGTATATATATATATATATATATATATATATATTAAACAGGAAGTTCCGGTATAAAAGGGCCATGACCAGGCCACTGACACCTTCAGTTGTCACTCAGCCTTTGTGGAGTGAACATCTCTGTGATGCTCTGCTTATGATATATATATATATATATTAAACAGGAAGTTCCGGTATAAAAGGGCCATGTCCAGGCCACTGACACCTTCAGTTGTCACTCAGCCTTTGTGGAGTGAACATCTCTGTGATGCTCCGCTTGAGCGCTTCCTACTGATTGCTTATTGCGCGAAATTCAAATCAAACACATTAAAAAATGATCTTCATAGTAAAGACCACAGAGTTCGTAAACAGTCATAAAATACCGTCTAAAGTCTTTAATCAACAACTATATTTCCTCTTTACTTTTTGATGGCTTGTTTGATTTTAAATCCTCAAATTTTCCCATTTTAACAGGAGACGCTGATTACCCTATGTTCTTCTCTGTTTTGTATTTTGAGTTCGCCATGCGTGAAAAGAGGCGGAGCTTTATCCTTTTGTACCGGAACTTCTTGTTTAAATCAACGAGGACCCACATTATATACACCTGTTTCAAAAAGGTTGTCCCTATCAAGCGACAAAGCGACATACCCAGACCGCAATGGATTGTGGTTGTAGCTGAAAGTCTGGTGAAGGTGACAGGGGAAGAAAACAGAGCTTGCGCTCCAATTGATATACCCCCCTCCCCAACAAGATAAAGAGAGTAAAATGGGAAAAATACAGAATGAATTACATGTAGAAATAAAACAAAAATTGAAGCTAAATGACACCAACTCAAAAACACACTCAGCTTTTGTGAAGTGAATATCTCTGTTCAACGCTCCAACTCTGCTTTGCTTGAATTTGATCTCAGACATTTGTTATCGCGCGAAATACAAATTGAACAGTTTAATGTTTAATGTCACAAAATACACTAAAGTGTTTGTAAACGGTTCTTAAACGGGCTATCTTCATGCTGTTTATTTTTTTCGGCTTATTTTTAATTTAGCAATTTAATAAATCTTGTGGAAACAAAACTAGAAAATCCATTGTCGAAACGAACAAACGCAATCATGGATAACTATAACCAATCAAATTCGAAAACAATTACGTTTGGACACTCAATTGAAAACCGCTCTAGACAGATATCACCAAGCACACTGTCTAAACGCCATAATGGTAATATGTTGAAAAAGCGATTGTTATATGAAACATGTCCGAATTTGTTTTCTATCTCAGAAATTTCTGACAATTGTGGGACTTATTTCCTACATATTGGTTCAAGTAAAACCAATTACTTCAGTTCATAATCGGTTCTTTGATGTTTTACTTGCTCACTGGTTTTGGATTTACGACACTCGTCTAACTCGTGATTGGTTCAAGTAAAACCAATCATAAATTACTTCAGTTCATAATTGGCTCTTTGATGTTTTACTTGCTCACTGGTTTTGGATTTACGACACTCGTGATTGGTTCAAGTAAAACCAATCGTGAATTACTTCAGTTCATAATTGGTTCTTTGATGTTTTACTTGCTCACTGGTTTTGGATTTACGACACTCGTGATTGGTTCAAGTAAAACCAATCGTGAATACTTCAGTTCATAATTGGTTTATTGATGTTTTATTTGCTCACTGGTTTTGAATTTACGACACTCGTGATTGGTTCAAGTAAAATCAATTGTGAATTACTTCAGTTCATAATTGGTTCATTCATGTTTTACTTGCTCACTAGTTTTGGTCTTATGACACTCTAACCACAGACTTTAGCCATTGTTTGCATGAATACAGTGCGCGAATTTTGTTGACCCCTGATAGTCATTTCATAGAATATACGTAACAGTATTAGACCAAACATTTTCCTCGGTACAGATCCCAAAAGAAGCATTCATGATTCCCTGTTTCACCCTAAATTTAATGATTAATCATTAATTACACATGTATACTCAGGGAGGGGTGGGTAGGTAGTTTGTCAGAAACCGTGATTGACCCGCCTTGACATGTACAGAGCATTGGATCCAACGTCTTCCCCAGTTATTTTTGCATTTATTAAAGGGATACGCGAGTACAAAACACTTATGGTCTCAAAATGATGTTTGCACTGTCCTGAAAACTCAATAAATAGAGAATAATACATGATATCTCACGAGTGAGCGCAGCCGCGAACGAATGAGATATCGAGTTGAACACGAGAAGATAAATTCCATATCTCCAATCGTCCATATATTATTTTGTTCATTTTATCAACAATACTTGGACCTGGGCCCGGTTGTTCGAAGCAAGGGTAAGCGCGTGACGTGGACATCGCTGATTGGCTGAGGTGATATCCACACACGTAAAATTATCGTATTTTTACGTGTGTTCAGATACGATATTTCTCAGTGCTGGAAATCCTTGTCAAACACTGTAGTTTATGGAATAAAAACGATTGCTTTTGCAATGCAAGCGTATAGGAATTGTGCAATAGTTTTGATGACGTCATGTTGTGGTCGAGATCATATATAATCCTCTCCGCTCAGTCATTTTCTTATATAATTCTCTGATTCTTGTTTTTTACACTTGTATTCTTCAAATTGCTTTGATAGAGTAGTTTTTCCAGATGTTCTTGCAGAATGCTTGAGTAACTCAGTTTTGCTTGGAGAACTAAATGACGTCATCAAAACATTGCGCAATACACTTTCAAAAAATTCATACACGCTTGCATTGCAAAAGAAATCGTTTTTATTGCGATTTCAGTTTTCAGTACACTCCAAATATCATTTTGAGACCATAAGTGTTTGTACTCGGGTATCCCTTTAAGGTTTATGTTTCTATTTCTTTTATTTCAGGGTCCGTTTAACAGTGCGGCGCGCTCTCTTGTCAAGACTAGTGTAATGATGATCGGAGAGTTTGATTTTGACAGTCTTTTCAAAGATGATTCCAAATTTAAAGTGCCAGTGATATCCTGGGTATTATTTGTCATCTTCTTGATTGTCATGACGCTCATCCTGATGAATTTGCTTGTAAGTTCTTAGGTATTCTTTGTGACGTTATGTTATTGTATTGTTTCTAGCGGATTTTTTTCGTGGAAAACCCTTCGTGGAACGAAATTATTTGGGGAACACGATATAGAAGGACTTTTAGAGCGAATTTCAATTGAGTGTCGGAAGTGTTTTGGTTTTGCGTTTACTAAGCTCTCCTATTGGCTGAGAAAGTAAACCAACCAATCAGAATCCAAAGTAAAACCAAACGCTAATTAGTTTTGGTTTTGTTTTGGTTTGTCATTGGCTCACAGGGAAGCCATTTACGAGTTACTTGTGATTACTCGCTCCTATGATTGGCTGGCTGTGGGTAATTTGCGTTTGGTTTTACTACACTCAACTGAAAACTGCTCTATTTTGATTATATGTAGGCTTACTGTCATCGCAAAGCTAAGACAGTGTGGTTCCAGGAGAAGTTCGGCATAGAACGATAGATTTTAAAGCAGTGGATCAGTAACCGATGTTTTTGCGGTTTGTCAATATTCAACTGAGGACGTAAACAAATCTCTGGCAGTGATCACCCTCAGTGGATAATAATATATACGTATTATTTTTATTTCAAGTGTCTCCAGTTAGCAATACCATGCTATCATGATCCTCAACCTCTTCATTACGGTCATCCTCATCATTACTATCATCCTCATTAACCTCATATTCCACCTCCTCCTTGTCGTCATTATCGTCGTCCTCATCCTCCTTGTCATCCCCGTCATACTTGTCCTCGTCGTACTCCTACTCCTCTGCGTTATCCTCCTCGTCGTCGTCCTCTTCGTCATCCTCCTCATTATCCTCCTCGTCCTTGTCATACTCCTTTTCTTCGTGATCCTCCTCGTCGTCATCCTCCTCGTCGTCGTCCCTCTCTTCGTGATCCTTCTCGTTATCCTCCTATTTCTCGTCGTTGTTCTCGTCCTTGTCATCCTCCTTCTCTTCGTCATCCTCATCATCCTTCTCCTCGTCATTAGGGGGATGCAGGTTGGCGCAGTGGTAAAACACTCGCCTCTCACCGCTGCGGTCCCGGGTTCGATTCCCGGCTCGGGCACCGTATGTGAGTTTGGTTTGTTGTTGATTCCTTATCTGCATTCGAGGGTTTTTCTCCGGGTTCTCCGGTTTTCCTCCCTCTGTATAAAAAACAACCGTGAGTCGAGTGTAGTGTGTCCAAAACAGTTAATGTAGTGGGAGTGTGTGAGGAGTAAAAGCAGGCCCCCATCAGCTTTAAAGGGGCCGTCTCACCCACAGTGCTTAGCGTACTTTTGTTATTGTTTATAAACGTGACTTTGACCCTTGTTCACGGCGGGAACCTCACGAACTAAGCGTATTCTTTATGTTATGATAATTTTGATTTGAAGATGGATGACCTTGATGAAACTAATAGTACCTTACAAGTTGAATGTGGAGTCAACATAGTGTTATACAGCAGTACTTGGTTGTACCATAACATTTACCGCTCACCCGTCGCTGCTATAAACAGAGAACACTCTCTCCGGGTAATACTAATAATTATGAAAGTGAGAGGTTTCTCTGGGGTTTCTCTCTTCGGTTTTATTTTTACTTGCAGACAGAGAGAGGTCTGCTAGCAGGCAATCTCGTTGCTGGCAGTAGCAGAGAACCAGTTCAAGAGAGGACAGTGAGCAAATTTAATACAGCTCGTTTCGATGGGAAATTAGTATCATATAAACTTTGATCGATCATCTCGGCCAAATCACTGTGTGAAAGCCCTTCGAAACCAGAGAGAGACATGTTTCCACGAGTTAAACGCCGATGCCCTCAAAATGATTTTAGGAAATTGCTCAATTCTTTTCGGGTCGACCAAGCGGAGTTTCGTTGCCTATGATATTTACCGCTCACCCGTCGCTTCCGAACCCTGTCATCAGTACTATAAACAGAGAATACTAACACTGTAATTATGAAAAGAGAGGTTTCTCCCCTCGGTTTTATTTTTCCCTGCAGAGGCAGAGAGAGAGATCATCTGCTAGTAGGCAATCTCGTTGCTGGTGCCAGAGAACCAGTTCAAGAGAGAACAGTGAACGAATAACAGCTCGCTTGAATAGGAAATTATTATCATGCAGTCTCGGCGGCTTTGTTTGTCAAATTTCGTGCGAGTATAAACTTCAAATGGTCAACCCGGTAAATCCGAAAATCTCGGCAAAATCACTGTTTAAAAGCCCGAATTCCGCCCTTCGAACCAGAGGGAGACCTGTTTCCACAAGTTAAACGCCAAAGCCCTGAAAATTATTTTAGGAAACTGTTCTTCAAGTGGAGTTTTGTTGCAAATTGTGGTCACGTAAGCCAGCCACGGTGTTCAAAAACCCAAATCGGCTCAAAGATAGTAGATACTCGCGCTAATATATCTTTACATATATGGTCAGAATTACTTCTCCATGTTGTAGGTGGAAATCGTGGGCACAAACGGACAATTGTTTCCTAATTCGTTGAGGAAGAACGAGCCTGGCATCCATCAGAGAACTACGGCCACCTGAAATAAAACTAAACTTTACATCACGAAATAATTTAAAACAGTTAAATAACAAATGAGGCTCAATAGGAAGAACAATAAAAAAGTTTCAACCTAGAATTATTTTTCTGACTATAGCTGGAAGGATGGCAGAGATGTAGAGAAGATTAAGACCACTACCATAAAACTCTGGATTTCGATGGCATCGAAAATGGCCGCTATGCTATGTGAGCGCGCTAAGCACTGTGGGTGAGACGGCCCCTTTAAGCTGTAATACTCAGCCTGCTATAACAAATGTAACAAATAAATAATTAATTAATCCTCCTCGAGCTCCGTCCTCCTCGAGCTCCGTCCTCCTCCTCGTTATCCTTCTCCTCCTCGTTACCTCCTCTTCCTCCTCCTCCTCCTCCTCCTCTTCCTCCTCCTCCTCCTCTTCCTCCTCCTTCTTTTCCTCCTCCTCATTATCATTATCATCATCATTATCTTCATCATAAAACTCATAATAAGAATATAATCATCAGCGCAAGTACACGCTGATGTAGTAAGGGCGGTGCTTCCTGGAGCTTCTATAGCTCTTGTTCCATTGGCCTTCGTCAGATATTTAGGTTTTGAGTTAGAGATGTCTTTACATTATTCTGGCGAGTCTGTTATTGACAAAATAATTTCTCTCTGCTAGATTGGTCTCGCCGTAGACGACATCAAAGGCGTACAAGACCAGGCAGTGCTCACACGGCAAGCCATGTTGGTAAGGACATACATCTGTTTCTGCATGTCTTGTTTAATAAATTGGTTTCCACGCATTTCTTAGTCTTCAAGTCGCTGTACGTAATCTATGCCTCTACCTTATGTGTTCTCCTGTAGTGGTACCACATGACACAGTATGTTGTGGTAACCTTGATATTCCCATGAACAGGTCGACTTGGCACTGGACATCGAAAAGGCCATGCCAAGAAGACTCCGCAAATATCTCGCAATAAAATCAGTCGAATCTTTCCAACCAAACCAACACAGAGGGTTTTTCTGGTACTTCAACCAACCAGCACTCAGACCTCAAGAGATGAAAGAAGCCCTAGAACTGGAAAAGGTAACTTGCGTTTCACCATTGTCAATGATTTCACAGGCGCGGTAAAATTGTTGGTGGAGCATAGAGGTTGACGGCCATAAAGTTGATGGGGCAGTGCCTCATTCTGGCATTTTGACGATATTTGCTTTTTTTTCACACGGCAGCGACGCCCCTGTTTCATGACGAAACCCTTTCCTTGCTTACAAACCAATTGCACCAGTTGCTCACGAAGGAAACATATAATTTATAAGTTTAAATTCAATAAAATCAGCAAAAGTGATTCACTTACTTGAGGGGGGATGAAAAAATGTATCGAAAATTAGAGAATATTATTAGATAGCGGGAACATGTGGACTTTATCTTCGATTGACAAAAACAATAGCTCACGAGTGAGGCAGGTTGCTATTTCATCTGAGTACTAATTATCGAGTTCTTATTAATTCAGAGAAATAAAATTGCAAAATAAGAATTAATGTTATCTTCACACTTTTTCGGTTCCTGCATGTACGTTTACTCTGCGACTACTGTAACCTTGAAATGACCATGTATGTCCCATTGAGACAACGAGAACCAATCACAGAGCTGCTTAGAGAACCAATCACAGCCGCTTAGACAACGAGAACCAATCACATTCCAGAACGAAAACAAAGCATTCCAACTTCTGTTATTTGAGCCAATCAGTGTCGGGTACACTGCAATATATAGCATCTCAACTTGCTCGAGTTTGGAATGCGGTGTTTTCGTTATGCAATGTGTGTGGTTCTCATTGTCAACAACAATAACAACAACAACATCTTATTTCGTACCACAATAAGTAAATAAATATATAGATAGTTGATTAAAACTAAAATAGGGGCACAGGTTATCTGAAATAACTTACGTTACGCTATCGAGTCAGATAGCACATATATAAATTACTTAAAAATAGGAATAGGTCGATAAGGTTTAGCATGATTCGATCACATATAGAAGCATTCAAATATACAGATACAGAAATATACAAAACTAATGTACACAAGTACGCACAGGACCAAATACAAGAACAAGGCAATGTACGAGGGAAAAAAGGTTTGGCTAATAAGTGGTGATTATAGTTGTTTAATTTTGCATTTAAAGGCTGATTTGCTTAGATTCTTAGTGCAATCTTCAATTGCTTTCAAGGTCTGAGGACCTTGGAACCGGACACTGAACTCCCCATAGTTTATTCTTACAGATGGGATATGAAAGATATTTCTCGAAGCTAGTCTGGTATTGTAATAGACCATTTCAAGGTCGCCATTAACACTACGATATCTACTTCAATTAGCGATAGCACCGGTACTACTACAAAGAGCACCTCAAAACTAGTCAAAATCCCAAATTTTATAGTTATATCTTGTATGTGAGCAAAGATACAGTCCCACTAAGTAAGACAATTTTACAGACATTTGTATGCGGGGGTTCAAATTGTTTCACCCCCTCATACAAACGTCTGTAAAAATAGCGCACTTTACTTGACTATATATTGGCTTCTAGGTGACGTATAACTCTCAAATTTGGGATTTTGACTAATTTTCAGGAGCTCTTTTCAGTAGCACTGGTGCTATCGCCGCTAATTGATGTGGATATCGTAGTGGTAATGGCAACCTTGAAATGGTCTATGGTGTACATTTCTCACATACTTAAAGACATTATTAAGAGATGCACTACCAGCTAGGATACGAAGTGCAAATTCAATAACTAATTTTAAGTCGTGTCTTAAGACACACCTTTTCAATTATAATTTAGAATAGTGTGTTTATTTATTGCTTCGTGGAACAATTTATTCATTATTATATATTTTAAGAAAAATGTAAATCTCGAATCTTTTTAAACTAAGTACTGTTAAATTTATATTCATATTGTAAACGCATTGAGGCTTGCATAATGCGTTCTAAGAACGGTTATTATTATTATTATTATAGATGTGGGAAGCTTTTGAGAAAAATAATCATACATGAAAGCACTGTAAAAGAAAATTAGGTCAGTCAGGTTCAATATAAGTCAAGATTGTCTACCGGTTACGGTAGTCGCACATTGATGTTGCCTTTCAGTTCTATTCGTTGTTTTCACTGATTTCTTTTATTTTCTAATTATTCTTGCTCTGCAGTCGCCAATGCAAAAAATTGAAGAACAAAACGAGGAGCTGGTGAATGGCATGAGATCGATGAAGATGCGCATGAAGGACCTTCAACTCCAGCAGGAGCAGCTGCAAGCCATGCTCAAGGCCGTGGTGAAAAAACTCGAAGCCACAGTGGATGACGATGCTGATAAAGAGGAAGCTATGTTTATCAACTCCTTGTTCAAGTAATACCCCAGTAATCTACACTGGAACAAAGGCTTTTACAATACGAAGAACTTTTACCAATTAAAATGAAAGGACTGGCTCGAGGAACGAGGTTGACTAACCAATAGATGAAATTCGCTGTCTTGGGCTCCAGTTTTCTAAGTTCAGTATATTTTTGCCCATGATTTTGTGAAGAAACAGAATTTCAAGATACCATAATTTTTGACATTCATAACAAGACATAAATGCCTGCTGTTAGAGCTTCAATTGATAGACTATGACCGAAAATACTAAGAATAATATTACAAATAATGTTGAGGAAATAATATG
This sequence comes from Actinernus sp. WN-2022, assembly GCA_030867875.1. Lineage (NCBI taxonomy): Eukaryota > Metazoa > Cnidaria > Anthozoa > Actiniaria > Actinernidae > Actinernus > Actinernus sp. WN-2022. The sequence goes on from JAOWCC010001501.1 coordinate 27,746,324, forward strand.
TCGCTGTATTTACGAGCCTCTCGTATGTTTCTCAGTACACGTTATTACACGTCTAAACTCGTTTTGAAACGGCCCGATCAGTGCGAGTACGTATTGTTTCTAGCTAACATCGCCGTACATCGCGTGCCATTAGTAATAGCGATACTTACTGTGACGTCACACAGGCCAGTCACATTTGTTGGCAGAAACGAAGCGTGAACCCAGTCAGATGCTTATAAAATATCACAGGTCGGTGCTTATTCATCGCCAAATTACTTTCTTGTCCTTCCAAAATGCAAGCAAGCCCTTTCATCGAAGCTTATATGCTCTTAACTTATAAGTCTTATAAAGGAATTAAGATTTGGAATCAGAATTGAGACTTTAGATGTATTTTGTGAGGCCTAAATCGCTAGTTCCCATACAAGTCATACAAACACGCAGGTTTTTTTGCCAACCACATTATATATGCAAATATATAAATGACGTCAATGTTTACAAACAGTAAGTATCGCTATAGGCCCTTTGCAGGTACAATCACGTGGCTGTGCTGGACGGCAAAAAATATCTGACTTCATTTATTTAAAGGCCGTGACTAGCTAGGTTGTACAATTATTGGTATTCCCGAAAATCATTCAAAGATAATCGTTACTAATAAAATAAATAAACTGATACAGAGTTTGATAAAATCTTAACCATTTTCATAACTTGAAATTTATCTCGCGTAGAGTTCTAAAGTTGTTAAATGCAAGATATGTCAGAATTTAATTAAATATGCATCGCGAAGTGCAAAACGTAAACCGGCCGCATTCAATTCTGAATAAAATAAAATATGTTTGATCAATACCGGCTTCATATGCGAAATAATTACCTCGCAAAAAGAAACGCAAAAGAAAACAAATGTGTTACCAACGGCGGGTGTAAAGTACAGGTCTTGTTTACCTGTGAACCCTAGCTCTAGGTGAGTGAGAACCCGTCGTTTACCTGTGAACTCGTCCGATGGTTAGGGTTAGGTTTCTGGTTTAGGTTAGGATTTGTCTCAGAATTAACAACCTGACCTGTGACCTGACCTGTGACCTGTACTTCACACCCGCCGGAAGTGTTTAATTTGGTTGTTTGTTTGGCAGAATACACGACTTTCATAATGGCCGCCTCCTAATTTGCATAATTTGGAAGATAAATATGTAGAGGGAAACCAATGCTACCACATGAAAGATCACATTTAAACTAGTAATAGTTTTGAGTTTTAGAGCAATGTGGAGAGTTGCTGTTGAGCAACGAGCATTTCTAATGTAGAAAAACATGTAAGCGAGGCTAGAAAGGCGTCCGTTGTTTTTCTCATACAAATCTCTCTAATTTCAACTGGCTGTAACTTCATTGCTTTTTAAGCTACAGCACTCAACTTTCACAAGTTCACTAATGTCGACATGCTCTTTCACATGGCAATGTTCATATTTTCTATAAATGTGGATAAACAACCGAAACGGAAAATCACATATGCAAATTAGGAGGCGGCCATTATGAAAGTCGTGTATTGCAAACATAAGATAAAACAGAACGTGTTTCACATTGATAATAAGCTCCAAGCTCCAAGGTTTGAAAGCAATTAAGTGAATACTTCAGCCTCGTTTGGGGAAATAGAATAAACCTAGCTAGTGGACGTGGAAAAAGTAAAGTTCAGAATACAGTGAGTTCCTTGAAGTCATAGCAGCGTTTCGGTCGACCGGACCCAGTGGCAAACGCATGGAATAAATTAGTACATCTAAGACTGAAAATAACACTTGTTTTCTTCAGCTGATGGACCCATATGATCTAAAAATGTTTTACTCGTACATTTTTCATTCCTACCTGATATATTTTTTGTTAGAAAAATGTCTGAAAAGCACATTTTTGGATTACCCATGATGCAATCGATATGAGTATATAATTTTCATTGAATTTTTGCACGCGGTAGCCTGAATTTCAGCCGTCTACTGTGGTTCGTTCCTCCCGAGAGAGACGAACCAGAGGAGACGGCTGAAATTCAGGCTATGCACGCGGCTGTATATATATATATCTATATATATTGTGTGGGCAACCATTCCTAAATTGGCTGTATAGACAACTTAAAAAAAAACGTATTTGTAGGGGGGAATTATTTAAACCGCGGCAAGACTGACCGAAAGTGAATATATGGGTACCGGTAAGAATCACTAATTTTTAAAACACCCTCCATATGGATGGTAGAGTTTCTCAGAATCAATTGAACAAGTTGTTTGTGCTGTACGGTCAAGCCATTGCTGTTTTAGATATTTAGTTATTGCTACTCGGTACCCATGATCACTTTCGGTCTTGCGTAGATTTAAGGCTTTTTATCCGACATTTATTGAAATCACTGTATATCTAAACGAAACAACGTGAATGAGTGGTTGAAGTGCTATTTCTTGATGATTAGTTCTTAATTAAGAATACGTGTATTATATGACAACGTTCTCGAACTCAGTGAGATGCAGTCTTAAAAAGGTAAAAAAAAGGAACGGCAGGTCCGAATGTTTCCAGATGCACTGTTTATAAAAGCGTTTCGTTTATACCACCATACTGTATTAGAGGTTAAATCCCCGGTCAAACGGTGTCATTTGGTGAAACCGATCTCGAAACCGTTTGAAATGGCCTTTAAACGAAGCAAACTCTCCAACATGCAAGCTTTCAATGTCTTTCAACACCTTTCAAAGTTGTTTTCAGGCCATTTCAAATTGTTTAAAGATCGGCTTCAACTAATGTTTTAGCCATTGATATAAGATACCCATGTACAATCATGATGTATTGATTATTTGTAGAAGTTACATTTCACAGAAGCATTCAAGCCATATAAGATACCCATGTACAATCATGATGTATTGATTTCGAGTTCATTGTAGATTGTATATGAAGGTATAAAGCATATAGTAATAATGGTTCATACGTATTGTAAATTACTCAACGCCTGCACAAATCATGTGATTAAAGCCCTGGATGTTATTAGTTTGATCTACAGTGATTACTAGTGCTAGGTCGCAAGTCTACCCATGAGAGGACTAAGCAGGGGTGTTGCATGCTAACTTTCTTGCCGATTTCAATTAATCTTCCGGATTGAGGATCAATCACGGTTTTTGGGAAACCCTCACCCACCCAATGTTATAAGTTTATCTAATATTGCTGCCGGCCTCAGTAATTATCTAATAATGATACTGGTACAGGTCAAATGCTTGCACTCGAAATGACCACGAGGGATCCAAAAGCAACGTAATCAAGGTTTCTGGGAAACTATCCATCCACCCCTCCCTTGGTGTACATGTGTAATTAACTATTAAATTTAGGGTGATCGAAACGGGATACATCTGTCATTGGAATCGTTATGTACATATGCCTTAAGCAAACTAGTCGCGGGGAAAAAGGCATTTGGACAGTCCGTGCTTAGGGCACAGCCCTATCGGTCATTTAGGGGGGGGGATGTATATATCTGCATCATTCACCATCACTACTGCCATCATATCACTATTTCCATCACTGACCAGTACCATGATCATCACTATCGAGATCACTTGCACTATTGGCATCACTATCGCTAGTATAATCAGTCAAATTTCTCCTATCACCATGTCATCGACCTCGTCACTTAATTGTGTCAATTTCTGAGCTTTTTTCAGTGGTGGAGCTACGGACGCACTGATTGGCTAAATCGAAATACATAGGAAAATCATTCCTTGCTTCAGCATTGTTTTTGGACAATGATCAAGTACGGAAACCTTCATATTCTTTCGTTCCATATAGTCTCCCTGCATAATACTGTAAAACAGTAGATGAAATGATTATGCAGGGAGACTATCTCGAACGAAACACTACCATGAAGTATATACCATTTTAGCTGACCCCCTATCATACACCGTACAAAAAAAGATAGCGGCATGTACTTTACCCACAATCATCTGCGCGCGAAAATCTTAAAATCCGTTACAAAATCGTGGTAGTGAGTGTTTAAACCTAAAGACAAGCCAGTATAAGAACTGAACTGCCAATACACTGTCATTGTAGAGAATAGAGGATTTCTACGTGTTTTTTAAGAGTGTTAGGTTCGCAAGGGATTGTGGTCCATCGTTTTCGGTATTGATTCTTCGGCTCTTGATCACTCTTCAGTATTTACCTTGACAATGTTCAATTTATGAGGCTGTTCTCCCAAAACAAAGCGGGAGACAAAATGCAAAGTATAAAAGAAAGACAAATGTGAAAATGCTTTGTCATGCATGACAAACTGAATCGTAAACTTGTGTCAGGGAATTTCAAATAATCCCGGGGGGTACTCCTGTTTGTGACGTATTATCATGTATGTGCCGCGGGGGTGGGTCAGGGATTTGAGCTCAGTTTGGGCAGGTAGGGTCAGGGTTTTGACCTGATTTGGGCAGATCAGGGTCAGGATTTGAGTTTAATGTGGGTGCAGTCAGGGTCGGGGTTCAGTATTTTTAAGACATCAGGATTTTTCCCCCCCAAACTGAGGGGGCAATCAGAGTTTTGGAGCTCGGATTTTGGGTCAAACAGGGTCAGGGTTTGAGCCTCTTGGCCTCACATACATACCCATTTTTCATGTAAGTACCCCCCCCCCCCCCCTCCCCCGGGCAAATAATAAATACTGTATTTCAAAAACATTGGCCAAACATTGGCTTAGTAAGAAACCAAGCAAGTTGCATGGCACTACCGAAACACGCTACGACATAGCTATAGCGTCTAACACGCATGCTCACATGTTATTACCTCATGCTCACATGTTATTACCGCTGGAGTGGCAACGATGTACAGCCTCTTGAGCAATGTCATATTTCTCAAAAATATCCCGCATAAGTTCCTCTGTTCCGATTTATGGCAAACCACGACCGGAAGAAAACAATACCTTCCGAAAATGTTATGCAATCATGATCCCGATATTTATTATCAAAATACGCGGCCAAATATATAACCGTCCTCATGAAAACGCATGTGTAAGGGGTGTGCCGCTGGGGCTCTGAAACCCTTACCCTGTTTAAGACAAAAAAACTCAAATTTCCATACCCTGTTCAAGACAAAGTGTTAAAATTTTCCCTCTATAAGACAAATAACAAATTAACTATACTTGGATGTCAGTGTTTATTGTCAGTTTATTGTTTAGTGTCATAACTAAATAAGTCTTCAGCAAGCACTAGACTAAATAACGGCACTAGATAAATACCATACCCTGTTCAAGATCTGTCGATGTGAAAATGGATACCCTGTCTAAGATCAGAAACTCGAAAAACCATACCCTGTCCAGCGGATCATCCCCGTATAGTCCATATATGGGAGTACCCCCCCCGGGGAATGACCTCTGGCGGCTGTCTCATTGGCTCTTGCTTCATCATCCTATCCTTTTAGACCAATCAAATTTTGGCGCTGACGAAGGAAGCCATTCAGGAGCTGAAATCCCGCCAACGAATCGCCAGTGAGTAATTTTGAAAATTTGAAGCCCTCACGGTTAAAGGTTTAAAAAATAAAAAATGGTTTAAAAATATCGGAGGAAAAAAATCAGAAATTGATGCCCTTTCCAATTCAATGAAAGTGACAGAAAGAACTTAGAATTGGGTGAACAGATCGCTTTGATTTCTTTTCTGTGAGAAGTTTAGCATTTAATACGCATCATGGGCGTAGCTAACGTTTGAAGGTTCCTATTAAAGCGGCGTGTTAGGGGGGCCTGAGCATGGTCCCCGATTTTTTTTATGTGAGGTCTCTTTATAAAGGAGCTGTATCACGGTGAGGGACGCACCTTTATGTTCCGAGCCGGAACAAAATAATTTTCAGTAGGTTTCACAGTCTTTTGTATAAACTGACTATCCTAGCACACGTGTGGAATGAGAATATGATTAACAAACTGTATCACAATCGGGACATGCCTACTGTAAATAGATCGGGATGTATTATCTGGGGGTACGGAGTTCTCTCGCATGGGTGATGATCTTTTGTAGGTATATATTATCTCGGAGTAAAAAATTATGCTCTTAATTAAAATGAACTCAGCTCGCATGTTAATGTTACTGAGTGAGAATTTTTTTTTCTATCATCATTTCTCAAGGCATCAGCTAAGCTTGGGCTCCCTGTGGTCCCCCGGTCTGCAGACCATGATTCCTTGCGCTGCTCCTTCCCTTCCCATAATGCATAGCGGACCTCGCATACACAAAAAATCTGAGGTATAAATGTACAATGAAGTTCTGTTGCCAAGCTCGATAGAGATGCCTGTTTTAGGCAACTTTAAGTCCAAAAACAGCAGCCTTCACGAAGAAAAGGAACGACATACACTTGAGGATTCATAATGGATAATTTTTGCTGGATTTTTCCCGTGATTGCCGACGATGCATGATGATAAAGGGAGCGTACTCGTATCCTTTGTAAACAGTCTGACGTTCACTTCAATACTGCTCTTTTCCACCGAAAATATTTGTCTTTTTGACGGTTTTTTGACGTCTGGTGGTAATGAGGGTAAGTGTCATGTTGATCTGTTATAGTGGAGGTTGTTATTCGCTTTCGTCTAAATAGGAAAGAAGGTAAAATACAGACAAGACGCCGGTGCGTTTCGTCGGTGAGATTACTTGAAATTCTTGTGATCACGATCGACGTGTTTGTTGGAATAACAATCTCGCAGTGTGAGATAAGAATGTAACTGCGCTGAGTTTTGGTGGATACATTTGGGCCTGATAAACTGAACCTAACAACTAAGTACTTGTTTTTAAGTATACTATATCAAAATTTGGGGACTATACTGTATACATTTATGTTGTTCAAACACCAAACAGATGTTATCCTTTTTTTTTACAAAACTATGTACTTTCAATTATGTACATGTATCTGTAGGTATCAATGCATATTTAGTATATATATATATAAGAGAAAAATATGCCCTGAATGGGATTCAAACCCACGGCCTCGGTATACTAGTCCGATGTGTTAACCACTACACCATCAGGACGACCATGCTGGCAATGCAGCCGACTTATTGGTTTTTGTGGTACCGTGAGTTTTCCCAGGCTTTTTCTCTTTCGGGTTCGGGATGGGAAAGCCCATAACTTCTCAACTAAGCTTTCAACCTAAGGATCATTATTGATTGTGAATCAATAATTGATTATTAATTATTAATAATTGATTATTAATTGTGAATCAATAATTGATTGTGAATCAATAATGATCCTTAGGTTGAAAGCTTAGTTGAGAAGTTATGGGCTTTCCCATCCCGAACCCGAAAGAGAAAAAGCCTGGGAAAACTCACGGTACCACAAAAACCAATAAGTCGGCTGCGTTGCCAGCGTGGTCGTCCTGATGGTGTAGTGGTTAACACATCGGACTAGTATACCGAGGCCGTGGGTTCGAATCCCATTCAGGGCATATTTTTCTCTTTCACCTTTATTCTGATTATATATATATATATATACAGCAAATTGCAAAAAATTATGAGGTGTCCAACTTTTCAACATATCGGGTGCATTGTGGGAACGATTTCCCGTTACTGTCCCGCACTGAAACCGATGCGACAATGGCTATATACGTATACGTACTGTTAATGTCCATCTAAGGGTTATGGATGTAGTAGCTAAACAAAATTTTCCTAGTACTAAACAGCTTTTAAATGTCGTATTTATTTTTAAAAGCATCATCTCAGCAATAATCTCTGCAGTTATGAGCGCGTAATGATTATTGCCGTGGTTCGTGACTTAAGCGTGCTAGCTGTTTGGAACGTCTAGTCCAGCTAGCAGAGTATTAGATGAAGTAAATAAAAATATTTTTTTCTATTATTAGCCTCATTTTCTAAGGTGCAGACAATTTCAAGCCCTTCTTACGTCGAAAAGCCTTCCAACCTTCACCAACAATATCGGGCCGTGTTCAGCAAACAATAACATACAAAGGAGATACTGAAATGTGAATTCAAGTTACGCACAAATTTCTAGACTTAGGAAGCAATTATTTCTAATCATTTTGTTTTAATCCAATGGCAATATTTGTCCAAAAATAGTAGTAAGCAATGCGAAAAATGAAATCATTTGTGAATTTTAAAAATCATGATTCATTGGAAGGTTTGATATTTGATCGTTATAACATGCTTGGTAATTATCATATTTTCGCTAATATGCTAATGTTTTCGTTTGCAGTGTCGACGTTTTCATAACTAATAAAACCTTAGGGAACAAACTTTTACTGCTGAAATAACCTTTGAACCTTCTCGGAGGATAAAGTAGAAAAGCACAGCTTTATTTTCATGTATTTCCGTCTAGTACTCTCAGCTTTAGCCAGCGCGCTAGTCATGAACCGTGACAATAATAATACATATCTCATCTATGCGCTCATAACTGCAGAGATTATTGCCGGATGATGATTTTAAAAATAAATACGACATTTAAAAGCTGTTTAGTACTGGAAAAATTTTGTTTAGTTACTACAGCCAAAACGCTTAGATGGACATTGACAGTACATATACGTAGCCATTGTCGCGTCGGTCTCTGTGCGGGACAGTAACGGGAAATCGTTCCCACAATGCACCCGATATATTGATATGTTTATATGTTGGACACCTCATAATTTTTGCAATTCGCTGTATATATATACAGTCGTTGCCGTTAATGTTGTCCTAGACATATCCACATATTGATTTATAGCCTTTGTTCAGTTCGCACCTTTTACATAAAGAACGGTAATCAGCCGTGAACGCACCCTTTGTATTTGGTCACAAAGAGCCACGGTGGTCTAATGGTTAACGCTCTTGCTTACCAGTTCAAAGCCCCGAGTTCTAGTCTCAGTATCGGCATCGTATATTTATTCTTTCTTTTCTCTTGTTTTTCCCCCCTTGTCTTTTTGTTTTATTTACATATATGTTCCTTTTTGCAGTTTCTTTTTTGATATTGGATAAGAACGGACGATGTAGCTAAAATAATACTGTCAACATGAAACGGTCTCAAATTTTCCCAGACTTTCGAAGTAGATAATTATACCAGCACTGACTGATCAGTACGCCCAAATTACGCTATTTTCATTTAGAACGGTATAGTGATTCTGTTGATGGTTGTGGGTTTGAATAAGCGTAATTTGTTTTTCTTACACTGTGCCGGGTTTACATGTACATGTATATACCAGAAACAGTTTTGAAAATACTAGATACCCACTGGTTCAAAGTATTATATCTTTGTTTAGAAGTAGGAAGCGATTTTATGTGTTATGAATTTCATTCGTACTGATTTTCTGAACTTAGGCAGACTCACAGAGCGCGCGACCTCATTCTTTTTTCCGAGATTTCGAAAAAATCGGCCACGAGACACGGAGAGGACAGTTTTGAAAATATCCGGCAGTCCAGAAATTAGCCAGAATTCTCTTTGAAACCCATAGTAATGCTTGCATAAGTTAACGAAGCTTTTTTCTTTGTGAGGGAAAATAACTCACATGGAATTATAGCCGTGTACTCGGCGTAAGGTTTACGAGTGTTTGACAAACGATAACAAACTTTTGAAGCCACGCCATGGACGATGTCGATGATCAAAATACTACATTCCCTGCAGCAGTCGAAGATTTTGCAAAAGAAATGTTCGAACATCCGTTCTTGTTGTCACGTTTGAAATAAAATCTTTTAAGGGAATGCAGTCAGAAAAAAAGGGGAAAAAGAAATGAAAAAAATCTTCGCAGTAACAAAAATGTCGATTCTGAGACTTGAATTCGGGGCTTCGAACTGGTAAGCAAGAGTGTTAACCATTAGACCATCGTGGATCTTTGTGACCAAATACAAAGGGCGCGTTCACGGCTGATTACCGTTCTTTATGTAAAAGGTGCGAACTGAACAAAGGCTATAAATCAATATGTGGATATGTCTAGGACAACATTAACGGCAACGACTGTATATATATACTGTATATATATACAATGTATATATATACAATGTATATATACAGCCGCGTGCAAAAAATCTGACCCCCCCCATGAAAATGATATACTTATATACTTATATCGGTTGCATCATGGGTAATCCAAAAATGTGCTTTTCAGTCATTTTTCTAACAAAAAAATATACCAGGTAGGATTGAAAAATGTACAAATAAAACATTTTTAGATCATATGGGTCTATCAGTTAAAGAAAACAAGTGCTATTTTCAGTTTTAGTTGTACTAATTTATTCCATGCGTTTGCCACGGGTCCGGTCGACCAAAACGCTGCTAATGACTTCAAGGAACTCACTATATTCTGAACTTTACTTTCTCCACGTCGCACTAGCTAGGTTTATTCTATTTCCCTAAATGAGGCTGAAGTATTCACAAAATTGCATTCAAACCTTGGAGCCTAAGTTTAAGTTTATTATCAATTTGAAACACGTTCTATTTTATCTTATAGCAGTTCCACCAGTCGTTTGCAATTCTGCCAAACAAACTGAACCAAATTCAACACTTCAAAGCCAAACGCAGCTAAAACATTGTAAGTTGCCGTTATGAAGTCTGCCAAAGAGCTAAAATTTCACTGGGAACACACCAGTTTTCTTTTGCGTTTTTTTTTTGCGACGTAATTATTTCGCATATGAAGTATTGATCAAACATATTTTATTTTATTCAGAATTGAATGCGGGCGGTTTTCGTTTTGATGTCGCGATGCATATTTAATTATATTCTGACATATCTTGCAGTTAACGACATTAGAACTCTACGCGAGATAAATTTTAAGTTATATAAAGTGGTTAAGATTTAATCAAACTGTGTATCAGTTGATTTATTTTATTACTAAAAATTATCTTTGAATGATTGTTGGGAATACCAATAAATTTACAACCTAGTGAGGCCAAAGTAAATAATAGGTTTACTTATGAATAAGTCTCAATGTGAGTTTAACTGACGACCAATTGTAACATTTATGTAACACGCAGGAGAAATTATTTTTACACAAGACCAAAACCATTTAATTCTGGTCCATAATTTAAACAGATTAAAACAACTTCGGTTCTGATCTTTCTTCCTTTCCAATAACTAAATGCTATTTTTACAACCGCATTGCGGACTTCATAAAAAAATTGTCTTAGCTACGCTGTGTTTAATTAATTTGGTTGAATGTTTGGCAGAATCGCACACATTGAACTACCATAATATAGAACGTGTTTCACATTGATAATACGCTTAAACCTAGGCTCCAAGGTTTGAATTCAATTTAGTGAATACTTCAGCCTCATTCAGGGCAATAGGGTAAACCTAGCTAGTGCGACGTGGAGAAATTAAAGTTCAGAATACAGTGAGTTCCTTGAAGTCATAGCAGCGTTTCGGTCCACCGGACCCAATGGCAAACGTATGGAATAAATTAGTACAACTAAAACTGAAAATAAAACTTGTTGTCTTCAATGGATGGGCCCATATGATCTAAAAATGTTTAACTCGTACATTTTTCAATCCTACCTGATATATTTTTTGTTAGAAAAATGTCTGAAAAGCACAATTTTGGGTTACCCATGATGCAACCGATATAAGTATATAAGTATATAATTTTCATGGGGGGGTCAGAATTTTTGCAAACGGCTGTATATATGTTGGCCTGTTGTCTTCAGGCCAACAGCTAGTCCAGCCAAGAGGATCAATAAAATTGATTCCCAGTTCTTGTCCACAGTAATTGTTATAAAAATTGAATAGAAAAATGTGAACGAGAGCAACTCAGGACTGTTATTAAAAATTTATATACAGCAATTTTCATAAATTCTGACCTCCCCCTCAACTATATCGGGTGCATTGTGGGTAAATGACTTGCTTGGTCGAGCCTCAGTAAAAGTACCAGTTTACGAGATAAAGAGATATCAGACCGGTAACCAAACCAAACGCTTAACCAAGGATTTTTTCTATATTAGATTTTAACCGAAGCATTTTCTATGTTAGATAATAAATTTATTTATTTCCCAACGCATTGAATGTGGAGTCCAGGAAACAACACTACTAATGGTACAAATTTTAGAGAATCCGTTGTTGTCGTTACAATAAATAATATGGAAGATAAATACAGAATACTACTGGCACAGTGCCGGTATAGTCTACCTACTTTTCAAGGAACTTCGATGATTTAGTTTAACAAGAAACAGTTCTCAAAGCTTAGCTCTAGTTCTCTGCACTGATATAACACAATTGCGTGCAAAATCATATTTTTCAGAACGTTAATTAGAGTTATTGTTTTCAATGAAATATATCAAATGTGGTTAATTTCAAAACCAAACTTAAACACAGTTCCGATGTGCAAATATTATGCACACTCAGACAAAAACACGAATAGTGGAATTGCAGTTTGCAGGAAGATAACCACTCTAGGGTTTATTACCGAACGATTTAATTTTGACATTAATTATTTCACTTTAAATATCGAACTCGCGATTTGCCTTCAGTTCTCAGTTCAGTTTCAGTACGTTCTCCGCAAATATTTATTTTCTACTAACTGTCGGCTTAAAATTAGTAGTATTTATATTTGCTTCATGGCTTTAAGAGGCTCCATTTTAATTAAAAGAAGATTAATTCGGCAGAAAATGGTACACACACGCCAGGGTTAAAATAACAATATCTCGTATCATTCTCGGTTTGTTTTGAAGAGAATCCTGTCATTTGTGTGCTCACAAAGCTTCGGAGCCAGCAAACGATAAATGTACGCACATGAACGGAAATATTTAAATTCTGATTCGTTAATATATTGCAGCTGTCTAGCGTGTAATTCTGTGTTACATTATAAGCTCTATATTTGACTCTTCAGGGCCGTAGCATGCCCTGAAAAACTGGGGGGGGGGGGGGGGGGGCACAAAGTCATTTTGCAACCTAACCCCTGGGTTTCCGAGGGGGCCAGGTACCTTGTTTGTATTGTTTTTGGAAAACATTTGGGGGGGGGGGGCACAAGCCCCCCCGGCCTCTAAGGGCGCTATGGCCCTGCTCTTTCCCTTCTTTCCATTCTTTTCTTCTGTGATATTCAGAGATGTGAGACTCGTTTGATAAAATTCCGGTGCACTTTGTTTACTTTTAAAGCCCACAAGATTACTTTTTGTAAACACAGCGTGCCGTTCCAGTGCTAAATATTTCTTTGCACTAGATGCGTCAGAATACAAATAATGCAGATCAGTTAATAGAATACTGCTATCTAAAATAAGTAGAATTTGTTGTTATATAAGTATTTTAAAACGAAAATTCGTGTGTTTGCCTGACATTTATAAATACAAATCGAAACCACGGCAAACACGCCAAATCGCTAAAGTATTCTTACTTGAAATAGTAGGTATAGACTAGTAATACCGGCTCTCAGCCAGTTGCATTCTGTATTTATCTTCCATACTATTTCTTGCAATATGACAACTAAGGATTCTACAACCAGCTGTTCGTGTGGTGTAAATTGAGGCAGTTGCTCCGGTTAAATTTCTCCTTGTGTGTTGTTATTTCACATGCAAAGAGTTTGTGTTATAAAATAAATATAATGTGTATTATCTAACATAGGAAATCTGTTAAAATCTAATATAGAAAAATCCTTGGTTAAGTGTTTGGTCTGGTTACCGGTCTGATATCTCTTCATCTCGTAAACTCAGTGGTACTTTTGCTGAGGCTCGATCGGCAGTCATTTACCCACAATGCACCCGATATAGTTGGGGGGGGGGGGGGGGGGGGGGGTCAGAATTTATGAAAATTGCTGTATATATATATATATATATATATATATATATAAATAAATAAATATAATATATATACATTAAGTATATATATGTTATGTATATACAGTCAATGCCAAAAAGGTTGTCCAACAGAACATAATATAATACTACAATATCCATTGTTTTGGCCTATTGTTTTGGCCTAGACAATAGACCAAAACAATGGATATTATTAATATAATAGTAATTATATTATATTCTGCTGGACAACCTTTTTGGCATTGACTGTATGTATATATATCTTAGTATGTATGTACATGGCCTTTGTTTGATATCACTTATATTGATACAACAAGTTTTACATAATTTACGAGCATTTATAATTTATACTCATTTTGCCATGCATGCATGATCTCCAGGCCTCGAAATAAAAAAAATCTTAGTTCCCACTTGGTGACTAGCAAATAAATATCTTGTCACCTGCAGAACAGCAAATGTTAGAAGCCAAATTGGCAACTAATACATGAAGGTACGTTTTATAGTCACCAAATATAATGTTTTAGTCGCATTGGCAACCAATATCACAGGAAAAAAAAATTCAAAAACATTAATTTGAATTCATTAAAACCCCATCTGACATTAATGGGAAGTGTTCCACTTTCCCGGGAAAAAGTGGAACACTTCCCATTAATGTCAGATGGGTTTTGGCGAATTCTCATTGGTTTGTTTTTCTGTGTATATGGTCGCAATATCAAGCCCTGCTCTCTAAAAACCTTCCCCACTTATTAAATACATATATATAGCAATACTTACTGCCAATGATGTTATCCATTCTTATTAATGTGTTAACCAGAGATCCATTGGTTCCTGACGCAAAGAGGCCTTTTGAAATCATGGTTGGCACATTAGCATAACAATTGTACACATAATGTTTATCAACACGAAGTATCGCTATTGTATAGTGTGTTTACATGATTGTGTATTTTTAACGTGACTGTAAAATATACATGTATAATTAAGAAAACATAATTACCTGTTATGTTTGTACATAATAATTATTATTATTATGAATTCATATACACTCAAATACATGACTATAAAATTAATGTAAGTAACGACAGCATGACTATTTAGTCAAATATTTAAGGGTTAGAAACTGATGTGCAAATCTCTATTGACAAATACAGGCATGAGCTGACTGTACAATGAATAAAAAATAATGAATACTGCATGAGACTGTCTCATAGACAGTCTACTTTGTTTGATAGGTTCTTTCATTCGAAAATGACTAACCTGATTACAGTGGTTTGCATAGAAATTAAAATCTTTAATCCAGCCTCCATGTGTTCACTGCTCCGAATCTGATGGAAATATTTTCCAAATAAAAAAATCCTGGTTTTTGACACATTCCACTGAATTCTCGCTTTTTTTTCTTATTGGCAGAGTAAGATCTCGGAAATAAAAGCTACTGCTTCAGTAAGACTGAATGTTTTAGAAGCTTTCCAAAGCCCATATTTGTTCCCAACTTGTTTACGTGTTGTACTTGTTTTGCAACACTTCCAAATCAGCCATTTCCAACTAGCAATAATTATTATATGCAAATGTTGGCCTTGAAATATATATATTCTGTCATACATGAGAAACAGAATTCAATCTTGCTGTTACCTTTCTAGCAATAATTAATGTCTGCCATTTTTACCATTCAAAATACGATTCGAATGAGGTTTACCAAAAGGGCCACTGAGCTACATGTATTGGTCTCTCTTCCTGTTATTAAGTAAGAGAGGATCTGGATCAAGTGCATTGTTCACCAATAATGCACTAGCATTAGCCAATCAAATGCATGTATTTTGTACTGTGCACAAAGTTTGGATATTAACAATGTACATGTACATATGACAGCTGTCTGGATTATCATGCCTACAGTCAGATGTCGATGTATGTGACTTATTTGTAATAAGCTTTGGTGTTAGCATATATTTATATACATTATATCATCAGGCTTTGCCAACATTTGGAATATAATAAGATAATTAATTTACATGTATTACTGATCTCCATGTACATGGTAATAACAGTTAATTAGAGTGAAGTCATTAACTATTGATGGTATACAGTTCATGTTTCTCATTTCATATTCTACCACCTTCGTTACAGCTCTAAAACTGAGACTGCTTAAACTTACATGGATTACAGTCATTAGAAACATCCAAACTTCATAGTTGACTGACTGTAGAAATTAGAAACGAATACTATGCTAGGATGGCATCTAATAATTGTACAGGAATGCTTCTTTACTGGTGAGCTCTGAGTAGTTAATATAATTGATATAAGCTGCATGTACTGAAGTTTAATTTGGATAGGTTCATGATAAGTACGATCTTTGTTTACCTTTCTCAAGATAATTTTCTGTTGTTTATTCTAGCTTTTTAACTCTGTTACTTGTAATGTAAATTCTTTAAACTGTTTCCTTGACCTCAAAGGTATTATAATAGATCTTGAAGTTCATACATGTACATACAGTATAAGTATACACTTTATAAACATCCACATGAAAATTAAACCCTAACGTTGCACTCTCACAGCTCAGATACCAAGCTGATCTACATTAAGGCCATTAAATATGTATGACAAAATGTGAATTTTAATTTTTATAATTATACGGCAGCTCGGTGTTTAACCTGCATGACCATTAATTATCATTGTTTTAAGTGTGTGAGACAAACCAGTTTTATAGCACATCACCATTCTGTTTAAATTTGTATATAATATTGCATGACAAGAAAATGTATTATTTTCTGACATCAAAATGTGTTTCTTTTACATGATGATGAATGTACTTGTGAATGCAGATATTATTCTCAACAATTCTCAGAATTTACCAGCCTGTACTTTCATTATAATTATTGTAGATTTTTAGTAGTTGTCAGTACTTAACTCATTTGTTATTAAAGAAATGAAGACTAGTAGATACATACCCAAAGGGATAAAAATAATGAATGTCCTTGTTGATTATAAGAAAATATTCAGAACAACAGACATGCTCAGATTACTATTAAACTTGTTAGTAACAATATTTATCCAATGTGAACAATGTACAGTATAAAGATTATACTACATACATGTTTGTATGTGTAATACATGTAGTGAAAACTAAATAATTCTACAGTAAAATACATGTACAATTACTATATTAATAAAGTCAATGATAAAGAAGTGGGTAACCTATTTACAACAGATTAAAAAAATAAGTAGCTATTTAATAGACATCTATAGATTAAAAAAAAAGACCTGTTAAAATGTGCTGAAGGATACATGTATATCCATGGATGCCCTCTGTCACAGAGTTTCTGTGATCTGATGTTGGTGGAAGCTGATTGAAGATGAAATTTGAACTACAATGTACAACATACCACACATTGATATGGGTCAAAATTATTCAAAACCAGCTTTGCTTCAATTTTGCAGTCCGTACAGGAAGTTATGGACCACAATTGGACCAATCACAATGACGCCTGCAAAGTTAACTAGCCATATTATAAATTTTATTTTACTCAAAAGAGGTTATTACATGTACATGGAAAGTTATGTAATATGGCTGGGTATTTTTACGAGACAGTTTTATTTTTTTCGAGCATGAAAGTAAGAGAGTGAATCTTGTAGCATGTGGTGTGCTATTATAATGTTGAATAAATCTATTTTTAGTAACCAGAAGCAGCTGAAGCAAAGTGTGCAAGCACATGACGACAGTCTCATGGTGCAAAAGATTGTCGAAAGATTGTTGTGCACTTAATATACAATTCTCAGCAGTCTGCTTCCAGTTACTCAAAATAGATTTTATTAGACATCATTGCATATATATAAGCATGCATATTGGAGATCCCCTTTCTTACTTATGATCTCTTGGTGTAACTCAGTGATCTATATAATATTTTTTCAATGAATAAACTAATCCACATAACCAGTCAGACTAAGTAAACTAATAGACTATACAACACAATCATGTACATGCATTGCAGCTCTGAATATCAAATCCTCCTTGACTTTTATATTCAAAATGAAGTGAGAAATACAAGTCCATTCAGCATGAAAAACTAGGAAAGCTCAAGGATCAAGTGAGAACAGAAGGTCAAAACCTACATGACAGGGCACGTGAACTCTCCAGAGAGACAAACAGAAGGAGAAAGTAAGGACATCATTCTCGTGATTAATATTGAATTATGCACACACAACATTAATGAAATCCATGTTCTTTGTTCAACAGTGCTTTCTAATTAAACATCTTAATTTCTTATTAATAATTATTTCTATTACAAAGTCATGTACTTTCATTACTTTAACAGGTACACTGTATAATAAAATTACTGGTTTTAGTGCTATAGATCCATGGCTTTAAACTAAAGTAGCATTGTGATGGTGAGTCAGTCTGTTTGCATCAAGACAGGAGTTTATAACCCTGCCATTTTGCGGATCAATCACGCTTTCTGGGAAACCCCCACCCACTCCCACTGTTTCACCCTAAATTGAATGGTTATATAATATATAATCATTAATGGCACATGTATATCTAAGGGAGGGGTGGGTGGAGAGTTTCCCAGAAATGTGATTGACACCATTTTTTCATGGGACAGGGGAGGTTGATGATCAGTCACGAGAACCTCCCTCATACTGACACTGGTTTAGTTTAAGTATTCTGTATCATTTGATGAGTATTTTGTAATCATGAATACTATAACTACATGTATGCTTTAAGTGTCAGTTCTGTTTGGGGTTGGCAGAGGTATCGGCATGTGACTTGAATGCTTTTAATCGAGAACACCCGTATGAATTTTCAATGAATTTTATACTACAGCTGTACAGTCATGGCCATTTGTAATGAATGTTTTATTGTATTCTGTAGAACTCTTGAAGATAAGAAGAGACAAAGAGAGCAAGAGGAAGAGGAAGAGAGGGCTGCAGTCCTTGCTGAGAGAAGTAAAGCTAAACAGGAAGCAACACAGAAGTTCCAGAAGAATGCACTTAACAAGCACAAGGCACTGCCCAGTAGGAGGATAGAACAAACTACTGGTGAGTAAAGCTTTAATTTGTTAAGTGATCATATATTGTGATATATTATACATAATTATTTTTTATCAATATAGCAAGTACAGTACGCATTTCTTAAAACATGGCCCGCTAACAATCTTCTGTTATATTTAACTGGCTTTCGTAAGTTGTCTTTCAAACTCGAGGCCGCCGTAAACGAAGCCAACTGCTTCAAAATAAACATTTTGTAAGACACAGGTCGCTAACTTTTGTTCTTGATCACACTTCATCAGTCGTCTTTCTACTCAAGACCGCCATTCGCGTTCTTATTAACTAACGAAACCAACTGCTTCAAAATAAGCATTTCTTAAGACACAGCCCACTTAATAACAATCTTCTGTTAACTTTCGTAAGTTGTCTTTCTTACTCGAGACCGCCATTCGCATTCTTATTAACTAATGAAGCCAACTGCTTCAAAATAAGCATTCCTTAAGACACGGCGTGCTAACAATCTTCTGTTAACTTTCGTAAGTTGTCTTTCTTACTCGAGACAGCCGTTCGCGTTCTTGTTAGCTATATATAAAGACACGGCGCGCTAACAATATTCTGTTAACTTTACTTCATGAGTTGTCTTTCTTACTCGAGACCGCCGTTCGCGTTCTTATTAACTAACGAAACCAACTGCTTCAAACTAAGCATTTCTTAAGACACAGCCCGCTAACAATCTTCTGTTAACTTTCGTAAGTTGTCTTTCTTACTCGAGACCGCCATTCGCGTTCTTGTTAACTAACGAAGCCAACTGCTTCAAAATAAGCATTCCTGCGCTAACAATCTTCTGTTAACTTTCGTAAGCTGTCTTTCTTACTCGAGACCGCCATTCGCGTTCTTGTTAACTAACGAAGCCAACTGCTTCAAAATAGGCATTTCTTAAGACACAGCGCGCTAACAATCTTCTGTTAACTTTCGTAAGTTGTCTTTCTTACTCGAGACCGCCATTCGCGTTCTTATTAGCTAATAAAGCCAACTGCTTCAAAATAAGCATTTCTTAAGACACGGCGCGCTAACAATCTATATATATATATATATATTAACTTTATTAAAGTCTCAATCTTATAGCTTGGCACAAGTGCATGCCTTGCTAATCGGGGAGACTACGTCAGTGGACCTACGATTTTACGTCCTTGTCCGAGAAGACGTGAAGGTCTAACCATTTGCAGTTGTTTTCACAAAGGATTAGCACCTACTACTCAGTTATTTTAAGACCCTGAGTGTTGGTCTGGCCGGGGTTTGAACCCGCAACCTCCCGCTCGACAGACCGGTGTCCCAGGGATTTCGCCCCCCCGTAATCTCATCCCCCGGGGGGGCCAGATCACTAGGGATTTCGCCCCCCCGTGGGCGAGATCCCTAGTGATCTCGCCCCCCTCACTGGTCCCCCCTCAGGGATTTCGCCCCCCCCCCCCCTCCTAACGATTTGCTGAGTGAACATGAACTTTAATATATGTCACTGTTAAGACTGTTGCAACACTTGATTACTTAATCAATAAAACCGTCTATAAAACAAACTTACGATTGATTGATCGAAATACTAAAGAGGCATTTCTAGCGATTTTGGGATATTCGACTTATTAGAACAAATCTGTAGAGCAAGCCACAAATGTTGCCGTTCTTCTGTTACACTATTTTTGGCTAAGAGCTGTTAATTGGCTTTTTATGAAGTCGTGCTTGTGCCTGTATTAAAAACCAAACCATTAAAGTCCCGCAAGGCTAGAGTGATTGAGAGAGCACACAAAAGCGTCGCCATCGAGAATTACTGCAATTGCAAGTTACCAGAAGCGTTCGGCGACATGGTGGAGTGCAGTCTGTGTGGTGACTGGTTTCACCAGAAGTGTGTTGGTCGCCAATTTGATACAAGACCATACAAGCGTTGAGTGGCTCTGTAGTTCGTGCGCACCCCGATCATCGAAGAGGCTTCGTCGAGAATAGAGCTTGCCACATTTAAATAACTGTGTATATATCACTTTAATTGTTTAAATAAAATTGTTATATGAGCAGTTTGCTTGTTTCTATTTGGTTGTTTGTTTCAACATGCACGGATAAAGTTGAAATGCGTCCAATTCTTATTTCAAAATATCAAGTCTTCACCAAAAGAATTACGATCGAAGATAAACGTTTATGAAATGTATCTAAGACTTGATATCCAACGAGTGAATACAGCGAACGAGTACGAGTATGACATCAATTGGATCACGAAAGCTGTTTTTAGCTAAAGCAACGTCGAACGAGCTTGCTTTTAGTACGAGAGAATTGGAGAGGGGGGGGGGGGGGGACGAAATCCCCAGCTTAGTCTGTTTACACTGGGGGGGCGAGATCCCTAAGGGGGGTGAAATCCCTAGTGATCTTTCGTAAGTTGTCTTTCTTATTCGAGACCGCCGTTCGCGTATTTATTAACTAACGAAGCCAACTGCTTCAAAATAAGCATTTCTTAAGACACGGCCCGCTAACAATCCTCTGTTAACTTTACGTCATGAGTTGTCTTTCTTACTCGAGACCGCCGTTCGCGTTCTTATTAACTAAAGAAGCCAACTGCTTCAAAATAAGCATTTCTTAAGACACGGCCCGCCAACAATCCTCTGTTAACTTTGGTAAGTTTTCTTTCTTACTCGAGACCGCCGTTCGCATTTTTATTACTAACGAATCCAACTGCTTCAAAATAAAATGTATGAGATGTACATGTACATGTACATGTTACATGAGATCGCAGTTAGCGCCGCAACACGACCACCGCGGAGACCTCAAAAGTGACCGTGGTCGCCTAAAAAATGACAGCGGTCACCTAAAAAATGACCGCGGTTTTTCGAGGTAAAACTGCGGGCATTGCATGCAGCACAGCCGCTGTAAATGTCCCTATAATTTTCGGCGGTACTGTAAATAATTTCGTTAGCTATGATTGACCAGTTTGCAGTCCATAACTTCCCGTACGGACCTAAAAATGAGACAAAGCTGGCTATTTGTACAGAAGCCATAATTATAATAAATAACTTATTAGCCTCATTTTCTTGGTCTGTACCATGCATGTAAGTTAATTGGTCCTCGTCCCCCCCCCCCCCGCCCCCCCCTGCCTCCCCATTTTTGTAGCCCACATGGGCCATAAAAAAAGGGGAAAACTTGGTCCATAATTACGGTACGGACCTCACACGCAGTTAATAAGAGTTATCCACTGCATGTAGCTGTTTGTGCATACTCATACAATGTACATGTATATCACACAATAGACCGATTTAGGTTGTACATTTGTAGTTGGCTCAATTCAGATCATGTGACAGTTCTCCAGAGGATTCAATGCTTTGTTTAAATTCCAAAATAGAAAAAGTGATACATTTCCTCTTGGGATACAGAAGAAAACATTACTCAACTGAAGGGAAGAAGTCAGGTGACCTGAATTGGGACAACAAATGTACAAGTTAAATTGGTCTATTTGGGTAATTTTGGCCTTCTACAGGGGTTTCATTATTTATAGAGAAAGTGATACATTTCCTCTTGGGACACAGAAAAACAAGAAAACATTACTCAACTGAAGGGAAGAAGTCAGGTGACCTGAATTGGGACAACAAATGTACAAGTTAAATTGGTCTATTTGGGTAATTTTGGCCTTCTACAGGGGTTTCATTATTTATAGAGAAAGTGATACATTTCCTCTTGGGACACAGAAAAACAAGAAAACATTACTCAACTGAAGGGAAGAAGTCAGGTGACCTGAATTGGGACAACAAATGTATAAGCTAAATTGGTCTATTGGGGTAATTTTGGCCTTCTACAGGGGTTTCATTATTTATAGAGAAAGTGATACATTTCTTCTTGGGACACAGAAAAACAAGAAAACATTACTCAACTGAAGGGAAGAAGTCAGGTGACCTGAATTGGGACAACAAATGTATAAGCTAAATTGGTCTATTGGGGTAATTTTGGCCTTCTACAGGGGTTTCATTATTTATAGAGAAAGTGATACATTTCTTCTTGGGACACAGAAAAACAAGAAAACATTACTCAACTGAAGGGAAGAAGTCAGGTGACCTGAATTGGGACAACAAATGTATAAGCTAAATTGGTCTATTGGGGTAATTTTGGCCTTCTACAGGGGTTTCATTATTTATAGAGAAAGTGATACATTTCTTCTTGGGACACAGAAAAACAAGAAAACATTACTCAACTGAAGGGAAGAAGTCAGGTGACCTGAATTGGGACAACAAATGTATAAGCTAAATTGGTCTATTGGGGTAATTTTGGCCTTCTACAGGGGTTTCATTATTTATAGAGAAAGTGATACATTTCTTCTTGGGACACAGAAAAACAAGAAAACATTACTCAACTGAAGGGAAGAAGTCAGGTGACCTGAATTGGGACAACAAATGTATAAGCTAAATTGGTCTATTGGGGTAATTTTGGCCTTCTACAGGGGTTTCATTATTTATAGAGAAAGTGATACATTTCCTCTTGGGACACAGAAAAACAAGAAAACATAACTCAACTGAAGGGAAGAAGTCAGGTGACCTGAATTGGGACAACAAATGTATAAGCTAAATTGGTCTATTGGGGTAATTTTGGCCTTCTACAGGGGTTTCATTATTTATAGAGAAAGTGATACATTTCCTCTTGGGACACAGAAAAACAAGAAAACATTACTCAACTGAAGGGAAGAAGTCAGGTGACCTGAATTGGGACAACAAATGTATAAGCTAAATTGGTCTATTGGGGTAATTTTGGCCTTCTACAGGGGTTTCATTATTTATAGAGAAAGTGATACATTTCCTCTTGGGACACAGAAAAACAAGAAAACATTACTCAACTGAAGGGAAGAAGTCAGGTGACCTGAATTGGGACAACAAATGTATAAGCTAAATTGGTCTATTGGGGTAATGTTGGCCTTCTACAGGGGTTTCATTATTTATAGAGAAAGTGATACATTTCTTCTTGGGACACAGAAAAACAAGAAAACATTACTCAACTGAAGGGAAAAGTCAGGTGACCTGAATTGGGACAACAAATGTATAAGCTAAATTGGTCTATTGGGGAAATTTTGGCCTTCTACAGGGGTTTCATTATTTATAGAGAAAGTGATACATTTCTTCTTGGGACACAGAAAAACAAGAAAACATTACTCAACTGAAGGGAAAAGTCAGGTGACCTGAATTGGGACAACAAATGTATAAGCTAAATTGGTCTATTGGGGTAATTTTGGCCTTCTACAGGGGTTTCATTATTTATAGAGAAAGTGATACATTTCTTCTTGGGACACAGAAAAACAAGAAAACATTACTCAACTGAAGGGAAAAGTCAGGTGACCTGAATTGGGATAATAAATGTACAAATTAAATTGGTCTATTTGTGTAATCTTGGCCTTCTACAGGGGTTTCATTATTTATAGAGAAAGTGATACATTTCTTCTTGGGACACAGAAAAACAAGAAAACATTACTCAACTGAAGGGAAAAGTCAGGTGACCTGAATTGGGACAACAAATGTATAAGCTAAATTGGTCTATTTGGGTAATTTTGGCCTTCTACAGGGGTTTCATTATTTATAGAGAAAGTGATACATTTCCTCTTGGGACACAGAAAAACAAGAAAACATAACTCAACTGAAGGGAAGAAGTCAGGTGACCTGAATTGGGACAACAAATGTATAAGCTAAATTGGTCTATTGGGGTAATTTTGGCCTTCTACAGGGGTTTCATTATTTATAGAGAAAGTGATACATTTCCTCTTGGGACACAGAAAAACAAGAAAACATTACTCAACTGAAGGGAAGAAGTCAGGTGACCTGAATTGGGACAACAAATGTATAAGCTAAATTGGTCTATTGGGGTAATTTTGGCCTTCTACAGGGGTTTCATTATTTATAGAGAAAGTGATACATTTCCTCTTGGGACACAGAAAAACAAGAAAACATTACTCAACTGAAGGGAAGAAGTCAGGTGACCTGAATTGGGACAACAAATGTATAAGCTAAATTGGTCTATTGGGGTAATTTTGGCCTTCTACAGGGGTTTCATTATTTATAGAGAAAGTGATACATTTCTTCTTGGGACACAGAAAAACAAGAAAACATTACTCAACTGAAGGGAAAAGTCAGGTGACCTGAATTGGGACAACAAATGTATAAGCTAAATTGGTCTATTGGGGAAATTTTGGCCTTCTACAGGGGTTTCATTATTTATAGAGAAAGTGATACATTTCTTCTTGGGACACAGAAAAACAAGAAAACATTACTCAACTGAAGGGAAACGTCAGGTGACCTGAATTGGGACAACAAATGTATAAGCTAAATTGGTCTATTGGGGTAATTTTGGCCTTCTACAGGGGTTTCATTATTTATAGAGAAAGTGATACATTTCTTCTTGGGACACAGAAAAACAAGAAAACATTACTCAACTGAAGGGAAAAGTCAGGTGACCTGAATTGGGATAATAAATGTACAAATTAAATTGGTCTATTTGGGTAATCTTGGCCTTCTACAGGGGTTTCATTATTTATAGAGAAAGTGATACATTTCCTCTTGGGACACAGAAAAACAAGAAAACATTACTCAACTGAAGGGAAGAAGTCAGGTGACCTGAATTGGGACAACAAATGTATAAGCTAAATTGGTCTATTGGGGTAATTTTGGCCTTCTACAGGGGTTTCATTATTTATAGAGAAAGTGATACATTTCCTCTTGGGACACAGAAAAACAAGAAAACATTACTCAACTGAAGGGAAGAAGTCAGGTGACCTGAATTGGGACAACAAATGTACAAGTTAAATTGGTCTATTTGGGTAATTTTGGCCTTCTACAGGGGTTTCATTATTTATAGAGAAAGTGATACATTTCCTCTTGGGACACAGAAAAACAAGAAAACATTACTCAACTGAAGGGAAGAAGTCAGGTGACCTGAATTGGGACAACAAATGTATAAGCTAAATTGGTCTATTGGGGTAATTTTGGCCTTCTACAGGGGTTTCATTATTTATAGAGAAAGTGATACATTTCTTCTTGGGACACAGAAAAACAAGAAAACATTACTCAACTGAAGGGAAGAAGTCAGGTGACCTGAATTGGGACAACAAATGTATAAGCTAAATTGGTCTATTGGGGTAATTTTGGCCTTCTACAGGGGTTTCATTATTTATAGAGAAAGTGATACATTTCTTCTTGGGACACAGAAAAACAAGAAAACATTACTCAACTGAAGGGAAGAAGTCAGGTGACCTGAATTGGGACAACAAATGTATAAGCTAAATTGGTCTATTGGGGTAATTTTGCCCTTCTACAGGGGTTTCATTATTTATAGAGAAAGTGATACATTTCTTCTTGGGACACAGAAAAACAAGAAAACATTACTCAACTGAAGGGAAGAAGTCAGGTGACCTGAATTGGGACAACAAATGTATAAGCTAAATTGGTCTATTGGGGTAATTTTGGCCTTCTACAGGGGTTTCATTATTTATAGAGAAAGTGATACATTTCTTCTTGGGACACAGAAAAACAAGAAAACATTACTCAACTGAAGGGAAAAGTCAGGTGACCTGAATTGGGACAACAAATGTATAAGCTAAATTGGTCTATTGGGGAAATTTTGGCCTTCTACAGGGGTTTCATTATTTATAGAGAAAGTGATACATTTCTTCTTGGGACACAGAAAAACAAGAAAACATTACTCAACTGAAGGGAAAAGTCAGGTGACCTGAATTGGGACAACAAATGTATAAGCTAAATTGATCTATTGGGGTAATTTTGGCCTTCTACAGGGGTTTCATTATTTATAGAGAAAGTGATACATTTCTTCTTGGGACACAGAAAAACAAGAAAACATTACTCAACTGAAGGGAAAAGTCAGGTGACCTGAATTGGGACAACAAATGTATAAGCTAAATTGGTCTATTGGGGTAATTTTGGCCTTCTACAGGGGTTTCATTATTTATAGAGAAAGTGATACATTTCTTCTTGGGACACAGAAAAACAAGAAAACATTACTCAACTGAAGGGAAAAGTCAGGTGACCTGAATTGGGACAACAAATGTATAAGCTAAATTGGTCTATTTGGGTAATTTTGGCCTTCTACAGGGGTTTCATTATTTATAGAGAAAGTGATACATTTCTTCTTGGGACACAGAAAAACAAGAAAACATTACTCAACTGAAGGGAAAAGTCAGGTGACCTGAATTGGGACAACAAATGTATAAGCTAAATTGGTCTATTGGGGAAATTTTGGCCTTCTACAGGGGTTTCATTATTTATAGAGAAAGTGATACATTTCTTCTTGGGACACAGAAAAACAAGAAAACATTACTCAACTGAAGGGAAAAGTCAGGTGACCTGAATTGGGACAACAAATGTATAAGCTAAATTGGTCTATTGGGGTAATTTTGGCCTTCTACAGGGGTTTCATTATTTATAGAGAAAGTGATACATTTCTTCTTGGGACACAGAAAAACAAGAAAACATTACTCAACTGAAGGGAAAAGTCAGGTGACCTGAATTGGGACAACAAATGTATAAGCTAAATTGGTCTATTGGGGTAATTTTGGCCTTCTACAGGGGTTTCATTATTTATAGAGAAAGTGATACATTTCTTCTTGGGACACAGAAAAACAAGAAAACATTACTCAACTGAAGGGAAAAGTCAGGTGACCTGAATTGGGATAATAAATGTACAAATTAAATTGGTCTATTTGGGTAATCTTGGCCTTCTACAGGGGTTTCATTATTTATAGAGAAAGTGATACATTTCCTCTTGGGACACAGAAAAACAAGAAAACATTACTCAACTGAAGGGAAAAGTCAGGTGACCTGAATTGGGACAACAAATGTATAAGCTAAATTGGTCTATTGGGGAAATTTTGGCCTTCGACAGGGGTTTCATTATTTAGTGAGGAAAGGGTTGGAAAATGTAAGATAGGGGAAGAGATACTGTATCAAAATATGTTTATTTTATCCTTGGTATTTTACCACGATAGCTGCTGCTTTCGTGAACCACAGCCTGTGTTTACGACCACCACTGGCTTGTAATGACACCCCTGCCTCTTTCAATTTTTGCTGTTGCATTGCCTGACATGTATAATACCATTATCAAACTCATTAATAAATCATGAACGAAAAACAAAGGAAATCAACATGCGATAAGGGAAGGCGTCCAAATATCGGTCGGTAATTCCGATCCGATTAATGTTACCGATTCCGATTTCACCTTTACTGTTTCAATCGGTAAAAAAAATCGAGGACCAAATCGGTAAATTTCACATTTCAAATGGTAAAAAAGTCCGATTAGTGTACCGTATATCACTTCAAACGGTAAAAAAAAGTCCAATTTCTAGTGTACCTTATGTCACTTGAAGCGGAAAAAAAGTCTGATTGGAAGAATATTGATTGACAATTGAAATCTGCACAGAGATTCATCAGGTTCCAAGAAACTGATTTATAAGAGTCCAACATCACCGCTAGGAAGTATTCATTTGCAGCTTCTCAATGTGATTTGACATTCTTGGATATTCGCAAATTAGCGGTGGCTTTTCTGTGCAGAGATTCCATACTGCGATTCCTACTATAAATCCTTCAAAATCCAAGCTACATTTTGTACATGTATGAGGTTAAATATACCAGCTAACAATAATTATTTCAAATAAAGCCTCTGGCTTCGGCTTAACATTGTAATTTCTTAACAATATCATTAATATGAATCATTAAACACGATGACTTGCATTGATGCCTCAAACCGGCTATTGTGACGTTCCGAGGTACAACAACGTTAAACTGAATAATGTATTCACTTAATTATCTGTTGGAATATTCACGCATTTTGTCAGGTCATGATGAATTCTGACTAATGTAAACTCACTTTGAAAAATATATTTATGTATTTCATTTCGGTGGACATTTCAATGCTGACAACGTCTGTAGTGTACATGTACAATGTACATCTCTGAATAATTTTAGAATTCTATTCGAGAACTGCATTTACGCATGTAAAAACAAAATTCCTCGTGAAATATAAAGGAAACCAAAGTCGAACGTGTAAACATCCATTACCGTTGTCACAAAAGACGTCGCTATTCCTCGCTTCATTAGTGGCGGCTTTTGACATGCAAACATTTTTATTTTGTAACTTTATCGCTTCAGTCAGACGGCTATCCTTTGTTGTTTCATAGGAAATGCTTGGGCTCAGTTTATTGGGACACTAGAGAAGTTAAATACAATGTAGTACAGCAAAAATTATCTCAGACTTCGACGAATGATTTAATACCTACGAATTTTCTTAATATGTTGAAGAAATACATAAACACTAGATCTACTTTCTTACCACAAATGAAGAAGCACATCTACATTTGCAACTCAGAGATTTGACATTTATATATGTATAAATATACTTCCACATCGACTATAAAAGTATTTCCAATGACATTGGATCGAAGAAAATACCAATCATATTGGGAAACACACTGATCAAATCGGACAAAATACCGATCAAATCGGACAAAATGGCGATCAAATTGGAAAAATAATTTACCGATTTCATCAAAATCGGAATCGGTCCACTAACGTTCAATCAGATCGGAACTGTAAGGCGTTCCGATATTTGGACGCCTTCCCTAAGTGGTCTGTAAATCGGATACAGATTTCGCTCTGATTTGCATAATTATACGTGTTTGTTTCGATTTTCTCGGACGAAACAGGTGGTATCGCCAAAAGAACTGAAAAACACGACTCTTTATATCTCTAGAGACGTTTGGTAAGCATAAATTTATACAGAATTCGTGTCCGTTCTTTATCACTCTCGCTTGCAGCTCAAGTTTGTAAATACGATAAAGCATGGCTACTCATTCTGTATCTATTACTTACCGGTCAAGAGCAAACTGTCAGACCTGTCTGTTGCATTCAATACTGGCCAAAACACAAGTTTTTTTTCGCACAGGGGTCTACATGTACACTGTAATGGTACTGGCTATCAGCATTATCAATGTGACTGTACATGTATAGTGTATATAATGGACATGTCAGGAGAGAACCTGCTCCTAGCGAGGGCATGATGAGTAATAGATACATGTAAATTATTAAATATGAAGTTATTAATAAGTGCATCATAATGTATACAAATAGTTACTTCTTACCAATCCCCCCCCCCCCCCCCCCCCCCCATGTGCATAATAGTCTGGGAGCATGTGTAATCCCGTGGGAATTTTGTGAAGCAAGCAAGCCACTAGTCTAGATGTCTTAATGGGACCCTAAATAACGCAAAAAAAATTGGTGGCACTTTTGCAACTTGCACCGAGGGCCTTAATAGGTTTTTTTTAAATGACGTATATTCTCCAGCATGGAAACGAGGGACTTTATTTTATGACATCTGCTCCCGGACTATAAAACGTACTCCGATTGCCGAAACATGTGTTGCTCTGGCACGTACACATACAGTACATATGTACATGTATGGCTTCAATGTATTGTTTTCTTTTCGCAATAAGATGGAGTGAATATGTTACTGTATGCGGTGTGCTATGTAATAGATACTGAATGAGTACATGTAGCTGTGCTTTATCGGATTTACAAACTCGAGCTGAAAGCGAGAGTTTGTAAATCTGATAAAGCATGGACACAAATTCTGTATATGACTTTATATCAAACGTCTAGATGTATAAAGTCATGTTTTCAGTTATTTGGGCGATATAACTTATTTTGGCTAAGAAAATCAAAGCAAACGTTTATGTACATTGTAAATCAGGATGGAATCTGTATCAGATTTACAGATCACTTATTGCTCATTGATTTCCTTTGTTTTTCCTTCATAAATTATTAATGAGTTTGATTAGTAATAGATAAAGAATGAGTGGCCGAATTTTATCCGATTTACAAACTCGAGCTGAAAGCGAGTTTGTAAATCTGATAAAGATCGGACACAAATTCTTTATCTTATCAAACGTCTAGATGTAGAGAGTCATGTTTTCAGTTATTTTGGCGATACGACTTATTTTGGCCGAGAAAATCGAAGCCAAAGTTTATGTAAATCTGGACGAAATCTGTATCAGATTTAAAGATCACTTAATGGTCGGTGATTTCCTTTGTTTTTGCTTCATGAATTATTAATCAGTTTGACAAAGTGGAGTTATCAATTTTCTTTCCAGATTCTCCAGTTATCCAGGATGGCATCAGGGTTGTTCAAGGGCATGCTGTTGAAATTAAAATTGGAGAGCAAATAACAGCCACTGACCCACCCCTGGTTGAAGCTCTGGAGCTGGTACATAATCCTGATGCTTTTACCAGCCCTGGAAGTCATAACCTTCAACATTACGGACCAAATGTAGCATATGGTGCAGTAAATGGATTCAGTCCGTTTGGGTATTATGGAGACCCAGCCATGGATCAGGGACATAACTATGCACACATGGACATGGACTCTAATGGAACACAAATTACAAAAGTGTTTGGAGGCCACAACGCAAGTAATTGGGGATTACAGTCCATGGAACCAGATGTGCTAAGCTTTGAAGAGCAGGAAAGACTGAGACAGGATGCCCTGCAGAACAGTGGTCCTAGGTTAGCATTTATAAATGAGGCACAGGAGTGCACCGATGGTGCCCTCCCCCCTACCATGGGTCGAGACTCTCCTGCAGGAAGTTTGACAAGCTTAGACAGTCTTGATGAAATCCCTCAAGAAACCACAGCATCAGCAACCAGAAAAATACCAAGCCAAATTGGAGCAGTCACTGCGATCATCACTAAAGGGAGTAAGGTAAAATCAGCAGGTCGTCGGAGAGTAACCTTCTCTGATAGCATAGAGTTTGATGACGGGCTTACAGGTCAGTTGGTCACTGCTGAGAAAGAAAGTTGCAAGCACTATGTAAACTTATATCACAGCCGAGTTGCTGCTGCCAATAATGCAGATTACTCCACAAGTACATTTGCTACATCAAGGTCAAGCACCAACCTTACACCTGCTGCACAGGCAGCAAGTAATGCTGTATCAGGAGAGCAGGGTCATGGTAATAAGAAAAGCACGCCCTCATCTGGAGCCCCTGGATGTTCCCCAGCCAGGAAGACTGGAATGTCATCAGTAAGCAATCCTATTCCTGGGAGTAGTACAAGTATGGTTGTGCCAATGTCGGTGTACTCTCAAATCAAAGCGACAGGCAGCCATCCAGTGGCAACAGTTGGTGAGTCAACAAGTTCTGCTATCACACACAGCGACCATCCAACTCAACACGTGGCATTAGGTAGTTTTGGCAAGAGAAATGTGTCTTACATGAGGAATGACATTGCTGAAGCAGGAAACTCAAATATAAGGATTGGCAGAGATCAAGAAAGCACAAATGGTATCCCTACAAAGGAGGAGGATACTTACCCTGATTTAGTAGATAGTTTGGATTTAGTTCATGATAGCTTAGATGAGATGGATGTGGATGGTGGAAGCATGGAGGATAGATTAGTCGAAAATCGCAAATATGAACATACTGCTGGTCAAGACACTTCAAATACAGAAATTAATGATTTGCAGAAAAGATTATCAGATGGAACTTCAAGAGACTTGCAAATGGATTCACCGCAAACTGTTGAAAATGATATTGTTGTTCCGGTGGTTGATTATTATGGGAATCCAGCAACAATCTATCATCATCCTTTTGGGGAGAAAATTGCTTCACATGATGCTCCTCAGTTCTGTGGAGTGTCTAGTCATCAAAGTACATCTCCGGTAGCATATCATTTTGGGGAATCTGATTCTCTTGCAACAAGAGGTGACACCCATAGTTTCAACCATGAACGTTTAGCAAGCAAAGAGCTAAGCAAGTCTGGTAGTGTTGTGCCTTCTAGTGGTCATTCTGGACAAGTCCTCTCAAGCGATGTCAATCAGCCAGAGCCTCAAATTAATTCCTTGAGTAGAAATGAGTCCTTGTATGGTGGATCCCCAGTGCTTGCAGCTTCAAGCTCAGAATCACATCAAGGGTATCGTATTCCCACCCAGCCACCATACTACCGAAGCTGGTATTCTGGTAGCTTCTTTCCAACAAGAGCAGATAATGTTGGAACTGAACAAGTGAACCAAATGATCTGTCAAGGTAAAGGTATCGAAGAAGGAAACCACGTAAGACACGATGCCCAAGAGGTCCTTGGTGTACAGGAGAAGTTGCAGCATGAAGGGTCTCCTTTTCAAAAGAAAACAAAAAGTGGAGCAGCTGGTCATTCTGTTGTAACGGCAAAACCTCCCAACCCAAGTTTACGTGTAAAAGGTGCACTGCGTAGCAGTCCTTTGCATAGAAAAAGAGCTGCTGCCGCCGTAAGACACGCAGCTGGAAGGCAGTCCTTAGCAACTGAAAAAACTCAAAAACACATTAATCAGAAGAAGCCTGGAACGTCCAAGGAAAAAGATAACAAGGGTTCTAACAACGTTCATAATGACCGAAAAACACGAATCGCATTAAACAAAGATCACGATGCACAAAGCATAAGGCGGAGAGATTCCAATAGTGGCAGTGATGATGACGAATTTATCAAAAGCATCAAGAGAAACATGGAAAGAATTAATATGCGAACTAATGCAAGCCCTGCTCAAGACGAGAATCAAAAGGTAATTGATGCCATAAGCTACCGACCCAAGGCTAATAGTCACATAGGCACTGAATCTCCAGATATCCAGATAAATGGACTATTTGGAGATGACCTTGAAGACAACTTTAGAAGAGAGGATCGTTATGGCCAAACTGTTGGTACTGCTAGAAAAATTCATCCACCTAGAATAGCATCTGCTAGGGGTAGGAGTCGCCAAGATACGCCCAAAATGGGTCCAGCATCGCAGACTGCTAACATAGTTTCTCGAGGAACGTCACCTCTACACGGATTTTCACCATCACTAGGTGCTACACCTCATAGAGGAACTGCAGGTAACAGGATGATGGTAAAATCTGTTCAAAACAGGTCTCAGGATCAGAATTCTGCCTTCTCTGTTAGTAATGGAAATGCATCTCATAGCCAAACTGGTGTTAACAATTATGCAGAGGGTAGTGGGATGCATACCTCCTCTGGTTGGACGAAGTCGTCAGCAAATCATCACCCTTCACCAGACCCTCAAGGTCACTCAAATCCTCAGATCGTAAACCTAAAGCGATCGATATCATTAGATAAAACTCCAACTGACGATGAAATAAACGTTCTGTGGGACAGGGTACGGTCTTGTTTGGACCAAAAGGAGAGCCAATCTGTTGGCTCAGACTCATGTGTCAATAGAATAGACGTTAGAAGATCGAGGACCCATTCGGGTCCTTTTGTTCCTCAACCGTACAGTGCACAAATCTCAAGAGATGTTGAAGGACCCAGCCTGTTAAGTGGTCACTCAGGTGCCACACCTGGTATGGGAACTATCGGAGGGTTGAGACGTTACGGATCATATGAAGTCCTGAGACGATATGATTCAGCTGATAACCTAGGGTATAGACGGCCACCTTTACTTCAACAGCGTGCCCAGAGAACACGCCACTCATCACACGGTAAGCCCCCTATGGTACCGAGACAGCAGCCCCATTCTCCCGTGTCCAGCAAGCAAGGACCATTAACAACTATGTCCACGAAAGGTATGTGTGTTTTACAGTGAACAGTCTGACTTGTTGTGAGTACATGTAGACACGTTGTATAAAGACACGTTGGACATTTAGGCAGATTGACTGGAATTGCACCTGGGTACTAAACACTAAAGTACACCATTGGGCTCTTTCATAAATTTTAATGTAAATAGAGCATTCTGCATTCACAGAGCGGATATCGTATGAGTGGGCAAGTTACGGCAATGACTTACGTCGCGGTTACTGTACGACATGCCGTGACGTTGAAATGGTTTCCCATTGTTGTTGTCTTTCTGATCCAATCAAATTACAAAGTTACGGTACTGTAAGTTGCAGTACGGGTACGGTAAGGGTACAGACATGCCGTACTTTTGTCCCACTTTAATATACGAAATCTGGTCTATAAAAGTACTATTAATTTGTTAAATGTTACCCATTTCGAGCACTCATTTTTCTTTTCTTTTCTTGCCATTTTTTGTGTAACAGGAAGGTTAACAGAACAGTCCAGTTCTGCTTGTTCGTCAAATAAATTCAGTTTGTCGATTTTGCAAGGTCTTTTATGTCATCACAAAGTATCCTCCAACAAAGTTAACGTCAGGTTTACAGTTGATGTCATTCTTTGTACGCCATTAAAAAGGCGCTTTCAAAATAACTTCAGAAAGTCTCGAGGTGTAACAGCACAAGATGGCATTTGGGATTAATTAGGTGTACTTATACCCACAATTCTTTGCGCGCGAAAAACATCAAATTCGAAATAAAATTGCGGTGGAGAGGTTTTAAATCTTAAAAACGAGCCAGTACAAGTGATGTTGCCAATATACTGTCATTGAAGACAATAGGGTTCCTACGTGTGTTAATACTGTCGGTTAAGTTCGCAAGGGATTGTGGTCAATGCACGGCCGCCATCTTTTTCCGTACGTTGGATTACAGTGTACAGCGTAACGTTCTCCTAATGAAACGTGATTGCTATTCTTGTTTGATTACTTCTTTCTTCTTTACTCCATCTAGCCAGTGCATCCGGGCCCCATCCGCTATCCCAGAATGAACTGCGAGCAGTTTTAACAGCATCTGAAAAAACACAAGAGAGGCTGCAGAGAGAGCAGCGAGACCAGATGATGGAACATGTTCAATTGTTACAATACCAAGCCATGATGAATGGTAGGAGAGGTAAGATCTCTTCAAAGTTACCTTAAATTCCATTGACGTGGGACGAGGATGAAGCGTTTTACTGCGATAGTTTATTTTTGCTTTCAAATACAAGGACTAAAGAAAGCTAACAAGTACCACTGGAAACCAGCCAATTGCCATAGCACAGAAAAACCAAGGAGAAATGGAAATTAGGATTTCTATGGGATTTCCATGCCATTTACATATATAATAATATTGGCAATTCAATTTACAGCATTTTCCCATGGGTTTTTCCATGATTTTCCATACTTTCGAAAAAAACTAGAAGTATGGAAATGTGTATTGGAATTTCCAAGATTATTGTATATTTACATAGTATGGAAATACCATGGAAATCAGAATTTTTCGATACTATGGAAATTGGTTGGTTTTTCCAAATAGTTTTTAATGATGTAAGCCAAAGTTTAGGCACGAAGCGGCGAGGAGCGAAGCGGCGAGGAGCGAAGCGGCGAGGAGCGAAGCGACGAGCCGGCGGGAGAACCTCCGGCCGCCCCAAGCATGCCTTTGTATCCGCTGATCCAATCAGAGATCGTTATAAGTCTTCCGAGTCAGAATTTGACCCTGGCCCTCTGATTGGCCTAGAGAAAATTCATTTCTAACGAGTGCAGTTTCCATTGCTTATGTGTTGCGTATCGCTGAACCCATCGCTGGAGTTTGCACGAGTTCCCTCAATTCACATCAGACCACCAGATAAAAGGTAATTAAACCAGCTGACCTGGTTCTGTATTGTGCTGCGATCCTTGGGAGAGGAAATTATTTCGGTACTCTAAAAGAGTTGGCTTTTCATAAACCATTGAGAATTGAACCTGGAGTGTTAAGCCGACGTGGTCAAAACCGGTTTAGTCAAAAGCACATTTCACTGGTTCCTCAGGTGTCAATCAAAAGGGATTAGTCTGGCATGGAAGTGAGATTCATACTTGGGGCACCCAGAGGTTCTCCCGCCTTCTCGTCGCTTCGCTTCTTAGAGAGGGCATTAGAATCTCTGGCATCCATGCAGGGCCCAGTTGTTCAAAGCAAGGGTAATTAAGCACTACCGCGGGGTTAAATTACTAACCCGAGGGTAAACTGTACAGAATATAATTACATATTTAGCGCTATCCTAGGGATAAAGTTACCATTTTTTTGAACAACCGTGTCCGGGGTATTAGTGAGGAAGAGTGAATCCCAAAACTGTTATCGATGCTAATTCTTGCAGTAGCATCTTTTCCATTTCTCAAAGATGAAACATTGCATCATTGATCTGTGTGTATGAAAGAAGAATACCATTGTCATCTAAATACTGTTAATTCCAGGGCCCAGTGCTTTGTCTATTGAGGAGCAGAGACTAATGCAGTCACTTGACATGCTGAACGAGAGACTACAAGGTACCTCGGCATGCTTCACTCGTTGTCCCACTTACATGTACATGACCTGCGAGCTTTACCTTTACAAAGGGACTTTTACTGTCTGTTATTACTTAGCAACCAATTGTGTCTAAGACCAAGGTTTCTCTAATAGCTGGAATTCTGCAGTCTATTGAAGGGTGATGATAAATGATTGACTGGTGTAACTTCATTCATTTTAGTCAAGGAGTAACAGTTTCCACATTTGTCGTTTAGTTTAGTTTGTTAATTGTTTTTTTGGGGGGTTTTGTTCAAAAGAAGGGTTCATTAGGTTTTATTTTACACGAACACAATACAGGAACAAACAACATCAATATGCCTTTCCCGCATTCCGCTCCAATGCCCACGAACAATGGCACCAAGTCGAGATTGGAGTAGACATTTTAATACGTTTACTGTATTTCGTACCATTGTTCGATCGAATGCGGGAAAAGTCTATTTGTAGTTCTTGAAAGGTAACCAAGCCTGAGCCTCACATGGAGGCTGGAGTCGACCCTGCACTGGTACAAACCCTCTTTCTATGAATATGGATAGCTTTTGATTATCATGTTAACTAGATACAAGCCATGGAGGATGGAGTTGACCCTACACTGATACAAACCCTCTTTCTTTGGATATGGATAGATTTTGAGTATCATGCTAACTAGATATAAGCCATGGAGGATGGAGTTGACCCTACACTGATACAAACCCTCTTTCTTTGGATATGGATAGATTTTGAGTATCATGCTAATTAGATACAAGCCTCTAACTAAGCTGTCTCGACTCCAGCCTTGATGTCACCAAATTAAGGCTTGGTCATGCACCTTTCAAAATGGCCGTCAAGAACTACGACTTGGACTATTTAGATATTAAGTGGTGGATGTGATTCCTTTATTGCTATTCGCTGGCATTTTAACAGTTCCAGTATCCAATCTAGCATTTTTACTCTTCCATTTGTACTTCTATAGCTCAGGAGGCTATTGCAGCAAATCTAAACCAACAGCAGAAAGGATCCAAAGCGGAGCAAAGAACGTACTCGGTAAGAAGGTGAAATTCAACGTAACGTTGGTTTGGGCGATTGATAAGCACTTGCACATGTTACAAGAGAAAGATAACAAAACAAGATTACTCAGCATCTCATATTGACTATACTCAGTCGAACACCATGACTATAAGAATTCTACAGAACCTCTGATTTAGAGAACAAGATAAATGAGCCATGTTAGATCATATTGGATGGGGCACATTGATTTCGAGGTGATTCAACATTGAAGAAATGTTGAGAATCAACCGAAACAAAAGGCTTGGGTTCATTAACTAGTCAGTGTTTATCCTGATAGTCATTTACAGAAAGATTCGATGATTTGCAGGTTTTATTATTATTATTATGAGGACGATGATGAATGTATCGTTGTTTGTGATAACGATAGGGTCTTTAGAAGCCTGGACGGCGATGGCTGTGATGACACTCACAGTTGAAATTAGAGGAAAATACCACTAACAACTGTTGTTAATTTTCACTAGTTAGTGGAAAATACCACTAGTAATTGTTGCTAATTGTCACTAATTAGTGGAAAATACCACTAGCAACTGTTGCTAAGTGTCACTAATTAGTGGAAAATACCACTAGCAACTGTTGCTAATTGTCAGTAATTAGAGGAAAACACCATTAGCAATTGTTGCTAATTGTCACTAATTAATGGAAAATACCACTAGCAAATGTTGCTAATTGTCAGTAATTAGTGGAAAATACCACTAGCAATTGTTGCTAATTGTCAGTAATTAGTGGAAAATACCACTAGCAAACTGTTGCTAAGTGTCACTAATTAGAGGAAAACACCACTAGCGACTGTTGCTAAGTGTCACTAATTAGAGGAAAACACCACTAGCAACTGTTGCTAATTGTCAGTAATTAGAGGAAAACACCACTAGCAACTGTTGCTAATTGTCACTAATTAGTGGAAAATACCACTAGCAACTGTTGCTAATTGTCACTAATTAGTGGAAAATACCACTAGCAACTGTTGCTAATTGTCACTAATTAGTGGAAAATACCACTAGCAACTGTTGCTAATTGTCAGTAATTAGAGGAAAACACCACTAGCAACTGTTGCTAATTGTCACTAATTAGTGGAAAATACCACTAGCAACTGTTGCTAATTGTCACTAATTAGTGGAAAATACCACTAGCAACTGTTGCTAATTGTCACTAATTAGTGGAAAACACCACTAGCAACTGTTGCTAAGTGTCACTAATTAGAGGAAAACACCACTAGCAACTGTTGCTAATTGTCAGTAATTAGAGAAAAACACCATTAGCAATTGTTGCTAATTGTCACTAATTAATGGCAAATACCACTAGCAATTGTTGCTAATTGTCAGTAATTAGTGGAAAACACCACTAGCAAACTGTTGCTAATTGTCAGTAATTAGAGGAAAATACCACTAGCAACTGTTGCTAATTGTCACCCAAATACCTTTTAAAATTTACCCAAACTAAGAGTTCTGAGACAGCTCTAGTATTAGCCGAAGACTTTGTGTGACATTCAAATCATGTCAAAATCTTGCCCTATACTTTATACCAGAAAATTCCAAAATTTAAAACAGTAAATACCCATATTTCAAGAGAGAGTGTGACATATGCATGTAAAAATACCGTCCGTATACTCAAGTGAAGTAATGCTCCAGCTTAGAACGATAGCATTGAACTGCAAGGAATGTAACTATTTGCCAGTAATTTCATTGGTTGATACTCATAGATGCAATAAAAAACTTTAGTATAATTTCATCAGTTAATATAGAGATCCCTGTGTTCTGATTGGTCGAGAATTACGTCATACGTCCGCTATATTCACCTCCAGAGCGCCTGGAGGTGAATATAACATACAAGGCATTTACCAAAATGGCCACTCGCATATTTACCGATGTTTCTCACGAAGAAATAAATAATATGAAAGAAAAAGCTTTTCCACAACCCACTAAAGAAGCAACTAAATAAGTATGGCTAAACTTGAAGCTTTTTTAATCCATAAGCCTTCACAAACAAAGTTTACTTTAGGCCATCCCAATAAAATGTTTCGTTTCCCATCGCCCGACCGACCCAATATTTTTTATATCTAAAAAAAATTAAAAATTCGTACTCATTGTTTAAACACGGCTTTATACATGTTTTATAGACCCTCCGATATGATTCTTTCTAATGAATCACCAATCCATGTCAACTTGCAGCCATTTGCAATCTGCCATCGATCTCCGATGTCTTTGTAACCAGTCCTTCTAACTTAGCAACCAAGCTTACTAGAACCCAGACCGCCTCCGACTTTTTTTGTTTTGCCCAACCGACCGACCCACTTTACGAGGGGAGCTGCGATGGGAAACGAAACATTTTATTGGGATGGCCTTACGAGTTTTGGGTGAGTTTATTCGGTCCTCATGAATCTCAAACTTTCACAAGGAATAACGTCTACTTAGAGCAATAAATATCACAACGAGACCTTGTCCTACAAATTTTGGAACTGTTCGACTTAAAAAGAGTGTACTCACTTGAGTTATTTTCCTCGTGGTTCTTGATAGAAAAACAACAAGTTCTAGTTTTCATCAGTCAGGGAGCCGGTTGCTGTTATGCTCTTCTCTCGCCGCTCTCGGTGTGTTTTCAAGTTTTATCTTATACCGAAATCATTTGTCATTGTCTTTGATTCTGTGATGGCTATAATCCACAAAACTACAAACTGTAGTTTGTAGTTTCCAGCAAATGTGTCCTTTGAAGTGAACTCATGAAAGATGAAAGCGGTTCCTTTCGATAAATTTTCACTCGCCGTGGCAGATTTTCAGTTTTGCCCATTTCCACTCATTTTCGCTGCATTTTCTCTTTGTAAAATGGTTAGAGGTCTCAAAAGTGAAGAATGCTACTTCAACTTGAATTCAAGTGTGCATTTGGACTGCTTTTCGGTATTTCTCTGTCTTTTACAAATCCATTCTTGTAGTCCCAGCAGTGTCGAGTCGGTTTGTGTAGTGAACCGTAGCAGCACGTGATTATGCAAATGTAGTCACAAAACTATCCTGTCACGCGCGCTTGTAAAACTTATAAAAGGGTCGAAAGTCAGACTATTAATATTGTCTAGTTTTAATTTCTCTGATATTCACTGATGAAATTATACTAAAACAATCATTCACTTCAGTCTCAGTGACTATTGGTGAATATTTACCTCGACTTCGTCTCGGTAAATATTCTCCAATGGACCCTTTGCACGTGACGTCATAGCAGCCATGTTGGTGTACAGTTAACAATTATTCACCGAAGTGGAGGTGAATAATTGTTTTAGTATATGCCACACTGCAGGTGAATAGCCAGCACCAAATAGTTATTTTATTTTCTGTCAAATGGACAAAAACTCGCGCGAGGTGATCGCAGTTTCGTAGGAGGTGAATATGAAATCATATTCACTGTTTGAGTAGCCAATCAGAGCGCGCGAAAGGTGATATTCACTGGTGTGGTATATACTAATTAACAATAGATTCTTCGTTAGCTTCTTTTGTTCTGTACACCGACATGGCCGCCATGCCCTTTGTCATTTGAATCTCTGGGGATTGATTGAAAACCATCTATAGTCACTTCAGTGAATA
Source organism: Actinernus sp. WN-2022 (assembly GCA_030867875.1). Lineage (NCBI taxonomy): Eukaryota > Metazoa > Cnidaria > Anthozoa > Actiniaria > Actinernidae > Actinernus > Actinernus sp. WN-2022. Next base: position 27,787,701 of record JAOWCC010001501.1, read on the forward strand.
ATTGTTAAATATAAATAATACATTTTATTACTATGGTTTAATTTCGAAGAATATTGTATGTGGGGAAAGTTCTCAATTTTTTGATTGGAAGTATACCCAAAACCGCTAGCCTAGCCTGAGTGGTGACATACTGGAAATGTCGTTGATGTAATAGCTTTCCCTTATCTGCAGGCACAGCCACGTCAGGCGTCCAGGCATCAGCGCTCTTCTTCAGCAACGCACAAGCACAGAACCTTGCAAGCCGACTCGCCTGCTCACTGACCGTGCCGGGCGTTACTCTATGTGGAGGTGTACGAGTCAATAGGCTACGAGTCAATAACCTATGAGGCGCAGCCCACGAGGGCGAGAGGTCTAATTGTTTTTGTATAATCTAATTAGTCGGACAGTAGAGAATAATTGAAAGAAACAAATTGAAGTTGAAAAACTGTTATTTCTTGAAAATGTGTGCGTTTTTTTCTCTTCCATGGGCTATCACAAATAGACCTATAGTAGGGTAGCCAATCAGAATGCAGGATTTGTAATAGTCCACCAGTTGGTTTATACTAAAACTCTGTATTCACGTGACATAATTTATATAGCTTTTTCATAACTTTTAGTACTAAAGCCCCAGTCGACATCGGTACGACATCGTTCAAACATCGGTTCAACATTTGTTGGAGCCGATCTTGAAACCGTTTGAAATGACCTGAACACATTGTTGAAAGATATTGAAAGCAAGTTGGAGAGAGTTTGACTTCGTTTGAAGGTTATTTCAAACGTTTCATATTCGGTTTCAACAAATGTTATACCGATGTTGTTTGGCCTGGGCTTAAAAGGCTACAGAATGGAACTACGTCTATTTCTGTTTCTGCGTAAGGGGCGTGAGTCATACTAGTTTTATACAATGAACGGAGAGAAACGCGCGCACTGATTGGTCCATAGCAATGTGCTGTTGGAGATGGTTATGGCTCCTGATCGTACACATACGTGACGAGAACAACAGTCACGCTACTCGACTGCGCCACATTTCGTCACGTGGTAACGTCATCTGTGCACCATAAGAGTACAGAAGCACGTAAAAATGACCTCTTTGTTGAGCTTGTCACCATAAATTCGCGGGAAAATTAGTTTTTTTAAATAAAAAAGCATCGAGAACCCGTGACTGAGTAGTATTACGTGAGTATCACAAGACACTTGTATTGCCTGATTGCATGTTGTGTGACGTAACCAGTGTGTGACACTTCGTGATATAGAGAATACTAGCAATGCATTTGGTGCTATGAATATATTCGTGTAGAATTAAACTTTCAACAGTACTAGTCTGGTGTGAAGCTTATCTGCTATGTCATCGTGTTAAATACTACGGGAATGCTGTTCATTTTAACCAACCAAATATTTTCTCTCGCGCTTGATTGGTTGAATGCGTCACGTGACCCGATATTTCTCTCCGCAAGCGGGAAAATATGTAAGAGATAAATACCGAGAACCGAGGTATTAAGTCATCTACAGCCCGAGGGCCGTAGATAAATACCGAGAACCGAGGTATATTAAAGTCGCAGTGTCACGGTACTGCGCATGTGTGAAAATCTGATGATTTTAGAATTACGTTCCGGCCCGGAACGAAGTTCTCAGAGGGGTGAAATATCGATTTTTAAATCGACTTCATCAGTGTTCTTTTTGAACTCATCCTTGCCTCCTTTGGTCATTTATGGAAATGTAAGATGTGCTTAAATAAGTTTTAGTTATTTGTTTATTCAAAATTAGTCGTTGCAGACTGCAACACAACTAAAACAAAAAAGCATAAGTGATGCTTACCGGCGGGGAAAACGGCCACTCAGTACTCTGAATACAGCAGCCGAAAAACGCAAGAAATTGGAAACTGTTTGGCATTCCAACCAGAAGCGAAGAGGGTTTGGATGTCCAGTAGAGTTCACGAAACACATGGCAACTTTTCAAGTCGTATTATAATGATATGGCAGTTTTCAACAGCGATACGAAGAAATATATATCTACGGCTTAGAAACGAGGCTGAAATTATATGAAATGACCGGAGTGCAAAGACTGTACGAAAAGTTAGATAAAACCTTTATTTGCTGGCAAAAAAACCTCATGAACTCAAACACGATAGCCTTGTGAGCAATCGACATACATATGAAGCTATAGAAGTTATGATCGACTACGTGAGAGTCTGCAAACATCGATCTGCTATGAAACCGCTTGTCAGTATTCGCACTTCGTGACAAGCGAACTTTTCTACTTTCGACATACGGTCGCTAAACTGTACGAAATCTCCAAGAATAAATTCCTAATGTCCAAACTAACGGGGAAAACTGAAAGAGGAAATCCTTGTGAGCAATCGACATACATATGAAGCTATATAAGTTATCATCGACTACATGAGAGTCAAACATCGAACTGCTATGAAACCGCTTGTGACAGTTTTACGCACTTTGATGACAAGCGAACTTTTCAACTTTCGACACACGGTCGATAAACTGTACGAAATCTCCAAGAATATATCCCTAATGTCCAAACTAACGGGGAAAACTGAAAGAGGAAATCCTTGTGACCAAACAACATACATATCAAGCTCCAGAAGTGATTATTGAATACATGAGAACCCATAGAGCAAACTGATAATAATGATCTAACGTGCTATTAGTTTCACGGACATTTGTGACTACGTACTAAACTCGCGCTACAGCATGGCTTGAAATACTGTACGAAAACTCCCGTTTAAAAATTTCCTGATGCCGAAAGAACCATAGAATCTTAAACAAGATATCTTTCTGACCAATCGACATAAATATTAAGCTGTGAAAGTAAGTTTCCAGTCCATAACAGCCCATGATAGTGCAAACTAGTAAACAGCCACTCGTAGTCCGAAAGTACTGAACTTTTTAGCGCAAATGTATGTGTTACGTTTCCAAACTTTAAGACAAGAAATCGTCCATAGAATGTTCTATATTTTTTACAGCAGAGAACTGTGTTATTAGTTATGTAGAAATAAAACAATGGTGCCATTTGGAGAATTATTTCATGTCAAAAGTGCACAACGAAGAAATATATATCTACGGACGCGAGCAGCTTGTTTCACTTTGGTCAAATTCGGACTGTTTCCGACTGGAAACAGCAAAAAATACAAGCAAGTAATGAAATATAGATACCATTCTTTACTCAATGCTGTTTACCTTGGATGTAGGAAGAATAAAATCCTTGTAAATCTCGCCATATACTGTGCATAACTACAATCTGTGAATACGGCTAACACCCGAACAGTCTGGCGTTTCCTGCAAATTATTTTGATTGATTCTCATTGGATGTTACACAATGCAGCTGTCAATTCAATGTCTGGAGACTGTGACATGCGCAGTACCGTGACACTGCTCCTTTAAGTCATACACGTCCCGAGGGCCGTAGTTAGTAAGGTGACATTAATAGCCCAACTTTTTCGCGAACTTCCGCCCAAGGGATTTTGCTAAAATTTACACTGTGTACGTGTTATATGTTTGAAAAGTTTCCAGTTGTTTGAAAAAAATAGTTAGACTAGACTTCGAGTAATGGCTCAAAATGTGAAAAACGTGGGGTTGACTAAACGTCACAATTAGTATGTGATCGGTTCAAGATTTTGACATCAGTTGTATCAATAAATTGTGTACTGTTTGTAAACAATCGAGCAGAATCGGGCAAAAATCGTAACTGTTACGACATTTTTCGCACCACTGGTGCATAATGTCTAATAGAATCCATTTTTAGTAACCGGAAGCAGTTGAAGCAAAGTGCGCCGACAACAATCTCATGGCGCGAAAAACATTTGCCCGTTTTCCACTGTATGTAATAGATACAGAATGAGTGTCCGTGTTTTATATACCGGATTTACAAACGATAAGACACGAATTCTGTATGACTTATCAAACGTCTACACACCCTCGATCCCAGTGCCTCCTCGACTTAACTGAAAATCGGAGGCCCTGCTAAGACACAACTGATGGAGCAAGATTGCGATTGGCTGTTGAACGGCTGCGCGAAGTTCAAAATTTCTCGATTTCCATTGGCCTAGAAAAACAAGACTGTAAACATTGTAGATTGATTGTTCATTGTTAACAGCAAGTGTAACGGTTAAGACAAAGCGGGCAAAATACTAAATTTCCTTTTTAGAGGGTACAAATGAAAGCTTTCTTTAGGATAAATTAAGGTAGATTTATTGAACGGTAATTTGGAACAACTTTAGAATACCCGGCCACTAAAACTTGGTCTTGGGATTCGTAGCTAGGATAAGTGGCTACATGGCCACATGGCTGCGAGGCTCGTGTTAGACTACATAGCTACGAGGCTCGTGCTTGACTACGTGGCTACATGAAATATAATGCTTCTTAAATGTTTCTGTTTCTGTGAATCAATCCAAACCCTTACCCTACATTAAAAAAAAAAAACGTCAACAACGGGTGCTCACTAATTTAGGGTTCTTCAGCTAGGGCTAATCACTAAACAACACAAATATAATGCTTCATAAATTATAGAATACCCCGCAACTTTTCATACAAACCTTCTAAAAACCTAACCATTTTCGACCAAAAGTCATTCATAGAACGACACTACATACATCTGCACTATAATGGAGAATTTGACACAGTTTTGGAATAGTTTTTTATAAGTGATCTTTCGACATGCGGGGTATTCTATAATTGTACCCTGATCCAAACTTAAACTAAAAAACCCTAACATCAATCTGCCCCCTCGTCGGGTACGTACCTGAATGACTAAGTTATTATATATATTGAACCAGTTTCATTTTGTAAATAATCAATACATCATACATCATGGTTCTTGCTAGCAATAACTTTGGAAAATATCTGAAGTGACCCATTTCTAAATATTGAATAAATTCTGTTTTTAAAATACCTGTTATTTCCTGTGATGACTGATGTAGCCAACAAACAGAAATGTCGCCTTCGGAACTCGTTCATTTGATGCACCGCGTTCTTTACGAATTATAAAGAGCAGGACAAAATAACTCCGAATATCGAAAGGCATGGAAATGGGTATGAGTCTTTGATGCAACTCCATCCATGTACTCTCATGTTGTCTTCCAAGCCTTTGATGTTTAGAGGATGACATTTTTAAAGGCGCTGCACAAATGATAAAGACTCACATGGCGGAGAACCTTGCTGTAAAACTGCGGATTCTTGAATAATAATCTAAACCGTTACAACATATTTTCAGCTAGTGTCTGTGTCTGCGCTTGTGTACCTAGACCATTGTGTAATTTGGCCATACTCGCACTTGGATTGAACGAGGAACACATACCTGGCATGCTTGTTTTACAAGCCACGTAGCCATCTCTACACCATACAATTGCAGGTATGTATGTAGCCAGTAGCTACGACTCCCAAGTTTTAGTGGCCGGGTATTTCTAAAGTTGTACCGGTAATTTCAAAGTCTTCTGTGTAGTTCAGTAAAATAACATGAAGACAAAGCCGAAATTTTGAAACTGAAGCCATATCAATATTGTAAATCAATATAAATATTTGACTATATCAATTCCAAATCTGCGTCTGACAAAAAAGCTGCTCCTCGGCGTAGTCGGTCAACAACATTTTGGTTTTGCCAAAACGTCGTTTAAACTTGAACAAGTTTTGGTGTTGACAGATTATTTTTCAAAACGAACTAAATTTTGTCTAGTGCGAACATGAATAAACCACCAACGAGACCAACAATGTTAAACGTACTTTTTTTATTTTTGTCTCCATATTGGGTATACATAATACTGGCATCAAGATGAGACTCTATTAACTATACAGTACTTTTTATGCTCTTGTGGACTCGGACAACAGGCTGATGACTGTGTGTAACAGCTCACGAATAACTTCGATTATCTGAGAAATGACAAAGCGTCCTTTGCCATTAACGGTAATATCGATCAGCATTTCAGAAAGTTCCTTAAAAAGCGTTTTTACAAAATGAAGAATGTTTAAAAGGAATGTCAAGAACCGTGTGCTGACAATGAAAAAGACGCCTGGTCGTATTAGAGTTCAGTCAAACGATTTCCACATCGGTACGCCATTTGTTGATGCCGATCTCGAAACCGGGTATATACTTCATGGTAGTGTTTCGTTCCATAGTCTCCCTGCATAATCATTTCCTCTACAGTTTTACATTACTATGAGAGAGACTATATGGAACGAAACACTACCATGAAGTATATACCAGAAACCGTTTGAAATCGCCTTTAACAAATTCAAACTCTCGATTAGACATGCTTTCAATATCTTTCAACAATATTTATATGCTGTTTCAAACGGTTTCAAGATCGGCTTCAACAAATGTTACGAACTCAAAATTTCACGCCGAATACATTTTTTCTTTAAAAAGTTTAGTTTCAATTTATTTCGAAATTTGTTCACGAGTTGTCACAACACACACCATACTACTCATCATCCTCGTCATCATTCTCCCTCTCCTTGACGACCCCCTGCAGCGCCCAGCGATCCCTCAGAATCCTATAGAGTGTGACGTAATTGACTGACAGCATGCCAATGGTAGACAGCAGCTGATGCCAGTAGTAACAGCGGGTAATAAGAAACAGTTGATACAGCACTAGCACTAACAGAGAGCTGGACATCCAGTTAAGAAGTCGTAATGGAGACTCGAACATGAACTATAACAGAATGACGTCATGGGGTTAGTTGAGTGGGTGTGACGTCATGGGGATAGTTGAGTGAGGGTGACGTCATGGGGTTAGTTGAGTGGGTGTGACGTTATGGGGTTAGTTGAGTGAATGACGTCATGGGATTAGTTGAGTGGGTGTGACGTCATGGGGTTAGTTGAGTGGGTGTGACGTCATGGGGTTAGTTGAGTGGGTGCGACGTCATGGGGTTAGTTGAGTGGGTGACGTCATGGGGTTAGTTGAGTGGGTGCGACGTCATGGGGTTAGTTGAGTGGGTGACGTCATGGGGTTAGTTGAGTGGGTGTGACGTCATGGGGTTAGTTGAGTGGGTGTGACGTCATGGGGTTAGTCGAGTGGGTGTGACGTCATGGGGTTAGTTGAGTGAGTGTGACGTCATGCTTGGCACATCGGTTATCAGCATGAGTTAGAATTTAATGAGGTCATTAATCTCAAAATATTTAGAAAGATATTCAATTGCTGAACACCGGTTCGTCTTACTGTTAAGTACAGGGATACCATTATGGCGTTTAAGTGCATCGAGGATTTAGCCCGCATTATACATGTGTATCAAATTTTAGAAAAGATCTGAAGTGCACTCCTTGGTTACCAGAAATAGTGATAAGTTGAACATTCCGCTGTTTAGGTCAGCTTCCGGTCAGCGGACCTTCCTTTACAGAGCCGTCACATTATGGAACGGTATGTCAGACGATATGAAGGACTGTAATGAAATTACAAACTTTAAGCACAAACTTAAGTGTTTGCTTTGGGAGGAGTTTTAATCAAATTGAATTGACTGTACATATATACTTAAATTATTAGTAATATTTTTTAAATGGTCTTGTATATAAAATGATTATTGATTTTTAGTACAGGGTTGATCGATGATTGTGATTAGACACTGAAAAGCTCCGAGGGGAGTATGTAATAAAATTTATTATTATTATTAAGAAACAAACAAACAACGGGAACGAAATGTTCAAACCGGTACTTCTGTAGCACAGGCATTTATTAGGGCAGAAACCTCAGCCAATCACAGGAGCAAGTAAACACGCAATGAACCAATCACAAACAAGTAATTTACGATTGGTTTTAATTCACCCAATCACGAGGCAAAGTAAATGCAATCATGGATAACTAACCAATCAAATACGAAAGCAATTACGTATTTACTTTTCGACACTCAATCGAAAACCGTGTGAAAAAAACTGGGGAAAAAACTGTGAAAAAAAAACTAAACTAAAACTATTTTTTACTAAGCTTTATCATTGTAGTGTATGCTATCAATGACCAAAAAATGTATCTAGGTGAACTTTATCAAAAAATACTAAACTTCGCCAGCCCAGTGGATGCTTGCCCTACGCAAAGGTATACAGCTATTTCCAAACTCGTCGTCGGTCGATTTGACTCAAGCCTACGAGGACAGCAGATTTAAATTCTGAAATCGTCAAGTGAAGCCCTGTCATCTGATCTTGTTCTTGTATAATTTTTAATCAGTTTCTGTTATATTAGATGGCAAAATTGAAGGGGAAAAATATGTTAAAAGTAATTGTCAATTTGAATCCAAATTGAGTACTTACAAAAAATCTTGAGTGGTGTGGATCGCCCGGTACGGCCACGTTTTGAATACCTAAGCCTCGATAGAGTGCCTTGTTGTGCCGTACTAGTACCCCCTGGGGCCACACTGTAAGGGCAGACCACCTACAGGAAGTAAATAAACAAGCAGCCATTACAAATCTCGTCTGACCTCTCACTTCATCACAGATACGATGGTCCATTGACGAGTTTTGTATTCTAATTAACAATTAGACAATGACCTCGAAGTTTCTCTCAGCTGATAGTTCACGAGGAGAGTAGAGCGAGTAGTTTAATTGTTTTAGAAGCAACATACTGTATCGATCTATATCCACATACAAAGAACTTTTCTGCTTTAAAAATATTTTTTTCACGTTTCAGATACGTTCTTTTTTTTACCTTTTTGTTTGTAAACTCTCCCTCTTCAGTTCGACCACACGGTAAACAATCGCTCACAGAAAACGAGATCAAAAATATTTTACTGTTAATTTTCCACTTATGTGCTCCATAGGCATAAGGGAATACACATTCTAGATTGAAAAAGTTAAACTAAAGCGTTTTCCTGTACTTTCAGACCAATGCGTATTTCATGTTGGATTTTAGTAACCACATTCCCTGGGTCTTCCGTCCACGATGAATCTATCGTGGTTTCTGATTGGTCGGTGATCAGTATATACGCTCACAGGGGTTATAATAAAAGGTTATATACCGCGACCGAGGTGTATACGAAATTTATCAATCCCGTACACACAGAGGTTGCGGTATATAACCATCTTTTATATCACACTTGGCATGGTTTTCTTTGTTCTTCACAGGGGCGAAACTCTGGTATAAACCCGTTCAACAATAGACTGTTACAGGGAGGTTTATAACTCAGTTTTAAACCTCGCCAAATGCGATATAAGTCAGTTTCATACCTCGAACCTTCGGTTCTAATCCCTAAACATTACAATAGTGTACGAATAACAGGACCACTCACACAATCAATACAACAACATATCCTACTCCCATCACCTTAGATAAACGATAACTATTACAGAACTTTTCTATGGGAAAATGAGCCAAATATACAGCTGTACTTGACGATGAAAAATCTTAGAATGTCGAGGGAAGTCGATGGAATGTTGGAAAAGTATTTGAATAAACTCATTACAAGAACAATGAATTGGCTGTCGCTGTCTGTACAAAGAAAAAAACTGTCCCGGGAACTATTAATGTATTAGCCTGCCTAGCAGGCGTTTGGCTTACTTTTTCGGAGAATCAAAGAGGGGAAGAATGAGAGGAGACAAACAGCGCCTCAAGGGGGAGGGCAAGGGTCGGGGTATTTCTACTCACACATGCGGTGTATCTCTGTGTCCACACAGATACCGTTCCCAGCCCCCCAGATGAACGGCACACTTGTGTAGAGCATCACAATAAGAGAGTGGTAACATGTAGACCATCAACATGAGCAGTGAACTCAGCCACACAAACAACGTCTGCTGACACGCCCACCACAGGTCATAATACACAAAGTGTTGCTATGGAGATAAAACAATGACGTCACGAACAACCGCAAATGAACAAAACAGATGAGACATACTGACGTCACAAAGAATCGTAAATGAGCACCAAATCGGATGAGATATAATGACGTCACGACCCACCGCAAATGAACAAAACAGACGAGACATCTGAATCGTAAATGAATAAAAAGTGTAGATGCCGGTTTTATTTAAAACATAGGTACGCAATGCGTACTAGAAGGTACTTGCAAGAATGGCAAGTTCTTACAAGCTATGCGAGATACCTTTGGTGATAAACTGGACATTAACTTATGACAGTAATGAAGGCATAAATTATCGCTAACTAGAAGTATTTTGATGGAACTCCCAGTGTTTATATAATAGCTGTAATGCAAATATTTTATTAGTATTATAACATGGGATAGGTCTATTTATTTACATGACAAGTATTTCAGTCTTGAGAACTGATTTTAAAGCAATGCATGGTATCTAGTACACTCTTCACTACTCCATCCATTTATCCTATTAATTTGTATAGTGACATATTGTTTTCATATTGTAACTGTTGCAAGTATCCCGTCATCTGAGTACATTTTTTGTGTAGAATAGCATAATGTGCAAATTAATTTAGGCTAAATAATATCATTATTCAATGTTTGACATTCAGGTTTATATTTCCTTGAGGTGTTCAGAGTTTATATTTTTTACATTTCCATTAGGTATCAAATCATAATTCTTGTGAAGTTGTTAGAGTGGCTTGTTGAAGTCCTGGGAGATAGTTATTTTATGTCCTCCATATATTTATTGAGCAGGATCATTGTTTTTGTTTTCTGTGGCGTCCCCCGGGTATACTGGATATTAACTTATGACAGTAATGAAGACATAAATTCCCGGGGGGAGGGGTACTTCTAAAAATTTTGTACAGGGATGCTCCGCCTGGACTCTCGACCCCTTACCCTTTCATATACCAAATTTGGGCAAAAAGGTGCCCCTTTTATATACGTCATACAAAAAGGAACCCCCTCTTATACCTACTATACCATGGTTTCTATCAAATCTATAGGCCTGTTGCACCAATTAGAAAAATTAACGGTTCATGGAAATGTGAAAAATCAATTGACTGAACTCGTAAAACCCTACCCTTTTATATACCTAAACTCGCGAATTCCCTACCCTTTTATATACCTCCAGCCCAAAAAACCTACCCCTTTCGGGCGGAGCATCCCTGTATGGTCTACTATAGGGAGTATCACCCTGGGCATAAATTATTACTAACTAGAAGTATTTCAATGAAACTCTGAGTAATAACAGTTATAATGCAAACGTCCTATTAGTATTAAACACATGGAATAGTTCTATTATTTAACTTACATCACTGTATTTTGTGAGACTTGATTTTAAAGCAATGCCGCATTGATTGTATCCAGTACACTCTTTCTACAGGCTTGTAACTTGTGTAAGAGGTGTCCATGGCAGTTTTATTAATCGCGAGTAGGCGGTTCTTCTACCACAAGAGCTGCTAATTCACGTCTTCGTCATTTTCTTCAAGAATAACAGCAAATTCAGGGAATACTTAAATCAGTTTCTTGTGTGTCAAACTCCCTCGATGCCACGTTAGAATCCATCGCCGGGTATGTCGAATCTATCGTCCAAATAAGCGAGTATTTCATCCAAAGCCATTCACAAGAGCCATTTAAATATTCCCGGAAAATATCATTACCGAAAATTTGATCAAATCACGACAAAACTAGACTTAGAAATGGCATGAAAAGAAGAAAGCAAGATGGCGGAATGAGGAAAGCCAAAACGCCCCAGGCCTCCGCGGTAAGAATGACCCACCAAACAAGGCGACAACTATAGAAGATACTTGCAAGCAAGTACCTTCTAAAAATGGCCTAATCTGGACTTGCATTTTGTTTGTGGAGGAACCAACGTTCATTTACATTAAAGTCATTGTCAATCGACCCAGGCTTTTACTTACGCGGTCATGGGTCAGGAAAGGTCACATTCACACGATTTCAAACAAGCGTAGAACATAAAGTATTCACTGTAAACCAAAACTTTCTTCACAGAAGTACTCAAAACTTTTCGGAAGTTCATAAGCTATGAAAATTGCAAAAGGGTGATAGGCACTTTAAGAGCAGTATTTTTCATCCACTCGAATCTTTGCCATCCTTCATCAATCAAAACTACCTAACATTTTCTCCAGTGTACCTGGAAAGCAAACTCTGTTAATCTGAGTAGTTATTTCTGTCTTTCATCATGAGAAAAAATATCATTTGGGGGTGGACAGTGCCCTTTTAACGGACGAGTATAAAAGCAAATGGATACAGTTATAGCTCAAACCAACCTCTGAAAATCTCATAGGCAGGAATCCAACATAATATGCACACACCAAGGATTGGAACAGCACTTGCTTTATTCTCAAATTGAAATCCGTTCGCAGACATTCTGCCTCGTAGCGTACAGCATCGGGTGGCAAGGAGCATGACTGCTGCGGTAAACCTCTGACCTCTTGCTTTGCATCACCGTTGAGTAGCGATTTTTTGTCTAAGACTTTGCTAGCGATGAACTGTACTTGGTGCAGGTGACTAATCTCTATGTGAGAACTGATTTTAAACATCACTTTGTTTCCCTGGGGATCCAGTGTGAACCCAAACGCACACAAATACATGATAATTCTGAAAGAGAAGAAATATTTTAAACACAGTCGCGAAAACATGGAAGAAAATTCCTACAAACTTCAAGTATTTACAATATAATTAGATAATCAAATTTAAAATTACCTTTATCGTATTTTGTTCGCATAAACTACATTGTAAATAGACAATCTATCATATGTTCATTACAACCCATTTCAGTGTTACGCGAATAGGTGTTTCAAGTTTTTTAGGCAATCATTCGACATACTCATTCCACGAAAATTTACGCCACTTCTGGTCAGCAATGCATGTTAGCGAAGCCTGTCGAGTAATCGAATGTGAAAAAGCACCTAAATTATTCGATGCTGTACCCGGCTACAAATCACGATAAACAAGTGAGCCTGGTTACAAAGCATGTCGAATGACTACGTCGAATGAATGTTCTATGTACGTAACCCTGAAATCGGTTGTGATCTGTCAAGTAAGTAAGTAACTTTATTTAAGTGTCAATGTATTTAGCTTTGCAACTAATTGGGGACACTAGTCCTACGATTTTACGTCCTTATCCGAGAAGACGTGAAGGTCTAACCGTTTACTGTATCATGTAAAGGCAGCACCAAGTTCTACTCAGTTATTTTAAGACCTAGGTTTGAACCCGCGACCTACCGCTCGACAGACCGTCGCTTAACAACTGAGCTAACCCGGAGGCGGTTTAAACAGCTATATAATACCATAATATAATAGCTATATAATATCCATCAAGTGCCATCTATCTCACACCGCGGCAAAACGGTATGCTCCGCTGGCCAAAAGAACGAAGGCTCTGCTATCAAATACAAATTACCGAGGGTTTCAACTTTTGTAGTAAATAATTTTATAACTTAGTAAACTCACAGTGAATTACAAATTAAGAAAACTTCAACCTGTCAAAGTCTTAGGCTTATCTTTTAAGTAGTTTTCTTATTTTTTGACAAAACAGTTCACAAATGTATGCTTTTAAGCAGAAATTTTAAAATCACGGGTATGTGCCTGTTGTTTCATTTCAGTTTTCGCGGGAAACTGGGGGCGGCCGCGCGCCGACAAGAAATAGCAAATACGCATGCGCGTGACGTTTTGCCGCGGTGTGCATCTATCTAATCTGCTGTCTGTCACCATCATCATCATTTATATATATATATATTTAATATATACAACACGGGAACCTACATAGGTCATGCAATTCGATTGGCTCGCTATCTCTGAATAATGAGCAATAGCCACCTACAAAACTCGGCCGGATAATTTTGAAACGAAATGGCAGGCGTAAATTCACGTTTCGCGATTGTTTCCGATGCGGAATGCAGTGCCCAAAAGCAGGTTCCCGTGTTGTATATACTAAATAGAGGATAGTACATGGCCGCGCGGAGATACCGATTTTGTCTTCGAGTGTTGATGAAATATCTTACGAGTGAGCGCAGCGAACGAGTAAGAAATTTCATCAACACGAGAAGATAAAATTCGTATCTCCAAGCGGCCATGTAATGTTCTCTTTAATATAAAATTATCTAATATTCTGTTGCGCGTGATTGGTTGAATGCGTCACGTGACCCGTTATTTTCTCTCCGCGAGCGGGAAATATCAGTGAATACACCCCCTGTGGGCGTATAAGCGCGCGTCAAAGAAAATATTTGAAGGATGATAAAAACAATAACCTACATTGTGGCGTCGAAATATGCCCTGATATTTGTCCATTGGACATTATCTGATCAGTCCTCGAAGCTCACAAGCTCACTGTGTCGTCTTCTCGGATCTGATAATGATCTGAAATATCTGGGAATATTTCGACGCCACAAATAGGTTATTGTATTTATATCGGCGAAAAGACTTACAAATATGATATATATATCCTTTATATTTCCATCAAACTTTCTTGATAGTTGTTGCCTTGGTAGAAACAAAGAAAGCTTTGTTTTCCTTTGTCTTTGACGGTAACGAAGTAGCAAGTTTAACCGTGAAATTCCACCATTTTGGCCTGCAAGGTTTTGATCACACATTTTCAATAGCAATTTTAAGCGGTAGCCGGTCAGTCGCCTATCTTTGGTTGCTCAATAATCTAAGGGCCGGTTTACATGACGCGTTTACTGATCCCGGGGAAATATGCGTCACGAGATGAAAATGAGTTATTTTGTGTTTCTTTTTATACAGAAATGACTTTAAATTATATCCGAATCGTTATTGCAAGAAAATTACTGCTTTTCAAGTGATCCAAAATATCCGTGTTGTACCTAAACAATTTGTTTTGATTTTCTTTATTAATACGATCACACTAATTATTGCACCCATCTACCCATGGGTTAATAATACAGAAATGAACAAAGGACATTTTGAGAGTATTTTAGTTTTTATTTCGTAAAAAGACGGTGCAGTGCTTAAAAGTTAGTTTTTTATCGTTAATAATTCACATTTTCAAAGAGAGAACTTGTATGATCAAGAGTGTGAAATTCAAAATGGTTACTGTCAGTTTTGTCTATAACACAAAGCCGATATAATGGCTCCTTTCGATGCATGCAATAGACCAGTTCGCGGTAAATTCCGACATTTTGAAAGGGGTGCAAACATGGCGCGAAATACAGTGTTTGTATGGGAATTGATGCCAAATACAATCCGTAAAATCGAATTTCTGAAATATTCTTCAGATACAAACTTAAGATACCAGGTAAAAGATTAACATATCGAAATTTAAGGTGTAGCTGTGCTGGGAAGCGTGCAATCGTGTTTTCAGTTTTCCATACATTGTCTGTAAATTTTAATGCGGAATTCGACTCGTTTTTACAGACAATGTATGGAAAACTGAAAACTAGCTTTCAGTAGTTTGTTTGTTCTTCTTCGGCTTGTTGTGTCCATGGGTTTTTGGTTCTCCCTTCATGTAGGCAGACATCAATGACTGCCAAATGGTATTGTGTTCTATTGTATTGTGTATTTCGTTCTATTGTTTTGTATTGTGTTAATTCTATTGTATTTTGATAGCAATTCATGTGTTGCCTACATGAAGGGACCACCGCTTTTTCCTTATCTGATCAGTGGCGAAAAGTCTGTACTACAATATAAATATTAAAAGCCACCTGTCGACAAACGATCAAGTCAAATAAATTAGTTGTTTTGTCACCAATCTCTCAGTGCCTCATGTGATTGTTGAATATCGCGCAATTTATAATCCGTAATATTAATCCAGGTTCGTAAAGTTGTTTTTTATCACCCTTTATTACTAAACTTGAAAAGTGCTATTGATATATTTGACAATGGATAATATTATTGCCATTTTCAGCGTTTCATATCATGAACTGCATCCGCAGTTTTTGAAGAATTGGAGCGTGCATTATTAATATTTATGTTATATAGCACATGCATGTCAGCACTTACTTGTCATTTAGAACCGCTTTTAGTAAATTTGTGAAGATAAATATTTCGGGTCGGTGCCCTAAACTCGCAGAAAAACTAGTCAGCAGTAAATCATTTAAGGACCTGTTTACATGACACGTTAGACTTTCTCAAAGTCCTTCTTAGCCCCCTGCACGAAAGACTTTTCCCACTTGCAGAGCGCCAAATTTACCAGTTAATTTTCAACCGGAGGCGTGGCTTATGATGTACTAAGATTTGCCCAATCACAAAGCGTCAATTTTGTTCAGGCATTGTATGTTGACGTGTCAAGTCAGTCGACCGTAGATGTGGTATTTACAATTTGAGTGTACTCATAACGAGTTTCTCAAAGGAGAGAAATGTAAGCTCCGCCCCTGAAACGTGTTTTCGCGCAAAAACAATCCCCCGATTCAATTTCCTGCAAGTGAAACAAGTCGAACTCGCCTCTCGCTTCGATTCTCGCGGTCGATTTTTTACCCAGTAATCGCTTACCCAGTGACTAAGCGAGTTCGACTTGGAGCAAGTCTAATGACACGTTTAATCCCACGGCAATATTTCTTATCCAATTTGATTTATAGTTGGATTATAATCATTCTCTGTAAAGAATGTAATGTTATGAGGGCCAAAGTGAGGCCAAAATGCAGGCCAAAATGGCGGAATTTCACCGTTAAACTTGCTACTTCGTTTATACCGTCAAAGACAAAGGAAAACAAAGCTTTCTTTGTTTCTACCAAGGCAACAACTGTCAAGAAAGTTTGATGGAAATATAAAGGATATTTTTTTTAACCTTTTTAACTGGTGAAGGCCGAAGGTCTAAACTTTTAGTATTTTTTTATTAATAGTCCTGAGTTGCTCTTGTTCACATTTTTCTATTCAATATATATACAGCGAAGTGCAAAAACTTTGACCCCACACACCTCAACTATATAACTATATCGGGTGCATTATTGGTAGGAGTACAGTCATTAAAATGCAACTACAGCCGATTATCCGCGCGCGTTTGCAAATCGTCATAGCGAAGATTTATGCAGTTGATTTAAAGTTCAAGATTTCATCTAGAATACCACATTTTTACTCGGCCTTAACTCGGGCCATCTATAGCATGTACTGCATGGAGTTCTAGCATTATTTTGTGTCAACATGGTTTGTGCTAGAGTAGCCAGAGAATTGGTTCTCTACTGATGCTCTTGACCGATGCTCTTGTCTGTCAAATGTCAATATGCAAATGCCCCACGTATGGAGGGGAGGGGGTTAGGTTAGGGTTATGGTATGCCGAGGGGGGGGGGGGGGGGGGGGGGGGGGGGGGTGGTTGGAAATGATAGAGCCATAATACACACACAACACACACATATATACATGCTGTGCATGTACATTTCAGCCACAATTTCCTTCAATTCTGTAGTTTAATATTACGTTCTTTTCAATATTATTGTTCCTTGAGGGTCGTTAGAATTATAAAAAAAACTTGGTATGCATGGGTGTTGTTGATTGAAGTGCAATGGTTATTTGAGTAGTCTGCACGATATCGAGTCACTCAAATTTGATGCATTATACCAGGTGCAGTACGACTATGAGAAATCAAGCAATTTAGAACAACAAATTCCACAATGTTGCTATTCATTGTGAATAGTTAGGTAATGTCGTTCTACATGTGAAATAAAGTCATCTATTTGTAATTCTCAATAACAAACCAGTGGAGACGGCTGAAATTCAGGCTAAATTCTCAATACAATATTTTGGATTGAGGTTGTAAACTACAGACCACCATTTTCTAGTATTAGTGCATGAGCTGCCACTGTGCTAGTGCTCATTTTCTACATCTTTAAGGAGACTGAAACTTATGGCAGGCCACAAAGAAATATGCAATGTCCACTCATTTTTTTCTATCATTGGGGTTGGAGTAAGATTAATTTTCATTCCCAAATAATTCTTAAAAGTACTCGTACTCCTGATCATGACCAAGTGAAAGTGGCGATGGTAAGAACTGAGGAACAACAACAACAATTACATTTATTTTCTCATAAGATGATGGAAATGTATACCAGTAATAAGGCATAATAAGAAATACAATGATGAGAAGGTATATAACCTTAGGGTTATCTTAAGCCAGGACCTGACCTCAGATGGAAAACACTGAAATAAAATCTAGCTTGCATGGATATATAATGGTACCAAGAAAGGGGAAGGGAAAGAAAGAGTGCCACTTGCATTTAAGTATACTCTCTCAGTTCTGGACCAAATTTAGTTTATTTTATAAACTTGCAATAATGATAAATACACTACTCTATGCATAATATCATTATGTCAGTTCTAAAAAAACACATTAGATACACTGTAGAATGCCTGAACCAAGAGATAATAATCAAATACAAAGAGGTACAGGCCAGATGTAAATAGACCCGGGAAATAGAACAAAATAAAAAGTCCATAATTGTGTTAGGTGGTAACTGTCCCTTGGTCTTGTGTTTAGGAAAGATTGGTTTTTACCAGTGTGAATAACACGCCACAGATAAATATGCGATTTCCACATCAGTGTCATTTATCGTTCGTTTGAAAAAATCTTCATTTCGGATTACTTACTAAGTTTATACTCACTCACTGCATGCTAGATTTTCGTTCCCGAATTTATAAACATTTAAATACATGTGCATATAATATTTTAAAAGGCCCTTGTAAGTCAGAGAACTTAGAAATTGGGTCATTTCTACTACACTTTCGAGAGGTTAATAACAATAAATAACAACACAACGACAGTCAATTGGTATAAAGGTTATCATGTTCAGATTAGCGGCTACTTACATTTACAAGTCAGTGTCGATCGCAGAGCGGACTGTCACGTATCTTAGCTTAAAGCATGTCGCATAATATGTGATAAATTCCCGTCCAAAGCCCGTGAAACACCTCTCAGCTTTAGAAAAGAGAAAAATCTTGGTATTGCACTTGAAGGAACCTTTGGTTTACACAAAAAAAACGCTGATATTAAAGGTTTTGCTAAGTCAAAACTCCCACTCGCCGCCATCTTGAAAAACCTGGAAATGTTGTCCACCGGTTCACGTGACCAGCACAGTGCAATCTGATTGGTACGGTGGCGAAAAGAACTTCCAAAGAAGGTGCAATCTGATTGGTTGACGCCGCAAAATCTCGACACAAAATTATTTTTTTATGAAAATAAATAAATAAAGGATAAACACTTGCGAATTCTGACTCGTGCCTTGGCCGAAGGCCTGGCCCGAGTAATAAACCTGAGTATTTAAATGCACTCTATATATTTACTGTTAGATCGAATATTTGCAAAACAGAAGATATCCCTGGTCGGCGGAAAGGGAACGGGAAATGATCATGCCGAAGTTTCAGGTTCGAAGCGTGAATTCAGAGCTATTTGTGAAGCTGTTAGGAGATCTTCTGATGACCTAAAATATCGAGAGGAGACATGATTACACCTGATCTGTGGGTTCAGGGCCAATATCAATTCGTTTGAAACTTTGACATTCTACATTTGTTGTCCAAAACTGAGCGATGAAAAAATTCAGCTCGATATCAGCGCAGTTATTCCGTTCTCTGTCTTCTACTTCTGTGAAGACTGAACTGATCAGTGTTATTAGACTAATATAACGTTTCAAAGGGCAGAATGAAAGGATTCATATGTACTGACCGGAGCTGACCGGATGCACAGACTGCACAAGAGCCTGGCTTATAGTTGGAAAACGTATCGACAATTGAAAGCAAAATAAACACTTTATAGTGTAACGTAAGGCAACCTCGAATCGTTTTCTTTAACTGGTGTGTGTAATGTTTATTTTTAGCTGATCCCGATGAGACGAAATTCACAATCTGAGAAAAAAACTGCTGTTGTTTGGAGCTGCAATATAATTACAAAATGAAACTTCGAAAATTAAATATTCAAAAGTTTGTCGCGGCTTGTTATCTACGAAATAAGTAAACTAGGATTCACAATAAAGTGATGATGTTAAATGGGACCATAGCTGCTAACGTTTTTGGTTTAATGACTAAGCTATAATAAACAGTTTCGTCACAATTATGAGATTTAAATAGCATACAAAATACATTTTAAGAATGAAAGAAAACTGTGCAACAATAAGAACATTCAGCAATGCGAAACCAAGAATTATCGAACGTACTAACAAAATTATACCATAAAAACAGGATCCCTCCGAACCTTGAATAAAACTGGATAAGAGAATTTCAAGAGGAATAACTAAGAGTTTATTAGAATCGTGTAATACCATAAAATATGGCAATGATATGGGATACGTTAATTTCTATCCGTTTCTTAATCAAAATAATTAAATATTTTATGAATTTGTTGTCAATAAATTTATGAAATTGTGTACACCTTTAAGCTATTTTAATCTCTTCAATTTTCCGTAAAACAGTTTTAAAAATAGCGTTGAATTCTTGCTTCGCAGATGAAATTCGGCATGATAGTTCCGTCCGCGTTACGTTCTGCTAACGTAAACAATAATTTATAATATAAAATCAGGAAAAATATTTGTCCAAACAGTAAATAGAGAGTGCATTTGCTTTACTTTAAGCTTTCCTGCCTGTTCCGAGTAAAATTGTTGTATTCTAGATAAATGCTTGAACTTTAAATCAACTACGTATACCCAAGTCTTCGCTATGATGATTTGCAAACGCGCGCAGATATTTGGCTGTAGTTGCATTTTAATGAACTTACTCCTACCCATAATGCACCCGATATAGTTATATAGTTGAGATGCGGGGGGTCAAAGTTTTTGCACTTCTGCAGAGTTTTTTTTTGTTTCGGTATATATATATATAGTATATACCACACCAGTGAATATCACTTTTCGCACGCTCTGATTGGCTACTCAAATAGTGAATATGATTTCATATTCACCTCCGAGCGAATCAGCGATCACCTCGCGCGAGTTTTTGTCCATTTGATAGAAAAGAAAAGAACTATTCACCTCCACTTCGGTGAATAATTGTTAAATATTCCTCTCCATGACAAAATTATTTATCTGTGAGCTTGTCCTCTTATCTGGTAGGTAGTTTTCAACCCAAAAGCTCCTGCTCCTTATTTTGACCATCAGACACAATTCTCACAAAGCTCTAATTTGTTCAGTTCTTTTCTTGTACTTTTTTTTACAATTTATGTAATATTTCTTTATTGTAAACCAATCTTAACTAGTGTGAAATAAAGTGAACTTGAACACAGCTGAATTTGAATTTGCTGTTCAAAACTCGTCCATGTCTACTCGTAGTCTGTAACGTTTCGCTCCTAACTTTACGTGAGGTTTTGAATTTGCTGTTCAAAACTCGTCCATGTCTACTTGCAGTCTGTAACGTTTCGCTCCTAACTTTACGTGAAGTTTACGTTACAAATACGCAAAAAAACATCACTAAATGAAAATTTGATTGTAGGGGCACTTTAATAAACCGTTTAATAGCAAAACAATATCCTGGTTCCAGAGGTTAGTCCGAGCGAGGAAGCCCCGAGCCCCCGAGAGGGGAAGCCGCGAGAGTTGAGCGACGAAGTCACGCGAGCGCATGCGACTTCGTCGGTCGACTGTCGCGTTTTTCCCGTTCGGTGTGTCAGAGCAAATAAAAGCCATGCTGAAGTTGTTTACAAAAAGGTTCATTGTTGATTTGTTAAAAAGTTAAAAACGTTTTAATGCCGAGGGAAGTTTGTTTACTGACGAATATTTGATCAGCCATTTCTACTCCAGCGTGCATTTGTGAAACATTAAACAACCACAGCCAAAGGTTGTTTTATTTTTTTCACTATGACGATGGGCTAATGCTCGAAACGTCAGCTGCTACTCGCTTCCCACGGCGGTTAGTATACCTTAATCGACTCGGACTTTAAGTTGATTTTTAATGCAACAGTGTTTATGTTCCCCGCCGACACAGACCTACATTGCTCACTAGATTTAACAGGAACTAGTTATCCACTGTAATCACAACAGAAAAACTTTGCAGTATTGCAATAGTTAGTTCAAAGGTCAAATCCCAGACTTTCCTTGCTTCTTTGACATTAGCTTCTAACAAAACTTCCCTATGGATGAAACAAATGTGCAGACTTACGGATAAAGCAGAAAGAGCCAGTTTTGAATGTTGTTGTGCTGAAACAGTTTCCATAGCAACCAAGCGACAGTGAGTATTAGTGTCAGGAGGGTGAAGACCTTTAGCATCAAAGTTAGGAAATACTTGGCAGTGTAGAGCACCTCAGAAGCGAGAGTCTGCAAGATGATTGAGCAGATTTCGTATGAGTGGGACTTTACCGTAGACATTACTTTATTTGCACCTTCCATAATTAAATACATCGGCTTTTGTCTAAATAAATATATAATAATAAATAAATGATGAGAAGTCACATAAATACTCAAACTCTCTAAATAATATATATTATAGAAGTACCGGCACTTCATTTATTTATTTGATGCATTCATAGATATGTCTCGATACTAATTGCATACTATAGGGTGGGTTGATCATTAAGAAAAAAAATCATGTTTTCCATCAAGTATTAATTGTATTTTTCTTTTTATAGTTTTTTTTCTCTAGAACATCAAACAGTTGGTTATGCATTGAGTTATAGAAATGGCATCGAATTAAATATTAAGTGTTTTTCATCTTCGATTTCTCAGTCTATGACACTTTGGGCAGATTCAGTCTTCTAATTTTTGATAGCTAAGCTAGGGCTAAAGTGAACAATCTGCACCGAGAAAAAGTGGTCGGTAAGTGGTCGGCCGACCACTTACCGACAATACTTGAGAACTGCAGTTCTTCACTTTAGCCTAAGCTAGTGCCTGCCTTTTTCGAGATGAAGGCAGTGGTTACTAATTCAGAGCTTAGTTAATTATATTCTGTGTTTGGTATTACTGATGTGATCAAGATATTCTTCTTGTCCATAGTCTATTTAAAATAATAGATAAGTTCTAAGTTTATTACTCTGTGATGAATCTCTAAGCTGATCATTATAAATTTCTTTAGTCCAAGACTGGAATTCGAAAAAAGCCTTTGTTTTACTTTTTGTCTGAGTAGGTTCTTCCAATCGATGAGTGATTGATTTGTAGTGACGTTTTTGAGTCAAATGTAGCTGTAACCGAGTTATTCAATGACATAGCTCAGTTTTCTAGCTGAACAAGTGATTGTAACAAAGGCAATCCAAAATAGTCTGATCTGATAGTTTGCTTTCATCTGAAACTACAAATTGAAGGGGTCCGTGCAAGAACAACATAAGTGACTTCTGATCAAATTCCAAATTCTTCTTGATATTCTTTGTTTTCTAAGAGAGAATTTAGAACTTGATCAAAAGTCACTTACGTTGTTCTTGCACGGACCCCTTCAATTGCATCCAAATTTCGGACAAACTACGGCATGTCCGTAGCCCCTCCCTAGGGTGGGGTACCCCCATATATGTATACATGTATATATGCTGTATGGGTATTTGCCACCCCAAAGGGCATGATTTAATTTTGAGCTGTTCAATAAACTGAAATTTAAAAAAATCACATTTTTAGTCTGGAATAGAGTATGATCTTGAAAGGGAAGTATGAGACTGCATATTTTTATATATTTATCTTGTTATGAAATAGAGTACCTTATTATATGGATGATAGTGTTTTACTGAGAAATAAACCACTCGTAGAGCTCATACGAAACTACAACCAGGTACTGAGTAGCGTATTTTCCATATCCACACTTGTCTAGTGAAAATATTGATGATGTCACATTTGCCACCTTTTGAACTACAAAGATGGCGGCAGGTTTGTGAAAATCACAGAGAAAGATGTAAACAGCTTAAATGAGCTGCATGACAATGAATATTCCCAGCACAAAAACTTAGACAAATACGATCTAAAACTCTCTAAAGATTTTCTCGACTGCAACGAAGAGACAAGAGAACCCAATGGAACTCCCCAGAAAAGCTTAGAAAGATCACAATGAAGTTTGTACTGACAGTGAATAAAATGAATAGATAAGAGTTCTTAGAACAGTTTAATTGTCCATATAATAAAAAGAAAATTACATGGTGGTTTGAAGATATGAAGTTTATCCTCTCAAGTCAAAAACATTTTACTTGTTCGCTGCGCTCACTCATGAAATGTTTTTGACTCTTGAGGATAAACTTCACCATCTTCTCACCATCATGTAATATCCTCTATATATCTCTGTAATTTGATTGGATCAGCAGGAAAAACCAATAAGGAAACCATTTCAAAGTCACAGAATGCCATAAGTAATCGTGCCTTAGAACATGGTCACACCCACTCGACCAATCAGCAGTCCCCATTTCAGCTGTCTAAATCCCATAGTTAAGTAATTAGTATTCTCTATATAGAGAATACTAATAAGGTTTTGAAACAATAGAAAACAATAGCCTTATTAGTATTCTCTATAAAGAGAATACTAATTACTCCCCTAGTCTAGACCCTGTATCTTATTTCGAAATGTTCAGAGTTTTTTTACAGTAGTTGCCAATAATTTCAGAAAAAAATGTCTCATGGATGTGACCAAATTCTAAGATGGTTAGTCATTGCCATAGTTCGAATTCTGCTCTAGGTCAATGTCCTTTACACTTTGTGTGTCACATTTACATATACCTGCTTAAAGGTATTCCATGCAATACGTCGGCTCAGGAAAACCACAATAAAGAGAACCAGGTAGCCATCAACCACATGGAAATTCTGATAAGATATGAGAGAAATATTAGATTATACATACAGTCTAAAAAGAAAGTATATGTGGCCAATTGCAAATTCAGTGTTTTTGGCAGGGGTTAAGTAAAGGATTGCTAAAATGAGCAACTTGAATAAGTTGAACAAGGATTTTAAAGCTTTTAGGGATGAATGAAATCTTTAGATTCACATTTCGTGGAACAGTGTGACCTAAAGTATGGTACATACAATACATTGTAATTACCCTACCCACTTTGTACATACGATGTACAGTAAATTACAGCCTAATGCAAACTAAATGTTGTAACTTTGGTCACATGCAATAAATGCAATGAAAACTGTGTAATTATTTAATGTCCGTAACCCCTTCAGTCTAGCAGACTGTTTTCCTTGGAGGCCAATGGTGCACACAACTTTACCCCTTTCTATATATCTGATGCAGAGCTCCCATTAAGGGGATTCAAAGCTATACAAGCTATTCGGATCATTAAAGAAGAGCTGTTACAGATGTGCCGGTCTGCAGTAGGAATCAAACTTGGGACTTATTTTCCAATAGTGAGCTTATAAATACAATGTATTGCCTATGTGAATGTGGGTCTTGAAATGTTTGATTGATAAAAGTTTTCTGATTTCAGATATTATCTTACTCCACAGCTTTCACATGAGCCTAGATAGTGATCAGAAGTGAAAGTTTGCAATTATTTTTATATTTGTATGTTACTGACAGTATTACATACTTGTACACTATTTTGTGAGTTTTGAAGTTGCAATTACAGTTGTAATTACATTTATAATCATGATGCCTTGCTTACATGGAGTACATATAGTTACCTGTATTAACTTCATTTCAATATTTTTCTGCTATGCATTAATCAACAAAAGCCAAGTTTCAATTTACCATGATCACAGGTCTGGAATATGACCCTGTATGCATCTAAAGAAACATACATTGAAAAGTGACACTATACCTTTCAGTGTAGGTACAATTGTACCTTGATTTATTTAACGAAGTGAAACACTTTCGAGAATGAGAATTTACTTGAATACATAAAAGCACTAAACAAACCATTAAAATAGTAGGGAGAAAGCTGAGACATATATATGGACCTTACTGGTATACATGTATCATTAATTAACTTTGGAAAATTATTAACTATTGAACAAGCTGTATCTTGAATTGACTGTAAAAGTATGAAAGCAGTTGACTATTGAAAAATAAATTATACAATACAGTACAAATGTGTATCATATATGCACTGTCTGTGAAAATTAACATGTTGTCAGTAGTGAAGTTGTACATTGTACATGTACCTTGTTTATGACACTAATGTGCTAATACATGTAATTTAATACCTTCCTTTAATAATATATTAAAGAATACCTTAACACGAATCCCTTAACACAGGACTGAGGATTAATATCAGTGAGCAAAGCGGTATATGTAACAATAAACACAAAGACAGGAAATAACAATTACATATTCATGCTTAAAGTATATAACAAAAACTATACTGTACTCTAGCTTTGCCTTACATGTGGAAAGGATTGTCTTTGTTTAAGTGATCTTTGTCTCTTGATTATATATGATCCATGTACATGCATGTACAAATGTGACAGTAAAATTTAAAACTAAAGAAATACAGGAACTAAACATAGCTTACCAATTTATAGATGTTCAAATATTGCAGAACCAGTGCGGACAGATGGTAGACGAAAAACAGTAGCTCAAATCCCATGGTAGAAAACACGGGTACTTTGGGATGAGGAAAATGATAAAGTGGCGGGATGGTTAGTAGGGAAGATATCGTATGACGCCCAGCGCCGAGACTCGAAGATCCGTTCCTGTTAAAAGTCGAAAAACCGAAAATAAAAGGACATCATTCATGAGAACCTGAATTGTGATGAAATTAATTGTGTGTGACTCCGATAGGACGAACTGGACGAATGCAGGTGGTGAAGCGACAACAACATATATAGCGGTCATCACCGCAACTGCCATAGAGAACATACATAGAGTGCTCTACAACACTATTATTCATTGCCATTTACAATAGAAAAAAACAGGGTTAAACAGTTGAAATATTGAACATAACATGTTTTTCTAATACTTATAATTTTACCTGCAAGTTCTAGTTGATGGATTTGGAAGGCCGCGAACGCCCGAGATTGTACTGGCTTTTAACGTAGCAAATTTCCTGCCTCCCGGCATTAAACAACAGGAGGAGCAGAAGAGATGATTGGTAAAAAAGCAGGCAGTGATCAGGCACCAAACAGCGGCTGGATGAGTGGTTTTCACCATGTATATACGTGAATGCTTTCTTCTTTTCTTTCTTGTTATGGTCGCCAGTTTCCTGTCCGAACACCGCTGACCACAGCATCGTCAACTTTCAAGGGCGAACGGGCATCTGGGTAAGTAACAAGGTGGTGGAGGAGAGGGGAGGGGAGGGGAGGGGCAGCGGGGAACCACGCCATTGTCCGCTCCCTAGTTAATTTTATGTACAACACCTAAATATCCCATTAGCTTGCTATGCGTAAAATGTCGAGTAAATGCTGTCTTTCTATGTTCCTTTCTATAAATCGCCGAAGAGGATTGGCATAGTGCAGTGACATATGGCAATTGCTTTGTTTCGAAAGGAAGAGACTTGCTTACGGTGCGGCAATAGACCCTTCCACAGTTTTTTTGAACTTTTGACATATACTCTCCGCATTCTGTATAATTCTCTTGTATTTAATATATATTACCTTATCTACAATATGGAAACCTTATATGGGCATCAACTTATCCTGCACATATTCACCCTATTTTTCTCTTACAGAAGAAAGTAGTCAGAATTATTACCCATTCATCCTCACGTGCCCACACACAACCATTATTCAATAAGCTTAAAGTGTTATCTGTTTCAAATATATACAAGCTTCAGATCTCATGCTTCATTTTCTGCCATATTAATAAACTATTACCGGTTCCATTGTCCTCCCTATTCAAATTCAATCAGGATTACCATCAACACTATACAAGACACCGGTCTGACATGCATCACCACTTTCTCAAATACAAATACTCTATTAGATCCCAAGGACCCAACATATGGAATGAGATTCCCTTATCCCTTCGTGAATCTCTACAACCATACAGACCATACAACCATAAATTGAAATTAAAGACATACTTCCTTTCTCATTGACTTAATTTATATATTACCTTTTCCTTAAGCTACCTAATGTGTATTTACAACCTCACTCGATTATTGTTACTCCCTATTTTTGAAGTATTTAGATTATTTATGTAGTATTTCTGTTAATTGTGTACGTGTAATTTAGTTTAGCTGTGTAATTTAGTTTAGCCTGATATAATTCCTATTTATACATTCTTCTCTCGAATTTATTTTTTTGGTCCTCTCAGTCTGCAGTGTAAGAACATTTGATATAGACAACATACTTTATTATTGTAATTGTATGATTTGTTGACCCTTGTCACATAAGCCACTGGCTTCGACTTTACATTTATCTATTGTAAACAAAAAAAATGTATAGCTCAATAAATGTTCAAATGTTCAAATAGGAGCAAAGATACAGGCCCGCAAACTCGAAAAATTTCGGGAAATTTTACAGACGTTTGTATGGAAATTTCGACTGGAGGGCACAAACTTTTCCCCCAGTCAAAATTTCCATACAAACGTCTGTAAGCTGTTATACGTATATATCAGAATTTATTGTTGATTCCACAAACTTTAAAGTGCCTATGAAGCTATTTTTTTTATTTTAGATATCAATTCTACATCAAGTGAATAGTAGAATGGTACAATATATCTTGCTTTGAATGCTGTGCCGCTGAGTTAAGCAGGTTTTAATATCCAAAATGCTAATTACATGACGTCAGGGGAGGTATCTGCAATCACTTCTTAGTGGTTGTGAATGGGCGTTTCTACTGATATAGGAAAACAAATTTCTAAAATCATTTTATTTCAACCATGGGTATTACACTGGTAATTTAAAAAAAATCTTTAATTGTAACAAAAAAAAATGTATAATAATTAATGCCTCCCCTGACGTCATGTAATTAGCAACCTCCTTAACTTAGCGGCACAGCATTCAAAACAAGATATATTGTACCATTCTACTATTCACTTGATGTAGAATTGATATCTAAAATAAAAAAAATAGGCTTCATAGGCACTTTAACATACCACTACGGTTAATTAGCTAAACCTGACACGAGAAGCGCTCGAACCAGAATGCAGCTCGCCCTTATTGCATGGGACTCTCTTCAGCATGGCGTAGCGAGCAACATGAGCGTAAAGGCCTATTCCACAGGCACTAGGCCGCAAAAAATGTTTTCCTCTACGAAAATATTGATAATTTTGTAACTTTGCATTTTGTAATCACGTTTGTAAACCACAAACTTCAATCAAATTAAAATCGAAACTCAAAGAATTCATTGTTTGATGTCGGCTGTCATAGAAGAATGAATTAATTAAAATGTCTCGTCTCGATAATATTTTGGTTTTTCAAAAAGTCGTTTCGCACTTAAAATGTTTGGCGTTTACATTTTTTTTGCAAAACAAACAAAATTTCACCTAGTGGAAGTGACACTTCATCCCATAGGCTGCAATAGGACATTTGCTCGATGACGTCATTTCACTACAACTACCAGAATTCTGTGCGCGGTTTCTTTTGTTCCTCTAATCTTGGTATTCTCAAAGGAGTTGTTAAATCTGAATAAGAAAAATAGTTCGAAAAGGATTCTGGTAGTTGTAGTCAAATGACACCATCATGCAAATGTCCTATTGATATTGTTCAAGAGACGAGCTGGTAATCAACTATGTCACACACTAGCCTCGTCCCCAGGAGTTTAGTTTACGCGCGGCTGAATATTGTGACGTCACTGGCCAAAACCTCGTGAAAGCGAAATTGAGGCATACCACAATGAAAGCTAGAATTAAACGTGTTTTATGTATCCTTTATGATTTTGTCATTTTTACCCTCCCCTCTACATTTAAGACTACCATGTTGTTTAGTTGTGATGATTACCGCTGTACTGTATTATGAGCGCCAACTCTACGAAGCCGTGCCGATTTGCGCGCGCTGTCGGCACTGGCCTCGTGTTTACTTTGTTTATAGGGGCATGATTACTGAATTCTGATTGGCTTTCAAGCAGGGATTTTTTCTTAATCAAGGGCCTGATTACTGGCTTAGCGTGCTTCTCTCTGGTCAAAGTTTGCAGATAATTTTCAGGTCGCGTGCACTTCTGCTCCAAAAAAGCAAACAAATAAGGATTTTACAAGCATTTCATGACAACAGAAAGTTTATTTAAGTCCCTTTTGCAGCCGTCGTGACTTCTGTCACGCAACGCTCGGAGTTCTGCCCGTTGCATGACAGAGCTCACAACGGCTGCAAAGGAGACTAAACGTTTATAGGCAGGTAAATTAATCTGTTAAGTGTTATTTTACAAATTTCTAAAGGATATATTTTGAGCGAATACTGTGGTATTTGTCGTGTATTTTGTCACTGCAAAGTTTACCTTATTATAGGAAATTAACAATGCACTTTATTAACGCGATTTTACAAAATTCGCGTTAATTTAATGTATCTTAATTAATGTCGATGTAAATTTAATGCACGCTATTTTACAACATTGTTATTTTAAAGCACCTTTATTTCATTTCAAAACCTTATTAGTTCATGACTCCTCTATTGGCTCTTCAGAGTCACTATTGCGGTTTGGTTTCCGTCAATCAAACGAGTGAGCAGCTCTTGGTGATTTCACCGTGAGGCTTTGAAAGATCTTTTGAATTGATAGGGTCTAGTTAGGCTTCAAACCCAAATTTTCGGCTTTAAAAAAAACTTAGAAACATCCGTGCACTTGTCTTGGAAGGTTTTATTGACGGAAGCCAAAACGCAGTTTGGCGTTCAGAAATGTAAAGTGCGAGTTTGCAGAATTATGAAAATCGCAGTAAATAAAGCAAGATGCTTATCGAAAAATTCGCGTTAATTTAATGCATGTAAACCTAACTTTTGAAAAATTCGCGTTAATTTAGTGTAACGTAAATTTTCTTCGCGTTGTCAACGTGCATTGTTAATTTCCTATAATAAGGTATTCAGTTATCCTTGATTTTGACATTTGTTTGTTTGACAAAACAAGTCCAACAGCTTCTCGTTCCCGCTTTAAACCTTGCTGTATTAATTGCAAATTATATTATCGAGTTAAAAAAACCCAGAAGTTTCAAAGAATTTTATTCAAAACACTGCGTTTTTCTGTAGAGTTTGAGTCTTAGTCTTTTCTTAATGAGTTTATAATTTTGACGCATCCAATGCACTCGGAGATCCTCGTCGTTAGCCTGCGAATAATAAAAGGCAATTATAAGTAAAAATCTAAAAATGCAAGTAAAAATCTAGAATATAATTCCTAACATCTGATCTATTTATTAATATATACAGCTATGCCAGCCTGCGAAAGCAACCGCCTGTTGCCCTCTCATCCAACGGGCCCACTAAACAAGGGAAGCCTGCTGGATGATCACACAAGAAGCGGCCACAGCAGTCTCGCATCGGAAGCCACCGACAATCAAAACGCGTCCCCAGAGAGAGACGTCTGAGATTCGACGTCAAAAATTCCAAACTGATGACGTAGCGCGGCCAGCTAGGTCTGGTCGCGTCATTTGATTGGCTCATAAATGAAAGAAAAAAAATAAACATGTTAGAGGGTTTCGTAATGTCATTTACATAGATCAAGAAAGAAGAGGTCCGAGGACAGATCCTTGAAGAACGCCACATAAAGTGGTTTCTTTGTTTGATATACTGTTTCCAATTTGTGTAGTCTGAGTGCGATCTTTGAGGTATGATAATGATAATATAATTTACCTAATAATATGTCATGATCAACTGTATCGAAGGCTTTTTTAAATCAATAAATATACCGCAAGAAAACATTTTCTTGTTCATATTGGTTTGAATTTTGTTGACAATATATATATATATAGAATTGGGAAGTGCATGTTGGGTAGAGTGTTTTTCTCGGAATCCGTGTATTGCGAATCATTCAAAGGATTTTTTATGGAGGTAAGACTTCAACCGCTGATACATAAGTTTCTCAAAAATCTTATTGAATAGAGATAACAGAGATATTGGGCGTTAATTATTCGGGTCAGTTTCATCCTCAGATTTGAACACTGGTATAATTTTAGCAATTTTCAGTTTTTAGGGTATTTTCCTTGCTCAATAGATATATTAATAATATCAACTAAAGGTTTACTTAAAAATGTTATTGCACATTTTAAGATACGTGTCGGGGAACAATATAAGCCATGAGACTTATCTCCAATTCAATTTCCGGTTAGACTTCACTGTTCTGTAGGTCGTATCCTATTGGACTTCACTGATAAAGAATCCCATTGTTTTAGGGTTAGGGTTTATATTGTTTTAGGGGTAGGCTATTGTCTGGGTAACCAATGACATTTCAGGTTGCAAACGGTGAAGTCTGCCCGAAATTTGCTGAGACTGGGGTAAACACGAAAGAGCCTGGTTGAATAGATTCGTTAGTATGATTATCATTACCAAGATAGGCCGAAAAATGTTTATCAGAATGGGTGAACTAAGGCCCGATTCAAACGTCGAACTTTTCATGCGCCGAATGCAATTGAAACAAATGCTAATTAGGCGGCTTATTTTGACGTAATTAGGTTCGGCGCATGAAAAGTTTGAACGATGTCCACATGAATCAAAATGCCGATTTAAGATGTTGGATAGTCTCGAGGGTCATGGATTTAATTTGAGCTGGAATCTTTTCTTAGAGCATTAGTAGTTTTAGTGCTTTTAGTTTCTTGTTGCGGCCTAATAGGTCACGTATACCTTCCCAGGTCTCTTTCATGTTAGTTAATTAAGTTTGTATTAAAATAATAATAATAATAATAATATAGCTTCTTACTGGCACGAGTTAAAGTAAGTATAGAATTTATATTTTATATTTTAACATGTTATTTGAGATAAAGATTTATTCTTAAAGTGCCTATAACCCTTTTGCAATTTTGATAGCTTATGAACCTCCGAAACGTTTTGAGTACTTCTGTGAAGAAGGTTTTGGTTTACAGTGAATATTCTATGTTCTACGCTTGTTTGAAATCGTGTAAATGTGACCTTTCCTGCCCCATGGCCGCGTAAGTAAAAGCCTGGGTCGAAACCTGTATAAACACTATCTCATTAACGCATTATTCTCCATGGCGCCTTTCTATCACAACAACATCGATGCATAGAAAATATACACAGTGTGTGAGATGTTAGTAAAGAAAAAAGTTATTTTAGTCAGCATGTTAAGTATAATTCAAATGATTGCAAAGCGGAATTAACTATATGACGTCAAGAAGACTCGTTTATACAGGTATCGACCCAGGCTTTTACTTACGCGGTCATGAGTCAGGAAAGGTTACATTTACACGATTTCAAATAAGCGCAGAACATAAAGTATTCACTCAAAACCAAAACTTTCTTCACAGAAGTACTCAAAACTTTTCGGAGGTTCATAAGCTATAAAAATTGCAAAAGGGTTATAGGCACTTTAACCTGATGGCGCTTTGATTCCTTTTGTTATCCATGGTTTAGAAAACTGCTTAATGTTTTGAAATAGGTTTAAGGGTGCATGCTTATTTATAAGTTTATTAAGTTTGTTATAAAAGGAAGTAAACAATTTATTGGGATCATTTCCTGACTTATATTAGAAACAATAGAATTCCAGTCAAGTTGTGACAGATCATTATTAAATGAAATTTCAGACTTCTAGAGGCTTTAAAGTTTATATGTTTCTGTTTCTTCATGTTTCTTTCATGTAGTTATTGACTGACTGTTTTTAGAACTGTAATAATCTAGAACTAATTTGCATATTTGCTGTATTTGGAAACGTTTTCAAAGTACAGAAAATATGCGAATTAGCTATTGTTTTAACGAATGTAAATATTTGCTGTATTTTGAAATCGTTTCCAAATACAGCAAATATGCAATGATTTGTCGTACTATCCCTGGTTTCCATGATTAGCACGTGACCTGAAACGAGACTCCTCATTGGGCAATGTGTCATGAATATCTTTTAGCTCGATGCCTGTTGCTAAGCAACCAACTTCCAATCAGACGGCAGTAATCAGGCCGAAAAGACTGAAAATGCCCTCATATACTAAAAAGGTAAAAAAATATGATGGCTTGGTAAAAGTCCTTTATTAATTCAAATTATGAATGATTTTATTATTATTATCTTTACTAAGTAACACCCCCGGGGGGTGGGGGGACTGTACGGCATGCCGTGACGTTGAAATGGTTTCCCAATTCCCATTGTTTTTGTCTTTTTGATCCCGAACTTGCTGTGACGGTTACGGTATAATGCTATGGACATGCCGTATTTTTGCCCCACTCATACAAAATCCGCTCTGTAGCACATGTAATACGAAATGCTATATGCTTTTAAATATAACGTGCTCTAGCACTATTCATCTTAAAATGCGCAACACAGCTTCCGAAGCAACAATATCATAATATTACATCGATGAAGATCTTGGCAATGATGCCAAACAGTGGGTTTATTTATCTCACTTCTAAATTGAAGACCGCAGCTAATAAATGAAAATGTGGAGCTAATGTCTTTCTTGGTGTTAAAACGGAGGCAGCAAGCAATGGTTTCACTTGTTCGTGTGATGTTGAATGAGATAGGAGATATGATCTTTATTTAGTGTGTGGAAAGCCAATATTGATCACGTAGGTCAAACGTGGGTGGTAAATTGTATTGTTTGTGTTATCGTGATAATGCAAGTTGTGTTCAATTCGCGGATACGATTGGTAAACCAGTCGATATTATATTTCTCTGTCATTTTCGATGTTCTGATATTTTTAAGCTGTGCAGGTTGCATGACTTTGCTTAAAAATGATTTTGTTTAAAATTCTGGAACGCCCTTAACATATTGCTATTTTATCTTCTTTTTAAGTCTTTCCTGTAATTAAAGTTAGTTAGAGATGAAAGGAACAGCCTGGCGCATTAAGATCACCGCCAACAAGATATCGAGCTGATAATGCTTTTAAAACTGAGTGTAATTTCCAATTATCTTTTCCCAACATTGTTTATCTAGCACTTTACCGCTTATTCGATTGTTTCCTGGGAATTTCATGGTTTAGCGACCTCATACCACCTGCAAGCGCAATGGACTCAAGATATGATCCGGGACCTTCTAGCATTTCATTATACAGTGAATTCGCAGTTAGCACACCTAGATATATTGCTCGTCAAG
Organism: Actinernus sp. WN-2022; assembly: GCA_030867875.1. NCBI lineage: Eukaryota > Metazoa > Cnidaria > Anthozoa > Actiniaria > Actinernidae > Actinernus > Actinernus sp. WN-2022. Next base: position 27,822,390 of record JAOWCC010001501.1, read on the forward strand.
CATGAAGACTTCAACACGCTGTGGATATAATTATCTTCAAGTAGCCGGTTAGTTTAAATTCTAGATAGTTGACAACGCATATTGTTCTGATGTGTGTGTGTGTGTGGTTCCAGCAAAAATAATAGAAATAGAGGTAATCGGCTAACGCTGTTGCCACCCAATTCAGATCATGTGATGTAAACAGATACTACTCTGGGGAATTACTCCCTTTTCATTCTAATCATAATGCAGTCATGCCTATCTGAATAAAATTAATTTGCAAAGAGTCAATTCTCCAGAGTAATGTGTGTTTACATCACATGATCTGAATTGGGTGGCAACAGCGTTAGCCGATTACTTCTATAGCCCAGTTTCGTATTCGAAAATTACCGCTGAATGCAATGACTATAGACGCATGTACGCAGGGTTAGCCTCATTCTGAAGTTAGACATTAAATACCAGCGAGAAGGTGCAAAATGCGAAACTACAACAATACACAGTGTTGTGAATAGCCCACCTCACTGGTATTTATGAACGTTTAACTTCAGAATGAGGCTAACCCTGCGTACATGCGTCTGTAGTCATTGCATTCAGCGGTAATTTTCGAATACGAAACTGGACTATTACAGTTCGTATAACATGTTTTCAGAACTGGATGTTATAACATTTGTCAGCCAATCAGAGCAATAGATACAGAATGAGTGGCCGTACTTTATGGGATTTACAAACTAGAGCTGAAAGCAGGTTGGATGATGGTTGGCGCAGTGGATGCAGGGGATGCAGGTTGGCGCAGTGGTAAAACACTCGCCTCTCACCGCTACGGTCCCGGGTTCGAATCCCGGCTCGGGCACCGTATGTGAGTTAGGTTTGTTGTTGATTCCTTATCTGCATTCGAGGGTTTTTCTCCGGGTTCTCCGGTTTTCCTCCCTCCGTAAAAATCAACCGTGAGTCGAGTGTAGTGTGTCCAAAACAGTTAATGTAGTAGGGAGTGTGTGAGGAGTAAAAGCAGGCCCCCACCAGCTTTAAGCTGTAATACTCAGCCTGCTATAACAAATAAAATATTTATTTATTTACTTTATCTGACTTATCAAACGTGTAGATGTATATATAGATTCATGCTTTTAGTTATTTTGGCGATACGACTTATTTTGGCCGAGAAAATTGAAGCAAAAGCTTAGCTTAGGTAAATCAGGACGAAATCTGTATCACATTTACAGATCACTTATCTACGGTGGCCCATAGGACATGCTGCAAATAAGTCGAGTTGCTGTAAATAAGTCGAGTTGCTGCAAACATATAACGAGTTGCTGCATGCAAACATATAACGAGTTGCTGCAAATAAGTCGAGTTGCTGCAAACATATAACGAGTTGCTGCAAACATATAACGAGTTGCTGCAAACATATAACGAGTTGCTGCAAACATATAATGAGTTTCTGCAAAGATATAACGAGTTGCTGCAAATAAGTCGAGTTGCTGCAAATAAAAACGAGTTGCTGCAAATAAAACGAGTTGCTGCAAATAAAACGAGTTGCTGCAAACAAAACGCCGAGCTCCGTCTGCGTGCGCATTTGGCCGAGTAAGACTGGTATCCAGCTGACAGCGGCCATTTTGGTTGACTTGTATCCTGGCTAAACACGTGAGTTGTCACTTTTCGATATATTTTCAGAGTGATGTTGTGCCCTTCGTGTGGCACGAAAAATACTGTTGAGAACGCAAAATACTGCTTTATAATTCAATATTTGCTGCAAATAACGGTGTGAGCATGCGCGCTATTGACCAGTTCCAGTTCAATCTCGTTCCCAGAGCCCGAGCGTTTTTCGGCCAGCGGTGACCAAACGCTTTGGGGCGCTGGCCAGAAGATCGCGGGCTCTGGGAACGAGATTGGTTCCAGTTTCGAAACTCTGTAGGTAAAGTTATATTCTTAATAGCTGGCTATAGTATTGACTGCACATGCGGACAGTATTATATGTAGGTATTGTATCTGTTGGTTGTGACTTCACAGTTGTAACCGCCTCCCGGTTAGCTCAGTGGTAAAGGGCCAGGTAAAGGTTTTTAAACGACTTATGGACTAACCATCTCAAGAAATAAAGAAATGCTAATATTTGCAGTTAATTTTGAGAAAACTTTTGACTCGGCGAACATCCCTTCATCAGCTTCATATTCGCTGTACTCAAACACTTCGGTTTTGGACCTTTCTGCTGATGACACAACTTTCTTTTTGTCGGATTTAAGATCACTAAATTGTATATTAGAGATTTTAGACCGTTTCTATAAATTTTCTTATCTTAAGATTAACCTGACAAATCAGAAATAGGATGGATAGGTTAGGAAAAGAGACTTTAACTCCGAGTGATAATAACCTAAAGTGGATCAATTTCCACCGTGAGGGAATAACAATTCCAGGCACTTTTCAGAACTTTTCACTTTCAGCTTGATCATGGTGTATAATACAAGGTATAATATCGAGAATTATATTACACAAAGCTACTGCAAATGTTAACATCGACGTTATGTAGGCTTATAGGTCTCCATGACTTCAAATACCTCACGTCTTTGTCTTGCAGATTTGTTAATGTAATTATTGTTTGCTTTTGCGATATCGATGTGGTAAGAGCTAGAAACCGTACAATCAACTAATTCAACATTTAAAGTATGGACCAGAAGGCGACGTAAAAATCTTTGTTGGGCCATCATGATCATTAGCTGGCAATTTTGATGAACCCGTATTTTGCAAACTTAAAAAGCATTCATTCATGGTTAATTGACAGACCCTCGCAATTCTGTTGATCTTCTTCAATACCGATACTGCACGTCATCCATTGTCATTAATGTGCCAACCAGAGATCCATTGGTTCCCAAAAAAAAGCGGCCATTATAATTTTGAAATCATGGTTGGCACATTAGCATAACAATTGTAGTGTTTTTCAACACGAAGTATCGCTATTCTGTACCAGCCTCCGGCCGACTTACCGCTTCTAGTTTTGTATAAATTACCGTATAACTCTTACCCTGTGAGCAGAGGTTTCTCATCCCTTTGCCTTTCCTGTCTCGGCGGACAGGAACTCTTCAATGTTCATTTCATAATCTGTCTATGGTTTTGTTTTCACTGATAATCTTCCTCAAAGTGCATATAAGCCCTAGCCAGTTATCTTTGATATCGATTGTACATGAAGTGAATAGTCCAACGGTAGAATATTTCTTGATTTGGGTGTTGCGTCTAAGAGATATAAAGGTTTATATTTCGAATATGCTAATGAAGTGATGTCATTACCGACAACACTTATTATACAAAAGCATGCTGGTAGAGACAAATTACCTATTTTTAAATTCTAAGTTATATTTGAAGCTAATCAAAGTGATTTTACAAAAAAAAAATCTAAATTAGAAAATAGCTTAGTTCACAAGCACAAAGAAATTCAGCAAATGTCGGTGATGACATCACATCATTAGCATATTGGAAATATAAATCTTTAGTATATACCACACCAGTGAACATCACTTTTCGCGCCCTCTGAAGTGAATATGATTTCATATATTCACCTAGCTCCGAGGAAAGTAGCGATCATTTCGCGCGAGTTTTTGTCCATTCGGACAGAAAATAAAATAACTATTTGGTGCTGGCTATTCACCTGGAGTGTGGTATATACTAAAACAATTATTCACCTCAGTGTCGGTGAATAGTTAACAATTATTCACCGAAGTGGAGGTTAATAATTGTTTTAGTATATACCACACTGCAGGGCCGGGTTGTTCAAAGCCCGATTAGTGCTAATCCAGGGTTAATTTCCATGACAACCAATAGGTTTTGTGCAGAGTTAATCCAGGATTAACACTAATCGGGCTTTGAGCAACCCGGCCCAGGTGAATAACCAGCACCAAATAGTATTTTATTTTCTGTCAAATGGACAAAAACTCGCACGAGATGATCGCTGCTTTGCTCGGAGGTGAATATGAGATCATATTCACTGTTTGAGTAGCCAATCAGAGCGCGCGAAAAGTGATATTCACTGGTGTGGTATATACTAATGTAGACACAACACCCAAATCAAGAAATATCACTTTAAATGAATTTTTGCCTTATTTCTCTTTTCTAGCGTTAGAAAATACTTATTACTTTTTTCTCCGTGCTCATACATCTTAGTTTGATGCCTTCAGTCACGTCGTTACTAAATTGATCATTTAATTTAGCTCTTGGTGGAGTTTCTGTTTACTAATGACAGTCAAACCTGTATATAACGGCCCTGTATAAAGCGACCACCCTGTGTATAGCGGTCACCGAACAACTTCCCGAAAATCGCTCCTTATATTTACAGTAAACTTGACCTGTGTTAAACGGTCACATCTATATAGCGGACGCGGTCACCCTTTAGACTTCCCGTATGGACAATTGTATTATTTTTCACCTGTATAAAATGGTCACCAAATTTGATTACAATGTCTGCTTTCCCTCAAACCATTTGCGAATCATGTCAAGCTTCATTCAACAGCTCATTAAATTGTAGTTTTATTGCAATAAGGCTGTTACGCTAGTTAATATACAGTTATACAAGTAACTAAACATAATGATATATATATATATATACATGTATATTTGTACTATGATATATAAAAAACTAATGAAGCTACTGTGATGTTTCCCGTTGGACGATTTGGAGTGGCTCGTCGATGTTGGGACGACTTCACGAGGGGATTAGCTGTTTCTGTTACGGTAGTTTATTCGGCTCAAAACCAAGTTACAATCAGGCTCAAGTAATAACTCTAACGGCTCGAAGCCGAGTAACAACTGAACTAGGCTTACAAAGTAGTGGCGTTATCAAGGCGCACGACGGAACGAGGTGTTAGTTACAATCTTTTGTGTAAAACATGTTAAATTAAAAGTACGGAAGCTTTAGCATATGAATAAATATAGCTGGATTGCGGTGTGAACTAAGTTTTAATCAAGATTTTGCGAAAAGGCCAAAAGGTATATTTAGAAACTAGATTATAGAAGGTCATGAAGAAAGAGCAGTTCTATAGTTGAAAGCTACAAGAATCTGTAAAAGAATCTGGGTTCTGTGACCAGGAAGTGTACTTTTTGACTTTCTGCGACAGCTGAACCCAAGATGCTTTGTTTCCTGGTTTTTGGTAGTAAAGGTAAAGACGTCGGCTTTTACAAAGGGAGGAAATCATGATGTCACTACTAATTGAGCAGAGCAGCTGTGTACTATGAACTAACTGTTTGATTTATTGTACCGTATTTCAAAAATATAATTCTAATCTGAAAAACCTAAAGCTTCAAAATGTGTTTCATCACATGACCTCCTCCTTTAGTCAGTCCGAGCTCCGTCGAGGACAAAAGAAAAAAAATATTGAGCAGAAAATTTGCTAAATGCGAATATAAGATGAAATATGATTAAATATTGGAAAATTGATTAAATACTTGAAGAATAATAGTTTGAAAATTGTTTACATACTAGAATGAATATTGCTAAAATACATAAATATTTAGAATCCAATATACTCGAAGCCTTAATATAGATATAGCAAATGTGTTTTTTTGTTTTTTTTTGTTCCTTTCTTTTGATTTGATGTGTCCCTTTTTTTGTAGATTTGCTGTAAAGTTTTTTGTTGTTGTTGTTGTTTATCGTCGCTGTTTGTATTCGAGGCCATGCTGTAGTATTAGCTAGTGGAAAGCTGTGTTGATTCGTTTTCTTCGTCACCGAGGTTGCCGGTGAGGGCAATCCCTTCGTTTTCCTGTTGTTTGGCCTGTGGAGTCTGCGACGGTTTGTTCTTCGTGTAGAGGTAAAGTGTTAGAGTGAGGAGAGCCACGGTGTTTAGTAGTGTTAAAGTAAGCGTCGGTGGTGTAGGCCACGATGTCTGTTGTTGTTGTGTTTGCTGTTTCGTGTATTTCTTTAATGTGTTTCTTGACGCTGCGGAGCTGGGATGCCAGGTGTCCGTCATAACGCTGGTAAGTCCTGTCGAGCTCGCGCAACACGGTTTTATTGAGTTTAGGAGATGGGAAGATTTTGAGCGAGTTGTAGTGGAGTTGGAGAGTATCCTCGTTTGATGATGGCGACCAAGGGACGTACGTCACATGATCTTTTGAGAAGAGCGGTAGCCGGTGAAGGTCACTGAAGTTGGATACTGGCTCAGTCCAACTTCGAGGAAGTTTGTAGTGAAGTTACATGGTAGCTGGTACACAGAGAGAGTTGTCATTGCCATCGTACCGTTTTGAGTTCTGAAGTTTTGCTGCTTGGTAGACAGATAGTAGCGACCACCAAGATGGAAGAGCCGTTCCAGTTTGGAGCACGAGGTTTGCTTGTGATTTCTGGCGTGTTGAATACGTGAACCAGGGACCCAAGGTATACCGAGCAACCACTCATTAGTTTTAGTAAGAGTTAGAACATTAGCAGGACAGACAAAGGAATTAGCATGTGAATAGCATTTGGTTAGTGCGTCAGTAGCTATTATGGTTTTGGAGGATGGACAAGAAATAAGCGCAAAATTTTCTCTTGTTAGAGGTCCCGAAAATCAATTTTGATTGACTTTGTATTTGACTGGCACGAGATATTCCACTGTACAAAGTGAGTTAAGATTTTGCAATTTTGGCAGTGTAACAAGAATGTTTAGATTAATAAATCGGTTCGCACGAAGTTCATAATCTATGATGGGATTAATAAACAGTGGATATCCTTGTCTTAGTGGCTTCAAAGTTAGCGATAAATGTGTTTTTAGCCTAGCTGTTATTGCTTCCAAAAGAAAATGCGATAAATCATTGAGTCCTATCAGTTCCTTGTCTTGTAATCTAGAAATTTGTGTTATTGTGTCCTGGATTTCTATAAGGCGGAGAATTGAAGAACTGAAATATCTTATTACTTTCAAATGTGACTTTTGAAAACATTTCTAATGCCGAGCTGTAATGACATTTTTCTTGCTTCGCGAATTGGTTAATTTCTTTTTGCCAGTCTCGAAAGGTAGAATCTAGATTTTTGATATTGTCGGTCAAATGTCCTAATTTCGTTGTGATTTGATCGGTGACTTTGATTAAATACACTACTTTTCCATTAACGGTTTAATCAGACTCTGCTCGACGTCTTCCATTGCTAGGGTTATTTCGCGGAGGGTAGACTTTAGATTGTTAGACTCGGGCGTGTTTTTGAATTTTGAATCGTTGTGTTCTGTGCTAACATACCCGTTGGACGATTGGGGAGAAGCTCCACAAAAACTGTTGTCGTTTGTGGAATCGAAATGCTCTAAAACAGTATCGTTGGAATGTTCGCTATTCCCGTTTGGCATTAAATAATGCTTATTTTAACATTATTTGTCGATTGAGACTCGCCAGTGATATCTATTATTCCGAAATATTTTTTCCTTATCTGCGCGATGTACATGTATGTTGTCTATATCAGTATTCAAATCTGCCTTATAAGCCTTGTTTACCGGTGCTATGTTATCATTGCTTAGATCGGATGAAAAAATTCAATCCCTGGAAATTTCACATGCGGGTCCATAAAAATTGTCTGAATTTAGTACAGCATCACTTTTGCGGAATAACATCTCGTGAAACGTATCATCTGAGGCCATATTATCTTCTAAAATCTCGGTATCATTGTCGTCCCGTTGTATGTCCTTGTAATTGTACCATTAAAATCTGAAAATTCTGCGCACTCTGAGCAAGGGAAAACTTTATCTTGAAAACTATGGCTGGGCTCATTAACATCTACGAAATCCAAAAACTCTGTACTTGGACATAACATATCATCTCTTTGAACATCTGATACCTCCGCACTTATTCGGGAGGCAAAACCTAAATCTGTTGAAACGCCATCAGCGGGCTCGTGAAAATCCTTGGAAACTTGTACCTCTGCACTTCCTTGGCAGGCAAAATCTCAATCTGTTGAAACGCCGTCTGCGGGCTCGTGAAAATTATCTGCATTTGTCTTACTATTGCGGAAAAACATTTCGTGAAACGCATCATTATCTAATGCCTCTTTATCTTCAGAACTATCGGATTCGTCTGTATATCTTTGAACATCTAAAACATCGCTATTTGCTTCATTGAAGTTTGTTGGGATCATTGTGTCATATTCTTAAACGACCAAATCTTTGTTTACACATATGCCTGGTATAATATCATTGTTTGCTGCAGGAAAATTTTGGCTTACACTCTCAATTGCTGAATTATCGTCCACCGGTTCTGGCAATTCATTATTTTCGTAATTATTTTGAACTCTAGAATCCGGCGATGGAGAGTTACTATCACTTTCATCAAAAGAAAAAAACTCTCTATTGTTGCCATCTCTTTGTTCGTAATGTGATTGGTCTATGTCGTAAAAATTGTCGGCTTCTATTACATTGAACTGATCAGTTTCAATCGCATTATTGAAATTTGAACAATAATTAGAACTTTCAGCTTCAGAATCATTATAATTTCTTGGAATATGCCTACTGTCCGGAAATACAGTAGTACTGTGAAAACTAGTGGTTTCGTCAGGGTTTCTACCTGTTGCTACATAATCAGAGAAATTATTATTACCGTGGCTAGAAGCAAGGTCTCTGGTTCATGTATTGCTAATGCATTCACGCTACCGAACTCATCATAATTCTCAGAATCCAAAAACTCGCTAGAGCTACATGAGTTAAAATTGAAGTCTTCATGGTTTAAGTTGTAGTTGTAATTACTGTTATGGCTTGGTCTTGAATAATATCAGAATCCCGGGGTCTGCCTGCAAGCGTTTCCTTCTTCTCTCCTCCCCTCCCCTCTCCTTCCATTTTTTGCTCTCGCCCCATTTTCCGCGCGGCCAAATAGCGAAAAAGTCTTCCTACGCTCCGAAAAAAACCCACGGAAACGCTTGCTACGCAGGCTAACGCGTGCGTGTTTGGATATTACCTTGAAACGAGCGATTTGGGTTTGTTGAATATTGGCGTTCTCGGCTAGGAATTCTCGGGTCGTAATCGTTAAAATTTCTTTGTGGGAAACTGCGGCAATTGCGCGCGTAATGTACCACTCTATTGCATCGATGGCAAATTACATCCCCAGTTTGAGTTCTAGTTGTTCTACCAAAGTCTCCTCTCGGATTAAATTGAAATCTTCCCTGTGGTGGGGAAGGAGAATTTTGCGTCCGGCCTAAAGATTTTAACTCGTCCCTTATGATTCCCTTCAGCATATGTTTTATTTGTGCGAAATCGCCCATAGCCGGCTGTTTAGAACTTTGTGAAGGCGATTGAACAAAAGCATTGTTAGTTTGTTGTTGTGTTTGAAAGGCAGCAATACTCGCAGATCTAGGACTTGACTGTTTCGAGTTAATTTGTTTAAAAATATCCTCTCTCAAAGCGGCTATATCGGCCTTAGTTATTGTTGCGGAAGGCGGCGAAATTGATGAGTATAATTTTGCGGCCGCTTCAGCCTCAGCTAAAGTTTTTGGTTGAACCAAAATTATATGGTCTTGGATTGGCTTTCTTAGACCATGTATGAAATGTTCCATGGTTTCACTCTCTGAAACCCCTAACCTTTGGCATTTTCCCCTTATATCCGAAATATAAGTCCCGATAGCTTCGAATTCTCTCTGCTTTCTTTGCGTTAGCTCATTTCTCAAAACCCAATTTGTTGCGGGCGACATGAATTGTTGTTTAAAAAAACCCTCTATATCGGCGAACTGCAGCCCTTCCATATTTATCCCGTTAAGCCAAATTAAGGCTTCTCCTGTAAGCACTAGGGGAAAGGCCCGCAGCTGCTTAGCTCCGTCCCAGCGATGGAACGCACAATTAGTTACAATATTTTGTGTAAAACAAGTAAACTAACGAGGTGTGAGTTACAACCTTTTGTGTAAAACATGTTAAATTAAAAGTACGGAAGCTTTAGCATATGAATAAGTATAGCTGGATTGAGTGTGAACTAAGTTTTAATTCAGTTGCGAAAAGGCCAAAAGGTATATTTAGAAACTAGATTATTAAATAGAAGGTCATGAAGAAAGAACAGTTCTATAGTTGAAAGCTACAAGAATCTGTAAAAGAATCTGGGTTCTGTGACCAGGAAGTGTACTTTTTGACTTTCTGCGACAGCTGAACCCAAGATGCTTTGTTTCCTGGTTTTTGGTAGTAAAGGTAAAGACGTCGGCTTTTTCAAAGGGAGGAAATCATGTAACTACTAACTGAGCAGAGCAGCTGTGTACTATGAGCTAACTGTTTGATTTATTGTACCGTATTTCAAAAATATAATTCTAGTCTGAAAAACCTAAAGCCCTAGCTTCAAAATGTGTTTCATCACACTACTATAAAAAAATGTGTCAATATGACTCCTGATGTGACAACCTCAGCCGATTGTAAATTATTAATAAAACTAATTGAAACTGCGAATCGAGGCATTAATAAAAGAGTCTGTATATACTTCATCGTAGTGTTTCGTTCCATAAGGTCTCCCTGCATAATCATTTTCTCTACTGTTTTACAGTATTATGCAGGGAGACTATATGGAACGAAACACTACCATGAAGTATATACCGATAGGACAGACTATACATGTGCGTTCCATTTGAGGTCACTGCTCACCACCAGGCGAAGCAGCTTAGGCATATCCCATCCCATCGTATCCTATCATATTCTACTTTGCCTTGACAGCTTAGTCCCTATTGGCTTTTCAAACAATAGGATTTCAAGAGGTGACAAAACTAATATCATCAGTTTTGAAACTCTTTGCATAATAATGACAGAGTTCTGTCGAGGAAGTAGGCTGATGTTAGTTGCTTTAATCAACCTTACAGAAATATTTGATTTTCTGGGATTTTTGCTGACAGAGACGAGCAAGTAAAACCAAATAAGAAACGAGGGTGATCTGAATCCAGGTTTGATATTTTAACATTTTGCTTATCCGCTAATGACTTGCTCTGGCTTTAAATTGTGATGGCATTACTGTATATCAGTAAATAAGAAGCGAGCGATATATATGTTTGAGTTAATTTAAAACTTCATGTTTATCATTGCAGCGTATCGGGGGACGACATCTTTATCCAAAAGCCTCATTTGAACAGTTATAAATTACCAGCCGGAACAGTTAACTGTAGTTTAAGCTTCACTATAGAGTGGTAAGAAACCGAACTTTATCTTTTAGAAAAGCATTCAACGAAAATTAAGCTCTGTATAAGAAAGTTATCATTTTAAATATAATTTTAGTCAGCAATTTAAAAATACTGTTGACAATATTTTTTTTTATTGTATTACCGTAGTATCTTTTATTCTCAACAAAGGTATTTCGGAAAAGCAAATTTTCAGCAAAAGGTTTTTTTATTATCCTGGAAGGCCAATCTCAAGTGCTCGAGAAAACGCAATATTTTCCAACAGTTGCATTTCATTACCTACAGAGGAAATTGCCTTCACTTTTAATGCAAATAATACATTTTGACGAGTTCACCATTGAACACATGCGTCCGATTTTGATCTTTCAGTGTAACATTATTAATTTCAAGTTCGTTATTTCACGTTTTTAAGTCCGTATAATTCTTTAAAAGCAGTGGAAAAACTAACCAATTTCCATATGGAAATATACAATAATCGTGGAAATTCAAACTTGCAGCATTTTTCCATGGTTTAATATTCCGTGATTTTTCCTTGATATTCCCATAATTTTCGAAAGTATGAAATATCACGGAAATACAATTAAAAATATGCTGTAACTGATTGGAATTTCCAAGATTATTGACTATGGAAATACAATGAAAATCCGAATTTCCACGGGTTTTCCGTGATTTGTTTTATTTTCATGGTTTTTCATGTTTTCCGATAGTATAGAAATTGCCAATTACCTTCTTACCTAACACTGGAGAGCCTTCAATGAGATACAATGGTGCATTTTGTAAGGTAATAAATTTAAATTACAGTACATACAATGTTTAAGATGTGTGATTTTAATTCGCGGTCTGATGTTGTTGTTCAGATATGTTCCTTTAAATTCAAAATGGTTGCTTTTTTCAGTGAAAGGCTCTTTATATCTCACATGAAAACGCTGTTTTTTTTCTTTTCATAGAGAATAAAGTATTGATATTGCTTGGTATATTGGCTCACTGGGATTTAATGTCAGCACAATACTCATTGACGTAAGATTTGATTTAAAAAGAATACTGATTCAAAAGAATGACAGGCAATGTAATGTTAGAAATATCATCCATCCTGCTAACCGAATATGATAAGAGTCGACCTGGGCATAAAGCTTACGACATAATTTGATCCCAAGCCTTGTTTGAAATCACTTTTTCGGTAATATAGTTATAGGAGTCAATTTTAATGTATAATGTTCCCAACATGTTTCGTATGACTATGAATAACAACTGTTTCTGAGCTTTTCCCCCCAAATCAGTTAGGCCATTTATGGGACAAAAAAGAGAAATGTCAAAAAGGAAGAGATATTGCCAAAACAGTTCGTTTGACATTTTTTATATAATCAGGCATGATGTTCCGTCGAGATATCAGCTCTTAGGAATATAGCAACTTAAACAACAATAGCTAAACCATTGTTGTATTTTTTTTTAAGCAAGGGGCTCTTCTAACTGTACGTCTTCCAAAAGTTTTGGGTCCTTTCTTTCGGATTTCCTACGCAAACCTTTGATGACAACTCGTTTTAATGTACAATAACCATTAGAAAGTTATTGTTTGTTTAGTGTAAACAACCAAAGTAACATGGCCATCATATATTGACCCCTCCACTGATATAATTATCTAGGGAGAAAATCATTTTGCGGAAGGAAACTTGGATTTCAATAACAAATATATTTGATTATGCCATTACTGGCTCTTTAACTTAGATGTTATCGCAAAAGCTCTTTAGACTCAAATGTAAACAAGGACATTTCTCCGTCTTTTTCATGTGACGAGTAGAACACAGATAACGAGCGGAGGGCGTTAATATTTACTTAGTCGTTAAAAAAAACAGTCAATAGATGTTGATCTAAAAAGCGGTTTTTCAAACGGAAACAGTCATTTGATTATCGGCATATCATGAAACCTCGTTACAGAATGATTGCCTTTATGATATTGCCCCCTCCCCCGCAAACCCTCCCTATCTCTCTCTCTCTCTTTCTCCCTCCCTGTCTTTCTCTTTCTCTCTCTCTCTTCCTCCATGGCCAAGAATCGAGGACAGTTCAGCGGTACGGTTAGCGGGCGCATATTCTGAAGTTTTGAGCAGCCCGTATATAATTATATTCAAGATATATACAAGATATGCCAAATGTAAAACTGTAGATAGATAGATAGATTTTGCTATTGCTGGGGATTTTGAAATGTTATATAGTTCTAAAATTGTTTTTGCGAAATATACTTGAAAGTGAACTACCTGTGGTTTTTAGTGGGCTACCTGTGGTACTACAATGAAAATAATTACTAGATCGAGTCATAAAACGTCATTCTGACGTAAACTTAGACCCAGTTCCTTTTGTGGTTGTATATTTCAAGATGGCGGACCAACTTAAAAGGGCCACTGGGTACTTTCTCTTTCTCTTTCTCTTTCTCTTTCTCTTTCTCTTTCTGTACCAGAATCGATGGCTGGCTGCGGGCACTGTAGAATAGCTGTTCATCTGCTTTAAATATGTTTAAATACATCTAATGTCAGCCTATTCGTCAGTTTTTTTAGTTTTATTGTTGGGTGCCCCTATCCACTACTATTACCTTTTACCATGCAGTACATAAAGCAGCATGATAAGTTAGCTCACTCCTCTAAATTATCTATATTTAGCATGACTTATGCCGATTTTATTAGAATCTCATTGTACGGATATCTTGGTGGCGAACGTGTTTGGCAGGTGCTGTTGAGTGCAATTGATCTCTCATTGGTTACGATGTGCTCGAGGAAAACGGGCTATCGTTAAATACAGCAGTGTTTTCAAAAAGACTTCCAGCTTATCAGAATACATGAGAAATGATCACGGCTTTGGAGAAATCTTCACATCATTGTTTAAAAGTTCATTTTAAGATCAAGAAATCAAACAAATTGGGATTTTTTTATATGTATTCCATCTTATTGTTAGTTTGGCTCTGTTTACTTTGTTCTACTAAGACCAATATATCCCATATCCCCTCACTTTCTTTGTCCTATACATACTCGCCTTGCATATTATCAATGCTTTAACACATATTCGCCTTGCATATTGCATATTATCAATGCTTTAACACACATGCACATATATCATATATTCCCTTGCATCAGTATTATCAATGCTTTAACACATATTCCCCTATCATTTTAATGTATATTCCCTTGACTTATTTTCATACGCATCTCCTAGTAACTAAAAACTACTCAGTTTTTACCTGCAGAGAAGTAACTTGAAAGAAGATGATGGCAAAAAGAAACGGAATTTGTTACGACCCAGAATCGAACTCGAGCCCTCGCTCTCTTGGTTTCTAGTCCTCTGTCCTACCACTACACTACAAGTTCGTTGGTTGAAAGAATCGAGACAAAAACAATACGTGTTTTAGGCCTATCCCTTACTTAATAAAGATTCGGATTATTGCCCTCGACTACCGACAAAAAAATATATAATTGGTAACCGAGAAAAATAACATAGTTTACTACTAAAACAGTATTTCCGTGTATTTGAAAAAGTGTGCCAAACCTTGTAAGAATTAATCGAATTATATGTTGCGTTTACGCTTATTATAGCACTGTTTCAAAGTTCTAACTTACATGGAAGAAATGCTAATTTTATGGGACATAAATAGATAGATAAAAAGAAAACACAACAAAGGTTTCTTCCTTTGCTTGTATTTCAATTTCAAACTAATTGCATGACAGTTTAACAGTTTTCAAAGTCAAATTAATCTTGGAGACCAACGCAAAGCTTAGTAGAAGTCCTTCCAGTGCGACTGCTGTTCAACGAGAACCAATCACGTTGCATAACGAAAACAAAGCATTCGAACTTACGGTTACTCGGGCCAATCAGCATCGATTCCAAGACAATAGCATTTCAACTTTCTCGGTAAAAGGCGAATTTGGCCGACTAGTTCTGAAGTCAATGTCTTTCGAATGAAGAAAATCGCGTGGATGTGCTAGGTGATTATATTTGTAAGTAGTTGGAATGCTTTATTTTCGTTTTGCAATGTGTTTAGTTCTCGTTGTTGCTTGCGCTTATACTTGCGTCGCTAGTTTGAAGCAGACTTAAGGTGGCTCGCCTGGATTTTCCAGGGACGCACCATATCCACTTTGAACGGCTGCTACTCCACTGTAAGAGCACGGTCGGGCTAGCCACTTCACCCATTTACTAGAAATAGAATAAACTTTCCAAAAATGTAGGTTTGTTTGACATCGGTGTTACCATAGCAACACAGCGTTGACGTCATATGTTTTACATATCAGCACTTTTCTCGAAATCTAGACCTAAACTTTTAAAACGACCTAGTGTTCCTTGTAGTCTAAATATAGGCCTTCAAGACTGCAAAGTTTAAAAAAATTGTATGAGAGCGTTTTCGAAAAAAAATGGGTTGAATATTTTCATTCAAAAAATAAACAGTTCGCCTTACTTCCTGTTTAGTCGTCGAGAACTGTGTTTGCCGGACCGATTCAAACGCTGTTTTTAGCATATTTCATACCTGTGGCATAGGACTACTTCCCATGAAACTTTCATTCCATTTGCTTTATTCGATTTCGGTTTATGGAATAATAAGTAATGTAATAAATATGCTCATTTTACTCAAAATAGTAACGTATTTGCTAAGGAAGCTGTAATTCGAAAACAAGTCGATAAATATTTTTTTTAATCCATTCACCTGAAATTCAACATGTACTACCCTTGCCCTGTAAATTTCAAGAGCATTGAATCATTTTAAGGGCGCGAAATAAAAACAAAAACATAGGGAACTTTTACATTCATCCACGCAAGCTTCAATGCTGTATCATTTTGTTTATAGCTTGTGTCTTTCCGAAATTTCTCTTTTGTCTAGATTCTACATACTTGTGTGCTTTTGAACTAACAAGTTTACCATGCACGCATGCTACGCTTCGCTACCGCCGGAACGCTCGTGCAAATTCTGTTCTTAGGACAATGACATGCAAATTAGCTTGGCAGTGCGGGATGATAATGTTGAATAAGTGTGTTTTTAGTAACCAGAACGGGAAAAAGTGCCCGTGACGTCTAGACCACATTTTCTAAATATAAATTAAAAACGAGATTTTGTATTAGTGATATTATAATACCTTTTGTAAATAAATATTATAAGTTATATTATAACAGCGTTACAACTGGCAGCGTGACTATTGTACTAAAAACAGAATTTGCACGAGCGTTCCGACATTAGAGAAGTGTAGCAAGCGTGCATGGTAAACTTGTTAGTTCAAAAGCACACAAGTATGTAGAATCTAGACAAAAGAGAAATTTCGGAAAGACACAAGCTATAAACAAAATGATACAGCAATGAAGCTTGCGTGGATGAATGTAAAAGTTCCCTGTGTTTTTGTTTTTATTTCGCGCCCTTAAATTGATTCAATGCTCTTGAAATTTACAGGGCAAGGGTAGTACATGTTGAATTTCAGGTGAAAAGATTTAAAAAAAAATTTATCGACTAGTTTTCGAATTACAGCTTCCTTAGCAAATACATTACTATTCTGAGTAAAATGAGCATATTTATGACATTACTTATTATTCCATAAACCGGAATCGAATAAAGCAAATGGAATGAAATTTTCATGGCAAGTAGTCCTATGTCACAGGTATGAAATATGCTAAAAACAGCGTTTGAATCGGTCCGGAACATACAGTTCTCGACGACTAAACAGGAAGTAAGGCGAATTGTATATTTTTTGAATGAAAATGTTTAACCCATTTTTTTTCGAAAACGCTCTCATACAATTTTTTTAAACTTTGCAGTCTTGAAGGCCTATATTTAGACTACTAGGAACACTAGGTCGTTTTAAAAGTTTAGGTCTAGATTTCAAGAAAATTGCTGATATGTAAAACACATGACGTCAACGCTGTGTTGCTATGGTAACACCGATGTCAAACAAACCTACATTTTTGGAAAGTTTATTCTATTTCTAGTAAATGGGTGAAGTGGCTAGCTCGACCGTGCTCTGACAGTGGAGTAGCAGCCGTTCAAATCGGGTATGGTGCGTCCCTGGAAAATCCAGGCGAGCCACCTTAACAACGCAAATACTGAATCGGAATGAGATTGGCGAGGGAGAAAACAAGACTCCGTAACTACGTATTAATGATATTGTGATATTGTGTTATGTCACAAGTTAACAGAGCTCGGACTTCCTTTGCGTTAGAAAGTGGTAACATGGCTTAATTCCACTCAATCAGACTACAGGAAATCGCACAGGATATTTCTCTATTAGCCAATCAGAATTGAGAGAATCAAATACATAAATACATTAAACGAGAAATGGAATCCGCTTGCAAATATATGTTTTCAAAGGGAAATTCATCGGATTACCTCAAGTTTGTTCCATTTTTATAAACTGTTCACAATCAACCCACCCTACGGAAAAATATGGCAGCTGTATATTTGACCACAATTCCTTGCGAACCTAACACATTCCAACTAAAATGTAGAATCCTCTATTCCCTCAAATAACATTACCTTGGTAACAGCACTTGTTTTCAAGATTCAAAACCTCTAACTTGATTTTATAACAGGTTTAATGTTTTTCGTGCGCAAAGGATTTTTTCGTACCTTGGATAAAATTTGTGTAGAGCAAATTTCGTACGAGTGGGACAAAATACGGCATTTTCGTAGCTTTACCGTACTGTAACTTGCCGTACTGTAACTTGCCGAACCGTAACTCTGTAATTTGATTGGATCAGAAGGACACAAAAAAGCCGGGAACTGAACCATTTCAATGTCACGGCATGTCGTACAGTGACCGCGTGCCGTAGTATTTTATCCCACCCATACGTAATCTGTGATATGCCAGAAAGTTCCAGCCGCTGTTTAATTTCAGCGAACATTTCAGTGCTGATATTGTCGAGTACACCTCTCGCGCCGTTACTGCTCAGGAGGTCTAGCTCCTGATGAATAATACATTATATAAATTTCTCATTAAATATAGTAATATGTCATATGCCAACGCCTTGCCTTAATCGTTAGTTCATAATTAACATTAACACTGAACGGACCTAAGCGGTCTTTTATTTCGACATTCAAGATTTCTGCATATATTGCAGGAAGCCAAAACCGAACCGGACTCTGCGAGTTACTCGCAACATGATGGCGGCCTCAACAGACGGTAAGAAGCTGACTTTGGGAATGTACTTTTCTTTCACGCTTTAAATCGTTTTTATGTTCTAGAAAAAATATCTGATGACAGGAGATGTATCTATTTAATACTCTACCATAGCCGAGGAGATGCTAGTGTTGTATAATCTGGAACGCGCTACCACTGTTCAAGGGCACCCAACGAGTACTTTTTGAAATTCGTTTGAAACCAGTTGTCTGCAGCTTATCTAGCCATTTTAAGGCGCCTACTATGTCTTTTGACGTATTCTAGAAAGCTATTAGCTTTTCGGATTTTCTAGGTGGAAATCGCGTCAACCGAAAATACTATGGCAAAATATTCCCGGCCTACAAATTTGTTAGTAGTCTAGAACATAACAAGAATTTTCTAGCCCAAGTAACTTCATGTTGCAACGTTTTGTGGAGGTACGAATTTTTTAGGGATTCTTTTTTTCCTGTTCTGACTCTATTGATCAGACGAATTGGGACGTACGAATATTTTAGGGGAAACCTTTTAGTCTCCCTTTTCTTCTATAATTTTCTAGGGATTAAAAAAAAATTCTAGTTAGTATTTCAGAAAAGAATTTTCTAGGGACAATTTTTTCAAATACGAAAATTTTAGGCTAACTTACTCCCCCGAACAGTTTTTTAACCGAAAACTTCGTTGGGTGCCCTTGACTGTTGTGTGCCACAAATATGCAGTAGTGATTTACGCTACAACGATGGACATCCTTTCATCGCAAAAAATCCCCGGTAAAGACATGGGATTAAGCCGGTCTCAGTGGATCACCAAAATTCGAAGTAACGAGGGGCTTTATTTCAAGATTACAGACTCTAGTGTTGCTGGTGATTTTAAAAAAAAAGAGAACCTGTCACGAAGGAAAACCAGCTACTCAACAACCTATATCAAGTTGTTATTCGTACATCAATTTATAATATCCCTGTAGCCTGTAACGCGTTCCAATTCATACAACACCAGCGTCTCCTCGGCTATGGTAGAGTAATAGATACATCTCCTGTCATCACATATTTTTTCTATAACATAAAGACGATTTAAAGCGTGGAAGAAAAGTACATTCCCGAAGTCAGCTTCTTACCTGTTGTCTGTTGAGGCCTCCATCTAGCCTGAATTTCAGCCGTCTCCTCTGGTTCGTTGAGACGGCTGAAATTCAGGCTAGCCTCCATCATGTTGGGCCAGTAATAACTCGCAGAGTCCGGTTCGGTTTTTGCAGGCTTGAGAAAGCTATTTCTGATCGTCTTACGGTTCTTAAAATCCTCTAACCCTGAACTTTAAGATTTAAAGCTAAATAGTTCTGATAAATTTGGGCTGAAAACGAATCACAAAGGAACCGGCAGAACTTCTAGTATTGAGGTTTCACGCTCGCGTCTCTCACGCTCTTTCCCTGCTAGCAGAGGTCTCTCTCTGTCTTGGTAAAATCCTCGCCTTCCATTTTACCAAGACAGAGAGAGACCTCTGCTAGCAGGGAATCACGCTCTCTCTGTTGTCAATGAATGTTAGAATGGCTTGCCCTCCACACAGGCGTTGCTATGGGAAAATCGTCACGTGATCAATTGATGCAAAAGGCCTATTGAAACTGTGTTACCTCTCTTGTAACCACTTTAACGCTAAAAACGGAAAGAGCGTTTCAAAAACAAGTGGCTTATGCGGGTATCAGCGGCCATCCCGAGGGGGCGGCCCCCGGGCACCCAGGGGCATTTGTCACAGCAGCCATGACAAATACATGCTAAAACCCCTCGGGTGGGGCAGAAATTTGTGACAAAAACCCCCACCCCTGGGGCAACCTGGACGACATATTATAAGTATTAGAAGCTAAACGTTTTAGAAGTGTCAAAAATCTTAATAGTTTTATACAAATATTATCCTTTATTTCTTTGTTCTGTCTTCCGACAGTAGATGGCTTAATTTAATCTCTTAATTTGAATGATAATGATGACTTACCTCAAGGACAAAGAAATTGAAGAACGTCGATCGATCGAGCGAGTCCTGTGGCGAAAACCGCTGAACGTTGAGACAGCAGATTTCGTGCAAACCCCGTGGGTATGTCCCCGGGGTATTTTGACGAAAACGCAAAAGCGCTCTAATGCCCCGCGTGTGGGGCATGTTTTTGCTACAAATCCCCTGCTAAGCCCCTGGTTGCCCGGGGGTTGCCCGGGGGCCGCCCCCTCGGGATGGCCGCTGATACCCGCATTATTTTCGCAGACTATAGATTTGAAAAACATACTAATCATTGAAGGTTCATTTTTTCATAAACTAGCTTACAATAAGTTTAAGTATTACCATTAATTTCCACTCGACAGAATTTCCGTGGCCATATTAAAATCAGGTTCCATATCAAAAAGTCAGACGAGTGTTTTTCACTTTTACTGTTAATATTCATGTTGTAGCCTCGATTCTAATGCACAAACGTGAGAATTGAAGCATTTCAGGAACACATTTTAATTTCCTTTCGGTTCTAACTGTTGAAAATCAGAGAACATTCTTTAATAGAAAAAGCAATTATGTTGCAGACATGCATTATTTAGTTTAGGCGTGAGATTAGGAAAGTCAAGTTTATCAACTGAAGTTTGATTTATATTTTATGTAAATTAAGGTGGGCCACTATATCCTAGTCTGTTCCACCTCTACATCATTCCGTTCGAATTTATATAACGTTACATCGCTTTGGTACAATAAAAATACTACGATGGAACCGGTAAAGGAACGAAGCAATACACTTCAAATTTGCCACTTAAGAGATTTGTCACAGTTTTCGCTTCTTATTAATTTCGCACGAATCCAAAATTGGAGGAAATTGCCGAAGTGACTGTCAAGCTGTGATGGGACCTGAAGCAAGATAAATTAAAGGCCAGAAACAATGCATAAGAATAGCTGATTAACGTAGAGCTGCGCAGTGAAGGTTATTGAAATACAGTATTTTTTCTTGAATATTAAAACGTTTCAAAGTCAAAACAGATCTTAGCTTGGACGGAGAGTCTTTTTCTGAATTCAAGGTACGTGATAAATCGAAGGTATAAGTCCTCAAGTCTTTAAAATTGGACAGTATTTTACAGCAGTTGGGCAAACTCAGACATATTCGATAGAGTTTGTGATTCTTGGATGAGAAAACGACAGAGCCGCATTTGCCCCAGCTGTCTCTAGTTCGAAGACGGCTATTTCAAAGGTTATCACAGACAAATGACAAATGATTGTGGTTAGAACTATCCAGCCATACTGAACGGATAAACTACCTACGGGAGCCGGCCTGTACCGCTCAAAACGAGCCACAGCATTGGCTTACCCAACAATACAAAACTGAAACACCCTAATTTTTAGGACGTGCAGTACAAAAACAATAGAGCTACAGTATAATCAGTGCAATCAGAATACAGGTTTCGAGCGGTACTGTTTTACTCGCCTACGGCGTATTTCGAAAATCGATTTGAACTCAAGCATATTAAGGCCTGGTTCAGGGATAAAATTTCGGTACAGCCCAAATTTCGTACGGTAATAAACATCGTCATTCTAGACACCCTTAAGTGGTTTGTGGGCATTAAAAACGTGTTACGTGACTTAGAACACGAAGTCAGTAAATCAAAAATGCGGTTGCGAGTTTAACAGAAACAGTAGTATAATAAGTAGATGTGGTTCAGGTTAAAGCCTTTGACCTATTTCCACTTAGAAAAGTTGACTACATTTATTCGTTAAGGAGTTAT
This sequence comes from Actinernus sp. WN-2022, assembly GCA_030867875.1. Taxonomy (NCBI): domain Eukaryota; kingdom Metazoa; phylum Cnidaria; class Anthozoa; order Actiniaria; family Actinernidae; genus Actinernus; species Actinernus sp. WN-2022. The sequence continues at coordinate 27,844,259 of JAOWCC010001501.1, forward strand.
TAAGGCGAAAATATACAAAATAGGTCACGTGACTTTTTTGTACCCTTAATATTTACTTATCTTTACATGATAGGCATGTTTTCTAAGCGTGGTGAAAACACTGCTGGAAGAGGAATGTTTTAGTATGTTAATTTACTTTATGTTCATATGTTATCCTTTTGACCGCATCTCACTTAAACGATTTTCTCTAATTATGACGTCATAGATCATGTGTTCGTATGGTGTAAATAGATTTTGTTTAAACTGTTGTTCCTCTTAGAAAACATATATTACGGTAAATCTATTTTCCGTTAAATGAACCAGGCCTTAACATGCATGCTTGAGAAGGAAAACATTAATATTCGTCTTAAACTTTTTGACCCCCCCCCCCCCCAAAAAAAAAGAATTCACCAGACATTTAGTTAGAACCACGATCCCTTGGGATCTGGGAGTGTCGTTTATCCTTTGCCGTTGCCGTGATAACCCTTTTTCCAATAGGTGTATACTGCGTAGGATAATTAGCCAATTACAATCTTTGTCTGCTTTTAAACGTAGTATAAAGAGTTAATTTACTAACTAACTTTTATATACTTTTGCATTTATATTACACATGTTTATTTTTAGGTTTTTATTTCATATATCGTTAACTATTTTTTACCAGTCGAAACAATTAGTATTTAAAAGCTTCTCTGTAAAGTTTTACATCGGGCGTTTTATATTTATTGAGATATATGCAGTCAAAGTTTCGTATATGAAAGGATATTCGTGCTAAAACGAAAAGTTGATACTGGATACAATGGAGTTGTGGTTTGCCGATGATTTCCTCCTGTTGCGATTTTTGACATTTAAACATGTCTAATTATTACGTGATTTCTTCGAATGCAATGAGTTAGGAAGATTAAAGTGGCGAGCTGTACGTACTTTAATCTTCCTGACCATAATAATTTTATGAATAACATCACTATATAAACCGTTTCCACACCTACTATTCCGGCCCTCATATGCTCTGATGAAGGCTAGCGCTCGAAACGTCAGCTGCTACTCGCCATTGACTCGCTTCCCATGGCGGTTAGCATACCTTAATATAATTTTAGTTGATCATACCAGTGTTGATCATACCAGTGTTGATCATACCAGTGTTGATCATACCAGTGTTGATCATACCAGTGTTGATCATACCAGTGTTGATCATACCAGTGTTGATCATACCAGTGTTGATCATACCAGTGTTGATCATACCAGTGTTGATCATACCAGTGTTGATCATACCAGTGTTGATCATACCAGTGTTGATCATACCAGTGTTGATCATACCAGTGTTGATCATACCAGTGTTGATCATACCAGTGTTGATCATACCAGTGTTGATCATACCAGTGTTGATCATACCAGTGTTGATCATACCAGTGTTGATCATACCAGTGTTGATCATACCAGTGTTGATCATACCAGTGTTGATCATACCAGTGTTGATCATACCAGTGTTGATCATACCAGTGTTGATCATACCAGTGTTGATCATACCAGTGTTGATCATACCAGTGTTGATCATACCAGTGTTGATCATACCAGTGTTGATCATACCAGTGTTGATCATACCAGTGTTGATCATACCAGTGTTGATCATACCAGTGTTGATCATACCAGTGTTGATCATACCAGTGTTGATCATACCAGTGTTGATCATACCAGTGTTGATCATACCAGTGTTGATCATACCAGTGTTGATCATACCAGTGTTGATCATACCAGTGTTGATCATACCAGTGTTGATCATACCAGTGTTGATCATACCAGTGTTGATCATACCAGTGTTGATCATACCAGTGTTGATCATACCAGTGTTGATCATACCAGTGTTGATCATACCAGTGTTGATCATACCAGTGTTGATCATACCAGTGTTGATCATACCAGTGTTGATCATACCAGTGTTGATCATACCAGTGTTGATCATACCAGTGTTGATCATACCAGTGTTGATCATACCAGTGTTGATCATACCAGTGTTGATCATACCAGTGTTGATCATACCAGTGTTGATCATACCAGTGTTGATCATACCAGTGTTGACCATACCAGTGTTGATCATACCAGTGTTGACCATACCAGTGTTGATCATACCAGTGTTGATCATACCAGTGTTGATCCTCCCCACCGACGCAGATCAATACTAGTTTTTACAGGAACTATTAATAGCGATGTTTCGTGTGTCGTCATCTATTGTCATTAATGTGCCAACCAGAGATCCATTGGTTCCTAACACAAAGCGGGCTTTACAAATCATGGTTGGCACATTAGCATAACAATTGCAATGTTTATCAACACGAAACATCGCTATATACCCATTCTATAAATATATGCCTTTTCATGTAATATTTACAAAATGAGCGGTCTGTATTTCCAATGCAAAACGGACGCGAATTTTGTAAATACCTCTAACGCAAACATAACTATTGGAACGCAATATAACCAAAATAACTCAAGATTTATTTTAAAAAGCAACATTTCTATAAATTTATCGAGGCTGTGTTCTAGTTGAGTGCAGTATATAGCGATACTTCGTGTTGATAAACATTACAATTGTTATGCTAATGTCCAACCATGACTTCAAAAGGCGGCTTTGTGTCAGGAACCAATGGTCTCTGGTTGGCACATCAATGACAATGGATGACGTGCAGTAAGTATCGCTATATTTCACTGAATGAATAATCCGGAATAGTTCCTTTGTACATTAAAACAACAATGGTTTTATCTACGAGTTTTAGCTCAAAACAAATTTGCATTTCAAATTTCACTAGTTCAGTCAGTTGCGTGTTCTTGCATAGTTGAGTTAGAGCGAGGTTCGTCTCTTCTAATCTGAGATGGCGCGATTTCGAAACCCCAAAACATCAAAGGAGAAACAGATAGTTGCCTGAATCTAGTGTTCCAGCCAGTATATATACTTCATACTCGACGGAGAAATGGGGTGCAAACATATTTAAGGGCGTTCTAGGGCTGGCAATTGACTCAAATGAAGGCCCACCATTAGAATACCCGGCCAACAAAAACTTGGGAGTCATAACTACTGGCTACATATACTGAAAGGTAAAATATGATGTAGCTAGGTAAAAGTCATTTTAGCAAATCAAATTATATGAATGATTTTATTCAATTACATATTAGTTTGTTTTTACATTTGAAGGCTAAAAGTCGTGGTTGGATTGAATATTCCAGGGGAGTGCGGGGTTGATGAGTGCCTACTGAACTCGAACACATACAGAACTCTTGGTTATTGAACTGGAACACTTACAAAACTCTTGGTTATTGAACTGGAACACTTACAAAACTCTTGGTTATTGAACTGGAACACATATAGACCTACATTACGTCACCAGTTCTATAAGTGTTCCAGTTCAATAACCAAGAGTTCTGTAAGTGTTCCAGTTCGATAACCAAGAGTTCTGTATTGTCGTTTACAGAGGTCATCACGTGGTATAATCAAATATAAGCCTCTGGCTTGGGAGACCCGGTAACGGCTTCCTGTATCTTCGACGTAAAATAAACCTTTTTTTTTATTTTAAGCACAATGCAACATGCACGAATCGACCTTTTTTTAAATTATAGCTGTGTTTTTTCAGGTGATGACACGATTTACTTAGTATTCGACCGATTGTATGATTTTAAAATATCAGGACGTCGGTAGGTCTAGATATTTTGATTTTCAGCAAAAATATTAAGCAACTACAGGAGCCCATTACCAGGAGCGTCCATCTTCCCCACTGTGTCTGTACCCCAGCACAGAGGTAGATGAGGCTATTTTTAGCATTGCGTTTCGCTTAAAAAGAACAAAGGTAGGCTATTCTTAGCCAATCAGATAGCTAACGTCACTTCTCATTATTATTCATTATCATTCTTCTCACTTTCAACGCGGGAATTCGAATTGCTCGTTTTTACTCAATCCCCAGAGATTCAAATGTTGGTGCCCCAACAAAAGAAGCTAACGAGGAATCTATTGTTTAAGGGCACCAACATGGCGGCAACCTCTTTTCGCGGGAATTTCGAATCTAAAAATAGCCTCATCTACTCCTGTGCTGGGGACCCAACCCATAACAGAGGAACGCTCCTGGTAATGGGCTCCTGGCAACTATAACATTTCCTTAAATGATCACAAACCTCCATTAGTTCTTCGTCGATGTGAACATCCACAATTAACGAACCATACGCATTTATTTCCCTTCTTGCTCCACTGAACCAATAAATGAATTGGAATCCTTCGTGGAACCCATTTGTTCTTAACAAGCTTCGTACCAACAATTGAACGAACCACACGATGAAGAACAAACCAATATAGAAGCCTCGTTTTGGTGCCGGTCAAAACAAAAACAGCGGCGCGCAATGCATAATGGTCGACACTGGGTCTTTAATGATAAACTATTTTCAAGAAGAACACGAAGAAAGGTCAATTTACCGGCTTCGCATTTATGGTTCAACCATTGGGACCGTACAAAATACACATCTCGCTCAAACCGTAATATTTTTTTTTGACAGTGAGAGAATAATTTTCGTTAAGAGAGAAACTGGATAACAAATACAGATAGCAGATTGCGGATACCAGGTAGTATCACGATTCACTGATCATTTTGTTTACTTTTGAGACGCCAATATAACAATCATTGTATTGGCGTCTCAGAATACCAGCCTCTGATTGACTCTTGCGCGAGCCCTTGCAGTCACATGGCTTCCCGGTCAAGTTCAAAAGTCGCATGGTTTGTTCAGCAGCATTTATTGAGCGCGTCGTGGCAATATTTCGGCTACAATTTCACCTTCAAATCGTTGTAAATTACTAGATAAGAATTCTTCAATCCTAAAGGTAAGGTTGGCATTGTAGTTTTCGTCAGAAATCTAAACACTCTTATCCGCTAAAAGTACAATTTTCACCGTCTCAAAGCAGTAAAATTGCAAACGTCGTTCAAATCAAGCCTCAAAGCCAAAGCAAAGTTCTTAAATAAATGAAAAGGATTTCTTTAAAAGAAAAAGAAAAACTTCTTTTAAAATTAGATAAACCTTAATTCGAAATCACTTATCATTTTTGAAACTGATGTTTATTTGACAAGAAATAAGAGATTTCAAAACACGTCGCGAAAGTTTTCTCCACTGAAGCCGTGAAACCGTTGCCATGGATATACTAGGCGCCTTTTGAGAATTGAAATTACAATCAGCATGAGTTTGGTGCTTCATTCTCTTCTTCACGACTTAATTGTTGAATCGTGATACAAAACTAATTGCGATTTTGAGACGCCGATACCGAATTATATTGCCGGCGTTGGAAGAAAATATATATTTTGCCTCCACTACACAATTCATGCAGACACACACTGTCATATAGGATACTTGGGGATGTCGGTCAGCCGAGCCCGACAGCGTTTATTCATATAATTGCTCATAATAGCTTACATGCATTCGTTCTTCAACTTTTAGTCTCTATTTACTACTATTATTGCGACACTGCCGGATACGAAAACCCAAAACCACTGTGTGGACTAAACGGGAACGTATACTCCCACCAATGCAGTGCCGCCAACTCTGGGAGCTGAGGTCATCTAAATACATAATTGCTCATAATAGCTTACAGGCATTCGTTCTTCAACTTTTGTTCTCTATTTACTACTATTATTAATTATTGCGACACTGCCGGATACGAAAACCCAAAACCACTGTGTGGACTAAACGGGAACGTATACTCCCACCAATGCAGTGCCGCCAACTCTGGGAGCTGAGGTCATCTAAATACATTTAGTCCGATATGATAAATAGAATCTTATGCCGATTTAAATTAAACTCGGACGATTCTAACCTAGCCAGAATGGTTTCCCTTAATGTTCGTTATGCCTCCGGCTTCTCGATCCAATCATTTAAAAAAAAAAATGAAGCAAGGTAGCAAGGCTGACCTAGAATGAATTCAACCTCTTAACAGTCACTTACTTATGGCACACTACATTACCCATAATTCTCAGCACTACTCTCCCCAGACTTCTGTTCCGTGCCAGCAAAATATTCATTTCTGTGAATTTCGTACCTCAACTAACATAAATTACACATTTTGCCTCCACTACACAATTCAGACACACACTGTCATATAGGATACTTGGGGATGTCGGTCAGCCGAGCCCGACATGCATATAGATTTACAAAGGTAGGGCCCGAGTGGTGAACCCGTTAGCCTTTGCCACTGACTTGACGTTAGCATTAACATATTTCCATCTATCATGCCGCTGGAAGTTTCTGTCTGGGATACGAGAATTAGCGGCTGAAAAAGCTCCGCCAGACCTTTTGGAATGTGTACTAAATTTGGATTTATCGGGGACAGTATCTTTAAATAATTTCTTAAACAATCCCCTAAAATAGAGTGGCTAACATGCTTTTTCATACGCAAAAGGCGTTTCTGCTTATGGATCCAAATAAAATATCTCTGGAATTTCGTTAATTCCGGCCTTAGACATATATATGTATATACAACCTTAATAACTGGACAAAATACGATTTATGCTAGATGTAGACTTGGATGTCTCTATCAAATACTGTAAATATAGGGCCAATGAAATGGATTGGCGGAAAGAGATTTTACTTATAAGAATTCATGTGCAAATAATGTCCATCTATTAAATGCTGTAAGGTAGGTTTCAGTAGTCCCTCTGGATCTGGATGCTAGAACTGCTTTATTTCAGGTTCTCCTTTAGCTGTTTGGTTCTATCACTGGTAATGTCTGATAACCACAACTCGTTAATGTCTGATAACCACAACTCGTTGGCAACTTCTGGAGAAAGAAAAATGAAACAAACGAAAAATAAGGGCATACAGTGAAAGCAGTGATATGGCAAAGACCATGTCAGTATTGAAGTATCGATAAATTTCATAACATGGTAAGATTATAATGGCCATCCAAGGCGTGGCCACAATGCCTGATACACCCCTTCAGGGTACCCCTTTAGGGCCGACTGAAAACACATTTTCAGCGATTTCCAAATTTCCAAATTGCACTTGTCCAGCCGGCAAGTGCAATTTTCATGGAATTTTGAAATATTACTCACGGTAGCACCAAAAACCAAATGCCCCTCCAGGGCGTGGCCACAATGCCTGATACACCCCTTCAGGGTACCCCCTTTAGGGCCGACTGAAAACACATTTTCAGCGATTACGTGTTACACAAATTCTTTCAAATTCTGTGCGGAAACATAACACCATTCCTAGTTGAAAAACTTAAACATTTATTGCCAAATATACAATTGTTAATTGGCTTTACCTCTCATAAACAACTCCGGATTATTTATTGCTTAAAACTACCCAATCTTGGACGAAATCACTCCAATGTATCCCATCTGAACAAAGTACAGGCCAGAAATGACACAATTTCACAGCGGTACAATTACCATGCCTCTAGCATTACTTACTCTTGTAATCAATTACTTTACGAGTCAGATAGACAGGCTGACATAAGCAATTGTTGTTGTAACTCCCTATCCTGGGAAAATGCATTTACCCCACAATATCGTGGTCAATAATACAAAGTATTAAGCTTTGGCACCTTAGCCTTTGGCACCTTAGCCTTTTATTGTTTAAAACTACCCAATCTTGGACGAAATCACTCCAATGTATCCCATCTGAACAAAGTACAGGCCAGAAATGACCCAATTTCACAGCGGTACAATTACCATGCCTCTAGCATTACATACTCGTGTAATCAATTACTTTACAAGTCAGATAGACAGGCTGACATAAGCAATTGTTGTTATAACTCCCGATCCTGGGAAAATGCATTTACCCCACTATATCGTGGTCGATAATACCGAGTATTAAACTTTGGCACCTTAGCCTTTGGCACCTTAGCCTTGTAACAAGCATGCGAACCTATCGCACTTGTGCAGACCCCATATAGGACTTCAGAACCGTTCATTACAATTTTGGCTGCGTTTACATTGTCTGTAAAATGCATTTACCCCGCAAGTTCGTGGTTGCTGATAATGAGTATTAAACTTCGGCAACTTAGCCTTGTAACGGTATGCGACCTTATCGCACGTGACCCCATAAATGGTGAATACTAATAAATGCGTAGTCATTAATAGTTTCGATGATCGTCATAATCTATTATTCAACTAATTTCTTCAACATAAGAATTTAGCTATCTTGGAATCCATTGTGCCTCCAAACTTATTCCCTTGATACAGTTCTGATAAATATCTAAAGCGATACCGAAACTGCAGATAGGACGGGACCTCAGAGCCATTCATGACAATTTTGGCTACGTTGTTTACATTGTCAGTAAAATGTATTTACCCCGCAAGTTCGTGTTTGCTGATAAAGAGTATTAAACTTCGGCAACTTAGCCTTGTAACAGCATGCGAACCTATCGCACGTGTGCTGACCCCATAAATGGTCAATACTAGGAAATCCGTCATCATTAATAGTATAATCTTCATAATCTATTATTCTACTAATTCTTCTGGATAACAATTTAGCTATCTAGGAATCCATAGATCTGTGATAAATATCTAAAATGATGAAATGAAGATATGGCACCTAGAAGGTTCAAGACAATTTTGGCTACATTTATATAAATGTCTGTAAGCCATGACACAGTTTATGAGCAAACACTTTGACAGACAGGGAGACTGTATACAACCGGCTCTATTAAGTAGAAATTTGAGACATTTCAATTTCTGACCTATTTTGGTGGAAAAACCTTTCTTTATTAACTACCAAAGTTCTATAACGGACGGAATAAGCCGAGTAACATACAACTGCTGATTTGGTAGCGGAATTGCAGAGTGATAACAGCGTGAATATTCCTTGTCGTAAGTCTAGAAACATTCCCCATTGCACACAATTACAACTGAAATAACTTCGCCTCAAAATATTGCCAATTTTCTTAACATGGAATGTGGAACTTAGTGAATGGAACACTGCGGTAAGATCTTTTGACAATCTTTGAATTCTTTTATCTTTAGCAGAAATGGTAGCATCTGAAGCGTTAAAGTAATTAGGGCACCAAATATATTTCCAATGAGAATTAACTTCATTAAGTAGGAACTGAACTTAAACAGATCAGAATGCACTTGTAAACGGACGATTTGCCGTGCTAGAATATAACTGAATGTTAATACAAATGCATAGTATATATACACTACAGTAGATTTCCTTCAGATCTCCACTTTTTAATTAACAGTTTTGAGCAATTCAACCTTAACGAAATATGGTATTGAACTGAAAGCGAAAGGCAAAACGTGCGATTCGTCTGTAAATATCCACTAAAACAACCAATATGTCATTTGTTCTTCAAAAATTACTGCGTCGTAATAACGGCTTTCAAGTCGAAAGACTGCACATGAAGTGCTCCATGCTTAATAAATTCCTTTGAGGACAGACACATATTCTCGTCTAAACTTGTTCTTATATTGATACAATTATTTGTATGTGTAAGATCTAGAATTAACTTATAGACTTCTGAAAAGAAACAGATAATGGTTAACAATATTCGACTTGGTCTGACGCTTCTGAAATACAATCAAGACACAATAGTTCGTTAAACGCTTCTTCTACAAACACGGCTTCTTCAAGAGCCGACTTATTATTTTGTGCCTTTTAAGGACCAGGAATGTACAAAAACGGTAATAAGTAGCTATAGCCAATGTAGACAACATATAAAACAATTAAACTGAGGCACACCATTACACCCATTGTATAAAAGCTCTACGTAAATTCCCCTAACAGAGTTGCGCCTCTGAGAAGTTTTAGAATTTAGTATTAATGTTTTCAAGTTGTTTGCATTCAACCTCTGGTACATTACGTATACTAAAACCACAATCAACCTCTAAGGAACTCACAATGACAAAATCAAAAATTCCAGTTAACCGGAACATACTACACCTTTTTCGTAAATGTCGACACTTTCGCCTAGTCGTTTATGGAGGATTTGACGAGCGGCAAGGAAGTCAGGACAATTCGCCAACCAGCTTCCATATAGCCTGTGTAGCAAGCATTTCTGTGGGTTTTCCGATTGTGTCGTCTGTGTGGTATAAAGTGGTAATCTGGGAACCAGATTATGGTTTGGAGTTTCCCTCACTCTTTGATGTTAGGCTCTGGAGGATGTGAAAAGCTTAGGCAATTTCACTACTCTCGCTTCTGCTCTGTAGATAGTTTTCTCCTCCTCCTCATCTTTGACCGCTTCTATTACAGCTTTAGCGGATTTGTACTGTTTCTGGTTGCTTTTCTTTATTGAATGAAGGCGTTCCACCTGAAGTTTTATCTGCTTAATTTCTCTAATCTGTTCTGCTGCACTTTGTGAATCATTAGACCTTTTAAGGGCTGCCATAGTTCTTTATAGGAGTAATCACATCTGAAAAATGAGATCTTCGTTGTTGCGTTCGGTGTTCTTTTTAACTTCGGTTTCTTCCAAAAAAAATGAAGCAAGGTAGCAAGGCTGACCTAGAATGAATTCAACCTCTTAACAGTCACTTACTTATGGCACACTACATTACCCATAATTCTCAGCACTACTCTCCCCAGACTTCTGTTCCGTGCCAGCAAAATATTCATTTCTGTGAATTTCGTACCTCAACTAACATAAATTACACTTTTCGTATTGGGCTTCGTCGCTGCGCGACTCCGCCCAATACGAAATATATTTTCTCCCAACTGGCCGGTGTGGCGGAAATCGGTTGATTATCATAGTTACATATAAATAACAAATATTTCTCGTATACTTGGTGTTTTACGTGATCAACTCACTGAAAACAAAAGTGAAAGACTTGCCATTGGTTATGTATAGTATTTACCGATCATAGTTTGTAATTACTCGGGCTGCCTGTGGCAGCACTGAGTCTTAAAATGCAAGCCGTTATAATTTTTTTATTTTTTTGTTGGGTGTCGCAAAATTTCTGCGCATGCGTTAAAGGTCAAGTTCACCACCAATCAGATCGCACTGTGTTGGTCACGTAACACTCGCCAGGTTAATTTATTTACATAATTTAATACAGTAAATCAAAATGGTCGACCCGCGAGGGCGAAAGCCTTCCAACAGGCTCAGGATATTTCAACTGGCGCTCTTGTTAACCATAAAAATACATGAACAACCAGGAGCTGTAATACATTCGATCAGCGCTGTCTGGACAGATCCAATGTACATTTAGAAACGTAAGCGAAATACAATATGCAAACAGGTTTGGATATCAACGGGTATCGAATTATAATCAAAGGTTAGATTTCGTCAGGCGCGCTCAGATAAGAAAGTTCAAAGCTCTCAGACTAGGCGAGACAAGGAGATATCAATTTCAATGAGTCATTGTCAGAAATCTATTCCATCGTGGGCAATTATGCAATGGTCAGGTCTTGTACAGCTAAGGCATGTTTTACGACAGAATAACCAGAGTCTTTCTACTGGATTGAGAGCTCGAGACATTATACATGTCTGCTAATATGGGGAAAACTGAAACGAAAAAAATAACTTTGACGGCAGAAACCCTCATTGAGCCAAGCGGAATATTTACATGTTTTCAGTGTATGCCAACTGAAATGCTGTGCTCGTTTTCGGCATGTACTAAAACCCGGAACACCGGAACGGAACTACCGGAACGAAACCACCGGAACGAGCGAAACCACCGGAACAGAACCACCGGAACCACCGAAACCACCGGAACCGTTATTAAATCTATCGAAACCAACGTATCTAACGTATCGATTTGTTAGAGATAGCCAACCTTCAGTACAGCAACCACAGACTACAATATTTGACATACTCTAGCTGCCTTGGTAAATTTTGAAAGACGCTAAGGTTATTGTAGAAACAGTAATAAACTAATTCACGCAAACAGTTATTTTAGCTGACCAGAGCAATAATTACGCTAAAGTTAGTTTTTGAGCGGGACAGTCCACATTGTGATATATTTACAGTCCGAGAAAACAGAGATAATTCCTTCTTCCCTCCCCTCCCTGGCAAAAAAAAAGAACATGAATTCTCCTCTCCCACCTCTGGAGGTTTCTAGTATATATCTTCTCCCACATGATTTGTGTTCCCGCGCTTTGTACGATGTTTATCTGATGGATGGCAGCCATGGAATACCTGGACGAAAAGGTAAGCCGAGAATATGTATTCTATAGGGTGAAATATCTAGAGATCTACACAGTATTTTATTAACAAATCGTTCATTTCTTGTAGCTCTTTTGTTGGCCAAAAGTGAGCGTTCTTACTAAGTGATAAAGACGAGTTGTTAACCGTAAACTATCGATTTCCGTATCAGTTCCACATGAGTAAGCGATCCTATTTTTGTGTTGAAAACGTCCAAGTAAAGACGTTTTTCTTCGGTTTTCCCCTCTCACATTCAAGACGTCCGTCATCTTGAGTTCTTTGCCTCTGATAACGTCAGAGTCAAATGATACATGTTACGTGGCGCCTGATTGGTTGAGGATTTTTTTCTATATTAGGCGAGATTTGATACAATCTGGTACAATCTGTTACAATCTGTTTTACTGCTCATGAGACGTTTGGTGCGGTCTTAAGATCTCCTCAAGAGGTGGACGTTTTACGGGGGTGGGGGGTTACGTTCAAAAATACATGCCATTGTAAATCTTATTATACCTGAACAGGGCTCCTGACCTAGCCTGCTATGCAGACGTATTTTTTCACTCTCATAATTTCGAAGAAAAAAGTAACTTTTTTTCTTCGAATTTATGAGAGTGAAAAAATACGTCTGCATAGCAGGCTACTCCTGACCTGAAGAAGGCTGGTTTGGCCAGCTAAAATATTGTATCTGAAAAAAACATCAAAATTCTACGTTAATAGTTGGTTTCGACAGTTTTAATAACGGTTCCAGTGGTTCCGTTCCAGTGGTTTCGGTCGTTCCGGTGATTCCTGTGGTTCTGTTCCGGTTGTTTCGGTCGTTCCGTTGGTTTCGGTCGTTCCGGTGGTTCCGTTCCGGTGGTTCTGTTCCGGTGTTTCCGTTCCGGTGTTTCCGTTCCTAAATTTCCGTGGGGCAACTACACGAACAAGAAGCATGAACTGCCAGCAAAGAGAGAGGAAAAAGTACTTGAAATGCACAGCGCTAGCTGAAGTAGGGAATATATATAATATCTGAGACGTTAAATTTAATACGTTACTGTGAAGAGGATCAAAATTCAAGTTTTGTAGCTTGAGACTGTCTTCTGCCGTGACTCGTGAGAGAAATTGGAAAATATCTAGCTGTTTCATTCAGACACTGGCAAATTTATTGAAAGCTACGGGCTTACTTTATGAGATTATTATTCATTGTGGAATGACCTTTCAGGTTAGCTGAAAGTTAAGTTCGAGGTAGGCTTCGACTTTCATTCCGATTCAGTGCATATGTGCACGAAGGTGGGATGCTGTCAACAACACTACCAAAAGATCCAAAACGAAAGATTCAGTTACGTAAGTACTGTAAGTAAACTCTTTTTGATTTGAATAAATTTCCTCTCACTTTGTCTGTTAATGTACTTTTTCTTCTAATTATCGCTTTATTTAACATCTCTGTGATTTAGAGTATGCGTAAGGTCAACTGAACTCTTGTGTCGATAAGCGCAAATGTTTTTGTAAAACAGTCTGTGAATTTGAGAAGCGGACTTAGAAGAGCTTTCTTATTAGGAATTACAATTTTTTCTTGCTATGAAATTTATGTTTCATTTTTCATTTATTCATACAGCCTTTTAGCCGGACATTTACCCGAGTTTTTGATCTATTTTCAATCAAATTCCAAGTCTGAATATGTCATTGTATTGCATTTATACACTTGAATTGCCAGTATTCTGTTGTTCAAATCCTGCGTTATCATAGTCATGTCATAAAAGCAATTAATAGACCAGACGTTTTTATGACGTTCTCACTGGCGAATTAAAGCACGACTTGTTACTAAGAGGATTTCAAATGAAAGTGTATTTCATCAATCTCATGTGGCCCGAGTGAAAGCCCAGATGGGCTCTTGTTGTTATTAACACACCCGGCATTTAATGAGAGAGCACGTAAAATTCACGATATGATGAGTGATGACGTTACCAAGTATTGGATGATTTCAGAAGTCCATATTTAGATCTGTAAAGATTGTGAAAACACTCTTATGAAGTCTATGCATAATTCATGGTCATTCCATAGTTAATAGAGGGCAATGGTTATGAAACCCAGCGACCTTCTTTGTTACAGGTCTTTGCTCGCGGAATATGTTAATCAATAAGCCAATAGAAACGTTTGGATTCAGTCGTTACGTTCAGGGAACGCTAATGAACTATGACCGTGCACAATCTTTTGTCTTACTCCCTTCCAACCTAAATCGCAGCGCCTTTGTTATCCGCTTTGAAGTTTTCCGGGTTTCCTAACCATTCCCCTCTATTCTGATGCTGAATAAAGACAAAACTGAACTCTTAATTATTAGCTCGCGCTTCCGTCCGCGCCCGTTATTTGATTCTCTTAAAGTGGTTGATGAAGTTATTTCCCAATCTGACTCTGTTAGAAATATCGGTGTCTTGCTTGTTAATAAGCTTAATATGACTACACATGTCAGTGCTATTTGTAAAGTTTGTTTTTATCACATTCGAAATTTAGCTAAGATCAGGAAATATCTCTCCTATAGAGATATGGAGATTCTTATTAACGCTTTTATTACGTCCAAACTTGATCACTGCAATGCTCTCTTATACGCCGTTTGCCTAAATATCTGTTGCAGAAGATTCAGTATGTACAAAACTCGGCAGCCCGTCTTATCACGTGTACTCGCAAATATGACTCGATCGCACCTTGTTTAATTCAGCTACACTGTTACCTGTGGAAAAACGAGTAATATTAAAGATTCTATTGCTCACGTATAAATCCCTCAATGATTTGGCTCCTGTCTATCTTAGTCAATTGTTACACCGCTATGTACCTACTAGACAGCTACGCTCTTCTTCTGCCAATAATTTAGTTATCCCTACCTATAAGTTAGAAATTTATGGCTGTCGTACCTTTTCCGTAGCTAGCCCCATCCTGTGGAACAGTTTGCCCTATGATATCAAAACTTCTGGCACTATTTCTATTTTTAAATCTAAGCTATTTAAATTAGCTTATAATTAATAAGTATTAATTCATTATTTTGTGTATTCGTTTATTGTTAGACTTATTCTAGTATTATTGATTTTAATCACTATTAGCAGCTTTCTTAAACTTTTTATTATTATTCTACATATATTTATAGATTGCCATGTAAAGCGCTGAGATCCGTTTCTGTATTCGCGCTATATAAATAAAGTTATTATTATTATTATTAAACACGAAGTTCCGATATAAAAAGAAGAGCCCAGTGGTTTGTTACCCTTCCGTTGTCAATCAGCCATTGTGTAGTGAACATCTGCGTGATGCTCCGCTTGAGTGCTCCCTACTGATTGCTTATCACGCGACATTCAAATCAAACACAAAAATGTTTAACTTCAGAGTAAAGGGTTCACACTCGCAACTTAACCATAAGCATAAGAACATACGTAAGCGCAGATTGTGCTTCATGGTTAGTTAACCCCTTTATACTTGAGTAGAACAAAGCAATCATCCAACCTTAAAGTACAATCTGCGCTTGCGTATGGTCTTATGCTTATGTCGCAAGTGTGAACCAGCCTTCAGTGGGGCTATAGAGTTCGCAAACAGTCAGTAAATACCATTGGCAGTCATTAATGAACAACTATCTTCCCCTGGTCACTTTTATTTGTGGCTTGTTTAATTTTAAACCTTAAAAATCTAGTATTTTAAAGGAGAGGCTGATATACTCACTTGCTTTCTTCACTGCTCAGCAATTTGAATTTTAAATTTCGAGCTTCAAAGGCGTGAAAAGAGGAGGGGCTAACCTGTTTATACCGGAAAATCGTGTTTAACTATGGTCACTCGAACAAAACAAAAAAACGCCAAACAATGAGGCAGATTGGCTGTGTGGTGCAACAAAATTCGTCTAAGAACTGGAGCAGGTGTTTTTCGTAATGTTAATTTCATTGGATGTTACTCGCAAATTCAATACTAAAAAACCAACAGATTTGTTGAAGTAAAAAATTAGTATTGATCAAACTGCTCTGCAAAATATCTATTCTTCTGGGCCACTCGGCTGGCAAATTCTGCACTTTCTGTTTTCAATTTTTCAAAAATATTGAATTCTGCAGGGTATCGAAATTTGTCTGACACACCTATAATGGTATTAAATTTGAAATATTTCAAGCCTTTCTTGTTGGCCTGCCGTTATTTCAATACCCTCTACATAGTGGGAAATTTACTAGAAATTCTTCACGAGCTGGCTGCCACTGTAGAATAGCTGTTCGTGTACCAGCTGAAAAAAAAGTGTTTTTTAGATATGTTTAAATGCGTCTAATCTGTTATAGAAACGTCAGAAAATTCGCTTTTATGACGTTTTACCGTTGGGTGCTCCTGGACTAACTATGGTCTGATTCACGCAAAGAAAATCGTATTTGGGGAAGTCTCCAATGATGTGTGATTCAAATATATTTTGTCTTCCCCATTTCTTAGTTAAGTTTTCACATTAAAAATGGTCAACAGTATACAGTTTCCTTTATTTTCAGTATAACTACTTTTCGGTATAACTATCGAATACCCCGCATCTTTTCCCTTCTTGGTGTAGCCGCGTAGCCGCGTAGCCACTACCAAAGTATTGCTTCGTTCTTTAAAACTTTGATTTATACGATGCGACTTAGACACAGGCAAGCCACTTCTTATTTTTGACGCGTAGCCACTCGTAGCCGCGTAGCCACTACCATAAGTATTGCTTCGTTCTTTAAAACTTTGATTTATACGATGCGACTTATTTTTGACGTGTAGCCTGTATTTCCTCCCACCAAGGATGCCGTTTTTTTGCGGGGTATTCTGTAGTTACTCCTTATTTTCTGCTTGAAACTTTGACTGTACATGTGGACAACTCAAACAGTACTCAAGACAAATTTAAGCAACGTCGTATGTGGGCATATGCTCATTGCCGCATGCTATTGTCTTTTGCTCTTGACCTTTGGTGAATCATTACATCTGATTACTTAACTGAAAACCGTAATAAAAAAATATATTAAACAACCAACGTAAACCTCGAGAGGTTGTTTCTATAAATATGAGTAATATTCAATCATCCAACTTTTGTCATCCATCTGGCATTCATGCATATCTAAATAGACCAACCCACGGTCGCTATTGTCACTACGATATCTTCTTAAATTAACGATAGCACCGATACTGCTAAAAAGAGCTCCTCGAATTAAAATGAGTCAAAATCCCAAATTGGAGAGTTATATCTTGTATGGGAGTAATGGTGGTACACGGTCCCGCAAAGTAAGGCAATTTTACAGACAGTTACACCCCTGATACAAACGTCTGTAAAAATAGCGCACTTCACTCGCCTATATCTTGGCTTCTAGGCGAGGTATGGTTTTCAGCAGTACCGGTGTCAGGGTTTGAATCAGTCAAACTGAGGTTTTAAAATCTGCTACTACATATTCCATGATCTACTCTTTAGATGTAAACAAAGTCTAGACGAATAGGATGACATATGTTACTCGACTGTTTTGGACTTAACGTTAAATCCACAAAGTTTCGCAAAGATCTCTCGTATTGGTTGAACCAAATAAAAGATGCGAGATCTTTCCGTGAGCTAGTTCAAGTTCCTCGATCATTAGTAGTTCTCATCTTGACATAGCGTTATTTAATTACTCGCCTATGCTAAAATATCTTGGCAAAAAAAATATCGATAGGCTACGTTGGCTGAAAAAATATTCTATTGACAACGTTATTAATATTAGAAAATAAACTTGATGTCGCAAGTAAGGCAAGCATGACTGTGTTGAATGTAAACAATTTGATGCAGAAACGGGATTATAGTTAGAAATACTGAGATGTGCCGCAGTGTCTATTCATAGGGAGATCTTGAATAACTGATGGCGATTATTTGTCACTAAGTCCTTCCTTTAGTGCTGTGCTAGCTGTTATGGAAATGTTCTAAAGCGGTATTTATTACGAGATATAGACAATGTGGTTGTATGCCGAGTGACGCACGCTAGCACCTGTTGGCTGAAGAGCATCATTCTGATCGCAAACAAAGTGCAGTTTCTAATCGGCCGGGCTCCTAAAATAGCTACGTTATCTAGTCCTAGAAGATCAGTGACACATTTGAAAAGATCTTTAGTTGAGGCCGATCGGTGAGTGGGGCGGGTGGAATTACCTCTTTGTGGTGATATTGACTTCATCCGAAATCTACTGAACTCGTAATTTCAAGAGTGTGCGAAACAAGGATTGACTGCCGACTTAAGCCCTAAGGTAAGGCTTTAAATACTTAAAGAACTCAAACTGATATACTTCGTCGTTTCCTGAATCTTACCTTTTCTCCTTTTTGTTACCTTCGGCTATAAAAAAATGGTTCTCAATTACAATGGATTTCTATTCATCTTGTAAATTCACCAAAAGCTTTAAAATATAATTCCGATTAACTCACCAATAATATAAAACTTGAAAATCACCCTCAAACTTATCAGTTGAACGACTGTTTATTATATATTTGCCGAGTATTAGACCATTCATTGCTTGCAAGCGTGATCAAGAATTGGGTTTTGCCAACCTCCCTCACTGGTTACAACTGCCTCACTGGTTAGCAAGTTCAGTTGGTAGAGCACGGTCTAGAGTGCGGGAGGTCAGGGGTTCGAATCCCGGCCGCGTCCTTGGGCAGGGACGTATACAAGCCGTTGGCCTTGTCTCCTTACTCTTCTAATCTATACGAGGGGACGTAAAATAACCTGTTGTGTTATTTCGAGAAAGAGTAGGAGATTGTCTCCCGACACAACAGCCTGGTATTCTGAGGTGCTAACAATCACTCATGATTGTAAACTGCACGCACAATAGCAGTCCGTATCACAATAATAACCTTGTGAAGCGCATTTGAATATATTCATATAGAATTTGCGCTATATAAATGAATACCTTTACCCTTTTTTTACCTCCCTGATAGTACTTACAACTATTTTGAGATTTAAAACTGAAATAAAAATAATAACAGTCATTATAGGCTGATGTCTTAGATCTCGCCACACGAGTACGTTTCAAAGTATTTCCATGTCTTTTCGGTCGTGAATCGGTCAGGAGTTCACTAATCGTTTTTTTTTCATTCGTCTTGTAAACGCGTACGCAAAAAATCGTTCCGCTATATTGCCTGCGCTTTCCAAATTTTGTATTTTTAATGATTCAGTTCTATGTGAAAATGATGAGTTTTATTTTCAAATCTTTCCAAGCGTTTTTTCCTTTCGTTTTCAACGTTAACTGACAACGAAGCCAGCGTTCAAACGTTTCCGTATACTAGTAGACGAGTCAGGAAAACCTTTCCGTGGACGAATGCATTTGCTTATTTTTATGAACTTTCTTTAACCTAAGAATTAATTTTGTCTTATTTTATTTTATTTTATTTTGAGACGTAAGTACAATTAAACGTAGCTCTAAACAATGTCGACTGAAGACCAAACACTCGAAATTATTCTAGTCTAACCAGTTCACAACTAATCTAAATACACTGAAAAATATCATAAGGTATAAAACCAACTAAAAATCTTATAATATATTGTAAACACGATTCTCTGTATTTCTTGAAAGCCGTTAAAAAATGTATTGTTATGACTGCCTTTAGATATGTATACACCACACCAGACGATAAGCGCAGTATATTCGATGTATGACAACCAAAACCGATTAGATATCAAAGTCGATCGCCGCAAATGAATTTTGCGTGGAATTTTCTTTTTTACGTCTTCAACATAAAACAATATATAGTAAACTCTCATGTATCTACAGTCTAGGCGAAAGCGAATCCATTTTAAGTTTCCTCTCGTGATAGGGATTCGTCTGTTTCTCTTTCTTCGTTCAGGAGATTTTGGGATAGCGCGGTTAACAATAGGTTATTGCCTATAGCTGATTGGATCGTCAACCTAGGATAGTTCCTGTATTATTATTGGTAATATGACATTTTACTCTAAACTACGTGTGCTCGAATTCACTTTAAATAACAACAAGTATTTTTTTACGGAGATGGAAGAAATGTTGTTCTTCATTCAAGCTAAAAATTTTGGAGAAATGAATTTGTAGCACCCAAATTGCCACTAATATTGAAACAGATAAAGTTAATATTGGTTGTTTTAATATTTTGGCTTAAATTTTGCTTCTAAGGAGAGCTATAACAGCAATAGTGATTCAATCGCAAAACAAAATGGAAAATTTGAGGTCTGTAATTGTGCGACAATGGCAGGAAGTAAAGCTACCACTCTCTTTCGATTTCGTGCTGTATCGGCGGCAACTTCACACTTGTCTGAGATACTGGTTATAAATGAATGAGTCATAAAACTCTTTTAAGCGATCCGACCCGAAACAAATCGGCCTAACTTTGTAGGAAATCTAATTATAGACGAGCCTCACACGTAGGTGCACATTGTTCTCCGTGAGAGAACGTATCCTAGATACATTATAACACAGGAGTGATTAAAAATACAAGAGTGTGGAGTACTATTTATTTGGTTATCAGAGGAAACGAGTTGAGGACGTGTTTTATAAAAGCTACTTTTTCACATAAGGCAATTAAATTCACAGTGGTTTGAGAGACCGATAATTGATCCTCACTGAAGAATATATTTAAGAAGAGTCTGTTCAGGATATATATATATATATATCATGCAAATCGAGATTGGTTTGGTTAGCTCGTTCGTCATTCCTTTTGCGAGGCCCGGTGTCACAGCGGATTATGACCCCCCAATCCATGTCCACTAAGGCACTAGAACACTATGGACCCCTCTTCGCGGATTTGGATTATGTTTCCAACAAGTCACATATGAAATTTTAATTTGCAAGATTTTTTGTGCGTAAAGTGAAAATAGTTCAACATATCTTTATTTATTAGGGAAGTTTGAATAGTACATTATCCCTCTTGTCGACTCATTAGCATTAAGGTATGGGATAACGAGGTGCTAAAGTTGTCAACAAGAAGGGTGGGTCCAGATTTTCTACCAAAACTGACTACTTTGCATAATTAATTCTACTTTTACCCACAATTCTTTGCGCTCGAAAAACATTAAATCCGTTATAAAATTGCAATAGAGAAGTTTTAAATCTTGTAAACAAGCCAGTACAAGTGATGTTGACAATATACTGTCATTGAAGAGAACAGAGAATTTCTACGTGTTATTTTGACTGTGTTAGGTTCGCAAGGAATTGTGGTCAATGTACAGCCGCCATCTTTTTAATACCGTTAAACAAAAATGATACCCCACAAATTTTGTTAGTGGAATAAATCCTACCAGCAGACATAATTTGCTAGTTATATCAAAATCATTGCACACAGAAGAGGACAGGCATTTGGTATTGGTGATCACTTTGAAGTAAATGCGATTTTATTTGAGAGAGAGAACAACTTCAGTGGCATTACAAGTTTATATGCCTTACCTTTTGATACCGGAACTATACGAAGAAGAATTCTCTGCTTTCAATTGGACTCTCGAAAATCACTTATATAATTTTTCACGGTGCTAATTATCAATGTTTTCATAACGCACGTTATGTTGTCCCATAACGGTATGCGATTACACAATTGTTAATGAGTCACACTATTTAAAGGCTGTGTTAGTCTGAAGTTATCACTCGAAGGCATCTCTCTTAGACACTGTATATATAAAATTAATTTAAACTAATTTAAAATAATTGTCCCTATCGAACAACACTGTAAAAGGGTTATTTATATTGTCTAATAAACGAGATGCCCCTTCCTGATAACAATTGTTGTTATTGATATATAGGTTAGTTAAAAATTACTGCAGCTAACGCCATACCGAAGGTTAACACAAGAGAAAGAGTAAGATTTCGAAATTTTAATTAACAGCGATTTGACCTAACGACAAGAGCACGATCACATGCTTTAAAACGCTCGAGAAACCTCGACGCTCTATACATCACAATGCTGGAAATTTATTTTCCTATTTGGATCTCACGGTAAGAAGCTTTAATACGCATGTCTGAACTGACTCAATCCAGTTTTCCGCCAACACAGGATTACCATCGTCCATATTTGTTGTAAAAAATCACTTCAATCCGCGAAAGAAATTTAACATTTGACACGTCGAAATCTTAGCGTAATCATTTGAAGCAGTCGTAGATTAGATATTACGTATACTTAACTTAGACTCGAGAGTAAGAAGAAGTTATGAATCATTTTATTTGTTTTAGAAGGCAAGAAACCAAAACCATGTATTTCTAGTGAAATGTGCGAGCCGATACCGGAAGTCAGTCACCGGATATCGATATGTAGGCTTTTGTCCGCAATGACTTTGAAATGGATTTTGAGCTAGTAACTAACCGTTTTCCGACTGTGTGCGTACTACTGAATAGCGATGTGACTGTGCGTGTAGTACTTTCGCAAACATATATGTATGCGTAACTTTATTTTGTAAACTTTATTCTTTATTTGTAGTTAAGTAACGATCCGTGTAAAAAGTACGATAAAATCCATTGTACTGCGGCATTGAGCCTCCCTCACATGGGATTTGTCTGTGTTTTAGACTACGAAAACACTGGGTGATAAATATGAATATTCTGAAATATACGTAGTAGAAAGTCTTAGTTTATTACCCTAAGTTACTTATTAATTATTCATTGCGCACTATTATGACTAATTAATTATTCATTGCGCACTATTATTACTCATTAATTACTCATTGCGCACTATTATTACTCATTAATTACTCATTGCGCACTATCTTTACTCATTAATTATTCGTTGCGCACTGTTACCGCATAAAACTACTCTCGCCATTGTGAAAAATAAGCCATTTATCAGCCTTCCGCTCGGGAGTATGTGATTTATTCACCTCGTGCGACACTCTCGTTGAATAAATCACATACCTCCTCGCTCCAGGCCAACAACCCTTACTTATCATCATCGTCATAATCATCAACAACAACATCGTCATCATCTTTGTTGTTGTACTGTTGCTATTATTTTTTAAATATTATTGTTATTGTTGTTGTTATTATTATTTCCTTCCAAATGTTTGATTTTCGCACGTACCTTTTCTTTTAAATTGTATACAATTAAAATAGGTACAAATAGGACAAGACGAAATCAAATTGTCTGTTTTTTGCGGACGACTTAACGGTCTTTGCCAGGGATCACCAATCATATTTCAAACTGAGGGATCTCCTCTCCGATTTTGGACAATATTCTGGCTTGTTCGTGAATAACTCCAAGACCGAAGCTATGTGGCTTGGCCGTAACGCCTTTTTAAAGCCGTCCGTTGACAAACCTATAAAAAATTAGGGATATATTTTACTTATGATAAACAAGAAAGAAAACAGATAAATTTTGAACATCTATTAGAATATGGTCACATCCACTCAGCCAATCAGCGCCGAGTGTTTTAGTGTTCTTATATTCCATAGTGTCTCAATGAGGCAAGTGGCGTGGGCTCTGAAGCACAGGGAAATTGTGGGGTAAAAATATTTTAACAACAACAACACTTTATTTATACTCTTACAAAAAATATATAAGTAGGTTAAAGAGAAACGAATAAAGAAAGTTAGAGTAAGCGCTACTTAGAATACCCTAAAGGCTAATCGAGCTAAGTCCATAGTGAAGTACTATCTAGTATTCCACTGGTGAGGCCTTTTGTTTTTCATTGTTTTACAACCTAACCAGTGAAATATTATATAGTACTTCACTATGCATAATAAGTACTATGTAGAAAGCCACAATTTAAAATGATTAACATAACGAAGAAAAATCCTCGGCCTGAGTCAGGTACTCTAAAAGGTTTGCATTTTCAGCCTCAAATATTAAGCAATTATTGGACGAGGCTAAGCAAAATATGATGAATTGTCTGTGGCGAGCTACCAGTTATTTGCCGATACCGAAGGCAGAGGCAAATAACTAATAGCGAGACACAGACAATTCATCATATTTTGCGATAGTCGTCGGAGTTCCAATAATTGTTTTATTATTCAGTCTTTTTGTTACCTTTGGCGTCCAAAATGCTCGCAATGTCCTCCTCTGAACACTCTGGAAACCGGGCAGCCATGTTGGATTTGTTGTTGAACAGCACTGCGCATGCTCACAAAAATATTCGCAGGCAAATGCGTATTTGCGCGCAGTTATTTGCAGGTGAATCAACCAATTAGAATGCGAGATACTGAGGAACTGAATAATAAAACTAAATATTATATTGTGTTGCCACTAGGGCTTCTAGTTCTTCGAGTTCTGAATACTGAACCATATTGTATCAGAATAACAGCACAAAAAATATATTCTACTTTACCGAATTCAAGCTAACAAGGCCGAAAATTTTAATGGGGTAACGATGACAAAAACATTGTTGTAAACTTGAATAGACTGATTGCAGGGACACACACATAATGCCAAAAGTTTGTTGACAAAATTCTTCGATGGTGTGACCATATTCTAAGACGCTTAAACAATGAACACTCGTGGCGTTCTATCTAATGCTCGACACTCTAAATTCCATAAACCACTCGCGTTCATTGTATAACCCATACTTAGTTTGCTTTGCAGTTGATAACAAGTATCAACTGTAAATTGTAAATTAAGTATCTAATTGCATATACAGATGTTTTGTGAATTGTAAATTTTTTTAAAGAACTTTGAAAAAGTGTAATAAAAATTGAGAAAAATAAATATAATAAAGACGGTTAAAGAAGTCAATAGACCTGTGAGAGGTGGAGAGTAACTCGAGGCAGGTTTGGTAGTTTAGTGTGACACTCTTGTCAAAATTCATTTCAAGAGTTTATTGACTTTTTATGTGTTGAGTCTCGCTAGAGAATCTGACATCATATAACGACTTTTTCATGTCTTTCTGTTTCAGTTTTTAACCACAGTACAACAGCATGTGAGGAGATTCTCTAACCCTAACTAGTTGATGCTTTTAAACCCTATCAAGCGATCACCGTTACTTTATTGGATAACAGTGCTTCCGGCATACTTCGCATGGGCCAATGAGCAACGCTGCTGACATATTCCAAGTGGTACTGACGGCGCTTATAATGCTTCTGACCATATTTGGTAATGCTGCAATTTGTGTAGTCATTTATCGTGTACGACGACTGCACTGCCCTTCTGGATTCCTATTGGCTAATTTAGCAGTGATAGACATCTTAGTGGCGCTGACGTTGCTTCCGTTTAGAATACCCGGTATCCTTTATGGCATTTGGGTATTCAGTGATTCTGGGTGTATGATTTTAGGATTTTTGCAAAACACGCTCAGTATGGCTTCTGTTTTGACATTATTAGCAGTCACTGTTGACAGATATCTAGCGATAGTAATTTCACTTCACTACAATAGTTGGGTCACTGTTACCAAGACTGTTTTTTGCATTGGTGGAGTGTGGGTGTACGCCGCAATATCTGCCTGTTACCCTTTCGTAGGATGGGGAAAATACTCTTTCCTCCCAGGCCTTTGGCTCTGCGAAACAGACTACCTAGTGTTACCAAGTTTCACATATTTTAAACTGTGTACGATGTACTTTCTTCCTCTTATCCTCATCTTATACCTGTACTCAAAAATCGTAAGAGTTGCTTGGAGGCATTCAAAGCAAATCCGACTCGAGGTCGAGGCCATTAACTTGCGGGAAGCAAGCGTTTCGACGGTGCAAATCGAAACATTTGTGGGGAATATGGCGGCAGTTTCAGGACAGTTCTGTCTCAGAAACCCTCACTCAGCAAAGAGGTCTGAGATAAAGACTGCCATAACGCTGGCAATCGTTGTGGGAGTTCTGTTTCTTTCCTGGACGCCTTTCATTGTACAGAATTTGTTATCATTCCACAAGGGAGAGAATTCATCAACTATTGCACGTGAAGTGACGTCATATTTATACTATATAAATGCACTGCTCAACCCATACATCTACGGCTACCTGAACCGAGCTATTAAACTAGAAATCAAAAAGCTGTTCGAGAAGTCATCAAGCTGGGCGGCACGACTCAAATCGAGCAAAGTAAATCCTGCAATAGTCGTCGTCGCCCCAGAAGACTAGTTATAGAGCAGATTTCGTATGAGTGGGACAAACTACGGCACGTCCGTAGCCTTACTGTAACCGTACCGTAACTTACTGTACCGTAACTCTGTAATTTGATTGGATCAGAAGGACAAAAACAATAGGGAAACCATTTCAATGTCACGGCATGCCGTACCGAGTAACTGTGGCGTAGTCATTGCCGTAGTTTAATAGTCCCACTCGTACGAAATCTGCTCCAATAGCCCACTTTCGAGATATGTGATACTTCACTATTATTATATTATCTATTACCTCAGAAAATAATACATTTAATTTACCCCGGAGCCTAGTGAAATCTTACAAGTCGGCCATTGGTCAATCAACACATCTTTCTGCAGTTGTTAAGTTTTCTTAAAGTGCCTATGAAGCTTATTTTTTTATTTTAGATATCAATTCTACATCAAGTGAATAGTAGAATGGTACAATATATCTTGCTTTGAATGCTGTGCCGCTGAGTTAAGCCAGGTTTTAATATCCAAAATGCTAATTACATGACGTCAGGGGAGGCATCTGCAATCACTTCTTAGTGGCTGTGAATGGGCGTTTCTACTGATATAAGAAAACAAATTTCTAATATCATTTTATTTCAACCATGGGTATAGCACTGATAATGTTAAAAATTTGTTTAATTGTAACCAAAAAAAAGTATCATAATTGATGCCTCCCCTAACGTCATGTAATTAGCATTTTGGATATTAAAACCTCCTTAACTCAGCGGCACAGCATTCAAAGCAAGATATATTGTACCATTCTACTATTCACTTGATGTAGAATTGATATCTAAAATAAAATAATAAGCTTCATAGGCACTTTAAGCTTGGTTCGTACTAGCGACGTAAGGATCGGAATCGTAGCGCTATTCTAAGCACAAACATTGGGACTCGGAACATAATCAGAAGGCCGACATAATCATAAATCATAATGATCGATCATTTTCATATGTTTACGATTATGTCTATGATTATGTCGCTTATGTTTCAAGTGCGAACGTGATTCAACATAACTACATATTAATCATAGTCAGAACACAATAGGTTCCTGGCCAATAAAAACCTAGTGCCAATTCCTCTCGTTGTTTATCTCATTTTCAAAATTATGTTTATGAACCTTATATCGCTAGTGCGAACCAAGTGTTTAGTGTGACAGGCACGCCCCCAATAATGCACAATTTTTGACATACGTACGTTTTACTGTTATTACTTATTTATTGGATTCAACACTGATGTAAACATTAATGTCTGCAAAGTGCCAATAAACCTCTTCTGTATGTCTGTCTGTCATACATTGGATTTCGATTAAAAAGGGTTAACAAGCAAGTCGATTTTCAGCTTCAAGAACGTAGGGAGTGGCGTTTTAGATAGTCAAATCTCAAAACATTTCCGGGGGGAAGGAGGCATACCCCCGGAGCCCTAGAAAATCGGCCCCCTCAATGCCGATTTATTTCCGCCCTGCCTGTGTGAGAGAATACAGACCAACTATAACAGTACACCGCCTTATATCGAGGGGACAGAACGTTATCTGTTCTTTGTGTATGACAACATGAAATACGTTACAGTCCTGATACCAATTAAGGTCATTCATCTTCACAATGACCTATTCATCTGTTAAGTGGCAAGTGTTTATGTAGTAGCCATAATGCTGTTACAAAAGCGCTGTGCTGTATACAGATGACCTATTCATCTGTTAAGTGGTAAGTGTTTATGTAGTAGCCATAATGTTGTTACAAAAGCGCTGTGCTGTATACAGATGACCTATTCATCTGTTAAGTGGCAAGTGTTTATGTAGTAGCCATAATGCTGTTACAAAAGCGCTGTGCTGTATACAGATGACCTATTCATCCACTCTTAGCAACCAAACTACCCCCTGGTGATAGGGGACCAATGGTCCCTTATCACCTAGGAAGCAGGAGCATCCCATTTAATTAAGTCCAGCCTTACGTCACTTTAAAGTGCCTACTTTAGCACCTAGATATCGTAATCCGTAGGTGTCAATGTGTGATAAAGACCTACTTTTGCATTTCACCTTTCATCAGTCGACTACCCGTAGTAGTGCACGAAATCTAGTCATTCGTAGCCCGATTTTCAGTGCGTTTCGATCGAGGTCGACGATTTATCTGGTTTGCCGTATGTGCCTATCCGACTTTCAGCTAATTTCTCAAATCCTGACAATACATAATCTTTTTATTATTTCATAAGTCGGGAACGATGTGGAATTTACTTTAATGAGACGAAAATGCGACTTGCACGCTTGTCAAATACTGTTCGCAACGTCGCAGACTTCGCTAATTATTTATTATTCGGACCCCAAATTATTGTCGCGGATGCTGAAAATAAAGCGGATGAGATATCGAGATGTGAGAGAGATTACCCTACCCAGGCAGGAGGTTTCTCGTGTCTTGTTGTTTGTAGTCCGTATAGCTGCAGTTCGCGACCGGTAATTCGCGTCTGGTTGTTTTGATCTGATTTGCGCAAATTTCGCGATGGGTTAGTTATGGCTACTCAGTCGTTGGTAGGCTAAATATTTTGTTTGGCTTTTGGGCTTGTGTTCCAAATAATATCCCGAAGTGCTCAGGCATACTGTAGTGCCATGGACTTCAACCCGGGTAAACCAGCTGGGATACCGAACAACTCCAAAAATAAATTTTGTTTGGCAGACATCTAGGCTCGTGTTCAATATCCCGAAGTGCTCAGACATACTGTAGTGCCATGGACTTCAACCTGGCTAAACCAGCTGGGATACCGAACAACTCAAAAATATATTCTTTTGGCGTACATCTCTTTTGGGCTTTTGTTCAATATTCCGAAGTGCTCAGGCATAATGTAATGCCATGGACTTCAACCTGGCTAAACCAGCTGGGATACCGACGGAACAACTCAAAAATATATTCTTTTGGCGTACATCTCTTTTGGGCTTTTGTTCAATATCCCGAAGTGCTCAGGCATAATGTAATGCCATGGACTTCAACCTGGCTAAACCAGCTGGGATACCGACGGAACAACTCAAAAATATATTCTTTTGGCGTACATCTCTTTTGGGATTGTGTTCAATGTCCCGAAGTGCTCAGGCATACTGTAGTGCCATGGACTTCAACCTGGGTAAACCAGCTGGGATACCGAACAACTCAAAAAATAAATTTTGTTTGGCAGACATCTAGGCTTGTGTTCAATATCCCGAAGTGCTCAGGCATACTGTAGTGCCATGGACTTCAAACTGGATAAACCAGCTGGGATACCGAACAACTCAAAAACTAAATTATGTTTGGCAGACATCTAGGCTTGTGTTCAATATCCCGAAGTGCTCAGGCATACTGTAGTGCCATGGACTTCAACCTGGATAAACCAGCTGGGATACCGAACAACTCAAAAAATAAATTTTGTTTGGCAGACATCTAGGCTCGTGTTCAATATCCCGAAGTGCTCAGGCATACTGTGATGCCATGGACATCAACCTGGGTAAACCAGCTGGGAAACCGAACAACTCAAAAAATAAATTTTGTTTGGCAGACATCTCTTTTAGGCTTGTGTTTCAATATCCCGAAGTGCTCAGCCGACATACTGCATGTAGCCGGAGGCATGGACTTCAACCTAGGACTGTAGATATTTTGGGGCACTTTCCCCAAGCATCACGTCAGATGCTTTTCTTTCTCCTTTATTCTTGGTCACTTCTTCGGCGATTTGGTTTAGCATTGACTGCACATCAGAATTCTGGACAGCAGAGAGACTTTGTATTTCTCACAAATATCGCTGATCATGCTCCAAATGTGTGCCTTTGAAGGCTCTTCTGGACCTTAAACTTTGGGGAACTTCCCGCCAATTTCGCTGCCATAATTTCCTTCTACTTTACATACGTGTTCGTTATAATATACTCGATTTCCTTAGTTCTGTTTTCAGGGATGTAATTTCCTCGTTTGCTCTTGCCAGAAACACTTTTAAGCTTTGGATCTCCTCGTAAAAGGCTGGCGGGGTCGGTGGCGAGTTGGTGTTTCGTTCTTCTGGTTTTGGCGCATAATCGACAATCCTGCGGCCATCATCCAAATCCCAAAGCCCGCTATTTTCTATTTGGACACTGTCGGCTAGTGGCGAAGAAAACTGTGAAGGGATCGTGCAACCAGGCTGTTTGACAGGAACTTACAAAATTTCACGCCGCAACTTTCCGAATTCAGAAGATGCCAGTGCTGCGGAGAATTTGCCGCTCGATTCAGCGAGAAAAACACGGCCCAAAGCGGATACGTCCATAAGTCGAAGCAAGAGTCGAGTATGCGAAGCAATCCTTTACCTTAATTTCATAATACTGTATTTCCCGCTCATGTCAAAATGCCACTGGCACTGAAGTACATCCCCTGAAATAACGCAGGATCCGCAAGATCGAAGATCGTCAAACGTATTTTGTGTACAATCTTTTGCTGACATAAAGTAACTACCAAAGCGATCAAGCGAAAACCGCAAATCACAATAATGATTGATATTTGCCACAATTACGACGTCACTCCATAGCAACCGGCCCACACGCATTTCCGAACTTCCGATGATCTCTGGCTCGTTATGTGTAGCAGCCATAATGCTGTTACAAAAGCGCTGTGCTGTATACAGATGACCTATTCATCTGTTAAGTGGCAAGTGTTTATGTAGTAGCCATAATGTAGTTACAAAAACGCTGACAGTGAGTAGTGTGCTGTATACAGATGACCTATCCATCTGTTAAGTGGCAAGTGTTTATGTATAGTAGTAGCCATAATGCTGTTACAAAAGCGCTGTGCTGTATACAGATGACCTATTCATCTGTTAAGTGGGAAGTGTTTATGTAGTAGCCATAATGCTGTTACAAAAGCGCTGTGCTGTATATATACAGATGACATATTCATCCGTTAAGTGGCAAGTGTTTATGTAGTAGCCATAATGCTGTTACAAATGCGCTGTGCTGTATACAGATGACCTGTTCATCTGTTAAGTGGCAAGTGTTTATGTAGTAGCCATAATGCTGTTACAAACGGGCTGTGCTGTATACAGATGACCTATTCATCTGTTAAGTGGCAAGTGTTTATGTAGTAGCCATAATGCTGTTACAAAAGCGCTGTGCTGTATACAGACCACATCATAGCACGACTACACTCGTCTTCGCACGTCATGCATCATATCGTATTTGAATCTCAAGACGCATTTTACGTAATATATATATATATATATATACTCCAAGCCTATGGGAGGAGTCCCATTTCTCTTTTTGTTACATTGAAAATTATAGACTTTTGTATAGAATTTTGCAGTCTTGCGTAGTTACACCTAATTTAATAACTTTATTACTAGTAAGTATCAGCAGGTGATTATATTAATTTGTTTAGGCAAATGATTATATGTAACTATGTGTCCTATTGTTGTGTTGCTGTATATCTGGTTGACACCCTAGTAATTCAGTCGCCTGTACTGCAGTAAAGTTAAATAAACTGATATTGATTGAATCGAAATAGTCATTCCCTGACGCAAAAGCAAAATCCAAGGTTGGAGGACCCGGCCTGTACCGCTCGAAACGAGCCACAGCATTGGCTTACCCAACAATACAAAATTAACACCCTAACCTTTATAACGGGCAATACAAAAACCGTGAATAGCTAGAGCTACAGTATAAAGGGTGCAATCATGCAGAATACAGGTTTCGAACGGTTCTGTATTACTCGGTTGGAGGGGGTGGTGAAAAACTCAATATAATTAAAATAATTTGAATTAGGCATTGCATATACCATATATTCAAGTGACTGTGATTTTATTTTTGCATGGAAACCATTTTGGTATGCATTCCATCACATGATCTGCCACGCCTTCGTGGTTGCCAGCTGAAAAATGTGTTGCAGTGAAAGCATGACATGATTACAGTCGCTTGATGTGTTTTGTGCAAATTAAAATTAACAAACCGGTGGTTACAAAAATTAAAGAAGGTACTGTAACGACTGAGTGCTGATTTTGTGCATGTGTTTGCTTTTGATTTCAAGTGCGAATGGGAAGGGTGTTTTGAGCCGATTTTCGGCTCCTCAAACTTCGTGAAAATCGAAGAAACGAAAAACGATCTTCAAAACAAATGCGTTTTCACGGCTCCAAAGTGACCAAGCGATCCCTGTTATAGCTCTGGCTTTTAAGTCATTCATCTCTTGAAATAATATCGCAACATCGTATTTCCAGCATACGACTAACCACGCCATGTGTACACTGCATTTCACTCTTACCACGTTTTCCTGCTCCCACCTCCAATTGCATATATGTACTCCTGTAGTTTTTTTTTAAGTCTTTGGCCCCTACAACCAAGAGCGGTGATTTGGACACTAATGGCTGCTTTAAATTGACAAAAACACATCCTAATAGGTTTAGCAGGGGAGAAAGATCAACTGCAGAATTTCAAGGAATCCATTGAAAATATTTTTTTGATGTCAAAAGTGCATAATCATGGCGGTCGGCCACGTTTTTATAGTGGTCTACCCTGCAATGTCCTCTCTCTTTCCCTGCATTATGTCGATCAGAAATACTCCATCAGAAAGATTCAGTGTTCACTACCAACCTAACGTTGTGACTTTCAAGACTTCGAATTGTTCTACGGCCTGCCTGAGTGTTCCTATCATGAAGCAGTCTAAGCGTGGTACAAGTCTGCTCGTTTTGCCGTTCCATGGACATGTCACTTTACGAGCATATTTCGCTCTCTGTTGTGACGTGTCTTCAAATCCTGGCCCTGAACTTAATGTCATGATCTTGCGTTACAGCCATATGACTGATATATGATTACACAATCTGATGTATATAAGTAATATGATCACATGTAATCCTCGCTCTCTCTACACTGTAACTCGTGCAATATACAGCCACGTAATCATTATTGAATAAATAAGAATCACAACACTTAATAGCTATTATGATACGACTGGCATGTGTTCAAGCAATCAAGAAACCGTTTACGAAGAATCTTCTAACTGTCTATGCTGTTTATGGCCGCTTATCGACTAGCTCTCTTCCAATCTTAAACTGCATTTATTGTTGGAACTTTTATCAAGTGTCATATCATGAACTTATACTTTTATCAAGTGTCATATCATGAACTTAGAAACTGTCGAATGCAAGGATTTGTCTCGTGTCTTCTTTAATAATATATTTACTTCACAGGAACGGATTACCATAACTTCATTGACTTCGAAGAGAAATACCTGCATGAACAATAGACAACACCTTCGGCCTATTCCTGTGAGGTGACCACACGTAAGCCTCGCCAAGTCACGCATTACCAGAACACTGCTGTCAGCAATTTAATCACGATACCTTGTGCTCCTTCGATTCCAACCTCGAAGCCGTGTAAAGCCATTGATCTGTGTCTTCTTAATACTAGGTCTGTCAAGAACAAGTCTAGTCTGATAAATGAGTTCGTTGCTGAAAATAATATTGACATAAATTATAGCTCTAACTGAAACCTGACTTCCGAAGGGTGATTGCAATAACTTCGTTACATCTTCCGGCACGTAGCCAGAGAAGGTCGTGGTGGTGGGGTAGCACTCATGTACAAGAGATCGCTTAACTTCAAGGCTATGAAACCTGGAAATAAATTTAGTTCTTTCGAACATATGGATATGGTAATGAGTCCTCTGCCGCTAAAACGTTACGGATTGTTGTCATCTACCGGCCTCTGCCTTCAAGATCATTTGAAAATGGTTTATCCATCGAGTTGTTTTTCTCTGAATTTGGATTGTTCCTTGAACAGCTCACCACTGACCCTCGTGATCTAGTTATCGTTGGCGATTTCAATTTTCATGTGGACGATAAAAATAATATATCTGCCAACAAATTTATTCATTTATTCCAGTCATACAACTTTGTGCAGCATGTCAAGGAGGCGACTCACAAGAGCAATCATACGCTTGATCTGATCATCACAAGATCCGAAGACAAGATCGTGTCTACTCCCTATGTGGCTGACCCTGTTTTATCAGACCATTGCGCGGTCCACTGCAAGATTCTACTTGAGAAACCGGCCCTCGAGAGGAAAGAAATCACGTTTCGAAAACTGAAGGATATTGACTTCTCTCTTTTCCGTGATGAGATAAAAAAGTCTGCTCTATATAACAACAATCCACCTACTTCTCCTGTTGATCTAGTCAAACAATACTGATAATAATGTCCTCTCTTCACTGCTCGAAGCTCATGCGCCTTAAAAAAAACGAAAAACGTACGAACAGCCCCGCGGTTTTCCAATGAGATTCTGATACAGAAAATTGAAAGGAGACGTCTAGAACGTCGCTGGAGGATGAATAGACTATCGATAAATAGAGAGCTATATATTCGAGAGTGCTCGGTCGTCAACAAGCTAATATTTGCAGCTAAATCAAACTACTACTCTCAGTTGATTGATAGTCACAAATCCGATCAGAGAGAATTCTTCAGGACTGTCGAGAAGCTGTTTCAAAGAAACACTGTAGTTCAATACCCACCAAGTGAGTCTGCCGTGGAGCTAGCTAATAAGTTCGCCGACTATTTCGACGGTAAAATCTCTGTTATTAGAGATGGCTTATCGTCGAAGTCTTCTGGCCTTTCCAATCCATTACCTGATTCAAGTCTTCTGCAGGGTGACGTCAAGCTTAGGTACTTGTTTTACACCTGTAACTGATAACCAACTAGATACGCTCCGTTAGGAAAACATCTCTCAAATCGTGTATTCTTGATCCCATTCCTGCCTGTGTCCTTAAAGAATGCTACAGTGATCCGGCTGCTTCCGATGATAACTGAGATTGTGAATTCGTCGCTGTCTAACGCTGTTCTACCAATGAGCTTAAAAGCTGCTTCTCTGACATTGCACGATTGCACGCTTCCCAACACAGCTACATCCCTCAACTTTCGATTAGTTAATCTTTTACCTGGTATCTTAAGTTTGTATCTGAAGAATATTTCAGAGATTCGATTTTACGGATTTTATTTGGCATCGAATTCACATAAAACACTATATTTCGCGCCATGTTTGCACCCCTTTCAAAATGTCGGAATTAACCACGAACTGGTCTATACTGCCTTCTGTTAATACACGGGATTGACCCCGCCGATTTCTTTCCGGATACCGATCAATAGTGAGCTCAGTTCAGTTTCTTTGCTTTGTGTTTTGCTTCTTCACTGGAATTTTGCTAGGAACAGGGTATGTTTTCGTTGTTTCTAATCTGGAACAGGGTACTTTTTGCAATTTTGTCTGGAACAGGGTCGCAAAAATACAATGTGTTGGTCTGGTACAGGGTAAAGGTTTCAAGGGCTCAGCGGCACACCTCCTTCCTAATTTTTAGGGAGTACTCCTCCTCCCCGGGTTCCCAACATTGGACCAACATTTGTTGCATCATGTTCAAGGATGTTGAAAGCATGGGTGTCAAAGGGATTCAACATCGGTTCAACATTTGTTGCATCATGTTCAAGGATGTTGAAAGCATGGGTGTCAAAGGGATTCAACATCGGTTCAACATTTGTTGCATCATGTTCAAGGATGTTGAAAGCATGGGTGTCAAAGGGATTCAACATCGGTTCAACATTTGTTGTATCATGTTCAAGGATGTTGAAAGCATGGGTGTCAAAGGGATTCAACATTGGACCAACATTTGTTGAATCATGTTCAAGGATGTTGAAAGCATGGGTGTCAAAGGGATTCAACATCCGTTCAACATTTGTTGCATCATGTTCAAGGATGTTGAAAGCATGGGTGTCAAAGGGATTCAACATCCGTTCAACATTTGTTGTATCATGTTCAAGGATGTTGAAAGCATGGGAGTCAAACAGATCCAACATCGGTTCAACATTTGGACTTTGACTCGTTGTTACAGATGACAAATGTATGGAAAACTGAAAACACAACTGCACGTTTCCCAGCACAGCTCCATACCTCAAATTTGGATCAGTTAATCTTTTACCTGGTATCTTAAGTTTGCAGACAGTGAATATTTCAGAAATTCGATTTTACGGAAATTATTTGGTATCGCATTCCCATACAAACACTGTATTTCGCGCCATGTTTGCACCCCTTTCAAAAGGTCTGAATTAACCGCGAACTGTTCTATTATTCACCTCAGTGTCAGTGAAAAGTGGTGGATAATCGCGGCTCTGTAAATATCCACCACTATATATTGACCTCCACTTCGGTGATTAATGGTTGTTCACTATTCACCCCACCTGCTCCACTTCGGTGAATAATTGACTGTTCAAAAGTCTATAGCCAATCTTAGTTCAGTGAAATGTTTCATTTTGTTTAAGAAAGCAAGCCAGTCTGAAACTTAGGTTGTGGGTAAGTAACAATTATTTCATTCAACTAAAATTACCAATGCAAACTTAAGTAGTGCTCGATAAACCGCTCAAGCAAAATAAGCTAAAGTTTGTCCGACATGTGCGCATTCGCCGCTCACCGCTCGAGTTCCGTGAACTGACTTGCTAGGCAGGGCTGGCAGGGCTGGTTAAGGGATTAACCGTTTTAAGTGTTGAAATATTCTATTGACAGCAAAGCAGTTCCGTGTTTTTAAGTGCAGGAAGAACTATTACCAAGTAAGTTTAGGCTGCGACTTTATCTTTCAACTTTACTCGACAAAGCGTTTTTGCCTCCCACGGTTCAACATCCCAACACATCATGATTTCTACATCTAATTGTTAATTGATAAATTTGACATGCATGGTAAAGTTCTACTGAAAATATTACACAACAAATACTGCCATTATATACACCAGTAACTATCGAGTTAGCAATGTTGTGTTTTTAATCTCTGAAATACTGAAAATAGGCAGCTGCTTGAGGAGTCGACGAAGGCATCACAAAAACACTCACAACCACGCTCGCTGTGCTGCGCACGTGGTTTACAGCATGTTTTTTTTAACACAGCTGACGTTACTATGAGCCACGTTTTCACCGATCCTTTTCATTAGAAATTGAATCGAGCACGGCGACTTTCCCAAATTTGTTTTCTTAAAACGATGAAATGTAGATAAATTAACAGCCAAATCAAAATTGAGCTTAAAATTTATTCATATGGATAGCTAGAATACACGCACATTCGTTATTTGTGACATGCCGGTTTAAAGCACTTTTGGTCCGTGACGGACGTGCTGAACACCATGCATGGCTGGTTTGTTTGTCATCTGGTATAAATGGTTGGGGAAATCCGACTGTATCTCAGAACAGCGTGCCGGGCGAATACAAATTCGGTTGGCCCTTATGATTTGAAAAAAAAATAACCTCTGTGAATCAACTGTTTATCAGAATCTAGAATCAATTTTAATCTACGACGTTTGGAATAAAAATGTTCAGAGAAATTCACGCGAAAAATAGAAATCTATGACTAAACTCATGTGTTGCCGTTTGAATCGAAAACTACAAAGACTGCAGTTGAAGATGAGAATGTATCAACGACTATCGCCCGAGCTGATTACAAGTAAGTAAAGTTCATAACTGCTGGAAAATATGGTAAGCAAATGCTGCAAAATATAATGAAGTACCCCGGCCAGTATTCTACATTTGTAAACATTAATTTATAAACCTAGTTCTAAGTCTGCCCCTCATTTTTCCCGGACTCTATGTAAGAAAAAAAAAGTAACCCACTACCCTGTAAACAGTCAAGAATATGTTAACTGCATGGGATTCGTTAAATGAACTTTTCCGAGGCTGATCACGCCTGAGCCAGAATGCTGCACATTTAAACTGATTTATGTGATTTCAGATTTCAACTCATGTCATCTTTTGCTTTGCTTTGCGTTGTAAGTTGTTTCACGGCAGATACGTATACACGCACATAATCAGCAATGATATACAAAGATTAATGTATTTCTAGACTAGTGCTTTTCATATTTCCGTTCGCTTCTTCGGCATTTGCTTCACTTTTATAGCCGCGTCAGGCAAAAAGGGCCCGGGCGACATTCAAGTTAAATAATTCCTACAACGCGGCGGTGTTCCTAATAACAGGTTGAAGATTGTATTTTATTCTTGACGAGAAGCGCTACATTTCATTCCTAACAATAAATGTCAGTTTCAAGAAATTGACAACAAAATGATCAGGGGTGAAAGTTACGTGATTTTGATGCAAGGGCCCGATTACAAATATGACCACAAAAATTAGGAATCCTGTCAGAGGGGATAATTTTGATGTATGACATTCATTTATACCTGCTGGCATTAACGAGTAAAAAATAAATAAGATGAACAAGATGATCACTTTTTGGCCCCAAAAAAATATTTTCTGCAGTCATTCTAGCTCATAATATGATTTTAGCAATAGTATAAGTTACACCTTGAAACAATCGTCTGATGATCATAAGGAACCATTTGCGCGTGCTAAAATTGTGATCACCCCCTCGTGTAAAAATATCGGCGTAAATTTCGTCTTCGATTTGACTGGTCAATTTCATGAAATCAACACTACTTGACTTGTTAGTAGCACAATCAGTGGTGCTCGCGATGCATATTGTAATCGCACCACAAGTATAAAAAACACGGTACAATTTAAAAAAATTATGCATTTACATATTATGTCGTCCGGGCCCTTTTTGCCTGATGCCGAGTCACAGCTGGGTGATTCAAACTCCGCCTTGGTCTGTGGGCAATAATTAAACCTACTGGGTTTATTTTGCAGTTTATCCACATAAAATAAAAAAGAACAGCAAGGAAAATCGCTGTAACATTTAGCAAGTGAAACAATGAATTATTTCAGTTCCGCCTAAGTTGGCTTAGCAGGCCGGGTTCTGGAATCACAGAGAACCCAGGTTTTAATTTGTTTCAATTCCTATTGATTAGAGAAAAGTCATCGGTGTGCTTTCTTTCGTTTCGCGTGAGTCGCTTGCAAGTAATGTTGTACTTATGTATGCTGCATGGTTTGCCGACATACAACTACAATAATACTATACGCTGCTCGTATTACGCGAAGTGCTACGGACGTGTTTGAGTATCCTAATGATAGTTCGTGTATGTATACACAATCTCAGTCGGTGTATGTACGGAAAAGAGAAGCCAAGAAGAAAACATAGATTTGCATGTTATGAATAAAATCTTGATCATAAATTTCCTAGCCTACATGTACATTGGCAGGCGTTATGACGTTTCGGCGTGTTCTTCGGAGGGAAGAAACAAACACCACTAAAGGACTAGGGAATATTTTATCAACAGTAAGCACAGGCAGCCCAATCTCAAGATTTGTGTATTTATACGCTTACAAATATCGCTTGAATAGTTCATATTATAAATCCTTCCAAAACATGTATGTTAGACAAATAAATACACGACTTCATCCTACAATGTTTCAGTTGTGGTTATTCGTACCTCTGAGCTCTTCTAGGGTCGTTTCCGCTGTTTTTTTCGAACCTCTTTCCCTCACCTCCTAATAAAGAGAAAAGGCTGGAGACAACCGACAAATATACGATGCATAACCTGAGTGTCATCTTTGCCACGAAAATCACACTTCGCTCACTCCAAATAACTCCAAACTACGGCAGGCCATAGAATGACAAATGAACTCATCCCAACCCGAATTTTAAGATCCAGCGATACCACATTATGGAGAAATCGAACTATTTGTCGCCCATTTTCAAGTCCTTCGAGGTTGGCAGCCAACGAAGTTGGACGGCGGAAGTGCAACCGTCAAAATAACCTCGGTCTGGCGAAGCTATTAGCTGGATAACCGACAAATATACGATGCATAACCTGTAATCTTTGCCACAAAAATCACACTTCGCCCGCTCCAAATAACTCGAAACTACGGTATGACATAGAATGATAAATGAACTCATCCTAGGCCTAGCTACAAATATCCAGATATTTTTTGAGATACTTAGAAGCTCCTGGGATATTTAGAAAATTACGAGATATTTAGAAAAAAAATGATTAAATTTGGGATTTTTGCTATGGTTTTATAAGTTCACGCATGTTTTTTTCTTTGAAACTTGAGATGGAATCTACTTTGTCAGCAGTGGTCCTGTTCAGCGGTTTTCCTCATGAATATTATATCCCATGAGTCTTAGTAAGTAGTACTATAAGTACTACTTCCAACCCTGAACAAAATGGCAGATGCTGAAAGTTCGGAGGCTTCGGTTCCTGCTTCGGTTCCTGCTTCGGTTCCTGCCGCTGTTCCTACAGCTGAAACGAGTAGAGAAAGCACAGTAAACAATCGAGTAAACAATCGTTAACTGATTATATCAGGGGAGTCGAAACAAAGGACATAAAGTACCTGAGCTAGCCAGACTGCAGAGACGCTATTTGGCTTGAATTGAACAGAGTTTATATTGTTGTTTATGTTTAAAAGAGTATAGCATAGGGTCATAGAGATGAATGTCATACCATTGATTGTCAAGCAGGGCAGAAAATGCTGCTGTATCGTCAGTGGCGATGTACTGAACGCGTTCACATGTACTAGTAGTCACTTTGTATAGACTGTGACGCATTCCCGTCTTGCCAATAAATGATGTTTTTGTGATATTTATAGAAAAATGATAAGAAAATATTTGGGATATTTAGAATGTTTTAAAGATATTTAGGGGGAAAAAGCGAGATATTTAGAAAAAATATCGGGAATTTACGGAAACATATTTAGGCGATTTTACGTGATATTTGTAGCTAGGCCTAACTCATCCCAACCCGAATTTTAAGATCCAGCGATACCACATTCTGGAGAAATCGAACATTTTGTCGCCCATTTCCAAGTCCTTCCGGTTAGGAGACAACCTCGGTCTGACGAAGGACTTGGAAATCGGCGACAAAATGTTTGATTTCTCCAGACTGTGGTATCGCTGGATCTTAAAATTCGGGTTGGGATGAGTTCATTTATCATTCTATGTCATACCGTAGTTTCGAGTTATTTGGAGTGAGCGAAGTGTGATTTTTGTGGCAAAGATTACAGGTTATGCATCGTATATTAGTGTCGGTTATCCAGCTAATAGCTTCGCCAGACCGAGGCAATTTTGACGGTTGCACTTCCGCCGTCCAACTTCGTTGGCTGCCAACCTCGAAGGACTTGAAAATGGGCGACAAATTGTTTGATTTCTCCAGACTGTGGTATCGCTGGATCTTAAAATTGGGGTAGGGATGAGTTCATTTGTCATTCTATGGCCTGCCGTAGTTTGGAGTTATTTGGAGTGAGCGAAGTGTGATTTTCGTGGCAAAGATGACAGGTTATGCATCGTATATTGTCGGTTGTCTCCAGCCTTTTCCCTTTATTAGGAGGTGAGGGAAAGAGGTTCGAAAAAAAACAGCGGAAACGACCCTAGAAGAGCTCAGAGGTACGAATAACCACAACTGAAACATTGTAGGGTGAAGTCGTGTATTTATTTGTCTAACATACATGTTTTGGAAGGATTTATAATATGAACTATTCAAGCGATATTTGTAAGCGTATTAATACACAAATCTTGAGATTGGGCTGCCTGTGCAGTAAGGTTGTCGTCGGCAATAAGTATATCTACATTGTAGCTATCTATATATTTAGCCCGCATTAACAGTACGCGGACTTAGTTCCTAATGCTTTCTGTTTATTGTCAATACATCGACCCTATTCCAAAATGGCGAATATTGTATGAAGACTGTTGAATGCTACCATGTTGAAGAGTATGCCAAGACTAGCAATACTCGCCCACTGAATTTTAAATGGTACTGAAGTTATTGAGATTTCAATATATAGAGGTTTGTCAGTATGGTTTGAACCAGTATGCCTATATAACTAGCCGTTCGTTTTCGTGATTTTCCCTGTATTTAAATGTTAATACCATAGAGGACAAATAACTCCCTAATTTTAACCGTATTTCAAACGCCGCCTACGCGCGCTTAAAATGTTTTTCTGCATCGTAATCAGTTTTCCCTCCATAATATTAATGGTAATCAAATAGCGACACGTGAAATTTATCCCTAATATATTTCATTCTTACCTATGGCTATACTTAAATAACTTTGCAGCATTGAAAAACCAAACTCCCAAACTGCTCAGTTACTGACTGTGGAATACTTTATTAATTAGGGCACATTATATATTGTAATATGGACTATATATGTATACGCAAATTCCGCCTAACACTAAAAAATCTGTAGTGGTGTTGGTTCAATCTTTCAATTCAACTATGGCTAAATTGCCGTGGCTTAAAATTACGGTGACTTCCATTGTAAAAACAGATATCTTTATTAACCGAAACATTACGGTTTTAATCAGGATTATACTCTTTGCGTAGATCTAAGATATTATGAATTTATCAAAAGTTAATTCATCCAAAAGCAAATTTGAAACAAAGGGATCTGTCACAACTGAGCCAAACAGAGTATTTATTGGTAAGCTTTCCCGACCAATATATCACTAATTAAGCTGATTACACCCGTTTGTTGACCTGTATGTCACAACGAACCATGCACTGTTGCACGACCATCTTTAATAGGGAGCTTCAGATTCGAGTACGAGTACTGTACCAAACCCGAAATGATCCCGAGCCCGAAATGATCCCCGAACCCGAAATGATCCCCAAAACTGTTCAAGTCGCGCCTGAAATGATCCCCGACCCGAAATGATCCCCAATCAGTACCCGAAATGATCCCGCAATAAAACTAGGAATGGACTAAAGGATTTGGGGCTTTCGGAATAGCAAAATTTTCGCTAAACTTCTTGCTAAAAGAAATAAAGCTCAAAAGTAAGAATATTTACTAGTGTTTTCTAAAAGGACAAACCAACACTGGCAGACAACAAACAACCCTTGTAATCAAACCATGTGATGTCATCGATAATGTGACAATAGCGGAAATCGCTCATATCTCGCTGGGGATAAACAGCAAAACAGCCAGAACAAGTCACGAAACGTCGAACCGTCCGAGTCTTTATAGTGAAATTAGCTAATATATGGTGTGCGTCATAGAAAGCCATCACTAAGCGGGTCATTAGTTGATTAATTAACAGCAGCTGTCAATAAAACCGTGCAACGTCATTGGTGAGTACCAATCACATTTTTATTAAATGTTTTATTTTTATCACGATGACTTCAAAATTAAGGTTGTAACGGACGAGCGACAAGGGACAAAGGATTGTCATTTTAACTGGCGGCAACTATGCGGAATGGAATACGGTGCAATTCGTTTGCCGCTTGTCCAGGACAACCTTTTTTGAAACAGGTATATAACAAGAACAGGAACAAGTAAAACGAAGGAAAACTCTACTAAGTCAGTCCTGGTATCTACATATGGCCGCCTCATCACGTCCAAGCAAAAGCATAAAAATATGCAGAAGAAAGCAATCAAATAACACGTGCTGCGACCAATGGCGAAATAGTTCTGCCTATCAATATCCGGTAGGATAGCAAAGTGTCAATGATGAATGGGAAACGCATGCTTATTGGCCAGAAGAAAAAGGTCATATGCATTTTTATTGGGCGTAACTAAAACTTGAGTAATAACCAACCTAGCAAAAATCTGTCAACAATGATTTCTCTCAAAATGCCTATAGACTGAGCGGAAAAAAAAAATTGTATATACTTTTGTTTCTATTTTGCAATTTGTAACTTTACATGATCGCTG
Source organism: Actinernus sp. WN-2022 (assembly GCA_030867875.1). Lineage (NCBI taxonomy): Eukaryota > Metazoa > Cnidaria > Anthozoa > Actiniaria > Actinernidae > Actinernus > Actinernus sp. WN-2022. The sequence goes on from JAOWCC010001501.1 coordinate 27,887,820, forward strand.
GGAAGATAATTCAGGTCTGATCATCAAATGTGCTTACGTGATAACAATTCCATCGATAGGGACGTGATTTTCTTAGTCATGATTGTCGTTTTGTGCTACTGGTTACAACTTCCAAGAAGTACAAAAATGGCTAGTGACTATCGTGAACTGGTATGGCTGTTGTGCTGTTTATCTCCAGCGAGATACGGGCGATTTTCGCTACGGTCATGTGATCGACGACGTCACGTGGTTTGATTGACGGGTTGTTTGTTGTCTGCCAGTATTGGTTTGTCCTATTAGAAAATACTAACAAATATTCTTACTTTTGAGCTTGATTTCTTTTAGCAAGAAGTTTAGAGAAAATTTTGCACTTCCGAAAGCCCCAAATCCTTTAGTCCATTCCTAGTTTTATTGCGGGATCATTTCGGGTACTGATTGGGGATCATTTCGGGTCGGGGATCATTTCAGGTGCGACTTGAACAGTTTTGGGGATCATTTCGGGTTCGGGGATCATTTCGGGTTCGGGATCATTTCGGGTTTGGTACAGTACGACAACGAGTACGACTTTTCACAATCGACGAATAGTTTAAAAAGATATATGAACAAACACATACACTTAGTAGCTTGTTCTCGTGTCTGCAGCATTGCTTGGCAGAAATGAAAGATTTGTACTTTCTTGCGACAGATATATTAATTTTGAGTCTAAAAGTCGTACTCGTCACTGACTAAAAGTCGTAGTCGTACTCGAATCTGAAGTTCCATAATACTAGCTACCACGCGTCGCTTCCCTCAGTGTTGTCATGTGATATCTCTGTGAACTCTACGAAAAGTTGCACATGTAATCGTCGCGATCGCTTGAACCTTTTGTTCGGTGTGAATCGAAGCGTATATTAATATGCAGAACAAAAGAATCAAGCGATCGGGACGATTATATGAGAACCAGCCTTTAGGATAAAACAAGGGCACCCAACGAAGTTTTCGGTTAAAAAGCTGTTCGGGAGAGTAAGTTAGCCTAAAACTTTCGGATTTGAAAAAATTGTCTCTAGAAAATTGTTTTCTGAAATACTGGCTAGAAAATTTGTTTTCAATCCCTAGAAAATTAGAGAAGAAAAGAGAGTCTAAAAGGTTTCCCCTAAAATATTCGTACGTCCCAATTCGTCTGATCAATAGAGTCAGAACGATAAAAAAGAACCCCTAAAAATTCGTACCTCCACAAAACTTTGCAACATGAAGTTACTTGGGCTAGAAAATTGTTGTTTATGTTCTATACTACTAACAAATTTGTAGACCGGGAATATTTTGCCATAGCATTTTCGGTTGACGCGATTTCCACCCAGAAAATCCGAACAGCTAATAGCTTTCTAGAATACGTCAAAAGACATAGTAGGCGCCTTAAAATGGCTACATGAGCCACAGACAACTGGTTTCAAACGAATTTCAAAAAGTACTCGTTGGGTGCCCTTGATAAAAATAAACAAGCAAAGAAACAATACTCACTCAGTTGAACTAGTTAGTTTAGAAGTTTTAGAAGATCTTCGTTCACCACTGACTGTTTGATAGACTGCCTAATCCAAGAAAAACGTATTAAAATTCGTATCTGACAGTGAAATATTTCAGTGTGATGAACGAAAATCTTAAATATTCTGGCTTTCAGCCGCATTGTTACCAAAAAATTATGCCAATCGAGACTGACATTATCAGTTTGCAAGTAGAAAATAGCAGTTTCTCGTATGCCTGGCCGATGTACTCAGCTATGAGCAAAGTTACTACGATTCATGTAAACGGTCATTAACTATAGCTAGGACAAAAAAAACACCATATGCATTTCGCCAGTTTCGGTTAAAAAATACAAGAAAGGAAAAGAAACTGATAAACAACTGCAGCATAACCTGCAAGTCAAACTTCAGCGAGGGTTAATCTCATGTGCACAAACTGCAGGTTACAATAGTGTTTAATAAAGAAATCTGAATCTGTTACCAGCCGCGGAAAAGAAAAAAACAAAACATAAAATATTACATGGTGATGTTTATTAAGAAGCCCGGTCACCAGAGGAACTCCAAACTATTCCAAGTGTTTTAAACCCTCGTAAACCTAATTCCTAGTAATTTCCAGTAATTCTAATCCCTGAAAGGCAGAGCAATTAATTTGCAATAGTGAGAATTTCTTAGAATTCCTAAGAATTCCTGAGAATTCATAGGAATTCCCAGAAAGCTGGGAATTAATTTCGCATGGGCTGAGTGAGTAACAGTTACAGAGAATTAAAGATGATGATGATAAATTATAATAACAATTTTAATTATTGATGACAAAAATAATAATTTTGTTTTTAATATTACTAGTATACCTAATAGGTAGTGAATGCTGCCCCTCAGTCAAGGACATGTATAAGAAGAAAACCTACAGTAGGTCTTTAGCAGCTGAAAAAAGCCGACTCAAAAGAAAACATTTTACTGATCCTTCGGACATTTTCCTGAACCGGCTTATAATGGCAATGCAAGCGCTAAAGTTATCGGCTGGAAGCCGTCGAGAACCGTTATGGCAGCTGCTTATAGCTAGAATTTACCACTCAACGCGCCAAGGACAAATGTTATCACGCGAAAATATCGATTCTCCATCGAGTAAATAGGTGAATTGTAAAATATTTCTTGATTTGAGTGTTGCGTCTATAATAGAGGTTTATATTTCCAATATGCTAATTATGTGATATTACAGGAGGCCAACAAAAGGTCATTTCTTTCTCCTTGTCAATGAAACTATTTCTGATTTTTTTACATAATACTTAGTAAAATCACTGATATAAGGCCCAAATATAATATAAGTGTGTAGCTCTGCCAGCACGTTTTTGTATAATAAACGAGGCCTCCTGTGACATCACGTAATTTTATTATTATTATTGTTATTATTATTAAAACTTTATTTTATGAGGGTGAGCACTAAATAGTGTATAACATGCACTAATAAACTTGTGGCCCTCAAGCTAAGAATATAAGAATTATATAGATTTGAATAATAGTTTTAAGGTGAAGACAGAGAACTTCTTACTAATCCTTTAATTAAAAAACGTTTCGGCCGTTCGGCTTTCTTCAGTTAAAATTTGTTTTAAAAAGTTAAAAAGTTAAAATTTACAAAAGTGTAGGTACTTAAAATGAGCTAAAGATAGCTGATCTTTAAAGTATTGTTTACGGAGGGCACTTTTAAAAGCTTTAAAAGTTGGCTGTTGTTTTACACCAAGTGTTAAACTGTTCTCCAGTTGTACGGCCGTTACATTAAAGGATGTTCACATTCTTTACACTTACTAGTGCTACGCGGCAAACATGATTTCATATCATAACTACGTTCTGATTAAAGGCAACTATAACTTTAATTGTCCCAGGTATAAACGTGTAACGGAAGGCCTAGGAGGCAGATCCGGCCGGATCTGCCTCCTAGGCCTTCCGTTACACGTTTATACCTGGGACAATTAAAGTTATAGTTGCAATATCGAGTATTTCTTGCATGGACATCACTGTTCAATTTAAGACTTGCCATTGAGATAATCGGGAACACTGCATACAGTAACAATAAAATCATGAAATATTTTACTTTTAACTGACCTATTCACTTGATGTAGAATCGATTTTAATGGGAAAAAAGGCTTATCAGGAACTTTACTGAAATCACACTCCAAAATGTAAAGTACTAACAGTGATTAATTGCGGTCAGTACTTGCCGAACTTTTAGGGAAGCGTCACATATTGATTTTTCCACGAGAAATGTCCAGCGAAGTTTCTTTTTCAATCCCCCCCCCCCCTCCCAAGAAACGTCGGAAGGATTTATCGAATTTTTTCAAAAGTCATACACTACCTCTTTCCATTCATGTCCGCCTTTTTATTCCAACTTAAACAACTTGTCACAACTTCTGGGTCCCATTTGGTGGGAATGAAACGTTGAATTCATCGTGAAACCTTTGAATTCACTGCTATCTGTGTCGGTGAGTTCTCAAAAACTTAGCCGACTGCATGTGGGACAACCGCAATCTGCCACTGATTTCTTTTCAGGAGTCTTTACATATCGCCGCGGAGATATGTGAGGTGATGTCAGTCTGAAAACTATCGATTTTTCCACGGAGAAACATCACAGGTCAAACCCCCACCCCCTCCCACCCCCAAACTTCGCTGGACGTTTCTCGTGGAAAAATCGATATGTGACGCTTCCCTTACTTCAGTTAGTTACTTTGCCGACATCCTCAGGGCGTGCCATGCCGCACGAGATCCTTGCGCAGCCCGAGTGCGCGTTTTTGATAACTAACAGTTATCATTTCTAATTTATAGACATTCAAAAATAAATTTGCTGACTTGCTTTTGAATTGGATTAGGTGGATCAATCAAAAGTAGAAATAATCCATCTTACTCCATCACTGTAACTTTTCACTCTTTGCATTCCCGCACGGAATTGTATTTATCGGTCATCGGATTAGAAAGTGCCTTTCATCCCTCAGATAGCCTTTGTTTTGTTTCTAGTAGGACCTTGAATATTCGGCGTCCTCTTCCAATTATATTTGCAAACATTAGTATGATTGGCTCAGTTGTCCGAAGTTTAGTTAATGCTATTCGGTACGTGTTTCACGTGCAATTTTGATTTGATGCCTTAGTATTCTAGCCTGCTATGCAGACGTATTGTTTCACTCTCATCAGTAAATTCGAAGAAAAAAGTAACGTCTGCTTACCCGAGCGCTTAATTAGTTTCCAATACGTAAGCACGACGTCAGCACGTTTGTTTTATTTTTCTGCCCAGAATGAAAGTGAACACTCTCCTAAGATGCCAATGGCAAATGACGCAAACTACAGTCTGGGAAAAGAAGGCTTTTCGAGAATGCCAGCTCGAGTGATGCCACTCAACAGTTAATTATTTACACATGCATCGGTGTCTGGCTGGAGTAGTTTTTCGAAGCCTTTTTGTATTACCCCTCCACATTCAGCTAATTTAGAATTTATTTAACGATATGAGGACGCCAGTGTGAACGTTCAAAGAACGTATTATGGACTTTTATCGCACGGCGGCCATGTTGAGTCCCAGGAGAGAAAAAACCTTTGTTTTCGTCCGGTAAACTCGTTCTGAAACCAACCAGTGCGAGGCTACCGGAGCCCAAACTATTGTTTTATCCAAGATGGCCGAACTGCGATAACAGCCCATTGGTGCGAACGCCGGGGCTCAAACGCTGTCCAAGGGCGCTTCCATTTACGCGAACTGACTGTTCTGCTGGCCAGCGCTGGCATTTTAAATTTATCGAACGAGGCAACTTAGCAGTTTTCTGTAGTATCGCCTAATAATGTTGGACCATATAATTAATTTCGGGGATCTGGGAATACCCCAATGTTGCCTTCTCCCAGACAACGTTAGTCATTTTTCTCGACCTCTGTTTCTCTGCTCTTCTCCGCATCATTGGGTTTAATTTGATAAAATAGAAAGCAGAATTTGTAAAGGCTATTGTATTTATGAACTAAAAATAGTAAAAGTGGAGAGCAGAATCGGCCGGGTGGAGGAGCCAGGGCGGCGCCTTCGTCTCTCACCTCTATAATAATTATGACGACAATAACAAGTACGAAGACTACAGCAAAGCTGATACGGTGTGATATTCCAAAAATGGCACTACGGCTAGCTAGACCTGACACAAAAAGGTGCTCGCACTAGAATGCAGTCATGGACAGCTGTTTCGTAATAATAATAATAATAATGATCTTTATTATTCCAACAAACAAGGGAATCTAAGGGAATCAAATAAACGGCAAAAGCGTAGCAGCCATGTTGTTTGGTATAACAAAAGTAGCTAATGAGGTATCTTTTGTTCCGCCACAGTGCAACCATTAATTGGCGGGGGAAATAATCTGAAAATAGCCCAACTTGTAAAAACGCTGTGACAACTATATAGGACATATGGACGCTCCTAGTTATGGGCTTCTGATAACAGTAATATATACAATATATATGATGTAAAAATGTGAAAATAATAATATCTCTATAATAATACTAAATATACTACTATATACAACATTATAAAGTATTAAAAAGGCAGCGATTCACAAACACCTTCTTAAAACGCTCCGTCCTGACTTGAGAGATATCAGTGACGGGCTCTTTTCCTTTACAACCTAGATCTAACCTCTGTAGTCCAGGTTCGATCCCTGGACGTGCATGGCGCCATATGTGAGTTGAGTTTGTTGGTATCTCAACCTTTTCTTCGGGTTCTCCGGTTTTCCTCCCTCCACAAAAACCAACACGCTAAATTCCAATTTTTATGGACGGTACTTCAGTTGTATATATATACAGCTATTTTTAGTTCATAAATTCAATAGCCTTACGAATTGCGTGGAATTCCGCTTTCTGCTATCAATTTAAACCAAATGATGTTGAGAAGCTAATAGTCCAGGCATTTTATGGTTGGACCTGAGACTAATAGCAAAAGAAGCTTTTTCATCACCAACCAGTTAGAACTAGCCTCTAAATTAACATACTAAAAGTCCCAAACTATCCAAGCACGGGAACACCTCTAAATCGGGTCCACTGCTAACTCGCTCTCTGCTGCAACATGAAAACGAGGCTCTAAACCGGAAGTTGCTTTTATTGCGCTATTTTGTGCCAGAAGTCGAATCGTTTTGCTCAAAACTAAGAAAATGCTCTTCATACACGCCTACAGAGCTTTCATTTAGTAAAAAAATTTAAGACAAAACACAAAAGCAATAAATCCTTCAATTAAAACTCCACGTTCTTACTTTTGCTTGTGAGTTGTGACACGAAAGTTCTACACCAAGAAGCTAAGCACTAATGACATTATCGCTCAAGGCTTTAGAGAAAAACTCAATACAGGCTTCCCGTGCGTACAAAAACATATCTGACAGTTAATATCTCATGTCCTTACTTTTGCTTGTGAGGGTTTTCCATGAGGGTCTGAATTGGCCATTTGTTAGTTAGCACTAGTTAATTATTACTAGAGAAAATTTACAATGTTTGACCCACAAAAATCAAATTTGTCAGTTGTCAGTTATTTTTCGGTTGTCAGTTGTCAGTAAAAAAATCGTCATTTGTCAGTTGTCAGTTACTTTTAAGGCCGTTTGTCAATAGTCAGTTAACCCCATTCAGACCCTCTTCCATGCTACAATATCTATATATACACGACTTTCATAATGGCCGCCTCCTAATTTGCATATGTGATTTTCCGTTTCGGTTGTTTACCCACATTTATAGAAAATTTGAACATTGCCATGTGAAAGAGCATGTCGACATTAGTGAACTTGTGAAAGTTGAGTGATGTAGCTTAAAAAGCAATGAAGTTACAGCAAGTTGAAATTAGAGAGATTTGTATGAGAAAAACAACGGATGCCTTACTAGCCTCGCTTTCATGTTTTTCTGCATTAGAAATGCTCATAGCTCAACAGCAATTCTCCACATTGCTCTAAAACTCAAAAATATTACTAGTTTTAATGTGATCTTTCATGTGGTAGCATTGGTTTCCCTCTACAGATTTATCTTCCAAATTATGCAAATTAGGAGGCGGCCATTATGAAAGTCGTGTATACATTACTCATCAGACTCGTCACTGTTATAGTCAATGGGCTGGTTCGCAGAATTTGTATATGCGAAGCCTTTGCATTTACCGTACGCAGGGGAGCACTCAAGGCTGTTCTTGCGGCAGGTGCATCGCAAACTGCTACAGTCCGATAAACAGTTGCACGTAATCAAATGAAGAAGGGAGTCTGGTGCAGGAGGTAAATCGGTCGTTACTTGGTAGTACCGCTAACTTTCTATCCCCAGCCCTCTAACGACATGTCTGTATCCTTCCCATTGCTTGACTTGAAGGTACACTCATAGGCTGTGATACCGGGCCGCTGCTGAGGTTGGAGGCAGATTCTGGACTCTTACCTGCAAATTCTCATAGTATCGTTGATATCTAAGAGTATCGAGCCTTTCTGCTGGCTTTCCATTGAACAGGGACTCAGTGCATTCTCACCAGCAGTAATAACATCACCCACAGCGGAATGAGAGATGAACACCCTGGCTTGGTCTTTGAATACGGGGTATTGAGGAATTTCTTCAGGGCCGTCGCCTTACCTATTCCGTACAGGCGGGAGGTGGTGTCCCATCCGGTTATGGCGTGAAGAAATCCTCACCCACCTGTTCTTTCACTTTCTTCATGTTCTAGATGCGCGCGCCCTTCGTGTTTGCCTTTGGCTCCGGCTTGAAGTAGAGATCACAGCCAGCTTCGCGGGTATAATAGCACAAGAGCCCTAGGAAATCGGTATCATCTCCAACAAGAACCGTGGTCTTTCCTCGAGCAAACTCCACAGCTGTTCTCACTGTAAGAAGATCGGCGTCGCTCTTGGCGTGATGGATCGTACAGTGCCTGGCTCAGCATGTTTATAAAGCGTTCCTTATTCATTGGATTAGAGAGGAAGTCATCCTTCTGAAGCGCGACTTTCATTCTTTCTGAAAAGGCACGGTTCCTCCAACTTTTCCTGATGCGCGCCTCTGCTGCATCATATTCCTTAGTAGACATCTCTTCATACCCGTCAAATACAATGATCGGTCTCCCATATTTGCTAGACAGGTAAGTGCAATACAAATCGCACACATATTTGTATGTTGCAGATCCTCACGGAAACGGGATTCGGTGGAGAAGAGCTCCGCCATCCAAAACATACTGAACATCTCCTCATTGTGTCTTGGCCGCAGGCGACAGCTTTGTCCATAGGGCATCTGCAAGGGCTGGTTTTTTGGCTGCCTGAGCGTCAACAGGGAATCAAACAGAGCAGTTGGGTAGCTGCACAGCTCGTAGCGGAATAACGCTTCAAGGTATGATTTGTTTTGCAAGCGATGATAAGTATCTGAAACATCATTCAGTTCGTTTACTTGAACGTTGTCATTGTCAATCTTGACAGAGGACTTTGAAGCAAGGGTGACAGCCTATGTACTGCGCTTGAATGTGTACTCAGCAGCAGACTTTCCATTCAGCAACGATAATAGCTTCTCCCCAATGGCTCAAGCCACATCCGCATCCACATCAGTCACAGCACTGTCAGGTGGTGAGCGTATCCTTCATATCGCGCGCCTGCCTTGCTTTTGTCATGTCCTTGTTTTGCTCACCTGAGTTAAATTCCTCGCCTGTCAGTTCTTGCATGGCGGGCACGGATAACAGCCAGATGAGTCGTTGTTGCTCCGTCAAGCCCATTCCTTAGGTCAAACCCCACTGGTCTTCAGGCTCCTCATCAGCACCTGCTCAATCATGAAATATGTCGACAAGCCCGCCTAGAAGCTATCACTTGTCCTCGCCACGTGAAGGCCACAAATGAAGTCGCGGTAGACATTCTGATGATCTCTCTGAAGATCAGTTATTGACTGCAGGTATAACCGAGTGCACTTTACGTACAGGTTGTAGCCTGACGCAGCGAGATATGGCAGCATTCTCGACAGCGCTTCAAGGTGGAACTCCCAGTTGGCTGTACGCTCGGCTCTGTTGAAGGAGCGCAGTATATCACCATTTCCATGTACTGCAGCAATAGCACGGCAGTGCGGCTTCTTGCTATGAGGAGATACTGCCTGTTGTTGACGCATTCTCGAATGTTCTTGAGGACCTTCTTTTCTGTCAACTTCTCAAACAACGCACGAAAATTCACAGAATTTCAGTTTTAGTATAGAGTCGAAAAGTTTCTGTGTTTCATAAATGCATAATTGTGGTTCTTTCCCAAATGTTTCAAGTCTTGAAGTGTTCTATCTTGGCTTGGCAGTGTAATGAAAGCGGGTCAACTAGTTTAATCCCGCAAATCTTCACCCAGGATTTATACTTCCTAACTACAATGTATAAAGCTAAATAAAGAAGATGTACGAATCTACTGTGAGCATTTACTGAACATAACTTGGAAGTACTTGGACTTACCAAGGCATAAAACTCTCCAAGGCCTCTCAAGTCAATTTTGTTGCTTGTACAACCATCCGACAGTGAAACGCGACGAAATGAAATGAACACATCAGAGTCGTGAACAACAAAGGTGCCAGTGTGTTTCTGTCTGACTGATGCGAGTAATTCGCCCATATCACGGTTTTTCAAGTAGTCGATTTCTTTGAATTCTAAAAAAAGCCGTTTACGGTAAACTGCTGTAAAAACAAATCAAAACTATACGAATCCCCAGAAGCGAAGATATAATACCGCGAATTCGGATTTTTTTACAGACATTTGTATGACCAACGGGCAACGTTGCGCGTCCGCCATACAAACGTCTGTAAAAAAATCGCGACTTTGACAACCTGTAACTTTGCTCCCAAACATTGTAGAACCCTTAAATTTGAGGTATAACAATTGAGGTGGTGAGCGGCTTTGGTAGAGAGCCAAGAAAATGTTGAATGAGTCCGCGTTTACAATTGTTTTGATTTTCTAAACCTAACATAAAGCATTTAAATCATATCAGTCACCAAAAAATAATAAAGCTAGCATATCTTTGTGAAATAAAAATAAACACTTCGGGATACAAGTGTACGACCAGCCGGGACGACCAGCTGGTCTGGGAAGTGAAATATATTTTTTAGATATCAATATCAAGTTATCATACCCTGTAAAATTCCAAACACTATTAGAACGGATAACAAAAATATAGCAGGTGTTCTGAGTAAATAAAACTTCAGAAAAGCTTAGCCGGCCTTCCAACTTAATCAGGGCCACCATTTTTTTCTACTTTTATATATATGGGATTATCTCACAAAAATGCGAAATATCCATGAAAATAATGCTTTTGACAATACACATAATGTCATTTAAGGAATGGTAAAGTTTTGCATCCTGTTTGATAGATCCGACCCTTTATATGCGTTTTTGGATTATAATCTTCATCCAGCCTCGTTTTCATGTTGCGCTATTTTGGGGTTTTAATAGAAGCCGTTTTTTAAGCAACTTCCCTAATGGGACTTTCTGGGACTTTTGATATGTCGTAGAGGACATGTTTCTGAGTAAAAAACCATTGAAATACCTTCTTTTGCAATTAGTCACAGGTTGACCGATTTGTTTCCATAAAATGCCTGGACTATAAGAGCAGAGCAGAAGGTCGAGAAAAAGAATTAGAAAGTAATTACTGACATTATCTGCCAGGCGTTCCAAGCAGCGCGAGGCCTGGGTAGCGAATGGCGTAGCAGTGCTTGATATTTTACTAGCCAAAGTTAAAGACGTACACTAGTTAGCTGTAGTAGTATGTTTTGTTCTTGTTTTAGGGCGACCAAAGTGGATGAACTACGTTAAAAGAACTGAAAACGGTATGTTATGTGAGTACTGTGATGAAGTAGTCCCTGATAAAGCGAAAGGACTCTTTAAATGCTTCAAGTGCAACGCGAAATACTGCTCAAAGGAACATCAGAAGGCCAACTCCAGATACCACCACCGAAGGTGCACTGCTTTAGATCAACCCGCAAATAACTCTGTAACTACACTGCCGGTTCCATTGAGTGCTCGGCTTAGAGATAACCAATTCACAAGCTTCGGGAATGCAGGAATTTTTTGCTCTGATGTATCAAAACAAACGTTAAACATAGCGGAATACGTTGTTGATAGTCTCATCAAGAATGGTCACTGTATTTTAGACACTTTTCACGGCCAATCCTTAGCAAATGCTATCCTGAATGATGTTAAAACTTTACACCAAGGAGGATCATTCACTGATGGACAACTTCTTTCTGTTTCGGGTCATGGAACATCGAATCGGAAGATTCGCGAGGATGAAATTACGTGGGTTAGTGGCACCGAGAGTGGATGTGGTGCCATTTCCCATCACATGAGTACTTTGGACACACTGGTTTTTCTCTGCAATGGCTTCATCAAAGAACACGAAATTCGCCACAGATCCCAGGTAAAGACTAGACTACTTTTTATCATTTAAACTTCAGTCAATAAACGAGTTGTAGGGGACTAACTTTTCTTCTTCATATTCATAATATTGATTTCATTTTAAAATGTCGAGAATAACATACATGTACTAACTTTTTACTGTTCTAGTGTTCATGCATGTTTAGAAGCGACAGTCGACAGCTCACCCGAACGATTCCTAGAGGCGATCAGCTGATTTTTTCCATTAAATCGACTTGTTATACTTTGTGTAGTCACAGAGTATCAATATTTCCCTGCTCGCTCTACGATACTAATCAAACGCGTCTGTAGACTAATGTAGTGTGCAGTTAGGCGGGTTCTACACGTACGTGCGTTAGGTCACGTTTCTTTGACTTTATTATGCACCTATCAATGTTAAGCCCGAGGGATGGGGAGCAGGGATTTGATATTTTCTCCCCCAAAAAATTCAAATTCCACACCTTCGGGACAACACATTTGCTCAAAAATATCAAATATCTGCCCTGTCTTCCTTATGTTTCCTTTTAATAACCCCTATAAATGTTTCCTATAAACAAGAGGCTGCGCACAGCCTGAACTCGGGCTGGTATAGTAAGCCCTAGTAATGTGGATGTTGTTGCTGAAGTCAAAGGATGAGCTATTACTAGAGAGCGAGACTGATTAGGATATTTGTACTTTATCAGACAGTGCCTTTTTCTATGAGTGGTAATTTTTTTTTTATCCTGCCCACAGGCAGCCCGAGTAATGATTCTACATCTACAACTTTATACTTGCTAATAAATTACATGACATAGTTATTTATAAATGTCTGTTACTGGCAATCTGAAAGTAAGTACAACTAATTGTGTCAGACATCTACATCGGTACTCTGCAACACGTTGTGGGTACTACGCAGAGGGAAAACTAAGGAAAAACTGTTTAAATAATTGAAAAATGAAATAGAATAAATTATAGATGTTGTGGTTCAATTTTATATTTGGTTTAATTTTATTTAAACTGGTTTAATTTTTTTAAACTGATTTAATTTTTTTTAAACTGGTTTAATTTTTCAAGATAGTAAGTACTAATTATCACTGATGTTAGAGTTTACTGAATATTTAAATATTGGATTAGGGTAGGGTTGGAATTAGTTCACA